>OX465254.1:13047480-14260760 GCA_949987775.1 Aproaerema taeniolella | reverse complement strand
GAGCTGGATGCTAAAGTAAAAGAAATGTACAAAGACTTTTTATTTTGTTTTATGGATCGAGGGCATGTCAACCAAACTGATCTATCGAAAATCAATCCAGAAGACAAAACGAAACACTTGAATGATGAACTCCTTTATCTAGGAATAAGCGTAGCTACAAAAATCAACACACCTGAAATAAAGGCAGACATGAACAGGCGAAAAGAATTTCTGAGTAGATGTAAAGATTTTCTTGTAGAATCTACTTTGCAAATTAAAAAAAGATGGGATTTCGGTAATGAAGCGTTAATTTGCATTTCCTTGTTAAGTCCCAAAAATGCCCTTAGTCAACGTATGCGAGAAAGAACACCTAGTATTCTTCCAATCGCCTCCAACTTCCCCAGAGTAATAGACTTACAAGATTTACAAACACTACAAGTTTTGGATGATCAGTGGCGCATGCTGCCACTGGCTGAGATTGACGAAGACTTAAAGGAGGAAAAAAGACCTGACGTATTCTGGGCAAAACTCAGTAAATGGTCTGACATTTCTGAAAGCCAGCCGTTTAAAGAGATCAGCAGATTTGCGCTTGACTGCCTTGTCTTGCCTCACGCAAACGCCGATTGCGAACGAGTTTTCAGCAAAGTGAATTTAACAAAGACCAGAATACGCAACAAATTAGCAACCCAGTCCATCGATGCCCTACTACTTACTTGTGATGCCGTAAAAGAGAGCAAATCAAAAAATTGCACAGATTTTGCACCGTCTGACGACATGTTACGTCGCATCGTTGCCAAGGACGATGTACCCAATATTGAAGAATTGGCTAACATTGAGGTTATTTTACCTTCATAGTAATGTTAATTATGCCTTTTGTCAATTTATTTAATAAAAATCCAACGTCCAAATATGTTTTTTATTTAAATCTACACCTAAAAAAAGGCTTCTGTAATTTTTGGCAAGGTACTATCTTTTTTTGCAAAATACTATATTTTTGACGTCCATAGACAATAATTTTTTGAGAGCCTGATTCCAACCCTGGATAAATTTAACAAAAAAAAAATCAGATGTTTTCACTTGGTTTTCACCATATATACTCCTTGGTTTTCACAAACAGCATTTGTATTCATCAGATTGTTGTTATTGTCAGAAATACAACACAAAAAATGTATTCTTCAAGTGCAGAACAGGAAACTTACGTGGGTACACCGCCAGAAATACTTTCCGAGGCGCAACATGCAAGTGATAGCTTATTGCCGTCAATATCAAAGGAAAGTTTTTATTTCTTTCCTCGCAAATGTGTTGAAAAACGTCGTATGACACGCGTGTGCATTGGATATTACATTCTCGGCTCCGTTGAGCCCTCGCCTTCTTCTCGGGCTCCAAACTCGCCTCTAATGTAATATCCAACTTAGCACACTTGTAGCATAATGTACTATTATATATAGGTAGTAATGTAATATTAATAAGAATGAATTTATTTATTTTTTTATTCCCACATTCGTGGAAGTTATGTTTTGTTACAAATGTATTTATGTTTTATAATTAAAGAGTGATGTGTTCATCTGTAACAGTCATATGTGTCAGAAAATTGTAAGCCTAAGAAAGATTCCATAAAATTGTAAAATGCATGTTATGTAGATGATCCTTATCAAATAAATAAATAAATAAATTCGTGAAAACCGTTTATTCGTTTTTAAGTTTATCGCATTCAGACAGACAGACGAGGTGGGGGACCTTGTTTTGTACTATCTGTGATGTATTTTTGTTTACGTATTGCTACCGCGCTTCAGAATTACTTTTAATTCACAGGGCTCAATTTTCGGTCAACTTGAAGGAAGTAAAATGCGTCCAGTTCGGATTAGAGTATGTTGTGTGGAAAATTCAGATTTTTTGTATATGACCACTAAGCAATTTCAAGAAATAATCAATGATGACGTAAGTGACGAAGATTACTTGAGCTAATAACCGTGTTAGAATTTTTCAAATAGTATACTGGCACATCTTAAGTATCCCACATTTCTTGAATATGTTCTCTCAAAAAATATACTTTATGAATGATTTCACATTAATGTAACTTAGATCATGGTAATAATTTAATATCTTATCTTAGATCATGGTAATAATTCAATATCTTATCTTAGATCATGGTAATAATTTAATATCTTATCTTAGATCATGGTAATAATTTAATATCTTATCTTAGATCATGGTAATAATTCAATATCTTATCTTAGATCATGGTAATAATTCAATACCCTATCTTAGATCATGGTATTAATTTAATATCTTATCTTAGATCATGGATTTAATTTAATACCTCATCGTTTCAGATAAGAGAGAATATTGCTGATAATCCTCAAGCAAAAAATGATTTTATGGCGATTAAAAAATTGGTCGTAGAAAATCCATACAACACCCTGAAATATATCCTTCGAGAACGGAAATCTATTAAATTACCTGTAAGCACACTGACTGCATCTTTATTAGATTGACCATTTACGTATTTATTTTAGCTTAATGTATTTTTAACCTAAGTTAATTTATTTTTAACCGACTTCAAAAAAGGAGGAGGTTCTATGTTCGACTGTATGTATATTTTTTTTATGTATGTTCACTGATTTCTCCGCCATTTATGGAACGATTTTCAAAATTCTTTTTTGTTCGAAAGAGTTTACTCCAAAAGTGGTACCATTGTAACCAGGTCAGGATCTGATGATGGAATCCCAGTGAAATCGAGGGAAACCCTCGATTTTAATAAGCGCTTACATTGTTTTTCATATACTTTCTAATATTTAAACTAAAAATAGAAAAATATTTACTTTCAAATGCTATCCATTAGAATTTCTCTTCTGGTCTGTTATAATAGTAACCATTAATTAACTTTAAAACTACCTAGAGGATGCCCAGGACTTCGTTCCAGTGGGAATTTTGTAAAATGCTCCCTTCTTCCTTGCTTACGTTACAAAAGGATCCTTAGGGCCAATTTACAGCTTTCTATAGGTCCAAACATTTTGGCTGGGAGTTAATGAGTCAGTGAGTTAGGACATTATGAGTTATGAAATTACTTAACGCCTATTATTGTGATGATTACCTTAAGCTTTAGACCCTAAAACTAGGTAAAAAAGGGTCTAAACTTAGGTGTTATACCAATATATTTCTTGGATATAATTGGACTATTCACAATAATTTCAAATATTAAATAATTTAAACTTCTGTTTGGTTTTTCGTAGAATATGCCGAAACCAGTATCAGCTGAAAATAGTAAATGGTACATGATTTGGTTGTGTGTCGCGTGGCTTTGTGGCCCAATTATAAGTGCTATAATTGTACTTTTCATTGAGTCTATACCTGAGAGTTCCGATCCTACTACGATGTATATCTTGAGTTTTTTGGATGTTTTACATGCAGCGTATTTGGTGTCTGAGTTTTATACGGTAAGTTGTAAAACATACGTGTACTATCTTAAGCTGCTCTTAAAACAAACATCTGTCTCTTTAAGACACCAGCTGAGAAATAGTGTCATAGTTATTGATCTTCTTCTTATCGTGTAGGTATAGTCATAAGCGTATGGCGAACTCGGCCAACCCTGGTGTCAGAGTTTTCAAACCGCACAATGGCCTCTGACTTGGTTTTAACGACTGTAGTCAATCGACAAGCACAATGGCCTCTGACTTGGTTTTGACTTGACTTGGTAGTCAATCGACAACAGCCAAGACAGACAACTTAACGTGCCCTCTGAAGCACGGTAACGCTCATGATAGATTGCCACTCTGGTCACCCATCAGGTTCCCTACCTCTGTATACGTTGCTGATCGGTTGAGATAGCCACTGGGCTACGAGCGGTACATAGTTATTGATAAGTTTTTAGGATAGGCAGAGCGTATACCAGTCATTATATACACACAGGGCCGGCCCCTCCATACGGCGAACGGAGCGGTCGCTCCAGGCGCCAAATCCTAGAGGGCGCCTAAATGGTAAAGAAAAATAAAATAAATCTCTCAATTGTCTATATTTTAAGCGAAGAGATGAACGAGACGCGATATTTTAAGTGAAGAGATGAACTTCGCCATCCGGTGTCCGGGAGTATGATTTTAAAAGTTATCGATATTCTATTACTTCTAAAATCCTAGTCGACCGTAGACGGTATTGCGGTATATGTATATATTATTAGGAGCAAACAGGAGAGGCGCCATAATTGGATCTCGCTCAATTCTAAAATTTACTTCGGGCCGGCACACTCAACGCCCCACATTAAGGTTTCTTCTTGTGCCACGATTCAACCCCTTGGGATTTTTAGGCAGCCCTATAAAAATACTCCAAGGCTCTGTTATACACAAGCGACGTGGCACGGCAGCGTGGCCGTCAAAGAAACAAAATTAATCTTAACCTTTTCAACGCCAAAGTCTGATATATCAGACAAGTAAAATTACCAATTTAACTGTATTTTTTCTGATTATTAATGTCGTGGCGTGTGGTGAACCCCACGACATCAATAAATATTTTTTAATGTCGTGGCGTGTAGTGAACGTTTTTAGTGAACGTTTTGAAATCATATATATTTACACCTACAGTTATCTTTCAATTTTTCATTATTGTTAATCGCACTTCTCTTTAGGCACTGTCACCCACACATATAAAATTCGATAACATAAATCAAATATCACAAACCTTAGATAATTTAAATATAAGACCACCATGTTTTTGTGAACCAGAAAACTGTACCGAATTTTTGCCAAACACAAATAAGTACTTAACCATCATCCATCAAAACATACGGAGCATAAATCAAAATATAAATTCTTTAGAAATTGTGTTAGCACGACTAAAATTGTCTTGTGACATTATTATTATGTCAGAATGCTGGTTATCTGTTGTAAATCAACTTCCACAACTTAATGGATATAAATCATATTCTACTACGGATAAATATAACCAGAACGATGGTGTTGCAGTATATATTAAAAATAATTTAAATATAAGCATAGAAGAGCCACAAATGAGTGAAACAATTTGTCTATTAATAAAAATCAGTTCGCACACTGCAATCGTAGCAATTTATAGACCTCCTTGTTTCCGGAATTTAGAAAATTATTTTAATTCCATAAAATGTTTACTGAAATCATTGGTAACTTTTCAAAATATTTTAATTATAGGTGACATTAACATCAACATAGCTTCAAACGGTTGCAACTTAGATTACCTTGAGCTTTTAATGTTTTATGGTTTGTTTCCAGCATATAATAATTTAACAACAGAAGTTAGTTGTCTGGACCACGTTATGGTCAAATCTAAGAAGAATGTTTACACTTTTATAATGGATCTTAATGTAACTAACCACAAGACCATTTTAACATGCATAGATATCCAAAATAAATCTCAGCTGCGGAGTAGATATATAAGAAAACTCAACTTTGAAACGTTAGCTAATGAATGTAGTAAAATAAACTTTAATGCCTTTAAACTAGATGGAAATTCTAATGACTATGCTACATTTTTAGTACACACTTTGCAAAATTTAATAAAATCTAATTCTATTGTATTTAAACTACCAGGAAGTAAATTCACGATTAAACCATGGATAACAGTAGGCTTATTACGCTGTATAAAAAATAGAGATAGGCTTCACATTAAGGCAAAAACCAATCCTGAAAATGATATCATTGTGACAACATATAAAAGATACAGAAATTTTTGTAATGGTGTTTTAAAAAAAGAGAAACAAAATTATGAAAAGAATGAACTAAACAAAAATATCAAAAATAACAAAAAATTGTGGAAATCCATTCGAAATATTACAAACTCTCAGAAAAATAATGATACCCCGCACGAACTTTTAAAACTTGAGAAAACAGACTATGAATCTGCTAACCATATAAATAACTTTTTCACTTCCATTGGTAGTAAGCTGGCCAATAACATCCCTAATAATATTCCTCCGCCTTCACCAGACACAATGTCAGACTCTATATCAGCAGCCAATACGTTCGTGTTGCTTGATGTGTCAGAAGAAGAAGTTGAAAGGCTGATATTTAATCTTAAGTCTGAGTCTGGGCCCGGCTGGGATGGGGTTTCAGCTAAAGTTCTCAAATGTTTGAAAGACGCTATTGTGCCCACACTTACTAGGCTCTTTAACCAGTGCATTGGTGATGGTGTCTTCCCTGATGTGCTAAAAAAATCAATTGTGATTCCAGTTCATAAGGGAGGGAAAAGGGACTGTGTAGACAACTATCGACCAATATCTTTACTTTCAGATTTGTCTAAAATTTTTGAGAAAATCATAAATAATAGACTCAAGGCATACCTTGAAAAGTATAATTTACTATCAGAAAATCAATTTGGGTTCAGAAGAGAAAGATCTGCGGAAGAGGCGGTATGTATCTTAACTAATTTTATTGCAAATAAATTGGATTCTGGTGTAAAATGCTTGACGGTATTTTTGGACTTGGCGAAGGCGTTTGACACGGTCTCTTTTCCCAAACTGTTGAGCCTTTTGGAGAAATTGGGAATCAGAGGAAGACAACTAGCACTAATAGCAGATTACCTCAAAAACCGTACTCAATGTACCAAAATTAATGACATACTGAGTTCAGAGTCATTAATCACTTGTGGAATACCCCAGGGCAGTGTTTTAGGCCCAACTCTGTTTTTATGCTACATAAATAATCTATGCCAAATAAAGTTGCCAAATTGCAAGGTAATGTGTTATGCAGACGATACAGCACTTACCTTTTATGGGGACACATGGGACGAGGTATATAATAAAGCACAATATGGCCTTGGGGTAGTAAAACAATGGTTAGCAACCTATAGCCTTACCCTTAACTCCTTAAAAACAAAATATGTAACCTTCGGCATTAATAAATCACTTATTCCAAATAATCCTGACTTAAAACTGATTGCACGTGATTGCAGAAACACATCACAACCCTGTAGTTGCAAACCTCTCATTAATACTAAAAGTATAAGATACTTGGGAATCATAGTAGACCAAAGTCTTAATTTCAAAGAGCATATTCAAAATCTCGCTAATAGAATACGTAGGTTCACTTATATATTTAAGCAAATCCGTCATGTAGCGGATTCAGATTTAATAAATTATATTTATACTGCTCTTTGTCAATCAGTCATAGCATATGGCATTACATCATGGGGAGGGGCTTCAAAAACTCACATGATTATAGTTGAAAGGGCACAAAGATTTATTCTGAAGATAGCTTATTTTAAACCTCGACTCTATCCTACTAAAGAATTGTACAAACTTTGTAATGTACTTACAGTACGTAAATTGTATATTCTGGCCACAATACTTCTAAAACATAAAGAAATTGGTTTTAATAAAGATAATCCAGTGTTATCACTACGAAGGTCTCATAAAGTTTGTAGTATGCCTATAACTAATACATTCTTTGTTCGCAAATTTTTAAACTACAATGGTGCATTGTTATACAATATAGCAAACAAAGAACTTAATATTTATCCATTAATTAAAAGTGAAACTAAAACTAAAGTAACAAATTGGCTACAAACATTAGATTATGATGAGACGGAGAGACTCTTTGAACGCTTAAAATAGTATATTAAACTTACATATTACAATTTCACTACACATACACTCACTCACACACACACGCACACACACACACACACACACACACACACACACACATACACACACACACACACACACATACCCAAACACACGATTAATGAATAAGCTATTTTTTACTATAAACGAGAAATGTTAGACAAACTATTAAATCAACGTATGTTATTTGTTAATATTAAACTGTACGGTTTTTATGTTGAAATCTGTAACAGGTACCGAGGGAGGGGCCTGGTGACCCCTTACTACAGGGAAACCTAGTTAGGGCACCAGTCTCCCACTTCAAATAATAATTATTTGTATAAACCGTTTTTGTACTTAAATTATATTAACATACTTTGTGGGAGAAATTAATAAACTTTTTGAATTTTTTTTTTTTTTTTTTTTTTTTTTTTGACGACTCTTGGCGCTAAAAAGGTTAATAGCTACGGAGCAAAATTTCCTATTCTCAGATCAATTAAAAATATATATACATCTACACTAATATTATAAATAGGAACGATTTCTGTTTTCGCATGTTTGTAACGAATAAAATAAAAACTACTAGACAGATTTAAAAAAAAATAATCTACAATTAAAGCTCTCTTTCCAGCGAGTGACATAAGTTACATACTTTTTCCGAATTCCCAGGGGAACGAAGTTTTATTGGGCATTAAGGCCGCCCACTCAGTGCAATAAGTTAAATAAATAAAAATATAAATTCATAATTTTAAATTTTCAGATGGAAGTAGTTGTAATTGATAACACATGCGTGAAAAAATATCTTGGATTCAGAGCATTTTACCGAGGGTGGTTTTTTATAGATTTGTTGTCTTTACTAGTCCCCTATTTAACATATTTCACTGACAACACCAATTATCAGTTAGCAAGGTTGTTAAGAATTCATTACGTAAAATTATTTCAAACACTTTTTAGCCAAAGTTTTAAGGTAAGTTAAAAGTAAACTGGCTGTTTGTTAGCGTGGAATATACTGGTTGAAAAAGAACCTCCAGCTGTATTCAAAATCCTGAACCAGAATCACTCAAAGAACACATTTATGATTTTTTTTTACTTTTTTTCATTGGGAATAGTTCATTTTTTGCCTAAACGTAGACATTACTCCTACACCAGGCACGCGAGGGGTGCGGGTAGCGATCGGGGGGTGCACCCGAGTGGTGAAAAAAAAAATCCCCCGCCCTCCAAAAAAAAAGTGATCAGTAAGTGATACTGGTTCAGGATTTTGAATATAGTTACGAGGTTCTTTTTCACCCTGTAGTAACCGTTCAATGAGAAGTGTTAACGCCTTATAACCAACGAAGCGAGGGGCACCCGAGGTCAATAATAGCACTTTTTTCTCGAATGATACTTAATTTTGTATTGTAAACCTACAAGGGAAATTCAACTTCATTTCTATAGTCGTAACGTACGGACGGCGTCAGATTAGGTTACCACACGCGTGCACTCTGTGCTGTTGTGATAAGAGCGGTTTCGCAATGAAAATGGAGTAACCAGATGCGCTGGCCTCTGTACAGTCAAGAGCAGGTCACGCTTTACACTACCAGTTTAAGCTGAGCTCTTTATACTGCGCGCCATACAATGCAGGGCCGGTCCAAAGTCCAAAGTGTCACGCTTGACGTGCTCTTAAGTGTACATAGTCAGTAGAATAAAATCAATTGGATTTAAATCCTAAAAAAAGGTTTTATTGTTTTAAAAGCTTCATTAGTTGCCAAATATGGCTGTCCTAGGTTTTCCCCCGGCAGATTTGTGATTGGGGGGGTAAAAATGTACCCCAAATGGGGATTTTTGCAATTTTTCGTTTTTATATATATCTCAGCTATTTTCTACAAGTGACGTCAGCTATTTTCCTGTTGCGTGTTAAAATACCTACTAGCTTTCGTCGCGAGAGGAATGCTAGTCCTTACTTCCTTACTAATATTATAAATGCGAAAGTAACTCTGTCTGTCTGTCTGTCTGTCTGTCCGTCTTTCACGCCTAAACTACTGAACCGATTTCGATTAAATTCGGTACAGAGATAGATTAGAGCCAGGGAAAGGACATAGGCTACATTTTATCGCACAGGTGGGCACGATATGTAGTCCACGCGGGCGGAAAGCTAGTAACTTTATCATTTGATTTACAGTCAGGAAGTATTACTATACTTGTTAAATTCTTAACATTCTTGATGATACTTCATACGCTAACTTGTGGTTGGATATACATTGCTTGCAACTCCGGTAAGTATAACTTGTGGTTGGATATACATTGCTTGCAACTCCGGTAAGTATTCTGCTTCTTACTATTTTTGGATTCCGTAGCAAAACTAAGGCCCCAATTACAGAAGAAGACTGTGAAGTCCTAATCTATACTTAAGTATTGTCTCTCTCTTACTATCAAAATGACAAAGACGACTGTTACTTAATTATATGTACAGGTTGGCCCACCCAAACCGGTCAGTATGGGGTATGGGCATTTCAGAATATATAAGAGATAGAAGAATATCTTCTAAGGAACCACGATATCGATTTTAGCGAAAACAAAAACTGCATTCATAGATTTTCAAAAAAAATCGAACCCGGTCATTTTGGAAAAAAAATACATTTTAATTTTAGACACAAGGTTTCATAGCAACAATCACTCCTTACAACCTACACTATCAATATGGCAATAAAACAAAAATGTATTTTTTTTCCAAAATGATCGGGTTCGATTCCCGAGTCGTGTATGATTTTTTTTGAAAATCTATGAATGCAGTTTTTGTTTTCTCTAAAATCAATATCGTGGTTCCTTAGAAGATATTCTTCTATCTCTTATATATTCTGAAATCCCCATACTGACCGGTTATATATTCTGAATCCCCATACTGGGTTAGGTTAGGTTTGTCTGATATACAGGGGTGGCCCATCCCTGTATATCAGTCGCGTTCTGTAAAAGATTCGATCGAAGCTTGGACAGATGATGTGATAGAATCCGCGCAAAATAAAAGTTAATCCTCGACACGAGACTTAGCGATTTAAAAATAGGGCCCCAGGTCTAGTGCGGAAGTGTAGTTTTTCAGTCGCGTTCTGTAAAAGATTCGATCGAAGCTTGGACAGATGATGTGATAGAATCCGCGCAAAATAAAAGTTAATCCTCGACACGAGACTTAGCGATTTAAAAATAGGGCCCCAGGTCTAGTGCGGAAGTGTAGTTTTTCTTATTTTTATTATAAGATGGGTTGACGAGAAAAGTCAAAGATGAGATCGACGATGGAGCGAGTTAACCCAGAAAATGCTTATAAAGGCACTGGTACTCCTACGCACCGATGGAACACAGCAAGCTGTTTGTCGTCGGACTTCGGTAGGAGGGTGGTCGCGAACCAGACGGCTTTACAGAGCCTACCACACCGCATGAGACCATAGGACGATACCTCAGATTGAAAAAAATGAAGTGTCGTTGCCTGGGATGGATTACTAGGAGGCAGGTCTCATTTGAGTTTCCTTAGTCGCCTCTTACGACACCCACGGAAAGAGATGGGGTGTTGTTATTCTCTACCGATCACCACACGGCTAAAAAGTTGTGTATTGGAGCCTACCTTCCTTATTGTTAGGTATAAAATCAAGTTTGCGGTGAACTTGCCCTCCAACTACAGAATCATACAACTTATTCGAAGTAGATTATGACAAGGGCGAAACCTATAGGGACCATCCATAAATTACGTCATACCTTAAGGGGAGGGGAGGGGGTTGACAAAGTGTGACATTGTGTGACAAGGGGGTGGGAGGGGTCATAAGTTTCGTGACGTCACATTTCAAAATGTGTTATGATTATGAGTATCAAAACGCGTTAACTATTAACGACAAACTTAACCTCCTCAGTCCCAACCCAAGCACTTTTTACATTTTTACATTGGTTGAGAAAATGAATTTAGAGTTCCCCAAAAAAATAACAACTCTATTAAGTACTGCTTTTATTTAAAAAAATACAAAAACGGAAAATAGGCAAAATTTGTGACGTCACGCTAGGGAGGGGAGAGTCTTACAAATGTGACCAGCTGTGACAAGGAGGGGGAGGGGGTCAAAAAAGCATGAATTTTGTGTGACGTTATAATGAATGGCCCCTTAACGATTTTTAATTTAGTATTTTTAAAACGCTTACCCGCGTGAGGGATATTCTCATGTAATTTTTAGAGAAAGAAAAAATACTTAATAAGTTCTAATTTGATATTGTACCTTTTTAGATAAAGATTATGTTGCTATTACGAAACTGTCTCTTAATCTGCCATCAACTATTGACGCAGACCAGTGGATAAGTCTAGATTTAAGAGAAAATGGTGAGATATGAAGAACTCTAAAAAATTTGTATCACCCTCAACATTCGATAGCTTATAACTTGTAACGACTGAACCAATTTTGATCAAATTTATAGCTAAGAACCATCTCGATTACGTCAGCTTTCAAACAAAACAAAAACTGCATCGAAATCAGTTCATTCGTTTTAGAGCTACGATGCCACAGACAGATACACAGACACACAGATATACACGTCACACTTATGAGACCCCTCTTTTTTGTTGGGGGTTAAAAACAGTTCTAAATCATACACCATAAAGAGGATAATTTTACTACTTTTGCCAAACTTTTTTTTCAATTCAATTCAATTAAAATTATTTGTTTCAGACCAGTAATCCATAGATACAATAATAATATGTTTAAGTCCCATCTAAATATATAAAAGGAGAAACTGACTGACTGACTGACTGACACATCAACGTACAGCCTAAACGGATAAACGTAGGCACTTGAAATTTGGAAGGGACGTAGCTTAGGTACCGTAGAGGTGCACTAAGAAAGGAATTCCCGAAATTCCCACGGGAACGGGAATTAGCGGGAAAATCCTTTTGTATGAAAAATCTAAACCGCTTAAGTTAGACGCTTGAAATTTGGCATGCAGGTACCTTAGTAAACTTAAAGCTTAGTTGCAACAGGATATTGCAAAATTCCCACGGGAACGGGAGTTAGCGGGAAAAAACTTTTGTATGTAAAAATCTAAATTACGTAAGATTGATGTTTTCAATCTGTGTACTCTGTACAAAAAAAAATTAACACGCAAACGAAGTTGCAGCATCAGCTAGTCTATCTACAAAAACAGTCGGGAGACTGTTGGAGCTGACGCGGAGCCGAGTCAGCATCGAGGCGCACCTTTTTCTGGTGATTTGTTGTTTTTTGTTGAAAACCTGATATAAATCGAGATTGGTTCTTAAATACCATTTACGAGGATCAGTTCAGGCGTTATAAGATCATCAGCTCATTAAAAAATACGTTTATGAATCAGCCCACGAAACTGGGCAACTTTTCTCATCCATACTATCCATACTATACTAATATTATAAATGCGAAAGTAACTCTGTCTGTCTGTCTGTCTGTTCGTCTTTCACGCCTAAACTACTGGACCGATTTTGATGTGGTACAGAGATAGATTAAATCCTGGGAAAGGACATAGGCTACATTTTATCCCACAGTTGGGCACGATATAACCTGTAGTCCACGCGGGCGGAGCCGCGGGCGGAAAGCTACTAAAACATACAACTTGTGCGCTTTGCTGATTTGCATTTGTATGAAAGTCGATATTTCCTTTTTTGGGAATTTCTTATAGGTTACTTGGGAAAAGTTGTTCAGTTTCATGGGGAGGATGACCCCCTAAAGTTTTCCTAACTTTTTTTTACCAGCCCATATACGTCCCCACCGAGAGGCACGGGCCTCCCTTCGAAACACGAAGGGGATTTAGGCCATAGTCCACCACGCTGGCCCAATGCGGGTTGGTGGACCGCTCGTCTTTCGAACATTTTCTTGGACAGGCGGGTTTCATCACGATGTTTTCCTTCACTGTTGAGCAAGTGATAATTAGAAATCCGTACATAAATCCCAAAAGACGAATTTAGAGGTACAGGCCCGTACCAGGATTTGAACCCACGACCTTCGGATTACAAGTCTGGCTCATTACCAACTGGGCTATCACCGTTTTCCTAACTAATTAAAAGTATATACCTATAGGTGTTACAAACGTTGACGTAAAGATTTTTATTTATTTATTTAATTTGGGGATGCAAATTACAATATTTTTGGCACATCCATCCATACTTCCATACTAATATTATAAATACGAATGTAACTCTGTCTGTCTGTCTGTCTGTCCGTCTTTCATGCATAAACTACTGAACCGATTTTGATGAAATTTGGTACAGAGATAGATTAGAGCCTGGGAAAGGACATAGGCTACATTTTATCCCACAGTTGTACTCCACGCGGGCGGAAAGCTAGTAGAAAATATTTCTAACGGCCAATAATCAGCTTTTCAATTATTACAAAATTAAAGATTACTGAAACAATTTAATTTTCAGGTTGCCTGCGGATTGCGAAATTAGAAAATGACACTATTATTTTTGCAGTTGCTAAAAATTGGGAAGTTGATTACGTTATTGCTTTAACTTATATTGTTACAATATATACCCGCACTAATATGGATTTCGTAAGTTTTATAGTAGAATCGTTTCTTTACGAAAATTAAATTTCGTTGGTTTTTGTTTTTAATTTTACTGTCACACACGACTGCAGGCCGAGTACGATAGTGACAGCGCCGCGAAAACACCGCGGTCCTATGTCAAAATGTCAACATTGACAACGTCATAGGGCGAGCAAGCCTTTGCGCGGGACCCTCGCGCAACCAAAGTGAAGTTTCAGCGTAAGCCGAGCGCTAGAGCTGCTGGCTATCAAAGAAAACAACAAAAGTGATTCAAATTAAATTTTTCGCATTTATATTTTATGGTGTAAGATAAACTTGTCTGTTACTTCTGAAAGTTGTTTCTTATACGCTCAGTTGCAGAAATGTTCATTAAATTTAAAGCTTCTTTAAATGTTATACCGTCCTTGTTTACGTCAATACGACAGAAAGTCGTCTTGACGTGATATTTCAAATAGCATTAACTTTAATAGACATTTTTGCAACTGGGTGATTGCCAAACATCGGGACATGCATATTTTGTGGTTAAAATAGATGTTTGTTCTCGAGTTTGTGTTTGTGTCTTGTATCTGTGCTTGGCTGCAGTCACATGAACCCACGGCACAAGGTAAAACTTATCTTTCGAATGTGTGCCGTTAATATTAAGGAAAAGTACTTAGAACTAAGTAAATATGCTTTCCTGATCAGGGTTTGTTTAAGGTTAGACTATTACCGCTGCACCGCGCCTTGGGTGAGCAGGAGGTAGAGACGGGGCACTATTTTTGAATCGCGATATCTTTCATAGATTTACGTCGATGCTATTGATGTTTGAATTTTTTAACTACTAAATTCCATGAGTGCTAAGACCCTTTCGCTGAAGTGTAGTGATCAAAAAGTTCGGCAATCAATAGAATCCGCGCAAATCTATAAAAGTTATCGTTCGACACGAGGCGAGCGATTCGAAAAACGTGCGCCTGATCGCTCCCGCTCGTCAGTTCGCCGTCATCGCTAACTAACTGACAGAGCAGAGGCGGCGTAAGGCGTGGGCGACGTGGGCCACAGCCTACGGCCTCGCGGTCCGAGGGGCCTCGCGGTCCTAGGGGCCTCACGGCTCCTTAATACGACGTTTCGTAAAAAAAATATTCATTACATAACAATAAATTGACATGCCAAATTTGTTTTCTTTAGGCTAGCATCATTTGTTGGTGATGCTTTGCTATCACGGGGAAGCCCCTCTGACAAATTTCGTTTTTATTTAGTCTAGCAATGTTCATATGTTGCTATTATACGGAACCCCTTGTAGCCAGTCTTGGGAATTTCCTTTATTGTTTGGCTTTAATGTTAGTACCTATATGAAAAAATTTTGGATTGCATTGTCTTTATTATAATAAAGTAGTGAAAAGTTTTAATTCAACTGTTTTTTTTTTATTTATAACATTGCCTCTTGCGCCTTCCGAGGGCCTCGCTATATGTACCTTGCCCACATCAAGCTTTGGTCTTGTCCCGCCACTGACAGAGCTGGAGCAGCCTGCCCTGCCCCCCGCCTCGCCCCGCCTATCTAAGGCGCGATACAGTGGTAACGGTCACACATAATTATGATGTAGATAGATAGATAAAACCTTTATTTAACTGACACATTACACACAATTACAAAAAATAAAAAAAATAAAGTAAAAACATTTGTGTCCTCTAGACCGGACATCCTCTATTCACACACACTTCGACAACTTCACTTCAACTTCGTTTCCAAGGGACTTTCGTAAAACGCTTCCTTATTCCTTGCCTCCGTTGTAAAAAGAACCTTCGTGCTAAATTTCAGCTATTTCAAGTCTCAGGGTTTGGGCTGGGCGTTGATGAGTTAGTGATTCAGGACCTTTAACCCTCGTGCGATTGTTTACACCGCTTGCGATAGTAATATCAGAAAGAAAGAAAGAAAGAATTCGCGCGATGCCGCCGCCGGTGTAAGTACCATACCAAGCAGATATGCCAGGGTTGCCACGAAACGGGAAATAAAATAAACATAAAATATTGTGATTGTAAAGTGATCATTTAATCAACATGTTACATTTACATATGTTGTACTGCCAGATATTAACGTGAAACCTTATTTTTAGATGATTTTAATTCTCTATTTAAATTTTTTACTAAATAATGAATACGCATCCGAATAAACAATCTTATAAGAAAAACATGAGCATGGCCGCGATTTAACATTAAATATTTTCTCTGAAATATTGTTTCCAACATACGAACGGAAATTTTGCTTAAATGTAGCTTCTATCATTACAATGAACACTTAATATGTCCCATTATAAATATGTTTGGATAACGTTTTATAAAGCGAAATTAAAAGAAAACGCATACCTAAGCGTTGTGGCGTTTGCCAGCACCGGCCGCGGCCCCGCGCCGCCCGCTTCCCCGCGAGTTCCCCTTCGTTGCTCTGCGCAAGTACATTCGTTTCACTACCGTAGGGGAATTATTGTAATACTGTGGTAATATCGTACACCAGGTACACATTTGGCGCGCGAAGGCCAACAAACACAAAAAACTTGTTAAATTACTAAATTTCCGCCCAGGACTTCATTTCCGTGGGAATCCGGGAAAATTATATAGCCTTTGTTCATCAGCGATAATGTAGGATTCTAATGGTGAAATTTTTTTTCAAATCGGTCTAGTAGTTACGGAGCCTATTCAATTCAATGCAAACAAACGATCAATCTTTCATCTTTATAATACTAGTGTAGAAGAAAGATGATATACCAATGCGAAATAACTTTTCAGGTTGTACCTCTAACGCTAACAGAGATATACTATAAAGTATTTGTGACGATTGTACTGTACGTGTGTGAGGTATGGATAATAGCGACGTTTGTCAGCGCTGTAGTAACTAAATATCGTGAAAGAAGCATTTTTGGTCACCGCGTCTCCAATTTGCTGAAATATTTGGAGCATAATGGTTTAGCAGGAATTTTTTTACATGAAGTAAAAAAATATACGACTCTACTCTGGCAAAGGCAAAAAGGTGATTTCTTCATTAACTTATACACTCACGCATTCAGTCCTGGTTAGTAGGCAGAGCTACATAAGCTTCTTTCTTCAGGTGTTCTTTTTTTCATAATGTAGGTATTTTCGTAATTTGTTAACTGACTTCAAAAAAGGAGGAGGTTCTATGTTCGACTGCATCTTTTTTATGTATGTTTACCGATTCCTTTGCCATTTGTAGGCCGATTTTCAAAATTCTTTTTTGTTTGAAATATCTCGAAAACTACTGAACGTAACTATCTCATGTTTTTGATATGTTGACGTTAAGGTACTTTTTTTTCGTAGTAGTAAAATCAAAATTTACTTACAGTTTTGGATATACCCGCCATCGTGATATCAGACTGGCGGCTTACTTTCTTTTTGTGATTTATATGTAGTGAATGAGGTACAAAAAATAATAAGAGGTACTGAATAGTACATTATAGGAACGTTTACACGATACAAGTTTCAACCGAATTTAAAAAATACACCTGCGATCCTTACGTTAGCTAATTCTTACTTTTAATTACGACTTGAAACCCACTTTTTTAGGAAATTGGCTCCCAGATATTACACAACTTGCCCCTATATGCTTACGTCAAGACATTATGTCCGCTTTATACATACATCATTTTGAGTCGCAGTCACTCTTCAAGAATCTGCCTAGATATTTCTTGCGTCAATTATCAGCAAGACTAAACAGAGTTGTGATATTTCCTGGTAAGTAATTTAAGAAACGGGTTTCCTAGTACTTACATTGTGCCTATCACTATTTTTCTTAAACAAATGTTCATTTTTATTCACATATAAAAGATGGTTACATATAATTGGGATGCAAAGGTCAGAATATCTATTTCTTTAAATTTAACACATTTGGTTATTCTCGTTTAAAAGAAGATTATTTACGGTAAACCATTCAACTACCATAGAGATCGCAGTATTCTCATTGTCATAATCAGAATCGTACCTCTCACTTTAAATATGACTGATGATGTGTCATCTGCAAATAATACGATCTCATGGGCGTCTTTAACAAGAGAAGGTAAGTCATTAATGTAAACGAGAAACAGGAATGGTCCTAAAATTTAACCCTGTGGGATGCCCGTACAGACTGTGGTGGACCCAGATTACCTAGTGCCGTTAACCTAAACCTTCTGGATCCTATTACTCAGGTAACATTCCAGAAGTTTAAGTGCGTATTCCCTTATGCCATAGTGATGTAATTTTCTGATCAGAGTCTCATAATGAACACAATCAAAAGCCTTGGACAAATCATAGAAGACTCCAAGAGCATCCTGCAAGTCCTCCCAGGCCGCAAAAATGTGACGAATGAGCTCAACACCAGCATCGGTTGTTGAGCGACCCCGAATGAATCCAAATTGATTAAATTTATATGGAGTACATCAGAGCCTAGTCCGTTGATTAGCAGGGTGCACCGCTAGTAGGTGAAGATTACTAAGTATTTTGGACCACTTAGATGTTATGATATGACAAAACTCAATCTCACTACCCAAAATGTAAAAGATTTAAATTGCCAATTTCTTCAATCTTAGAACGATAGAGTACTCTTATTTTCTTATCGTGTTTTGGTGTACGTGTTTCCAAAATTATAACGAAACCAAAATAAATTACTAATTTAAATTATTACAGTCGATAAATCTAATTAGCAGACATGAAAATTAAAACAAAACAACAGTAAGTACATATTGTAGGCGATAAATCTAATAATTCATAGACATTTCGTGTGCTTTCGGAAGATCGATGATTGTTGAAACACAACGGGAAATTAGAAGCGTTGCAAGTAAATTTATACTTTGGAGATGCTTATCTCCAGCAAAGTACGTTTTTTGGCTCATTTAATACATTTTTATTTGATCATTAAACCTAACATCAGCCTCTAGATCGACGCGATTGTGTTTATATTCCTTTAAAAGCATATGTCTTACTTCCTTATACATAACTGGTAATGTAACTGGTAATTTAATGTACAAAGAATGAAACATTTCTTGTTACATTACCCGGTTTTGTGGCGAAGAATATATTTGATGTAACTCAGTAATGTACGAGTAACGAGGGGTTTTTTCTTGTATCCATGTGTGTTTGCAACATTTTCTTGTATCCTGAGTCCCTTGGGACTTGTTCAAGGGAAAATCTTGACTGTGTGGTGTTATTGTTAAAGTTACCATTTTTAATTTGAATTCAGGTGCCTACGTAATTAAAGAAGGTGATATTATACCACGAATTTACTTCATTCATGAAGGTGAAGTGGAAAGATGGCATACCGAAACAAAGTAAGCGTTTACACAATGAGTTTTACACAATTTGACTGACATGACATCCCAGTTGATATTGACCTTGCCTTCTCGTCTGAAGGTTACGGGTTCAATTTTCGACCAACACAAATATTTGAAAATCCTATTTTCAAGTATTTGTGAGGGGGGCTCGGTGTTTATGTATAATATGTGTGTATTTACAATAAAAAAGTATTTAATTAGTGTATCAGTTCTCCATACCACAAGCCTTGCTTAGTTTGGGGTTAGTTAGATGGCACGGTGTGCATTGTCCAAGATATTTATGAATAATTATTATTTTATTCTATTTTTTTGTAAAGCAATTTGTACGTGTTACACATAAACTTTAATTTTAATACTGCTTTTTGCGGGGCCGGCTTTAAGGACGTAATTTTCGTTAAACGATTTTTCATTTTAAATTTGAAGAATTGTTTTTGAGTTCTAAGTTTTGACCTAAAAAGCTGCTTTAAATATTTGAATATTCCTTATTGATGTCTAAATTATTAATTATTTTAAACTGGACGAGGCCGAGGACTATTTTTTAACCAGCCCAAGTTAAAAAACTGTGGGCCAAATTGCAGCTTTCTAGATCCAAGGTTTTGTGCTGGTCGTTAATGAGACAGTGAGTCCGGACGTGCAATTTTATATATTATAAAGATTTTATGTTTCTTTTTTTTTCAGCGGTGATTTTAGAATGTTGATGGTTTTAAAGACTAACGAACATTTTGGCATTATACCAGGACTCTTCCCTGAATTGCCCTTTAAATATTCTTACTTCGCTCGAACGGTATGATTTTTTTTAATAACTCTCTAGACGCTACAGTCGCTACACACTGAAAACCTATACTAATGTTTTCCCTTGTGTGTGGGTGGGTCCCTTGGAACATACACAAAGGCAGACACGAACACCCATGTCCCTAGAACTAGTGTACAATTCATAATAGGGGAACCGTAGCTTTATGTTTCTAATAGGTCACTCAAATACCAAAAGTTTATAATGCATTTATCTTTCGAATATAGGGTGACTTCTACCCATGAAACTGAAAACTTCCCCCAATGCACCATTACGAAATTAAAAAAAAAATCAACTTCCCATACAAAAGCAAAACAACTTGTTATATGATAAGTAATTTTTTTAAATGTGTTTTTGGGAAGCCTTATTCAGTTTTGTGGGCTGATTCAAAACCTCGGTTTTCACTAACCAATTTAAAGTGACCCAATTTTTTTAACAGGTAGTGGATCTAGTGTACCTTTCTTTTGGGAACTGGCAAGACTTGTTGAACTGTTATCCTGATGTAAAACAGACCATATACTCTGAAGCCAATAAATTGCGAGCTATCAAATAATGAATAAGGAACAAACTCTCAAACTTCCAATGATACAGTATTATAGGTGCTGGAAGTGGAAGGAACGGCGGTTTGCGTCTTTGTCTTCTAAGCACTATCAATGTATTACAAAAGCAGTCAAATACGCTGAAAGGATTCTAATTATAACGATGAAGCTGAATCAAAAACCATCGAAATGTTATGTTTTTTTTAATAGTAATTATTTCTTGCATGGTTATTGAGTGTGAGATAATCTTTATATCTTAAAATGAATCTCTATTTCCCTTGGTCATCGCATCACGCGTGAACGGATGAAACAATTTCGCTAATTCTTTTTTTGTTGTGTTTATTATTGTCAGGAGATCAGAAAGAAAAAATAAGAAAGTTGAGCAGAACATAGAAAAAATTAAGACAGGACAATATCTGTCGGGTCAGCTAGTGATAAATAAAATCTGTATTTCTATGTTTGTTGTTTTTAAATTAAATTGTGCATATGACTATCATTGCATTGCATAGCACGCGTCGTTGATTAATTTAGTTTTATGAACCATTGCGTCATTATAACGAAAATGGTTCATAAAACTACCTTTTGGCTTCTTTCGTTTTGGATCAGTAGTTTGTGAAGCATTCACAGCCTAGTGGTGCTCATTCTTCAAAGTCGATCAGTGAGGTTAAGCAACTGACACAGGAAACCTAAAGGGTGACCAAAGTGGCGATTCATGACTTATTTACGAGGCGATTTTAAGCAAAACAGCATTAAAATTGTGCATTAAATATCGATCAATTTTGCCCTTTACAGCATGTAATTTAAATGAATGTTTTCGAAGATATGACAGCAGGCCGAGTACGATAGTGACAGCGCCGCGACAACACCGCGGTCTTATGTCAAAATGTCAACATTGACAAACGCCATAGGGCGAGCGGGACCCTCGCGCAATCAAAGTGAAGTTTCAGCGTGAGCCGAGCGCGAGTTTGTCGTTATCGTGCTCGAGCTGCAGATTTAAAATGCAGGGACACAGCGGTTGACCGATTTTGATGAATTTTGGTACTAAGATTAGACCTTGGGTTGGGAAAGGATATAGGTTTCATTTTATCTCACAGATGGGCACGATATAACCCATAGTACACGCGGGCGAAGCCGCGGGCGGAAAGCTAGTAATTTATATTTCTTTAATTTTTAATAAACTATGATTACCTATTAAAAATATTCAAACAACATTTTATGAAGAGAGTTTTTTTTATTATAAGATAGATTAACTCTTGACCTCAATCTTGGCCAAGGTCATAAATGAGGTCGACGATGGAGCGAGTTAACCCAGAAAATGCCTATACCTAAGACACTGGTACTCCTACGCTCCGACGTAACACAGCAAGCGTCGGACTTCGGTAGGAGGGTGGTGGCGAACCAGACGGCTCTTCACAAAACCTACTACACCGCATGAGACCATACGACGCCACCTCAGATTCAGAACAAATTGAGGTGTCGTTGCCTAGGGTGGATTAATAGAAGGCAGGTCTCATTTGTGTTTCCTTAGTCGCCTCTTACGACACCCATGGAAAGAAATAGGGTGGTGTTATTATCAACCGATTACCACACGACACAAGGGTCAAGAAAACATCCGTGCTTTGTAATATGAACAACTCTTTTGTTTAGGTACTAAGCTTTTAAGCTGATGGCTTTATTGCCAAAGCTTTATTATAAACTAGCTCCCCGCGCGAGACTTCGTTCCCGTGGGAGTTCGGGAAAATCATGTACCCTATGTCCATCCCGGATAATGTAGGATTCTAATGGTGAAAGAATTTTTCAAATCGGTCCAGTAGTTTCGGAACCTATTCGATGCAAACAAACAATCAAATCTATCCTCTTTATAATATCTATAGATTTAAAAAAAAAATGTTACTAACAACTCCTTTTTACTATGCCTTTTTATGTACCAATCAAGTACCAATGCTTTGTTCTTTATTTGAAATGACACTTATTCACGTAAGGAGGTTTTTGAAATAAATCAAAAGCTTTGTCAAATGACATATGTTTGTTGTGTTTACTTGTGTTTATATTGGTGCTTTCTTATTATTGAAATTTTCTAAACTTATCTTACTTTTAATTACTGTAGTACTTTATGATTCATTTTTGTATCGTTAAGCATGTCTCGGCTAAGCACACCAATCGTGCATAGCGAAAAACCTAAGTCCGCTCATACGTGGTCTAATAGTATTAATAAAACTTATTCACGCTCATATAAACATGCCCGTAATTCTACGAAGAATCCAGTGTATCCCAAAATGAAGGAAAAAGTTCCTCACGATTATCGAGTTAGATTCTCTGTGATCGGCAACATGATGACTAAGGAGTTTATTTACTGTTCACGTCTATTAAAAGGTTTACACAGTTACAAAAGGAAAACGTTTGAAGCCCCTGTTGTAAAAGGTGGGTGGAAACCATTTTCTATTTTTCGCCTTCCAATCTGGACACCTTTACATATAAGATCACATCAATTTGTGTTTTGCCTACTTCCATTTAATCACCCATACACTCTCGCCTACAATCCCATACGGGGTAGGCAGAACGTCGTATGGTTCTGAAACCACTTGACGCCACAGTTGACATTCCGTTCTAAGGGTTATTAGATGGAATATGAATATTGGGGTAATAGGTTGTCAGCCTTTCGCACACCATACAGCAAAACGCTAGCGTCTGATTCACTGGCTTTACAGCATGCTTGGGAAGAATTGGCAGCTGGCACATTCTAAGTTTTACGTTCACTCCCAGTCCAGCGTGAAAGTTTTGTCTACTTAATAAGCAGGTAACTATTTCTACCTATTTATATGTTATAGTCAAACCGGCGCTCCTAGGTTTGACTAGTCAATCCTCAGGTCTGACTTGAAGTCTTAGCGAAAGCCCAAATAAATGAAATTTTTCGGCCTATGGCTAAATAATTTTCGTCAAACCTAGGAGAGACTAATTTGGTCAGGCAAACGAAATTCATTTCATGAAATCGAGGTTTGACCAGTAAAACTTCAAATAGGTATTAGAATGTCTTAGTTTGTTAGGTTAGATGTAATAAAACGACATTTTATTGTTTTAATATTGCCATAATTAAAATAAAAAAATAGTTTAATGAAACATTTTTTAATTTTAATGTTTATTGTTTTAATATTGTCATACTTAATTAAAATAAAAAAATCATATTTATTCTCACACGATGAGGCATTACGTTAGATCTTTTATATTTACATAAAGTGCATTTTTTGTTGCAGTTGCATTTTATAAAGCCACTGATCGACGTTTGACCGAGTCTGCCAGTCGCTTTTAGGATTGACTAGGCAAAGCCCGAAACAGATTATTTTACTTTTGACGTTTGACTGAAAAGTTAGGTACTTCTAGGTTTGACTAACAATGTTTTGGTCAAAGGCCGCAATTATAATTAATTTTGGGGTTTTCCCGAAGGCTTCGGTCAAACCTAGGATAAACCAGTCATTCCGCGAAGGGACTGCATATCGACCTTTGACTATAACACATATACGGAGTGACTTTAAATTTGTTAGCAAATCTTTAGGATGCCATAGGAAACGCAGGGTTTATCAGAACAAACATTTTGTTTTGTTATCATTTTACATGTGACGGTTTATCTCTGAAATAAAAAAAATAATTAAAAAACTTACCTTTCAGGAATAAGCCCAATAGATTGGCCTCGTGTTTTGCGTGACCATTTGCTCATTTACGGTTATCAAAAATGTCTATCAACAAGAAACTGCATCGTACTTTTAAACGATAAACTATTGGGTGGAATGGAAGAACTGAAAAACTTAATTGAAGATAGATATATTTACCATCTAGCCTTAAATTATCAAAAAGAGAGCATTTTTCAATTTATCGATTATCTAAAAGCTTCTGGAGTAAGTAAAATGAAGTTTGGTATTTTTTTGCGTAACCTCATATCAATGGTCTATCCAGCGCTCACTGGTCTGAACCGATAAATGAATGAATGATTGACTAAATTTTTTATTGCACAGTAACCAAAACAAAAACAGAAGGAAATAATAACACACGTGCAAAAAGCGAGGTTAAGCAACGTACACGACGCATTGGAAAACCAGCGTTTCTGTGCTTTGATAAACACGTTAAGCTATCGGTCCCCGCGATTGACCAAGTCAGCGGTTTGAGAACTCTTACACCAGGTTTAGTCCAGTTCGCCGCATACTTGATTATACTTACACGATAAGGAAGGATGGACTTTCGCGAATAACGAAAGAGCATCGAACATATAGGTATATTATGTATGAAGCCTGGTATACCTAAACTTCAAGATGATCACCCGAAGGAGCCCCACTATGGAGAAATCAAATGTTGGCGGCCACTGATGCAACTTGCAGCAATCGATAGAGAAAAATATTACCATAAAGTTTAGGTACACCAGTTAGGTTGGATGCTCTTTGCATGAGAGCCATTGACAGTGGGATGGCGCGGTAATTTGACAATCGGGGAAATGCAGTTGTGTTATTCTCAACAGTCATAGTCATAACATGATTACAGTGCTTTTATTTTCTTAATGTCTCTCGACAAACAGTGTCTGTCTCGTTCTTGTCATCTATACTAATATTATAAAGAGGAAAAATTTTATTGTTTTTTTGTTTGCATTGAATAGGCTACGAGTGGACCGATTTGGAAAATTATTTCACCATTAGAAAGCTACATTATCCCCGATGGACAAAGGCTACATAGTTTTCCGGAATGTCACGGGAACGAAATCCCAGGAGGAAATGCTAGTTTGAGAATAAACTTACTTATTCGAATTACAAAATTTGCCGAACTAGGTACAGGAGGTACAGTAAGAAAACAGAAGCACAAAGAATTAGGTATTTTTAAATAGAAAAAAATGTTTTCAGAGAGCGTGTGCGTACATGCATATTTCAATTGACAACAAGCCAATTGGATCTTTAATATTTATGGTGAGTGAGTAAACTATATTACTATTTGCTTTGCTTAATACGGACCTTAGGCTGACATTCATGGACGAAAACTAAGCCAAGACCTGACTCTGAATTGTCAAATTAATTGTCATTTGCCTACTAAAGATTAATTGTCATTTGCCTACTAAAGAAGGCAAATTTGACATTTCAGAGTCGGGTCTTGGCTTAGTTCTCGTCTATGAATGTCAGCCTTAGACAACTTCGTTGTTGTTTAATAATTTATCCCTTTCGGAGAAGGCACATAAATCTATGTCCATACAAGCATTTTTAAATATTGACTAAGTTATAGTTTTATTTTTTGCTATCGGGGATATACATAGTTTTTATTTTTATTTTAGAGTTATACAAGGTGTTTCAAAAAAACCCAGAAAAAATATATTTTAAAAGTGAAATAGTCGCAACTCTAGTAATCAGTTGCACGGTTTGACATCTTTAAAAATGAAAGTTTCATGTAATTAATATGAGATACTTGTCATATTTGTAATAGGGCTGCGCAATAAGTAAAAATTTAATTAGGTAATTTAGAATTATCTTTTTTTTTGGTTTTTTTTTGAAACACCTTGTATAGTTATCTAATCTCATCCCAATTTTTAGCTGTACAACGATATCTGTCCTGTGACATGCAATAACTTCCTTCGGCTCTGCAAGTCGGAGAAAGGTGGCTACTCAGGGACCCCTGTGCACCGTATAGTGAAGGACGGATGGATTCAGTGTGGCGGGTTCGGACTCAAGGAAGTTCCCATGCCTTGTGAGAATTTCTTAGTAGACCACGACCAAAGAGGAATTTTAGGCATGACTAATGCTGGCAGGTAGATAAGGAAAAATGTCTGCTTAGCAAACCATTAAAATTAATTTACTGTATATCATAAGTTGAATTTTAAAGTTCGTAACCTATTTTTATTATTATTATTATGAAATGGGTTAACTCTTGACCAAGGTCATAGATGAGGACGACGAGTGAGTTAACCCAGAAAATTCCACTAAGGAACTGGTACTCCCATGCACCGACGGAACACAAAGCTGTTTGGCGTAGGAGGGTGGGGCCTACCACACCGCACCTCAGATTCAGACGAATTGAGATGTCTTGGCTAGGATGGATTGATAGGAGGCAGGTCTCATCAATTTGTGATTCCTTAGTCCCCTCTTACGATATACCCTAGGAAAGAAATGGGGTGATGTTATTCTCAACCGATCACCACAGGGCATGAAAACATTCAATCGGTATGCAAAATCTCAACGATGTTAATATCCACTTTATAAGAATGTCTATCTGCTAAGTGGAACCCCCATCATTTACAATCTCTTAATTCTCTAACAAAATGTTTGATTTTCTAGACACATAGAATGTTCTACACAATTCTACGTGCTCTTACAACCACTTCCGTGGATGAAGTACCGATATGTTGCTTTTGGCAAATTAATCGAAGGTGAAGAAACTTTAAAAAAGATTGAAGAAGTTCAAACCTTCAACGAGTCTCCATTAACCAACATTGTTATATACAGATCGGGTATATTGAACCTCGATTGTCAAGATATAACGATAAATAAACACGCAAACGAATACATTGATGCACATATAGAAGATCTTGTTGAAACTGGAGACTTTTTTAAAGAAGTAAGGAATTTATTTATCAATTTCATTCAGCGTACTCAGTCTAGCCTGTTATCTACATCTCCACTGTTATAAAGATAACATATTGGTTTATTTGTCATAACCGATTTTTATCTGTTAGGTAGCATAAAAGTTTACTATTTGGTATATGGCCCGGTATCTGGCAGGATAGCAAAATAAGTGAACGTATTTTTAAACTATTTTTAAAACGCTTATCCGCGTGAGGGATATTAGGGGCCATCCATTAATTATGTCACACGTTAAGGGGGAGGGAGGGGGTCGACGAAGTGTGATATTGCGTGACAAGGGGGTGGGAGGGGTCCTAACTTTCTTGACGTCACATTTCAATATCTATAATCTAAGTGTTAAAATGACCGTGTGTTTCCGGCGAAGAATAGAATCACACTATCTCTTCCTTTTGGGTGTCGAAAGAGGCGACTAAGGAAATAAAATGGTAGACCTAAAGCCAACTGGGGGAGACGAGCCTCATTAGCATTAGTTTGCAATCGTCTAGGAGAAGGAAAACTCCGAAACTAAACCCGGATGGAGGCCTCCGTTAGGCGCAAGTAGGGTCTAACCCGAACATGCGGCAGGCATCTGCAGCCGACCTGGCTCCGCACGTATCGACTTGTCGTTCCTGCGGGTACAGCCAGTTAGGCCGAGGGGGTAGCACAAGCGCTGGGCAAACCTGTTTTTCCTTAATTGCGTCCCAGGCGATGCAGTGTCGGTGGAGAGGACACTTTACCCACGTCGGCTTTGCTGCGTGGATAACAACGCGGAGAGTGGCAGTTACCGGTTATAAGCTCGCGCAAATAGGCGTAAGCGCAGGCGCCAGGGGTCACTCTCGACAGTGGGAGGGTCCATCGTAGACCCACGCTTTATCTGGGCAGCCCCCGGCCAGTTAGGTACTGATCCGCCTCGGTGTTGGTTTGTTCCTTTGGGGTGTAGGGGTCACTAGTCTATATACTAGAAGCTGATGCCGTTATCGTCCACACCTGCCACTACACAGAAAAAAAGTAAACATAAACCAAAATTTAATCGCTTTTCCATGCGATTACCAAAATGGAATGTGCGTACCATGAGGACAGGCCTCCCTGACACCTGTGGAGGTTCAGACGACGCGTTAGACCTGCGTAAAACTGCTGTTATTGATGCATAGTTACACCGTCTTAACATTGCAATTTCCGCCCTTCAAGAGACCAGATTACCCGATGAGGGTTCCATCCAAGAGACGAACTACACCTTCTTCTGGAAGGGAAAAGATTATGATGCCGTTCGCGAGTACGGGGTTGGCTTTGCTGTGCGCAACGATTTACTATCTACCATAGAGAGCCCTTCTGGCGTTTCGAAAAGAATTATGGTTCTAAGGATGTAGACAACTAGTGGTTATGTCTCTTTGGTGACCGCATACGCACCAACCCTTAGTGCCCCTGATGAAGTCAAACCCCAATTCTATGATAAGCTCGCTGAAACTTTACAAAAAATTAAAACATCGGATCGTTTATACATCCTCGGTGACTTTAATGCCCGAGTAGGCCAGGATTTATCTGCGTGGCCTGATTGCATTAGTAACCATGGTGTCGGGAAATTAAACGAAAACGGACAACGACTCCTTGAACTGTGTTCAAATTACTCATTGTGCGTTACCAATACCTACTTTAATGGCAAATTATCACATAAGGTGTCCTGGAAACATCCTCGTTCTGGTCATTGGCATCAGTTGGACCTTGTCCTTACCAGAAGACAACATCTCCGCGAGACTCTCCACACACGTACTTACCACAGCGCCGATTGTAACACCGACCATTCCTTAGTGGTCACACGTATTGCTTTGCTCCATAAAAAGATCCATTCGTCTAAACCACCTGGTACGAAGAAAATAGACCTTCTTAAGATCAGAAATGATAAGTTATTTCAAACATTTTCCGAGCTGGTACGTTGCGAGGTTGCTACTTGGGACACAAATATAAGTATTACTGAAGAGTGGAACAACATAAAAGACCTCCTCACAAAAACAGCAGGCAAAGCTTTCGGGTACCAGAAAACAAAAACTCAGGATTGGTTTGCCGAAAACATCGAGCACCTAAAACCTCTGCTCGACTCTAAACATTCAGCTGCTCTAAATAATCGCCTGACTCCCAGCCCTAAAACAAGTAAAGAATTCCAAAGCGCAAAAGCTGCTCTACAGCGCAGCATTAGACACTTTGCGAACGCTTATTGGACTGATCTTTGTCGCAGTATCCAGTCCTGCGCAGACACGGGTAACTTTAGCGGTGTGTGTGTACACAGGTATAAAACGAGCCCTAGGCCCTGTGCCTAAAAAGACAGCTCCTTTAAAAGAAGCTGATGGCACCATCAAACTCGACCGATGGGTGGAACATGATACGGGTCTCTACTCGTGTCCAGTGAATATACTGCCGGAAGCTATTCAATGCATGCCCAAACTGGTAAAATGGACCGAGCTCGATGCCATCCCCACCTTAGAGGAATACCATAAAGCTATCAAGCAGCTGAAACTCGGAAAGAGCCCTGGCAGCGACGGCACCCATGCAGAAATTATAAATATCGAGTGCAGTGCATGTTACCAATACTGCATAATCTTCTGGGGAGATGTTAGGAGGCGGGATTTGAGCCGCAGGATATGTGCGATGCTAATATTATTACAAGAGGAAAACGTGACCGCGGCTATTGCAACTGCTATCGCGGTTTATCTCTTTTAAGCATCGTAGGCAAATTGTTTGGACGAGTCATTCTCGGAAAAGTTCAAAAACTTGCAGAACGTGTATATCCTGAGGCTCAGTGTAGTTTTCGCGCCCAGCGTTCCACAGTTAATATGATTTTCACCTTAAGGCAATTGCAGGAAAAGTTGTGTGTACCAGCGTGTACCCCTTTTTGTGGCATTCGTTGATCTAAACAAAGCCTTTTATACCGTCAGCAGAGAACCGCCACCGCACTTGATTGCATCGGATGCCCACCAAAACTCCTTAATGTCATAAAATCCTTCCACCAGGACACTAAAGGAGCTGTTGTCTTTAACGGGGGGACACTTCTGAACCATTCGAAATGCATAGAAGCGTTCGGCAGAGCTGCGCGTTAGCTCCCACCCTGTTCGGCATATTGTTCTCGCTGCTTCTAAAAGTTGCCTTCGGGGACGATCAACAGGGTATTCATTTGCATACGAGAAACAATGGGAAATACAATTCTGCCCTACTCAAGTCCAAACGCAATCGCGCGGACTTATTTATTGACGGTCTTCTCTTTGCCGATGACGCAGCTTTCGTCGCCGACACAGCCTACGAGCTTCAGATACTATTGGACAAATTTTCGAAAGCTTGCAAAATGTTTTCCATGTCAATAAATGCCAAAAAGACAGTTATTATTGTACAAGGCATTGCAGAAGTGCCAACTATTTCGTTGGACGGCACTCCACTAGGAATAGTGGACAGTTTTTGCTACCTGTTCGGAAAGTTCCATACAAGAGTATGGTGTAACAAACATCTCCCAACTAAAACCAAGATGATCGTGTATCAGGCATGTATCTTGAGTATACTCTTGTATGGAGCTGAGACATGGACTACGTATGCGAGGCAAGAACGGCGACTCAACAGCTTCCATATGCGCTGTCTTCGTAAATTCATAGGCATAACTTGGGAAGACAAGGTTACGAATGAGAGGGTTCTGGAAATTGCACAGCTGCCTAGCTACACGGCACTACTTAAGCAGAAATGCCTGCGCTGGCTGGGGCATGTGTACCGGATGGAGCCATCTCGTATGCCACGCCGTATTCTGCTTGGTGAAGTCGCGCATGCAAAGAGAGGAGTTGGCAGACCGTTGCTGCGCTTTAAAGATTGTGTCAAGCGGGACATGAGTGCTTTTGGTATAAAACACCATACATGGTATAAAACAATTTCGGTATAAAACACCATACATCGCAGCAGGCAGAGATCAATGGCGCGAGAGTGTTGTGGATGGGCGGAAATTGCACGATGAATCTTGGTTCCAAACACTCAGGAACAAAAGCATTAAGACGATCAAAACCAAGCCATGCTAATAACCGGTGACTTCCCCTGTAAACATTGCGGGAAAATTTGTCGTTCCCGCATAGGACTTTTTAGTCACCAAAAAAAGTGTCTTCAAGCAACTGCTTAAATAGTCTGTTAAAGACTTTCAAGGCCTATGACGAAGTGTTAAAACTAGAACTTTGAACTATTAACGAAAAACTCAAAAATATTTGCAAGTTTATTTATATAAGTATAAGATTCAAATTGTTTTGTCGGCCACTCGATCTACTAGTGCTACGCGCCGACTGCCTAAGCGCCTTTAATTCAATTTCGGAACTGCTGCTGACGTCACGCTAGGGAGGGGGGGAGTCTCACAAACGTGACCAGCTGTGACAAGGAAAAATCATGAAATTTGTGTGACGTAATTTATGGATGGCCCATTAACCAATAATTTTATAGTTTTTGTTCGCGCCGAACATTTTAATTTTCACTAAAATATTTGTAAATGAACGTTGGATAGGGCTGATACCGGATATGCGTTAAATCTTTACTAATTCAGCAATTGACTTATTTTAAGTGACATTCTGCCGGTTTTTTTTTACAAAATAAAGCCTTTTTGTACTTTGAATAAAAAGGCATAAATATGTCAGTAATTTAATTCCATAAAATTGTAAACAATTTAAAATTTCAGATGCTACTGGAAAAGGTGTTCTTAGACATAAAAGTTAAAGAATTAAATTCTTTATTAGCAAACTTCAAATCCGAGGAGGAAGAAGTAGAGGAGGAAGAAGTAGAGGAGGAAGAAGAAGAAAAAATAGAAGACGCAATCTTAATAAAAAAAAGCAGCTTGCATGATTCTGAAAGGTGAAATTAATGTTCGCTTGTATGAAGCTGTACGAAGACTTCCTTGATTTATCTATTTTTAGAACTAGGAGCTTATAGTAATCAAAATAGTACCTAAACCCTTTTTTAGCTGAACCCAAAAAGATCAACAACATGGGTTTCTTATGTACGTTAATTTCGTTAAATCCGTAAATTCCTACAGCTTTGAAAACTAATACAAAATCACCTCAAAATAAATGGTTCGATTCCTGGGTGATGCTATCGAATTCTAGAAAATCTTTGAATGCAGTTTCGTCTCTTTTTAAAAAAAAAGAATGTTTTCTTTAAGTAAAATAATCTATTTTCAGGCTTTGAAGTGGGTTCCCTTCAGGGCCCATTAATTTTTTCCACCCTATTTAACCGTTATAATTCTAATTAAATATAGAAAGAAAAAAATTGATTTTATTGACAGATTTTTACATAAGAAAAACAGTCAGCGTGTAACTGACCAACAGATGTACGACAAAGACAACGTCGACACAGAAGATACAGAAAACGTTGACAAAAGTATTTATGAGGAAAAAGGGGAAAAGATGACAGAACATTTTTCTAGTGAAACCCAAATTAGGGAACGGAAGCCTTTCTACATTCCATTAACCGATGTTCCTTACCCAGGCGAAAAGGATTCGCATTACGACGTGAAAAGGTTTGCACTATTTTTAACCGACTTCAAAAAAGGAGGAGGTTCGAACATAGTTCGTCTTTAGGTATATTTTTTATGTATATTCATCGATTTCTTCTCTATTTGTGGGCCGACTCTCAAAAGCTTTTGAATATACTCCAGAGGTGGTCTGAAAAGTCTTTTGAGTATACTGTCACAAAAGTCAGGATCTGATGATGGAATCCCAGGAAAATCGAGGGCAACCCTCGATTTTAATCGGCACTTAAAATATTTTTCATGTACTTTCTATTATTTACACTAAATTAGGCGCGCGCGGTCATCCAATCTGCATTGGGCCAGCAAGGTTTACTATGGCCTAAACCCGGACCCCTTCGAAGGAAGGTCCATGCCCCTTTGTGGGGATAGTGTGGGCTGACAATAACTAGTATTTTTAAAACGCTTTCCCGCGTGAGGGATATTAACTAATAATTTTTAGGAAAAGAATAATATTCGGCGCACGAATGAGACAAACATCGTTATTAAAAATCGATTAATAGGTTTCGCCCTTTTTTTATCTACTCCGAATAAGTGGTATGAGTCTTTAGTTCCCCATACGAGATACAGATGGCGCTGACCTACACGCAATACGTAATGTGTTAGTAACGGGATGAGAAATTTCGCCGCTTGACTTCAAGGCACGATAGGTTGGTGCTCTCACCAGGAGAATCCTGGGGTCGTTGGTCCCATTCACGCCGAACATTTTTCTTTCCTTATAAATTATTTGAGATGATAACTTTTTTTAAATTAAAACTTAAGAGCAAAATTTACAAAACAGGGGATTAAATTGTTTTCCGACAAGCTTTAATAATTTTATCGACTTTTAGGTAATGGTGTAGGTATTTGCTTTATTTATGTAAGCATTATTAAAACAGGCTGCTCCGAGGCGATTACTGCTTGGAGAGTGATTTAGATCCGAATTTTTGTAAAAAGATAACAAAAAAGGCCGAGTTATTATTGGAACAAACTTCAAAAATGATCAAGTCTTACTCGAACATAAGAACTGCGAGACAAGAAGTTGGTAAGATTCATATAAGCTTTAAATATACAGGGTTATTGGTAATACGTCACAATCTCTTTAAGGAGTGATAGTGATAGAAGAGATCATTAGCTATCAAATAAGCCTAAGATACATGGGGAAATATCGTACCAATTTCGAAAAAAAAATCCTCTGTTCCTTAAGAAAAGTATTGGCAGAAGCAGAAGGTTTTTGAACGTGGTCCCTATGAGTAAATGCTTGAGAATTTGATTCACGTTTTTCTTTTTGATGACAGTTTTGTAAGAAGATTATTGCCCCTATATGCTATCACATATTATTATGTGATAGAGCCAGCGTCGTTAGTTTTTATCTCGGGCTGCTAGTTTTCCAGATCTGAAGTGGGCCCTACGGAATCCTGTGGCCCACAAAGAAACGTAAATATTTTACAAAGTGTTGGGTTTTTTGGGTTGATTTATATCCAGAAGCGATTTATTTATGAGTTACAGTAGATATTAATGATAAAATTTGGTGCTCTGTCAACCGTTTTTCCTTATTTTCATTACTGAGAATCGCAGGCATTTGCTAGTGTGGACCATCTTTTAGGGTTCCGTACCCAAAGGGTAAAATTCGGGTCCCGTATTATTAAGATTCTGCTGTCCGTCCGTCCGTCTGTCACCAAGCTGTATCTCATGATCCGTTTTAGTTGGACAGTTGAAATTTTCACAGATGATGTATTTCTGTTGCCGCTGTAACAACAAATATTGAAAACAAAATAAAATAAATACTAAACCCCTCTCATACGACAAAAGTGATTTTTTTGCTCGGTTTCATAGACTCGCACTTGGCCGGTTTTTTGTCAATAATTCTTGAAAGATTGCGTCACATTCGATTTCAATATGCAAACATGAAGTATTTTATCCATCACTGAGCGAATCTATTTGAGTTTTCATCCTAGAATTAAGGACCACACAAAATAACGAACATAGAGTAAATTTTATGTTTTCGGAATATAAAGAAATTTGCTAAAGATTTTACTTCTTTACAGTATTTTTAACAGACTCTCAAGAAGAAATAATTCAAGAATATTTGAGGTATGTTCATATCACATAAATCACTTATCTACAGATCAATAATGTGTGCTCAAATTTTATAAAAGTATATCACATCAATAAAGTCACTTGATAGTAAGATCATTGAGGTAAGATGACAGTCCTCCACTTTAAGAAAGGTCCTCCACTTTGCCCAGCAGTGGGATTTTCATAGCTAAACAAAAAATAAGCACTATAGGGGTATACGTATACTATACCTATCTCTAGGTAGGTATGTAATGCGAAGCATACCACACTAGCGCAGTCGGATTCTTTTTTCTGAAAGGGGTTTTTCTGAAATAATGACCAATACTGTGTTTAATATTTTTAAATAAATGATATATACATGTCGTCCCTTCCGCGCCTAGTTAGTTACCCGCAGCGTATTTTGTAAAACAGTTTTAAATAAACACCGAAATTTCGTTTACCGAAATCTTTGAACCGCAACTTCTGATCTTTATAAACTCAGTGTACCCATATAATAGTTTCCAATATAAACCATTCTTACAATAAAATGCAATAATTTTGCCTTCGCAGTCAGTATCGAGAAATTGCTAGTTTTGGCGCTGAAACAATCCGCAAGATTGCCAACCAATTCGTTACGGATAATCCTTTGGAATCAAGAGATAAGTAAGATATGTCTTTTTAAGCCTTAAATAATTTTTAATGGCCTTCTTATAATAGTCTGTTTTTCTGGTAAGCGAGAGGTACCGAGTTCGATCTCTAGTGCCACGGCATGTACTCGTATCATTCCTTTTCTGAATTATGTAGATAAGTAGGATACGAGTTATCTACCTACATAAGTAGGAATATAGTGGAGAGTGTCTAAGTATGAATATTTATTATACAATAAAGGATTTACATACATCTTACCGATTCTTTACTGAACGAATGTTGACAAACTACAACTGAATGTGTCAATGAGATTTAGTTAGATCAGGTTCTGTTAGCAGGTTTACGGAGGCTTAATGGAAGTAGACTCTTCCGATAAGCCTCCGTCCTTTCTTCCTTATCGTGGCGAACTTGACTAACCCTGGTGTCAGAGTTTCAAAACCGCCTAATGGCCTCTGACTTGGTTTAACTACTGTAGTCGACAAAAAACCGGGACCGACGGCTTAACGTGCCCTCTGAAACACTCGTGAAAAGTTGCCATTTTGGTCACCTTTCACTAATTTTTACCCGTGTGGTGATCGGTTGAGAATAACACCACCCCATCTCTTTCCGTGGGTGTCGTAGGAGGCGACTAAGGAAACATAGATGAGACCTGCCTCCTAGTAATCCATCCCAGGCAACGACACTTCATTTTTTTTTCTGAATTTGGCTCTGTAAAGAGCCGTCTGGTTCGCGACCACCCTCCTACCGAAGTCCGACGCCAAACAGCTTGCTGTGTTCCGTCAGTGCGTGGGAGTACCAGTGCCTTTATAGGTATTTTCTGGGTTAACTCGCTCCATCGTCGACCTCATCTTTGACCAAGATTGAGGTCAAGAGTTAACCCATCTTATAATTAAAAAAAAAAAATCGGTTCAGATCAGCGAGCACCACTGGGCTACGAACGTTTCTTACTCTACAGTAAAAACATGACTTGACAAAACCTGTATTATGGTCAGTCGTTCTTAAAATCTAAATAAGACAGCACTTGGAATAAGAATCAATTCCTTTTTTCAAGTGTTAGTCCTGCAAACACAGTTGGAGGCATATGTTTTAAGAACAATGATCATATTGTTGTCAGAAAAAACGAAGTTACGATTAATAAGTGTGGTGATTAGACCCAAATGAAAGCATACGCCATATACCTACATAAGTAACAGGTTACATCTATTTTGTACAATGTTAATAAGTATTACTTATTTGTTTTTTCAGACGTGCTACCTACACAGATGAAGACATAAGGAAAATAAGGTGATTAATGTATTATACCTAGCCTGCCAGATCCCACAACTAGGCAAAGGTCTCCTAAATAGTACTTTAAATTTATTTTTGAAGAAAGTTAATTTGGCTAATCTTCTCTTATAAAATAGTGTACGCTCAATAATAACGTTCGCATAAATTTGAGTGCACCGGAAGCAATACATCCTCACAAACTTTCGCATTTTTAATAGGTATTAAATAGTAAAGAAACGTAACAATAAGAATTATTTATTCTTATGACGTAACCTTATTTTTCCAAAGATTCATTTTAAAGTTACAAACCTTATTACCGTGTTATAGGTATCATCTATTAGCGGAGCGACGACTGCGTTTTAATGTTTGCATTGAAACACTTAGTCCCATGCAAAAGTGTCAATACCGCAAGCGGCGACCAATAAAAACATACTGGACATTGATATACAATAAAATATACATATAATAAAACTGTAGAGGTCGAATTTCTGTACATAGAAAAAAAATGCTAAAAACCGAGTCAGGGGGATGTAAGAAGAGAAATAAAACAAATCCCGATTTTTTTAGATTTTTTTGTTTCTCTGTTTGTCTGTTTGTCTGTTTGTCTGTTTGTCTGTTTGTCTGTTTGTCTGTTTGTCTGTTTGTCTGTTTGTCTGTTTGCACGGGCTAATCTCCGTAACTGTTGGACCGATTTAAATGAAATTTTGCATAGGAGTACCTTATATCCCCGGTCAACATTTAGGCTACATAAAATCTCGAAATTTAGCCAGTAAATATAAAACCAACAACAAAAACCCATGAAAAAATTCTAAGCTAGGTGTTTTTCAGAACATTTTACTCATACCATAGAGATCAACGTATTTTTGACATATACTTGAGCTAAAAGTAAGAACATGTTGTTTTTTAAATTTATCTCTTTCGAGAATGGCAAAGGAATCTGCATCCATACAGCCAGGTCTTCAATATATGTATTTCTTAGCTATGTCTTCAATTTATATTTCTTTACTTCTCTCATTCTCCGTAAGCCGATAGTGTTTTGTTTACGAAGAACTATGGCGGCGAGAAGCACTGCCGCTGGATCGGAGCGGATACACTGTATCACTTGAATTACTTTTTAACCGACTTCCAAAAAGGAGGAGGTTTTATGTTCGACTGTATACAGGGTGGAATTTTGTAATGCCACCTGAAGGGAAAGTACTCTTAATACTGTAGATAGAAAATTGTACTCAAAGAAAACATTCCTTTATTTTTGAAAAGAAAGAAAACTGCATTCAAGAATTTTCGAAAATTTGCTTGCCACAACCGGGAATCGAACCGACTAAAATCTGTTAGAATACCCTGTACTTTTATTGCGTCGATCGTTAGGGTCAATATAATTTAAGGATGAAATCTTTCTAACAAACTTGGTAAATTAAATGAAAGGAAAACTACGAAATCTTAAACCATTGTATATCTTTATTTTATGTATGTTCACCGATTTCTCCGCCATTTGGACCGATTTTAAAAATTCTTTTTTTTTGTTCGAAAGAGTATACTCCAGAAGTGGTCTTATTGTCACCAAGTCAGGATCTGATGGAATCCCATCAAAATCAAGGGCAACCCTTGAATGGAATAGGCACTTACAATGTTTCTCAAGTTCTTTCTATTATTTACGCCAAACATAGAAAAATATACACATCAACACTGTCTAGGGATATTGCATGATTTTTCATACAAAAGAGGTCTGTTTGAGAAGCTATAATACCATACTCGAGATACACGGAGTGATATAATTTTCAGATGAGCAAGTGCTAAACATGAATTTTCAATTTTTATCAATGAATTTAATTTTTCTTGAAATTAGTGAAAACGTGACTAAAATAAAAAAAAATTGCGCTAATTCCACCATTTTCATACAAAAAGCAGAAAAAAGTGCATTTTTGTTTTCGTTTACGTCACGTTTAAAAAAAAAAACAATTTAAACAAAATTCATTGACACTTGCTCATCTTAAAATTATATCCCTCCATGTGTCTCGAGTATGCTTTTATAGCTTCTCAAACACACCTTTTTGTATGAAAAATTAAGCAATATCCCTAGACAGTGTTGATATTTAACTTATTTTTTCTATGTCTATGAGTACGTAGCATTTGATAAAAGGACCGGATTGAGATTTATGAGATATTTTGTATAAAAGATCCTTTCTTAATTTTTTGTCGGAAGTTTGGTTGAGTAGTAGAGTTACACAGCCTGTGAATCGACGGTTTCTGGGTTCGATTTTCGGTTTGGGCAAACAAACCATACGAGGGAAACTTTAGTGCAGAAAGTTACAGTGTGAAGTGCTAATTAATTGATTTTATGATAGATATATAGATAGATTGACACTTTATTCAATTGACATAAAACAGCACAACACAGTAATAGACAAATAACAAACATACAAGTAAACATGAATCAGCAAGCAAACAATGAAGTAAACAGAGTAAGAAACAGAAACAAATAATTTTATAAAACTATTTTACACCGTGTTATCTGTATCATGCCAATCAAATTGGCGCTGACTCAGTATATTGCTGCAGTACCAGACTGCAGCGCTGGTCTTCTGCCATGATGCTACTTATTGAGTTTTCTTTGTAGGTAATAATAACCTTTTTCTAACTTCATAAATTCACCTTTAAAAAAGTACTTTATAAAGAAAATCTGAGGGTGCTGCTCTATAATTAGATATATGTTATTTTTAAGAGCTATCGTCGAATATAAGTGAGTCGGAAGAAATTAAAATTATTATAACTGACCCACAAATATCCAAAAATAAAACAAAAACTTCTGTGCTGAACTGGCACTGAACAAAAAATTTGGAATGTGCCAGCTGCCAACCAAATACATTGCATTGTTGGTACAGATGCCAGCGCATCAGGTTACTCCGTTTTCATTGCAAAACCGCTCTTATCACAACAGCACAGAGTGCACGCGTGTGGTAATCTGAGTTGGGGCCGTCCGTGCATTGCAAAATTTAGACAACGTATTATGTAATCATAAACAATATGCCATTTTTTAAATTTTCATGACATGTAAAGTTATGTGACTTATGTTACCCCAACGAGGATTATAGGCGTATAATATCTAAAATATCGAAACTTTTGTCAGCTTCCCCATTAAAAGTTCGGCTATTCTGCACTTTTTTAACGAACCAAAACTAAATACTTAATACAGTGTTAATAAGAACGAAGTTGATTAAGTATTCAGTCTTCAAATCTTAATTCGGCCCTAACTAAATGAAATTATTCAATCTTCAGGATATCACTTTTTGAAAACAATAAAACAGCTTATTTTTATTTTTAAGCAAAGGAATCTATGGCCGTACAGCCGGTGTTTTCAATGCATTTCTTATTTTTAAAGGCGGGAAACTCAATAGAAACTGACAATTGACATTTGTTTTATTAAAACCACTATGAATATGGTCTATATAGGTTTGATCTATGGGTTTGATGTTCTGACATGAAATCTTTGAGTATTTAACCAGACAGGAGTGGATATAGCGGCTCGCGCCTAAGCAAAAAAGTCTGCCAATAGATGCGGGGGACGAGGTAACACACACTAAATAATTGTTGCCTACAAGCGCATTTCTTTGATCACGTCGCTACACATGCTCACTCTTGCAATAGTCAAAATTTACGAACACTAGCTTACACTGTACGCAAACAATAACAATCGCACACATAACCGTCTATAAAATACGTAAACAACAGTCCAGTATAAATAGACTCTTGTTTTATAGTAAGCTGTATCAAAACAAAGGCCAAGTTATTCTGGTTTTATTTAAATGGAACAGTGCATGACACTATCGATATTCATACTATCGATGAATTTGAATAATCAAAGATAATCCTTGGCTAATCAATCTATTATCTATACTGGTTTACATTGATAAATTGTTGTTTTTAGAATGTAAACTATTTTGAGAATTACATGATTGAATTGGGAATTCCTGTAATGATACAAATACAAATATACTTTATTGCACACCAACATTACAGAACATGAGACAGAGTAAAAGTTACATTATGAACAGTAATAAAGTTAGGGTACAAAAGGCGGCCCCATTGCTAAGAAGCAATATCTTATCGGCAACCTTTGGGTATGGAGAAGATTAAATTACACCATATAAGTGTGGGTGCAAAAATACATACATAAATATACTTACATAAACTACATTACACACATACAATATACCTAATACAAATAAATACATATAATATATATACTATACATAACATACACTTTACGGAAATAAAACACATAAGGAATACTATATAGAGACAACCCAGCCGACTATCACTCGACGACAAGGAACTAATAATTGCAAACCAGTTCAAAGTGCCTCCTCAGCAAAGTTATGTATGATAAATAAATTAAATTAAATTATGAACTAGGTTTTTTTTACTTTTTATTTTATAATCAGTAGTTTTATCTATTTTTACATTACAAAAAGTTATTTAAAAAAATTCAACCGACTCTAAACTTAATTGAAAGGAAGAAATAACAATGTCTTGTACAAACCATTTAGTTTTGAGGTCGAAGCCAGCTCTTATTTCGCTTTTCAGTTTTATCTGGCATCGACCTCAAAACAAAATTGTTTTCGTACATAACAACATGACATCGTTATTTCTTCCTTTTCTGTTAAGTTTGAAGTCGGTTTAATTTTTTGAAATTACTTTTGTCGTAGGAAGGCTCGTGCCCCTCGATTGGGACATGTATGGGCTAATGAGTACTTTTATTTCTTCTGCTAAACTGATTTGATGAAACTCACACTATACAACAGAGGTTCCCAAACTTATTTCGTCTAACGCCCACTTTGAAAATCTGTTATTTTGTAGCGCCCCCCATTTTTTTTTTCACCATAAAACCTCATTAACAAATTAGACTCATTTAACGAAATTGGATTTAAAACAACATTGAAAGATAATTAAAAAAATATATTTATAAAGCCAAAAAATGCGGGTTTTATTTCAGGCAGACTTTTTACACTGAACGATATGTAAGGTCATTGACGTTAAACGTAAAATAAAATATTGTCCATCACATTGGACACACTCTTCAAATCTGGCCTCAGTATTCTGTGCCACTCGCTGAAGCAAAGGTGCTAGGATGGCATTAATCTCGCGAACGATATTTTCTTTAAGCGCTATGATGGTCGTCGGGTTGGTGCGCAGTAAAGACTAGATGGTATCCTAATATCGGCAGAAAATAATCGTTCAGCTCATCGCATTTAACAACATCTGCGCCCCCTAATTTTTTCTGGGCCCCTTATTGCCCCCCTCCAGGCCTCCAGTTCCCACTAGGGGGCGTTATCGCCCACTTTGGGAAACACTGCTATACAACATTACGAGTACCTATACAGGTCGAATTGATAAGCTCCTTTTTTGTTAAGTCGGTTAAAAATTATGCGAGTGTCATCCATCGATGTTATAAATTTGACATTAAAAGGTAAGGGTAAAATATAAATGTAATTGCACATGGTACATATAATAGTTTATTGCTAAAAAAACATTTATTTAGTTTATTGCTAAATAATTTTAATGTTGGCACTGCATTCGGAGTAAATTTTCTTTTATTCTTAGACTGTTCTTTTGAAATAATACATGAAGATTCAAAATGGTCGGAACAAACTGTACTAAGACGTTGAGGTTCCCACATGTTATGATTTTCACAAGCTTCGACCCACGCAGCCCGAATACCCGGTTCTGTTGGAAATCTGTAAAAGTGTACAGTTAGTACTAATATACGTCAAAGTACCGAAATATCGATATCAATTCTATGTTTGTGCCACCCCATCACTAATTTCACCCGGTGTGACCAACAACAATAACTTAAAATTAATACAGTAGAATATACTTAGATATTTAAATTAAAGTTAACTGATTATTATTTATTTTTAAGTAAGTTATTGTATAGAATTTTATAATTTCCTAGACTTAAATATTTATTACGGACAGTATAGACAGATAGATGCTTGGTAGTTATGACGGTTAATTTTAGAAGGTACTAGAATGTAAAAAATCGGTAATTTGTATACTAAAAAAATAGTAAAATAGAACTACCTATATTATTGTACAGCTAAAATAACGATTTGACTATTTGATGCTTGGACATTTTGACAGTTCCTTCGATTATAAGAATATTAAATAGGGTTTTAATGTAAAAAGCGATCAAAATTGTGATGTATGTGATGTATGTATTGTGTATAGTGTATAGTGTGATGTATTGTTATATACTTAGCTGAATGAATGTCGTATTATTAAAATTATAAACTTATTAATATTAATCTCAGGGGTTAGTACACACTTTTAAAAGTCCAAGTAAGAACTTATACGGTTACATGGCAACACTTACTTATTGGAAATATTTTTCGGATTTTTGATAATTTTGCACGTTATTTGGTAATATTTAGATAAAATAATACTTACAAATGGTAAGAAGTACCATCCTTCTGCAGACTTGATGTCTCTGCCCTTTTTTTGCATCGAAAAACACTACAAGTAAGCATTTTCTTTGGAGCTCGTGCCACGCGCAATACTACTCGGCGAATGGCAAAGTCCGCGCGGCAACTAGTTTTATATAACGTATACGACCGCCGGTCGTGTGTCCTTGAAAGCACTTGGCAGAGGGGTACGCGCGTAATATCCACTCCTGTCTGGTTAAATACTCAAAGCATGAAATAAGGGCTATTTATTGATTTTTTGATTTTAGTTTACATCAAGCGTAGCATTGCGTATATAAGCCATGGATAAATATTATAATATTACTATTCTAATAAGTTTCTTAGTTTGGATCAAGCACTGAAACTTCTATTCCACTGAAAATCAAAAATAAGTCCGTAATTAGCACCAAGGAATTCGTGTGCCATTTATTTATTGTACTTACCTAAGTAATAGGTCTTTCAACATACAATTTTCGTAAATTTTGTACTCCACATATTTTAATTTTATCAAAATTGATTTTTTATAAGTACAAAATCCTTACGTTTTTCACAAAAACGCGAAATACAATATTAATTAACCACTTTTTGTGGGATTGTTAAGACAATAAGATGTTTTAGAGGCACCACTGACTCATGTTAAGTGTTGATTGTCTATCTCTCTCAGTATCAAAAAAACAAAAACGACTGCTACTTAAGTATAGATCAGAGTCTGAGTCGCGTTCTATAATACGGACCTTAATCTATCAAAAGCAGTAACAATGGTATAGAAAATATAAGCGATAGAAGAAACAACTATGTTTGACCTTTGTTTTCAGATCCAAAGTAATGTATTAAGTATCAACCTTATATGACATAGTTAGCCAAGTTTTCAAATAAAAAATATTTTTAGAAATTGCTTTTCCTTATATGAACAAAATAGTTGCTATTCGTTCATATAACGAAAATATGAACGAAATAGTTGCTTCAATAAAAAACGGCAATTCATGTATCTGTAGTTGTGTCAAAGTACAAACTCGGTCTATAAAAATACATACAACACGCAGACGAAGTTGCGGGCATCAGCTAGTTTGAAATAGATTTGCAATTTAAATTGTGAATATTAACTGCCCTTTGCGTACATAACGTTTTGGAGGTTGTTTTGTGGTTTGTTAGTCGCGCGTAATTCAGTCAGCTAAATCTGTAATTTCGACATAATATTTACAAGAGCAATCCGTTTATTGCTATCGGTTTTACTGAATATATAAACCAATTCTCTGAGTATAATGCTTACGTGTGTAAGTACACTCCAATCGTTTCTATTACCAAACGATTCACAATATATTGATGTACTCAAACTCAAATAAAGTATCGTTTGATTCGAAAAGTTGTTAAAATTATATATAATCGCAATTATTTTTCAGGTCAGTAAGCTATTTCAACGTAAAGTTATCTTAATATATTACTAATTGCTTTTCTAAAGGTCGTAAGTATCTAAGACCAAACAAAAGATTAAATTATTTGTTGGAGTTACAGTTTTTTTTTTAACCCCCGAAAAAAAAGAGGGGTATTATAAGTTTGACGAGTGTGTCTGTGTATCTGTATGTAAAAAAAAGAAAGAAAATAAATTTATTTCACTTCACTATTTTCATTGTTTATTTTACTATAAGTAGATAGGTAGGTACTTATAACTAACTAGCTTTCCGCCCGCGGCTCCGCCCGCGTCCTAATTTTTTTTTAAATAAAAAGTATCCTATAAACCTCACGGAGCCCTAGACCTTTCCAACGAATGCAAAACCGTGGAAATCGGTTCGTGCGTTCTGGAGTTATAGCGTCAGGAAGGAAAACCCGACTTATTTTTATACAGTAGATTAGGTAACGAGCGTAGTGTCATAGGGTGCAGCTCAGCATAGTGTCTGCGCTAAATAAATAACACAGACGCTGGTATTCTGCTGATCCCTAGGTCGTCCCAGATCTAAATAGTGCGACACAAAAATCCTTATTATTACTTTACTAGCTTTCCGCCTGCGGCTCCGCCCGCGTGGACTTTCACATTTTTTAAAATAAAAAGTATCCTATGTTACTTCTAGAGCCTCCGAGAAAATGTGTTCAAAGTTTCATGATGATCGGTTGAGCAGTTTTTGCGTGAAAGCGTAACAAACATCCACGCTTTCACATTTATAATATTAAGTAAGGATTACTAATACTTATTATAAATGCGAAAGTAACTCTGTCTATCTGTCTGTCTGGCCGTCTTTCACACCTAAGCTACTGAACCGATTTTGATGAAATTTGGTACGGAGATAGATTAGGACCTGGGAAAGGACAAAGGCTACAATCAATCTAAATATATGAAAGGAGAAACTGACTGACTGACTGACATATCAACGCACAGCCTAAACGGCTAAACGTAGGCACTTTAAATTTGGAAGGGACGTAGCTTAGGTACCGTAGAGGTGCACTAAGAAAGGAATTCCCGAATTTCCCACGGGAACGGGAATTAGCGGGAAAATCCTTTTGTATGAAAAATCTAAACCGCTTAAGTTAGACGCTTGAAAGGCATGCAGGTACCTAAGTAAACTTAAAGCTTAGTTGCAACAGGATTTTGCAAAATTCCCACGGGAACGGGAGTTAGCGGGAAAAAACTTTTGTATGTAAAAATCTAAATTAACACGCAAACGAAGTTGCGGGCATCAGCTAGTATACAATAAAACAACTAGATACCCAATGTCAAAGAAACGTCAACCAAAAACTGTCCCGAGCTTTTGAAAGAACTGACGGATGAGTGAGCAAGATAAAAGAACTGAACAAAAGAATGAAAGAGTGAGAAAACCTATCAAAAATAATGCCCAATCATTGTGATGGGCACTTATTTGCCGCGGACACTTAGAGCGCGATTGGAAGTCTAGTTGTTTATCGTGGGTCAATGATACTGGGTGACTTTAAATAAGTTAGCGAAAATTAAAGGTATGAATCAGCCCCACTTTCCCTAAAAAAGATAGGTCGAAAGATGAAAAAAATTTCGCCTCGCAATACAACTTGCGCGATCAGCAGATTTGCCTTTGTTTGGGAAGTCAACAATTTTTTTTGAGAATTTAATACAGGTTACTTGAGCAAAGTTGTTCAGTTTCATGAGGAGACTCCCCCCCTAAAGTTTCACTATCTAACTGATTTAAAGTCACTCCATAAGAGGCGGCGTGTGCGCTGCCTCTGTCGCCATGCTGCCCGTTGTTTAGAGTGTGGCGTTATGAATAAAGCATGACAATTAAAAAGGTCTTTCGAATAAATAAATTACAAAGTTTATTTCCAAATAACATTACAAAATTACTTTCATACTGTGGCTACCATTTTATTGAACAAAAGCAGGTTCTATTGACTGTTACCTGAGTGAAGTCAAAGTAGTTTTATACAATTTACTTGTTTGTCAGGTTGGCCAGGAAAGATGTTTTAAGCCGAGAGCAATCCAGGTAAGTCCTTTATTTATTTACAACAGCGGTTTAGACAACCTATGTATACAACAAACAACTTATAATAAATAACACAGTACGTATAATTAATAAGCAACAATGGTTAAATTGAGCAGGTTTCGATAGCTAAGGTGGGATATGTTCGCTCCAGTGCTAGTCAGGACTGCGGTAAATACGTTGAGCATACTACAATAACTACCAGAATTTTGATACCATAGCTTTGATAAGGCTACGTTAGCTACAAAGGAGCAAACTACGGTAGCTAGAGGTCACGGTAGATATATTGATACTATGTTAGCTACGGTATGAGCTACGGTACGATAGATAAAGTGAGGACTACGTTGGCTAGGTACAATGAGAGCTATGATAACTTCGAGGCTACAATTACCATTAAGGTGATGGCTACTTTAGCTACAGAAAGAACTACGGTAGTTACGGTTACGGTTACTAGAGCTACGGTCAGCAGTGTCTTAAGCACAATTTGCTCGTGGTCAAATGATAAAATGACATGCCAGAGGGGGAGCAAGAAGCAAGCAAGCCTTACGCAGTGCTCTCGCGCTGTTTTTTAACCGTGTGGTGATCGGTTGAGAATAACACCACCCCATCTCTTTCCGTGGGTGTCGTAAGAGGCGACTAAGGAAACACAAATGAGACCTGCCTCCTAGTAATCCATCCCAGGCAACGACACTTCATTTTTTTCTGAATCTGAGGTGTCGTCCTATGGTCTCATGCGGTGTGGTAGGCTCTGTAAAGGGCCGTCTGGTTCGCGACCACCCTCCTACCGAAGTCCGACGCCAAACAGCTTGCTGTGTTCCGTCGATGCGTGGGAGTACCAGTGCCTTTATAGGCATTTTCTGGGTTAACTCGCTCCATCGTCGACCTCATCTTTGACCTTATGGTCAAGATTGAGGTCAAGAGTTAATCCATCTTATAATAAAAAAATAAAATAAAGGTGAAGTTTCACCGTCATTTGAGTAGCATGACGCGCGAGTTTGTCGCAGGTCTTAGGTACTAGGCCCACAGACTAAGGCCCGCATTACAGAACGCGACTCAGACTCTATCTATACTTAAGTAACAGTCGTTTTTGTTATTTTGATGTGAGGAAGAGAGATAATGAGTTACAGTAGTTACAGTGAGATAACTATAAATAACTTTTGATTGCATAAGGGCATCAGTAACAGTGACTGAAGCGCCATGGGAAGTACATATGCAAATAAAGCGGCGACAGACAGGTTTCATCAAGGCAGTCGACTTAACGAAAATTCATCTAGCAGAAGATGAGGAAGACGAGATCGATTATGAATCGGACAGTAGGTAAGGCCGATCTTTTTATGTTTGTAAACCCATATTTAATAACACAACATAAGCTCTGACACAAGGTAAGAATGATGTGGCCTATGTGTTATTCTGATGTCTAAGCTATATTACTGCAGTTTCTTTAAAATCCGTCCAGTAGTTTTTGCGTGAAGGAGTAACAAACATCCATCCAGGATCTTCACAAACTTTCGCATCAATAATATTAATATGATTTTTCTTTGTTGTGTTCTTAATGCGCAGGACAAAGTTTGTATTAAAGAAAATCCCGCGAAACATTAATTAAATCAACTTTACTGAAGAGTTTCTTACTGAAACTACAACGATTTATCTAATGTTGATAAATCTAAGTCTCTCTTGAATGTTGCCTTTTTTATCTTACGCTTCACAGCACAGAAAATCCGTCTTATGCTAAGTTTTAGTGTGTAACTGGCGTACTCAGAGACGTCTGATGTTGTCTTTTTCACTCTTGTTGATATAAACAAGGATAGCATGACAAGGATAGCATACTTCTTAACTTTAATTGACGTCTCTGAGTATGGCAGTAAGTATTTTAATATCGTATGTATTCACGACACCACGGCATTCTCCCTTATCTCGCTCTTTTAAGCGCTGGCATTTATAAAGCAAATAGGTAACCTTTCTGCTGTCTTTACTTATTGTAGTAATTATTTCTAGTTTGTTTATTTCATTTTTATTCTCCTTTTTGTTTATTTGTCACCTTGTTTTGTGTTGTTATGTCCCATTAATAAAGCATTTTCTATTCTCGTTATATTTATTTTTAATCCCATTGCGAGTACTTCGACGCTGGATGGGGAGTGAAAGAAAAACTTAGAATTTACCCGCTGTCCAATCTAGTAGGCATACTGTAAAAGCCCAGTTGTTAATGAGCCAGACTTGTAATCCGAAGGTCGCGGGATCAAATCCTGGTGCAGGCCTGTACCACTATATTCGTCTTTTCGGATTTATGTACGGATTTCTAATTATCACTTGCTTAACGGTGAAGGAAAACATCGTGATGAAACCCGCTTGTCCAACAAAATTCATTTTCGAAAGACGGGCGGTCCACCGACCCGCATTAGGCCAGCGTGGTGGACTATGGCCTAATCCCCTTCGTGTTTCGAAGGGAGGCCCGTGCCCCTCGGTGGGGAAGTATCTGGGCTGAAAAAAAAAACCGTAAAAGCCAGTAATAGGGACGTAAGGGTTTTGCTGTATCGTATGAGAAAGGCTGACCACCTCTCACCACCATACATCATGTTTCATCTAATAACCCTCAGAATTTATGTCAAACGTGGTTTTTAAGTGGTTCCGTACGTATGTATTGAGAGTTCGGCATATATTTTTTTAAAATATTTTTCAGATTTATCTCTTCAGATGAAGAAAAGAAAGTCAAAATCACACAAAAACCAGCGGGTGAAGTTCCTAAAAACTTGAATAAACTGGAAATAATTGACAAAGAAGATGAAGAAATCAACGATGAATCGTCCTTTGAATTGTACTAAAGTTTTTATTTGTACTATTATTTTCCTAATGGATAATATAAAAACCTACAAATTCAAAAACCCTAAAATCACATTATTATCTTCTATCTGTATTTTTATATATAAAATTGGAGGCTTCAACTCACTGACTTATCCACGCCTAGCCCAAACGTAGCCCAAACGTGTTTTTACACGTAGAAAGCTGAAAGGCACAAAGGTTCCTTTTATAAAAAAGGTAAGGAATAAGGAAGAATTTTACGAAATTCCTACGGGAACGAGGTCCCAGGCATCCTCTAGTCATTAATATTTTTTTGTGTAATTTCTTCAAATTATCCTAATAGACTATAATCTACTGTTATTAAGCTAGCATTAATATCATCTCTTTCCGTGGGTGTCGTAAGAGGCGACTAAGGAAACACAAATTCTCATTTGCCTCCTAGTAATCCATCCCAGGCAACGAACGACACTTTATTTTTTTCTGAATCTGAGGTGTCATCCTATGGTCTCATGCGGTGTGGTAGGCTCTGTAAAGGGCTGTCTGGTTCGCGACCACCCTCCTACCGAAGTCCGACGCCAAACAGCTTGCTGTGTTCCGTCGGTGCGTGGGAGTACCAGTGCCTTTATAGCCATTTTCTGGGTTAACTCGCTCCATCGTCGACCTCATCTTTGACCTTTATGGTTAAGATTGAGGTCAAGAGTTAACCCATCTTGTAATAAAAATAAATAGACTGAGAAACAAGTGAAATTACAAGACTGCCAGAACGTATTTTTATCGCAGGAATGGTTGCCTCTAAACCATAATTTTCTTAGCACCTATTAAAATTCTAGTAATGGTTACGTTTAACATTACTACATTTTTATCAGGATGTCCCATATCGCACAAATTTTTTTGGTGCTTTTACGAGATTTTTTTCTCCGTGTACCGTGATGAAATTGTGTCATATGCATCACGTTCCGTCCTCTCGTTCCATCGCAGTGTCAGCGAGATGCCCGAACTCACCACGTTTCCTTCATTTCTTTTCGTGTAGGTATAATCAAGTATGTGCCAAACTTAACGGCTGCAGTTGGAAAGGAAGCCGTAACAGCCGGGACCGACGGTTTGACATACCCTCCGAAGCACAGTAACGCTTGTGACAAATTGCCAATATGGTCACCCATTAAGTTTCATGCCCCGAGTACGTTGCTTAATCTCACTTATCGATTCCGAACAGTGAGAGCCAATGAGATGACATACTAGTTTCTGAGCGCAGAGGCAGTCTCATGCTGACGATACCTGCTCAACATCAGTCAGAGAATTTGACTCCCTCATGTGATTGTTAACCACCATTTGGTTCTTTTATCCATCAGTTTTTTTTTATCTTTCTTTAACTCGTGATTTTGTTTTGCTTATTTCAACACCAAGTACTTAGATTGGACTCAAATATGTATTTCATCTTTTTTTTTAATAACAGGCCGTCTGTTGTGCCTTCCGGGGTTGCATTTCATCCATCGAGACAAAATGTTGATGAAGAAGATTACGAAGCTCCCGTGCAGAAGGAAAGGATGCGACGCCCGACAGCATTTGTTTGGCCCATAGACCAGGACGATGATGACGACGAAGATGATGAAAACAAAGCTGACGATGAAAATAACTATGAAAAGAAACCATATGGTTCCGACGACAAGCCTAATGAAAACGCTGATAATATTGATATTAGTGACAGCAAAACTATTAAAGAGTCACATGTTGCCGTTGACGTCAATAATCATAAAAAGAGTGAGAAAAAATCGGCTAAAATTATCATCAAAATCGTCGATGAAAACAATGAAGTAAACGACGATGTTGACGTTAATTATTATAAAGAAAATGAAGAGTACGCTAATAATGATGACGGTAATAATGATAAAGAAAATGAAGGAAAAGTTGATAACGTTGACGGTAATAATAATAAAAAATATGAAGGAAAAGCTGATGAGGTTAAAATAAATGACAAAAACAATGAAGAGAAAGTCGATAAGGGTGACGCAAATAATAAAAAGAATGAATTAAAAGCTGCCAACGGTGATGATTCGCAGCTTGCTTCCGCCAACAGTACTTCGAAAAGAATTTCTTTATTGGATCGTCTATATGATGAAGTGGCATTGGACGAAACTAATCCCGGTGGCCCCACGCTAAAGAATTACACGTAAATCTTTTTTCATACTTATTTTATGAATGTGAAAGATGTACTTACAGTGCTTCCGATTTCCTATTGTAGTTCGGCAAAGTATTTCTGCTGTTGTCGATTTAGACGTAATGTTAAAAATTTATTTTCAGTTCAGATTAATGTTAATGCAAAAGTGTAAATTAATGGTAATGCAAAACCTTAATCCCTTCGTTTGGAATTCGGGTATTGTTTATTCATATTTATACCTTACGTCTTTATATAAAAATAGCCAAGATTGACTGGCGCCTTCTACCACCATCCTAACATGAAGACATAAAGTAGAAATCTGAACAACTAAAAAATAATAATGTAATGCAAAGGAACTACGGCTTATTTTGCATTGTTTTGAACTGTCTGTTATGATTTTAAAATTAATGATAAATAAAAAGTTTACATTTGTAAGCATTCAGAAAATCGATGATTGCACACAAACACATTAAGAAATTAGAAGTACTGTTTTTTTCTAATGTAGCAGTTTTGCTAACCTTTGCACTGGGAACGATCAGGGGCGGTTTGACTATTAGATTTAATCTAATTTTGTTAATATTAAGTATAAGTTGACCGTTTTGTAAAATATGACATTTAATTGACTCATTAAAAAAATGTAGCGGTTAACTTCATGTTATGGAGTAAATTTAAACTTTTATCTATTTAAAGCTAAAGAATGTCATTGATAGACGCAGATTATAGACTATAGTCGAGGAAAGCTAGCAAACTTTCTGAAGTAAGAAGGTATACAGGATGTCCCACGGCTATGCCACGTGGAGAGAAACTACCTTAATTATTGTAGATGGGACATTTTACTGAAAGAAGACAAATTTAAACTGCATTCATACATTTTTAAATATATGCCTGGTTGAACCGGGAATCGAACCCGGTACACGAAAAAACAAATCTAAGAATTATTTTTTGCTAAGTAACATAGTATCAGAAATAAAAGGAAGACCATGAATTTTAATATTTTACATTCCAAATTGATCAATTTAATTTATAAAAATGCTCAAAATGAGTCAGCTTCTCATTTTTCGGAACATAATTTTACATTGAATATTAAAATTCGTTGTCTTCCTTTTATTTCTGATGCTATGTTACTTAGCAAAAAATAATCCTTATGATGAAACCTTCCCATCGGTATGATAAAACAACAGGATGATTTTTTTTTCTCGTGTACCGGGTTCAATTCCCGGTTCAACCAGGCAATTATTTAAAAATTTATGAATGTAGTTTAAATTGTTTTTAAAATTAAAATGAAGTTTCTTTCAGTAAAATGTCCCATCTATAATAATTAAGGTAGTTCCCCTCCATGTGGCATAGCCGTGGGACATCCTGTATAAGTATCTAAGAATATTGTATTGTATTATAGTGGTCAGTTTAGTTAAACTATCATTTTAATTCCAGACCTATGTCCAAGTTAAAAAAGCAAATTTTATTACTAAAATCGAGAAGATTATCTGACGTATTCGAAGACAAGAACATTGACCTTATCAGAAAACCGCTTGAAAAAGGCAAATCTGTAGAAAATTTTCTAGCACAATATGGAAGCAACGTAACACAGACACTTTCTACGGATTACATAATGGCTATTAGTAAAGCAGAGCGGCTTCCTGGGAATTCTCTTCGAACTCTCGAATATCAGCACCAGAGACCATCGCTCAGTGTATCAGAATATAAAGATAAATACCGAAGAGAGAATAGAAACGTTGAAGAACATCCGAAAAAGACGTCTAAATATATTCTTCTACCTGATTCTTCTAGCGTTACAACTACTGATTAAAAAAACACTCAAAAGAATGGAATTCGCCACCAATAGTGAATTCTCTATTTTGAGTTAATGAGACTTTCATATTTTCATAGTTAATGAGACTATAGGACGGTGGAATTTAATTGATACATGTCTGTCGCTCAGTTGCAGAAGCGTAAATTAAAGCTTAATTTAATGTAATACCCTCGTTGTTTACGTCAACAAGACGAAAAGCGACAGCATGATATTAAAGTAAGATTAACTTTAATCGACGTTTCTGCAACTGACTGTTTTTCTGCTAGATGTGAGCTTAACTAGATGTCAAGCTACTAAAAAAGACGTGACGCGTGTGTAAAGAACTTAAAAAAAATATTCAAAAAAATAGTTACTTCATAGAATATATAAAAAAATAGTTATTTCACAGAATATATAATGTTACTTGATTTGCGGCATTCGTGGATTCGCGAAGTTTTCATGGACTCAAAAACATAACATCGAAATTATCGAATTATTTCCGTTAAAGAGTTATTGAGAAAAACTATCTTAAGTATTTTTGTAGATTAATTTACTTTAACTTTCTTGTAATTTCGTTTTATTATTATTAGTTATCATACTTTATATTATTAACGTAAACGTAAAGCTTAATATTAATAATCAAAACAACAATTTATTCATTTACATAATCTGCCTACGGAATATTTTAATTATTATCTATAGCTATAGTTTTAAATTTATTATTATTTAGTGTTAATAAATATATATATGATTCAAATATTAACATTTAAAGCTTACTTAGGATGCATTTTGTAGCTGTTTGTTAATAAATATCTTTAGAAATAATTTAATGAGTTTCCGTCATTTAATTAATCCCATCATAGTAGGGGTGCCAGCTATTCCACTGTAAGTACAGTTAAAAGGCAATTTTAGCGAGTCCATCACCACAGCAGGGCCACAATCGAAATTTTAATGTTTGCCAAGAACATTTTTTAATGTTCAAGAACATTTACGCCAAGAATTTCTCAAAATTTGTCGTATATGATTGGCAAAGAAAACATAATTTCTCGGGGCCGCGTTTAAAAGTTATCGGAGGTTGTTTGGGCAGGGGGGTGTCACTCCGCAGTTTAGGCATGTTCGCGCGGCGGGCATACTGAGTATGCCAGCGAGCGCGGGCTGTTACTCGCCGCGCGCGCGCTCACTGTATTGGGTCGCGTGTTGAACAAAATAATAAGTGTATCTACTTATTAACAATATTAAAACCAGACAGAAACACGTTTTGCCATCACAATAGTCTGTAGGTGTCTGTAGTAAGTAGGTATATAGGCTAGGTATCAAATAACATAGATCAGGGGTGGCAAACTTGATTATACCCAAGATCTCCTGTTTACTAACGAAACCCTGTGCGATCTACCAATTACATACTTCTTGAAATCTTAAATGAAACAGCATAGTTCAGTACACAATCATGTAGTATTGTTTTATATTACGAGAAAAAACTTAATTCTGAAATGTTTTTTTATTTTTTTGCCTTGCCACGATCGACTGGACTAACAGTCGACCCCTGACATAGATGGTTATGTTAACTTGTGTTTTTACTTACTACATTCCTAACTAAAGTTACTCTTAATTTTATAAGCAGTGTTATCTTTCTTAATTAATTTCAATAATAATTTTACCTCTACATCGGCGGCGAGTGTTAACCCTGAGCTCTCGTCGCGAACGCGGCATCGAGTCGGCGGTGCGCAATAGAATATGAACGCTAGCGGCCGACTATAAGTTTCAATTTCTCTTGCAAGCTTGTGCCGCTCGCAATAGTAGGCAAATTTTTATGCCTAAAGTTGACTTTTGTTAGGGAGTGAGACTTCTGTACGTTAGTACTATTATTTATTGTGGTTTGGGGCCCAGCTGCAGTGACTTCACTACAGCTGGGCGATACCTGTATCTCGAAGATAGAACCATGTAGCGGAGATCTGACTACGTAAACAATTTCCCGTGAATTTCTCGGGAAAAATCACAAAATAAGAAAAATATCCGGTCTCGCGTTCAAAAGAAATAAGACATTCGTTGGGGCCCAGCTGCAGCGACGCGTCACTACAGTCTACGTAGTCAGATCTCCGCTACATGGTTCTATCTTCGAGATACAAGTGTGGCCCAGCTGTAGTGACGTCACTGCAGCTGGGCCCCAAACAACCCCCGATAACTTTTAAACGCGGCCCCGAGAAATTCTGTTTTCTTTGCCAATCGTATACGACAAATTTAGATAAAATCTTGGCATATTCAAACATTAAAATTTCGATTGTGGCCCAGCTGTGGTGATGGACTCAATTTTACCTTCCAAATAGAACATAACATAGGAATAACATGTTTTGGACGACCGGTTTGGTCTAGTGATAGTGAGGCTGTCTCTTGATCGACGGCCCTGGGTTCGATTACCGGCCGGGGCAGACATTTGTATAAAAAGCAGATGTTTCTTCTCGGGGCATGTTTGTGTCTATGTATATGTTGCAATGGACCCAAGTCACAAGGGAAAACCTTAGTGTGGGCCGTGTGTATCGTAAAAAAATTCCCTTCGTCCATATTCGTAACCAGACTTTGGTAACCAGTTACGAAAGAAGGATTTTTTTCACTGTTTGGTAACCAGTTACCAAAGAAGAATTTATTTTCCACTTTGGTAACTTTTCGTAACCACAGTTACGAAACAAGATTTTTGTTCTTTCTTTGTAACTGCTTTTTTGTGCACGAATGGTTAAGTTGTGATTTTATTAATACGAAAGGTATGGGGAAGGAAGAAAAAAATAAAAAGGAGTTATACGCCCTTGAGATTATTGATCCCTTTAGTTTTTATGGTTATGTTTTTTTTTTCTTTCCCAGAAGATTTTTAGGTTTAAACGATCTGGTTATCTGTTATTTATAACTTTTGTAGTCATAAACTACAACTTGAAAAAAAAACCCTAACCTGTAATCTGAAATATCAATAAGGTCGGAAATCGTTTAGCGAATCTGGAACCAAGTACCAGGACAACATAAGTCTGTTGTATGTCAAGGAACATAGAATACTGCTCGGCTGTGTTCCTTGACATACAACAGGCGTTTAATAGGGTAGGTATCAGGGACCTTTTATACAGATTGAAAATGAAACTGGATCACACATACTACTCTCTCTTAAAATCCTATCTAACGGAAAGATTATTCAGAGTGGAATGTAATGAATCATATTCCAACTTGTATGAAACAAAGGATGGGTTTCCTCAGGGTTTAGTCTTAGGACCATTACTATACAGCCGATATCCCGGAGGCAGACAATGTAGTAAAACAGCAACATATGCAAATGATACCGCAGCCCTTTGTAGCCATACTAACCCAGCAATGGCTTCAATGCAACTTCAAACATATCTAGATAGCATGGATGAATGGTTAAATAAGTGGAAAATAAAGGCCAGTGCTGCGAAATCTGTGCACATAACCTTCACACTAAGACACGGAAACTGTCCTGAGGTAAAGATGGGATCAGAGACACTCAAACACGTTGAAGTTGTCAAATACCTGGCTATACACCTAGATCCAAAACAGACTTGGAAAAAACACATTTAGCAAAAACGAGATGCACTGAACTTAAAAAACCCGAGAGTTGGATTGGCTATTGAGCCCAAGATCTAGACTGAGTGTTGACAACAAATTATTATTTTCAATTGCATACTACAGCCCATTTGAACCTATGGTATGGAACTGTGGGGTACAGCAAGTTCAACAAACATTGAAATCCTGCAAAGAAGTCGCAATGCCATAGGACGAAAATGTGTAAAGCTCCTCTTTTTATGTAACTTCTGAAATGCATAGTAATCTTGAAGTACCTACTGTGATCGAAGTGTTCAGGAATCGCCTGGCTTAGTACCGTACTCGTCTGATGCACCATTCGAATCCACTCAGTACAGCCACACAAAACAAAAAGACTGAAACGATACAAGATCCTGAAGTTGGAAAAGGGGTCTAGATTGAATTAAGGAGCTACTAGTCAATGAACTACAGACTCCACATGCGTAAACTCCCAGATGAAACCTGTTTAATGGTCTAAATACCGATCGAAGGTAGAAAATGAGAAAAAAATTTAAGAAAGAAATAAACTAAAACTTGAAAAAAAAGAACCCCTAACCTGTAATCTGAAATACCAATAAGATCGGAAATCGTGGAACCAAGTACCAGGACATCATAAGTCTGTAAGACCCATTCATTATTATCCAAGAAGCAGCCAATTTGTTCACTTGGTAGAGCCCCTAGAAACCTCTGAGCCCTATATTCTCCTGCTGCTTGTTTTTATTTGCTTTTGGTGGATCAGGAACCACTTGAAATCAATTAACTTAAAACGATTCGCTTTTGACCATTAAATTAATATTTATATTTATTTATAAAAAAACGTTTCACTCTTGACCATTCAACTTTTGCAAAACTTCTTCTTTGGTAACTAGTTACGAAACAGTGAAAGAAAATTCTTCTTTCGTAGCTGGTTACCAAAGTCTGGTTACGAATATGGACGAAGGGAAAAAATTGATGATAAATTATGTCCCCGTATCATTGTCAAACCCGTAATAATGTAATTTCACTTAGTAAGATTATAATCTCTCGGCACTTTGTGAACTGCCTCGATTTTTTATGGAAGCAATAAAAATATCACGGTATTTACCGTTTTCCGGTGACGTGCATATTTTTACCTTTGACTGTACAAATAATCTTTTTATATTCCCTGATCTTGAAGAAAAAAAAGGAAAGTGTGTGAACTCAACACACTATAGGTAATATTAACTCGGTCTTGTTATAATTAGATTTTTGTGCATTAGAATATGACAAACTACTTTTGGAAAAGAACCTACGAATAGGTAGCTCTTTTGAACAGACTTCAAAAAAGGAGGTTCTACGTTCGACTGTATATATCGCTTTTTATATGATAGCTTATATACGTTGTTGTTACCAGGGTTAGCCAAGTTCGCCACATACATGACTATGACTATACCTACACGATAAGAAGTTGTTTGGAATGGAATTTAATGTAAATAAATGGGATGAATTATTATAACATGACTAGCTGATGCCCGCAACTTCGTTTGCGTGTTAATTTTTTTTTGTACAGAGTACACAGATTGAAAACATCTAAGTATCTTACGTGATTTAGATTTTTACATACAAAAGTTTTTTCCCGCTAACTCCCGTTCCCGTGGGAATTTTGCAATATCCTGTTGCAACCAAGCTTTAAGTTTACTAAGGTACCTGCATGCTAAATTTCAAGCGTCTAACTTAAGCGGTTTAGATTTTTCATACAAAAGGATTTTCCCGCTAATTCCCGTTCCCGTGGGAATTTTGCAATATCCTGTTGCAACTAAGCTTTAAGTTTACTAAGATACCTGCATGCCAAATTTCAAGCGTCTAACTTAAGCGGTTTAGATTTTTCATACAAAAGGATTTTCCCGCTAATTCCCGTTCCCGTGGGAATTTCGGGAATTCCTTTCTTAGTGCACCTCTACGGTACCTAAGCTACGTCCCTTCCAAATTTCAAGTGCCTACGTTTAGCCGTTTAGGCTGTGCGTTGATCAGTTTCTCCTAGTCGCCAAACTGGTAAATAAAATTGGTAACAAATAACTAATCCCTACCACCCGCGATTCTGATGTTCACTTAAAAAGGAAAGATCTTATTTCCGTATTACAGAACGCGATTCAGACTGTGATCTATACTCAAGCAGCAGTCGTCTGTCATTTTAATAGTGATAGAAAGAGACAATTAATACTTTAGTATAAATCAAGACTTGTCTCCTTCTGTAATACGGGCCTTAATTTGGTAGATAGGCAATATTAAAACAAAAATCTATTTAAGTAAAAAAAAACGTTTTATTAACACTGCAATTGCACATAAAATTTCCCATCACATTATATTAATACTACTAAGGTACATAAGTTACATGTTCGCAATGTCGAACTATTTACATCGCAACAGTTTACGGTTATAAGGCCAACCTATATGCATGTTGTGGGAGACTTAGTTTCATTATAATATAAAAACTGAACTACTCGCCAAATGTGACTGGTGAAAAATTAACTTTGTCTTACTAGGTAAGGAGACATTTACAATATGCTAAATCAATACAAAATACCTAGGTGGATCTTGAGTGACACAAAAGGCTAGTTTCCTAATCAGCCAAATCAGCAACTCTTTATCAAACGTCAAAAGGCTCTTGCAGTAAGACAAATTATATCAAATAGTGCGCTATGACGTCATATCTTGCGTCTGATTTCTTACTTTCCATTTAATGATTTTTCGATAATTAAAATAACTGAGAAGAATGATTCTGCATTTCTTTGTGGTTCAGCTATTTTACGATGAGTTCATATTATTTTATTTTGTATACAGGAAACTACCCTATTGCGAATACTTGAGTACTTGTCAATAAAAATATCTAAACGAGAGTTATTTGATTTTCTGTACAAAAGTTACGCCTTTATGTAATTATACTTCCTAAGATACTTTACAGAAAAATTGGCTAAGCCTAATAAAATACGTATGTATTTTCAAAGTCAGACCCACAACGCACTGGTCCCGCAACCGAATTGAGCACTCATTTCAATATACCAGAGGCACAACAATCATCAATCGTCAATTGGGTATTTGAGTAATATTTCTTTACTATCAAAATTGATGCTTTTTTACTTAGTAAATAGCCAAGTAAAACTAGTTTTTTAATATTTTTAAAAATAACAAAGATATGGATTTTCAAAACTGATTAGACAGAGAAGGAAATACGGAACAATGAAGAACACAGTTCGGTACTGCCGTATTCATTACATACAAAATATCATTTTCTGAGGAAGAGACTGTATGTTATTTATTTTCTCATCAATTCCAAATTTAATTAAGGATTCTGTTATCATATAACGTATCAATAAATATATAATATTTAATATCAGTCAACTACCCAATTCTAATAATCCCATAACCGATGTTACCATAATCTACGACCGTCATTTCACACTTTGGTTGACAGACATTAACCCAGCCTGGCACACATGAGGGTGGTATGGTATTCGACTCATCTAAGATCTGTCTTATTTCTTCGATTAAAGATTTGACACACATATCAGATTGTGACGTCAAAATTTTATGAAGCCGTCCAATTTCTTTAATGGGGTATGTAGGTTCATAACATCTTAGTCATCCTCACCTGCTAGTGGTGCATTCTGTTGATCAACGGACGAGGCTCTGACGTACTACAACCCGTAAAGAGTCTATTTGATATTGGCGACTTCGCCGTTCTACATATTAATTTTGATTAAAATGCTTAGACTTTAGGCAAAATCACGATTATCATGATAACTTGACATTCCGAGAAGAAAAATACTTGTAGTCGATCATAGTCATGGGTAAATTCCACCACTTAAGTATTTGCTAAGCTGTCCCTTTCAAATCGTATAGCACAGTCAGTTCCAAGTTACTTAAGACGTTAGTAGATTCCAATTATAATAAACTTGGATATCTTGATTTAAGGCGACGTGCTTACATGTACCTCTGGTACTCTGGACGCTACATTCGCCTTTCTTCATCTACCTAAAGGCTTGTCTACAACTATAAATCTTTGGGCAAGCCGAAACACCTACTTAAAACATTAACAAAACTTAAACAGAAAGTATGTGAATGTGTCTGAAGGTACAACTTTTTTTTTCTAGCCCATTTACGTCCTCACCGAGAGGCACGGGTCTCCCTTCAAAACACGAAGGGGATATTGACCATAATACAACACACTGGCCCAATGCGGTTTGGTAGACCGTTCGCCTTTCGAAAACAAATTTTCTTAGACGTACTGGTTTCATAACGAGGTTTTTCTTTACCGCTGAGCAAGTGATTGAGAAATCCGTACATAAATCCGAAAAGACGAATTTAGTAGTACAAGCTCGCACTAGGGGCTCTACTCTGTACTATCTCCGTCCGAAATATCAAAGCATAGAATATCAGTACATCTCTGTCTTGCACTATACAGATGACAGTGACAGGTAGCGACAATTATCGGCCGTCCGTCGATCGTAGATAGTACAGAGTAGAGTCCCTGGATTTTAACCCGCAACCATCCAGTTACAAGTCCAGCTCATTACCAACTGAGCTATCACCACAGTTGGTAAACGGTACAACTTTACAGAGTAAAAATCTACTGTAAAAAAACTGTCGTTCTGACTACCCCCAAAGAGGTACCTTTTAACAGACACAGTCACACGTATTATTACAATAACTTAGTGATTTTTGTCCGTTATTTATAGGTCTATTCGATAGATCATTCCTTGCATTTAAAAATATATATATTTTGAGGAGTGAAGCCACGTAGATCGTCCGGTCGTTCTAACATAATTCTTAGTACCTTTACCATAAGGTCGTTAGTCACTAAGCTGAGTCGGCAGCTTTGGTGTATAGGCTCCTTTATACCGACGACGTCTCTTATAAGAATATTGATTTATTTTCCGGTATATTTCTATGACTGAAATGCAATGGAATCATTTATTTCATAATCCAAAAAATAAGCTTAGAATAACTACTACATATTCAGTTCATTTTCACTTCATACATCATCATATGACCTAAGGCCTGTATCACAGAACGCGACTAAGACTTATCTATACTCAAGTAGCAGTCAATCAATACTTAAGTATAGATCATGACTTGAGTCGTAATACGGGCCTAAGTTTAGTTTCACCTAGTCTAAACCAGCAAACTTATGTGTATCAACTTTTTACATCACTCGTCTAGACAAAAGAGTTGAATCTAACAAAGAACTTCAAGACACTGTCGTGTCCTATCAATGATTCATTCGTATCAGCTATTTATAAATGTAGACAAGCCAAAATGGCACTTATTTCGTGTCACTTACAGCTCTACAAGTGGTACAGTCCGCTTACATTTATCTTACCCCTGTATCTAAAGGGGATGGCGCGAAATTGGGAACGTTCCATTACTGGTCTGTGGGTTCGGAGGGTCATTGTTGGTTTCTCCATCCGTTGCTGTGTTTCGACTTTCTAACTGTTGTTGCCACATTGCTGCGTAGAACCCGCCTTGAGCTAGTAACGCCTCGTGACTGTAACGAAATAACAGTGATTAGCACCAACGTACGCAGAGGCAGGTAACCTGATGGGTGACCAAAGTGGAAATTTATCACAAGCGTTTCCGTGGTTCGGAGGGCACGTTAAACTGTCGGTCCCGGTTGTTGTCGATTGAGTACAGTCGTTAAAACCAAGTCAAGAGGCCATGGTGCGGTTTGAAAACTCTGACACTAGAGGGCTAAAGTTCACCACACACTTCACTAATAAGAAGAAGGTTTTTGTGATAACAACTTTAGTTTATAATACGTTTTTAATATAAGGGCTGTGATGTAATATTTATAAGCTGTGAAGTTTGCAATAAAAATAAAATAAATAATAATTAAAATAAATACACAAGCGCCGTGGCGCGGCGACGCGGCGATCATAGCAACGTAAAATGTATCTTAATAACTGCGAGAGACATTCGTCGCCTAAAGACGGAGCGACGGACGAAAAAACCTTTACTCCCTAGCTATTAAGATTCATTTTACGTTGCTTTGATTGCCGCGTCGTAAAGTTATAATTTGACGTTATTAATATTTTGACAACAATTGCTTTTAATTTTATGTTTCATTAATAGAAATGACGTCATTATTTACGAGACATTTAGTTATGATGACAGGATGATTGTAGGGGGGAGATTGAAGATTTGCAATGATCGATGACGTAATATATGGATCGTCCTATCTTATATATAAAAATGAACGGCATCACGCATGAACAGATGGACCGATTTGGAAGATTCTTTTTTTGTTGTGTTCCTTATTGTCAGGAGAAGGTTCTTATAAAAAAAAAGGAAGTTAAAAAAAAACCAGGACAACGTCTGTCGGGTCAGCTAGTTTCAGTATAAAAATTGATGATTTCGGTCACTTACTTTCCCCTTTCGATGATCTCTCCATCCTTAATTACTAATATCTCGTCCGCGTGTATGATGGTCGACAGTCTATGCGCAATGATGAGGGTGGTTCTATTTGCGCACACCCTGCTGAGTGCAGCTTGTATGTTCCTCTCTGTATTGGTGTCTAGGGCGGATGTAGCCTCGTCCAGTAAAACTATTGCTGGGTCTTTGAGTATGGTGCGGGCGATAGCAATTCTTTGCTTCTCGCCTCCACTAAGGCGTAAGCCTCTTTCGCCCACCTGAAATGATGAGGGAAATATAAAACACGTTCCAGCCACCAGACCACGAACTTAAGTACTGCTTAAAGGGTACTTTTCTAGTAAAAAAAATATATCTAAACATAGAATAAATATCTGGTGAAAACTGTAAGAAGAATGGGCAAAAATGTATGGAACTTGGTCTATGTTTTATACATCAAGCGGCAGTCTCATGACTAAGCATTTCTAGAAACGCATTAATATGCGGAACAGCGGAACTATTAAAAAAACAATTGTGTGAATACACAGGTTATTTTAGGAAAAGTATAAAAGAAAATATAGTATATGTACTAGCTTTCAGCCCGCGTGGACTACAGGTTATATCGTGCCCAACTGTGGGATAAAATGTAGCCTATGTCCTTTCCCAGGCTATAAATCTATCTCTGCACCAAATTTCATCAAAATCAGTTCAGTAGACGTGAAACGCGTGAAAGCCGGACAGAGTTACTTTCGCATTTATAATATTAAGTAAGGATATATCACGGTTTATTTATCTTTCTAACCATGACTAGAGTTTCTTATTATGAGTCTAACTTTAATATTCTATGGGTACTTGAGACTGGCGCTCACTTTTTTTTGATTATTTATAGACCAAAATAGCCATTCTCTTTTATTTGTGGCAATTTTTCTGTAATCCATGATCGATGAACTATCTAAATAATAGAATAGAAATGACGTGTTAAGAATGATATAAATGGCTAAACTATGTTATTCCAAGCTTTTAAAAAAAGATTTTTTTTTATTATAAGATGGGTTAACTCTTGACCTCAAATCTTGACCATAAGTTCAAAGATGAGGTCGACGATGGAGCGAGTTAACCCAGAAAATGCCTATAAATGCCTATAAAGATCAATGTAAAGTCGTTAATGACAGCAATCAAATTGTTGATTTTATAATAGAATTGGCCTGCAGCTTATCGTATTAGTATGTAAAGATGAAAAAAAAATTGAAATGGAATATGAACATGAAACCAATATATTTACCTGTGTATCATAAGCATCGGGGAAAGTGAGAATTTTGTCATGAATGTCTGCATTCTTAGCTGCTGAGATAATGTCAGCCGTGGGAGCATTGAGATTGCCGTATTGAATGTTGTATCTGAAAATACATAACAGAATGTTATTTAAGTTAAAAAAAAATATATAAGTTTATTACTTTGGCGCTACGCAATGTATCAAGAAAACGTTGTCTGCGTGCAGAGCCCTCGCACCCCGGGTTTCGTATTTTATGCTGTTTTAATATTTTCTGCTTTGAACTCAAATAATTTATACGAAAACACTTAATTTTGAAATAAAAAACCACAAGAACAGCGTAAAACACGAAAACCAGCAATGAACATCGCATTCTGACAACGGCATGCGCGGGGCGCGGTTTAGCGGTACATTGCCTAGAGCCAAAATAAGTAAATAACGAAAACTCCTGCACTTGACGTTTCCGGGACAAAAGAACTACTTTAACTGTGTGGTGATCGGTTGAGAATAACACCACCCCATCTCTTTCCGTGGGTGTCGTAAACACAAATGAGACCTGCCTCCTAGTAATCCATCCCAGGCAACGTCACTTCATTTTTTTCTAAATCTGAGGTGTCGTCCTATGGTCTCATGCGGTGTGGTAGGCTCTGTAAAGGGCCGTCTGGTTCGTGACCACCCTTTTACCGAAGTCCGACGCTGTATTCCGTCGGTGCGTGGGAGTACCAGCGCCTTTATAGGCATTTTCTTGGTTAACTTGCTCCATCGTCGACCTCATCTTTGACCTTATGGTCAAAATTGAGGTCAAGAGTTAACCCATCTTATAATATAAAAAAGACCATAGTTATGGGTGGACCCCATCATTTAAGTATTTGCTAATCTGTCGCTTACACCCTGTTTAATATTAAATATCTGTCATCTATCAAATAGTAGGATAACAGTGTTGTAAAAATGCCCCATTACCTGACAGTGTTGTTGAAGAGAACGGTGTCCTGCGGCACCACCCCTATGCTCTTCCTGAGTGAGCGTTGCGTCACGGAGCGTACATCTTGCCCGTCCACTAGCACTGCGCCTTCATTCACATCGTAAAACCGGAATAGAAGCCGCATCACTGTCGACTTGCCCGACCCACTCGGACCCACCTGATGACAATTTTACTTTTCAATTTCACGTTTCAATTACTCACCCAGTTGCCGAAGGACCCATGTCACTTTGAGTACGTATTACAATCCCGAAGTACAAAATACCTAATTCGTGTGTAGGTATTTTGACCATTCGGTATTTAGAACTTCGGTGTTTTAAGTGTCGGTATTTCAATCGTAAGTATTATGAACTTTCGTTATTTTGATTTAATGAAGCTTTGACTAAAGAATGTTTCTGCAACTGCCTAACTTCATATACACGAACACACAGGCACATTATCGTTGTCAGTTTAAAATAAAACGTTTGCCTGAATCTATTTTTATAGGTGCCGCTTTTTGATTTTTTCGACTCTTTAATTTCATTTTTTTGAGGATCTAAATACATTATTTGTTGCTCGAAACTCACCAGTGCGACAGTAGACCCGGGCGCGACCTTGAAGCTGATGTTGTTGAGTACGAGTCTGTCGGGTCCGTACCTGAAGGACACGTGTTTGAACTCACCAGTGCGACAGTAGACCCGGGCGCGACCTTGAAGCTGATGTTGTTGAGTACGAGTCGGTCGGGTCCGTACCCGAAGGACACGTGTTTGAACTCACCAGTGCGGCAGTAGACCCGGGCGCGACCTTGAAGCTGATGTTGTTGAGTACGAGTCTGTCGGGTCCGTACCTGAAGGACACGTGTTTGAACTCACCAGTGCGACAGTAGACCCGGGCGCGACCTTGAAGCTGATGTTGTTGAGTACGAGTCGGTCGGGTCCGTACCCGAAGGACACGTGTTTGAACTCACCAGTGCGACAGTAGACCCGGGCGCGACCTTGAAGCTGATGTTGTTGAGTACGAGTCGGTCGGGTCCGTACCCGAAGGACACGTGTTTGAACTCACCAGTGCGACAGTAGACCCGGGCGCGACCTTGAAGCTGATGTTGTTGAGTACGAGTCGGTCGGGTCCGCACCCGAAGGACACGTGTTTGAACTCACCAGTGCGACAGTAGACCCGGGCGCGACCTTGAAGCTGATGTTGTTGAGTACGAGTCGGTCGGGTCCGTACCCGAAGGACACGTGTTTGAACTCACCAGTGCGACAGTAGACCCGGGCGCGACCTTGAAGCTGATGTTGTTGAGTACGAGTCGGTCGGGTCCGCACCCGAAGGACACGTGTTTGAACTCACCAGTGCGACAGTAGACCCGGGCGCGACCTTGAAGCTGATGTTGTTGAGTACGAGTCGGTCGGGTCCGTACCCGAAGGACACGTGTTTGAACTCACCAGTGCGACAGTAGACCCGGGCGCGACCTTGAAGCTGATGTTGTTGAGTACGAGTCGGTCGGGTCCGCACCCGAAGGACACGTGTTTGAACTCACCAGTGCGACAGTAGACCCGGGCGCGACCTTGAAGCTGATGTTGTTGAGTACGAGTCGGTCGGGTCCGCACCCGAAGGACACGTGTTTGAACTCACCAGTGCGACAGTAGACCCGGGCGCGACCTTGAAGCTGATGTTGTTGAGTACGAGTCGGTCGGGTCCGTACCCGAAGGACACGTGTTTGAACTCGACCCCCCCGCGCCGCACCACTAGCTCGGGGGCCCCCGGCGCGTCCTTCACATCGCAATCTACCCGCATCAGGTCGAACATATTCTCCATATCCACGAAGTTCTTTTGGATTGCTCTGGAATTTTTTGCGTTGTTTAAAAAACATATCAATGATTTAGGCGTATTACAGAAGACTCAAGTCTTGATCTATACTTAAGTAGTGGTTGTCTCTCACTATCAAAATGACAAAGACGACTGCTACTTAGTATAGATCAGAGTCTGAGTCGCGTTCTGTATAATGCGGACCTTGGTCTCCTAAACTAACACCTATTTTATATCTCAAATTATAATTTTAGTATAACTCAAATGCTAGTAGCATTCCGGCCGGGACTCCGTTCCCGTGGGAGTTTAGGAAAATTATGTAGCCTAAGTCCCGTAGTTTTTGAGTTTCTTCGTTACCAACGTACAAAAATGAAAGAAATACAAATCTTTCCTCTTTATAATATTACTGTAGATAATTTGACACTCGTAGCCCAGTGGTACTAGGTGATCTGAACCGATCATTGACGTTAAGTAACGTAGGGGCAGGGAACCTAATGGACGATCAAAGTGACAATTCATCACTAGCGTTTCCGAGCTTCGGAGGGCACGTTAAGCCGTCGGTCCCGGCTGCTGCCAATTGATAAGTTGTCAACCTTTTTAGCGCCAAGAGTTTTCGTCAAAAACGTTCACCACACGCCACGACATTAAAATATAATTATTGACATTAATACCTAATTAGAAAAACTACAGTTAAATTGGTAATTTTATTTGTCTGATATATCAGACTTTGGCGGTGAAAAGGTTAAACCAAGTCAGATATCATTTCGCAGTTTGAAATCATAAACATGTAAGTTATATTATAAAACAATGTTCCCCACCGCTTCTGTCTGTCTGTTTGAACGCGATAAAGTCAACTACTGAATGGATTTTCATACGGTTTTTCCTAATGGACGGAGCGATTCAAGGGGAAGGTTTATGTGTATGATTCATTCCCAAAATTCCTAAAGGAACGAAGTACCGGGGGGAAAGCTGGTAATAAATAAAACAGGTTAAAGTAGCCTATGTCACTCTCAGTATTTCAACTTTCCCTGTGTGTAAAACAATCAAGTGGATATGTTATTGCACACTAACAAATAAAGATTTACCCGTTCTACTAATAAACGATTCGTGAGTGTTACACATATCTACAGGGTGATAAAAAAAACCTCCTAGCTATATTCAAAATCCTGAACCAGTATCACTTACAGAACACTTTTCTTTTTCGGTAGGAGTTTGTTTTCCTAAACACCACTCGGGCGCACCCCCCTCACGCTACCCGCACCCCTCGGGTGCCTGGTGTAGGAGTAATGTCTACGTTTGACTCGCGACCCGAACTATTCCCATTGAAAAAATTTTTTTTTCATAAATGTGTTCTTTGAGTGATACTGGTTCAGGAATTTGAATATAGCTAGGAGGTTTTTTATCACCTCGTATACTAATATTATAAAGAGGAAAGATTTGATTATTTGTTTGCATTGAATAGGCTCCGAAACTACTAAACCGATTTAAAAAATTCTTTCACCATTAGAATCCTACAATATCCCCGATGAACATAGGCTACATAATTTTCCCGAAAGTTAATTATATTATAAAAATGATTTACCTGTAATAAGTCCCGAACCAATTAAGTGGTACATATAGCTGTACTATATAGGACGCGAAAAGTACGTAGTCGCCAACAGTCAGCTGTTTAGTGTTTACGACCATGTCCACAGCCAGAATTGAACCCGCCAGCAATCCTGCGATAAACCAGAGCATGAAATCAGATAAATTTACTTTATGCTGTTGAGATAAGAAAGGTTATTAGTGCCAAATAAATGTTTTGCTTTCTTTAATTTGAAATACTTGATTCTGTTTGTACTACGGATGTTAGGGAGCCGTCCGTACATTACGTCACATTCAGGGGGAAGAAGCCATGTATAATGAGTTATATAAACGTTAAAAAGATAGAAAAAGCATGACAAAAGTCGCACTATTTGTATAGAACAGAACAGAATTTTTGGATTTTAGACAAAATATTCGTGCAATTACATATAATTTTGAACATCTAATTTTGTTATTAATTGTATTTTAATAATTGACTAATGATAATAAACGAATGTTTACAACGAACAACAATAATTTTTCATCGTGCAATCTATTCAATCTAGTTCACCAACTCTCATTGGGCCAGTGGTGAACTATGGCCTAAATCCCCTTCATGTTTCAAAGGGAGGCCCGTGCCCTTTGGTGGGGACGTATATGGGCTGGTATAAAAAAAAACTATTCTAACACTTACCACTGCAAATAATGATGTTCTGCAAAGTGTTGAGCATGTTTAACGTGATCAGAGAATTAAACTCTTCTTTCTGGAAAAAAAATACAAAATGTATTGCTCAATATGTCAATGTGCTCTCGACTTTACAAGAAGAATATCAATTAGAGACTTTAAAAAAATACTAGATAGAGAAACTTGGTAACCTAAAACCAGATATTTTGTAACCTGTCTAAAGCAAATAAACGCATTTCATTTCAAATCTCCTGTATGTGACATATTTTTATTCCTACTTACTCGACGGGAGGAGTTAATACATACATGTCGCTCATGCCTGCAATTCCTAACGGGGTAGGCAGAGCATCAGTGGTTCCAGAAAACCACCCAATGAGGAGTAAATATTAATAAATAATAAGGCCAGCTCACGCAGCGCTATCTAACCTCAATACGCCAAGGTGTATGAGTGTTTATGTTTGTTACTTCTTCACGCTCTAACGGCTGGACTAATTTTGATGAAATTTGGTAGGGAGGTAGCCGACACCCTGGATTAAAACATAGGCTACATAATTTTCCAGGATTCCCACGGGAACGAAGTCCCGGGCGGAAAGCTAATGAATGAATAAACCCAAAAGTACCTATAATTACCTGGTATTTGACTATAGCCTCCTTATAAGAGTAGACCTCGTAAGATTCCGCGCCATAGTACTTGACAGTTTCATAGTTAAGCAGGGAGTCGACGGAGCGAGCCTTCTGTTCATTGTCAGCCAAATTCATTCGCCGTTGGAACTTGGTCCGCCATTCTGTTATAACTATTGTTGCGACTGGAAAATAAACCGTATGAACAGTGAATATGATTGAAAACTGTGTAGGACAAAATTATTATTATTGTATAATTCACCAACGACGTGGCGCGGTGACGCAGCGATCGAAACAGCGTAAAATGAATCTTATTACCTGCACTTATTTGCCGAAAATAGAAGCAGAAAGAGACATCCGTTGCCTAAAAACGGAGCGACGGACGAAAAAAACGCGCGTAACGATTACAAACTAACGATTGTAATCCGCGCGTAACGATTACAAATTAAAGGTGGCACTTCACTTGGCGTTGCGTATTCGCCTATTTGCTGTATTCGGCCAAATAATACCATGTGTGGAGGATTTATTCGTCTATATTTGCCATATTTGCACATATACGAAAAACACACAAATAGGCAAATTTAGACCTTATTTGCTGTTGGCATCCCAAATGAGGACGTCGTGTTTGTGCCGTTTGTACTACGTACAAATATTTGGACAAATACGGCGAATACGCTACGCGAACACGCAACGCCAAGTGAAGTGCCACCTTAACTATAATAAGTTTGCAATATAATTCCCTGCCTGCGTATGTATTTTCGAGTTCATATAACCCGAATCTCTTTAAAGGTCGAGTGAATAGGCTCCTTCTGGGTGAGCTTGCTACATCCTCGACCGCATCTTTGCCCTTGGGCTAGATTGTGGTCAAGAGCGAACCCTTCATTAATAAATAAATAAAAAAAAGTTATCAGCAATAATAATTTTGGAAAAGTAACTTGTTTTTGCGGCCCGTTTAATGCAAATAAATGTAAAAATGTATGCAGAACTTACTAATATAAAGCACCATAGTCGAGAATACAATGAGTCCGAACCAGGCGTTGAAAGCGGTCACGAAGTACGTCACTGCCACCAAGATATCGATAATAGTAGGGGTGATCGAGAACAGTATGTACGAAAGGAGGTTGTCTATGGAATCTGTGCCGCGATCCATGACCCTTAAGACTTCTCCCGTCTTCCTGGCAAGATGCCATCGAAGTGGCAACTCGTGCAGATGTTTGAATAGCTCTAGCTGGAATAAAACAAAATAATATAAGTCTTATACTATACAATAAATGTTTTTTTTGTTTTTTTATTTATTTGTACAATATGCTTATTTTTTCTATGTCTATGACAATATGTCTTAAGTATATTACTCGCCAAACTAAACAGTTTGATGGCGAGACGCGCTCTGAATCTGTAGACGAAATGCTACAGTATGCAGTATAAGCTAGGGGAGCGTCCATGGCTTAATGGCTAGGGAGATAAAAGATCAACGGACTGAAAGATACGACAGAACTGACCTGCAACTTTCTAGTGGTGTACTGCTGAACTTTGATCCAGAGGAATGAGCGCAGGTTGTTAAGGAAGCCCATGCATTACACACTGTATAATAAAATAAACGCTACACACTCAAAGGCCCACACTAAGGTTTTCCCTTGTGTCGTGGGTCCCTTGGAACACACATAAAGACAAACAAAAACACCCATGACCCGAGAACAAATATCTGCTTTTTACACAAATGTTTGCCCCGACTGGGGATCGACCCCGGACCTGCCGATCAAGAGGCAGCGTCACTACCACTCGACCAAACCGGCCGTACGACAGAACTGACCTGCAACTTTCTAGTGGTGTACTGCTGGACTCTGATCCAGAGGAATGATCGCAGTTTGTTAAGGAAGCCCATGCATTACATACTGTATAATAATGAGGTAGTTACCAGCACCAGAAGAATACAAGAAGACTGACCTGCAACTCCCTAGTGGTGTACTGCTGGACTTTGATCCAGAGGAATGATCGCAGGTTGTTAAGGAAGCCCATGCCACCTGTGCCACCACCTTGGAGGAACTTCAAGAACACGTAGATAGACACCAGGTCCCAGCAGAAGTACTGGTTCGATGCAGGCGGGGATATGGCGTCCACTGTACACAAACAATTTGTATTTTTTATATCAGCCTTTATAATATGTCCCCACCGAGAACCACGGACCTCGCTTCAAAACACGAAGGAGATTTAGGCCAGAGTCCACCACCCTGGCCCAATGCGGGTTGTTTGGTGAATTTATACATTACTATCTTCCCGCGCGGGACTTGGTTCCCGTGGGAATTTGGGAAAATTCTGTAGCCTATATTTTCCAGGGTGTCAGCTACCTCCGCTCCGTGACAAATTTAATGAAAATTGGTCCAGCCATTTAAGCGTGAAAGAGTAACAAACATCTATACATACAAACTTTCGCGTTTATAATATTAGCAAGGACTAGCTTCCCACATGGGACTTCGTTACCGTGGGAATTTCGGGAATTAATTATACACATAAAACGTCCTTTTGAATCACTCCATCTATTGGTGAAAGTTCGTTCAGTAGTTTTTGAGTTTATTTGTAACAAACATACAAAACTACATATCTTTTCTCTTTATAATATTACTAGCATCCTGCTCGGAACTTCGTTCCCGTGGAAATTCGGGAAAATTATATAGCCTATGTTACGCAGGGATAATGAGCATCCTAACAGTGAAATAATTTTTGAAATCGGTCCAGTAGTTTTTAAGTTTATTCGTTACATACAAAAATACAAATCTTTCCTCTTTATAATATCAGTATAGATTAATGTAGATGTAGGTTGAAGGTCCAGACTCACTGACTCATCAACGCCCTGTCCAAACCCTTAGGTCCGTATTACAGAACGCAACTCAAGACTCTTATCTATACTTAAGTAGCAGTCGTCTTTATTATTTTGATTGTGAGAGAACGAGACAATCAATACTTGAGTATACATCAAGACTTGAGTCTTCTTCTTTAATACGGGCCTTAGACTTAGAAAGCTAAAATTTGGCACAAGGATTCCTTTCATAACATATGCAAGGATTTTATGAAATTCCCATGGGAACGAAGTCCCGGGCATCCTCTTGTATTTGATTATATCTACACAAAGTTGAAAGTTCTGACATCTACTCATAAAGTTCGCGCTATGTGATATATTATTTATAAACTGAGAAGTTTGCAATAAAATAAAAATGTTAAATAAAAAATAAACTTACCAATTTTCTTGTTAAAAATGGGCACATATAGATTGACCACGCGGCCAATCACGAGTGCTATCACGCAAATGAGCACATAGATCTGTAGAAGCAGGCTCTTGCGGGGCCACAGGAAAGGAAGCAACGTCCGTAGCTTGGAGAATACATTGCGGAATGTCGACCTGTTGTCAGCCTGTATAGAAAACGACCATTTGTATTATTAAGAGAAAATCGATCGACTACACAAGTGGTACGACACTATCAGTCCATGCAGTGTGGAACAGCACTAGGCAGCCCCTTTTGACAGATCGTTTTCGCGCGAGGATCGGGGGTATGTGTTTTGTATTGTAATTATTAAATATCGAATTAAAAGGACTGTACAACGGGTAAAAGGTGTTTTTAACCCTAAGTATGTATTTACATGTTCTTCATAGCTACGTACAATGCTTCCACTTTCTTCTTAATACATACATACATACGCTCACGCCCATAATCCCTAACAGGGTAAGCAGAGCATCAGTGGTTCTAGATCAACTAGATGCCAAGTTTGACACAAATTGTGAGGGTTATTCATCAGATAGAACAGGTTGCATATTGGTTGCATTTTGGCCTTTCGCCAATTATACAGCAAAACCCTCGCTCCCTCTTACAGACTTTTACTGTATAGTGGGAAGAGTAGCTGGCACATTTTAAGCTTTTTATTCACACCCAGCCCAGCATCAACTTACTATTCGAAAAACGAAATTTGCCGAATCACAATAAGAAAATCGAAGCACTGTTGATGCGTGAGACAATTTTGTCGTTTGTATCTCGTTCCGCCCTCTCGTTCTATCCCATAGCGTCAGCACGAAACATACAGAACGACATCGACATGATAAAATTGTGTAGCGCGTCTATGTTAGCTGTTCCTGTTGTGGTTATCCGATGGAAATTATTTGAAAGTTTTGACATTGGAAATGTCTTTTCGTTCGCTCCAGTATAGTCTCCGATTTCACGAAAAGGTGTGATCCCCTTATATCTCGAAGAGTTGTGAAGATATGATATTCAAAAATACGTATTCACGAGACGTAAAAGAATTATTCGAGTAAATCAAAAACGAAAAAAGTTATGGCCGAAAAAAAAATTTTTTTCCGAATTTTTGATTTTGATGCTCGATATTTTAGAAACGAAGAATTATATCAAAAATTTGAGAAAAAATCCCCTAGACAATTTAGTCAGTTACAATTTGAGCCAACAAAGACGATCGGGTTGAGGGTTTGCCCTCAACCTTTTTGAAAAGAGTCAGAACGACATATTTTCGAATTCCGTAGATTCATTTACAATATGCTCAATAGTCTTTAAAAAAAATTACACCAGTTCCACTAATCTTTCTTTTATTTTTTCGAGGTGGGCGCATAAGGTTACCCATTTTGTTGTAAAATCATTTTTAACGTAACAGCATAGAGTGTACGTGTGTGGTAACTGATGTGCTAGATCTTCATAAGATTCATGATATCATACTTTGTGTAACAATGGACACATGTTATTCATTGTGTTTTTTGTGTGTTTTATATACATATTTTTTGTGCTATTTGTTGTTTTTTCTCATGTTATTGTTATGTAGTATTAGTATAGTAAGCATAATGGTAAGTTGTGTTTTCTTAGATTAGAATCTCGTGAACTTTGCCTGCTTCAAATATCACATGTTTATTACATACTCACCTTGTCTTTGAATATGTTTTTGTCGCCAGTTGCATTATAATAATTTTGATATGGACAAGACATGTTAACCTACCTAAAATCTAATAAAATAATATGTTTACAATTTTACATGAATGTCATGTCTCCAGTCAATTTTGAAAGTTCGCCATAAATGAAGATTATTTTTCAATGAGAATATTTTGTCTTTGGCAACGAAATAAAGTAACTTTTTTAAGAAGTTCCTACCAAGAAAATTTGGTTTTAAAACTTTAAAACCTTCAAAACACTGCCTTGAAACAAGATTAGATTTTAAGTTGAACAACAGAAATACTAAGTTAGATACTTACCACATGCAATGTGAAAGAAATGTTTGATAGAAAGCTCTAAGGATTCATTTTAGTAGTTAAATTATAAAAAACTAGCATCCCACTCGGGACTTCGTTCCCGTGGGAATTCGGGAAAATTATGTAGCCTTTGTACATAATTTTCCCGATAATGTAGCATCCTAATGGTGAAAGAATTTTTTAAATCGGTCCAGTAGTTTCGGAGCCTATTCGTTACATACAAAAATACAAATCGTACACACATCAAAAAAAGTTTACGATCAGTAGCAAAATCAGGTGTATTCTTTAAAACATAAATTATTTAAAGAAACTGTTTACGTTTTATGATTTTATAATGAAAATGCACTAAGTAAATAAAAGAATCATTATTAATTATTTACTTTTTATTAACAAAAGCTAGGAAATGCAATTTTGGCTTAAATGTAATGTAATGAAAAATTTGAATTAATGAAAAAACAAACAAAATTTATTACGAAAAAATTAATAGTTAGTATAAAATGACTCCTCCCCTGGCTCGCACACATGCGGAAACCCTTCTGGGCATGCTAAGAATTAAGTTATCTAGCATTTCTTGTGGTAACCTGTCCCACTCTTCAATAGCAGCTGCCCTGATTTCTGACACTGTTCGCGGAGGTGGCTGACGATTCCAAACAGCTCGCTTAAGAGCATCCCACGCATGCTCGATCGGGTTTAAGTCAGGCGAGCCGGCAGGCCAGTCTAACCTGGTGATGTCGTATTGCTGGAAAGCAGCATCAACACGTCCGTTTCGATGTGCGGGCGCATTATCATCTACCATTATGAATTGGCGCCCGTGGTTGATGCGGAATCCATCTGACGTATCCATCGATTGCAATCGTTTTGTACATGGCTCCGGTCATGGTGCCTTGATACGGGATTAAGGGCGTCCTAGCCCCAATCATTATCCCGGCCCAAAAGGACACTGATTTCCCGCCCTGCTGAACGGTTCCAGTGGCAGTTCTCTGCCTTTCAGAGTCGCCAGGTCTTCTCCAGACACGGACACGTCGGTTATCTGGATGTGTACTGATCCGCGTTTCGTCAACGAAGAGGCAGTTCTGCCAGATGCTTTCGTCCTCAATTTCTTCATTTTGACGGAGCCTAGCCCATTGCAATCTGCGCCGCTTCCGTTGCTGTGAGTTCAGAGGTGCTCGCCAGGATCTCCTTGCTCGTAATCCAGCTTGGTGTAAGCAATTTCTAATCGTTTGGGTGCTAACTTCGCGGCCGGTGGCAGCTCGCAGCTCTGCTTTCATTTTAGTAGCGTTCATTGTTGGGTCACGGGCAGCCAGTAATCTGATATATCGCTTCTGAATTGCAGTAAGAACAGTTGGGCGACCACTGCGAGGTCGATCAGCTAAATCTTCCATGCCCTGATACCTCTCCAACGTGGTCACCACGCAGGATTGGGATACATGAACTCTGCGTGATATTTCCCTCGTGGAATAGCCTTCTCCACTTAAAGTTAGAATTCTGGCTCGTAAAACTGCAGTTAATCCTCTCGGCATCGTTACCAACTTAATTTTTTTTGAATAAATTGAAAATATTGATAAGTTTCGACTATGTCAGATTTCTGAATGAAAGCTAGCAAGGGTTGATTGTCTTTTTAAATGAAAAAACATTTGAATTACGAAATTATTTTATATTTAAATTTCATATTTTTAAATAAGGAATCAAAAGATAAAAAGTGATTAAGTTTTATTCTTCTACAATAAAAAATATTAGCACTTTTCCAAGTGATCGCAAACTTTTTTTGATGTGTGTATAGTCGGACATAATCAAAGGCCTGAAGAAAATTCAGAAAAGTAAGTCCTTTGCTTAATCTAACAAAATTTGCTTAAAAATCGTCAGTCAGACCAAATAATTCGTGAAGTTTTGAAAGTTGGTACAGCTATTCCTTGAGGTATCCAGGTGAACATACTAAAAGTCCCCGAGGATGAGGGACGAGGGGGAGGGGGGGGGGAAGTGTCCCTTTCATCAGTTTTTTTTTACCTGTGTCTCGATCGAAAACTATTGATAAAATCTCTACAATCACTTCTATATTAATGATCGACATTAAATTCTCTGTTAATTATGTTATTTTTAAATAATTCGTATAGTTTGAAACCAACTTTCAAAACTACACGAATTATTTGGTGTGATTGTTTTAATTTTCTCAGGAAAAAAGGTAAGTTCACAATGTTGTTCAAATGTAACAAAGTTTTTTCCTCAATACTACTGCTTATTTAACGCAATACCTTGAACTGTGTAACAGTTTAGACTTATTAGGTATGCGGTAGTGAGGCTTCTACTGATTTACTGATTGGTTTTAATTACCAATCGGCGCTTCTATTTTCTAAATGCACCACTTGCTTAATCTGTTATGACATTCCTACCATAAGGTTTGCCGGAAGAAATTTATTTCTAGAAATAAGGCCGCCTTGTCGTACACTGTATCCTTGTCGATACTAATATTACGTAAAGAGGAAAGATTTGTATTTTTGTATGTAACGAATAGGCTCCGAAACTACTGGACCGATTTGAAAAATTCTTTCACCATTAGGATGCTACATTATCCGTAAGTAACATAGGATACATAATTTTCCCAAATTCCTACGGGAACGAAGTCCCGAGCGGGATGCTAGTGTTAAAATAAAGTATTTATATCATAGAACTTAAGTCAATTAAAAACGTCAAATACATTTGTTTCTTAACTTTATATTGTTTGCAAAGGTATAGTCTTTCCCCGAGAAGAATCTTTTCGATTTAATCAAAAATTGAGCAGTTTATTCCCATGATAGTTGTTTGACCAATAGTCAATAATAAATACTGTAAAAGCCCTTTTTAAAAAGTGTTTGTCTGTTTTTTGTATATACCTAAAGGACCCAGGAAACAAGGTAAAGCTGGGGACTTTGAGGATGTGATCATGCTTACCCTAGGAGGTATATTCGTTCGCCCGTCTTCATTCTCCAAATATTCGAATTGATGCATGATGCCGGGCGCTTTCAATCCAAGCACAAACATGATCATGCACGACACATAGCGGCCCACGAATAACGCCATCTCCAACCGATCTTGTAAGCTGAAAACATATTTTATACATGAATTTCCGCCTTCCCGTATAACTTGAGCGTTCAGCTGATTGCTTTAGTATGAGAAGTCGACATTTTTAGTAGTTTTTTGAGTTTATCGCGTTCAGACAGACAGACACGGCGAAGGACTTTGTTTTATCAATCAATCAATTTTATTTATTTGCGTAAAACATAGTATAATACAGATGGTCAACTTAAATATTTATGCACAATCATGTTTTGTTAGTCTTGTAACCAGCATGCAAAAATTTAGATTATAGTTAAAGATAAGACGAATGGATTTTAAATTACATAGACATGTCAAAATAATTTGAATAGTAATCACAATAAATTAATAATACAAAATAATAATAAAAGGATGCAATGTCAGTGAAATAAAAATATGTCATACTCGTATTACGTGTGTTATTTAGATGTGTGTTTGAAGAAGTTATTTAAATGATAATAATTTTCCTTATTTAGCCACTGGTATAGTTTCGTCTTAAGGCGATTAGAGTCGTCAATGACCTTGACGTTTGAGCCCTCTGCCCCGCGCGCCACAACCCGCACCCCGCAAGAAAACACAGGTCAAAGAATACACAGGCGTAGAATGCACAGAAGCGCACTCCATACATTACTGCCTATCACTTGAGTTTGTATTGATGAATCTAACTAGGTACTTCTAATAACAAAAGATGTCGGTGTATGTAAGTAATTATACTTAATCTAAGTTGAATTATTTTGATTGCCGCAATCGACGTAATGCTATTATTCGACAATTCTGGCATTCTCACCGGTCGCATATATACAGGGTGGAATTTTTTAACGTCTCCTGGAGGGAAAGTACTCTAAATAAATATATATAAATCTTAATAAATATATATTTGTGATATATTTTTAGTGCATAAATAGTCAACTTATTTATAATTATTATTTAATTAATATTTGCGCCTTTCCCGGCATTTCAATCTATAACTCCTATACCATAAGGTTGCCTGGAAGAAATTGCTGTTAAGCAATAAGGCCGCCTATTTGTATACATTATTTCAAATTCGCTGTATAAACATATTCTGTAATCCTATGTGTGCAATAAAGAATATTGTATTGTATTGTGTATTGTAAATACTGTAGATAGAAAATTTTACTCAAAGGAAACATTCCTTTATTTTTAATAATAGAGCGGGACCCAAGGAGAATAAAGTTCATTTCCGTGGGACTTACCTCCGCCATACGAACTACTGGTAAGTACTTATTCGGCATATTTTCCTGAACACAAAAAGTGCGGTAGTCACTTTCTAAGAGTATGGAGGGGGTAGCTATGACGTGACGTATTTTATTTACGCTATATTTAGATAACTACTGGACAGATTTACTTAAATAGGGTCTCAAATGAAAGATAATTTAATGAACATTGTTTTATTCTAAAGATTCATTAGTGTAAACCTAGTAACAAAATAAATATTTTCAAAAAACGACATTATGTAAAATTAAACTTTTTTTACTGTGTGAAAAGAACAGAAACCGTTAGGATTACGGTAATTTAGCTCATTATACAAAAATAGCTACACTTATCAGCATTCTAATGAACCTAAAAACGTTTAAGTCGAGTGTAAGGTTTCGTTACATATTTTAGCAATTTTTGCACTTTTTAAAAATATTTTTGAGTGTTTAACTTGAATTGAATAGTTCGGTGAATGACTTTTTCCGGTACAACTACTGACAGACAAAACAGTAGCAAAGTTTAGTGGCTAACTTGATGCGAAATTCAAAAAGGGAAGGGGAGTTTGGCTGACGGGGACATTCGTTGCCTGGCAGTTGAGGAGAGTAGTCGTGTCCTTAGAAAATGTAGTTTACGGAAGTGTCCGTTAAAATAGTGAGATCTAAAATATAATTAAATTGTACATTACCATGAAGTGGAAATATACGTTTAAAGAGGACTGGTGTTTCCTTTGGATTGATGCACGTTTTACACCTCAGAAGTGGGATGGACAACGCATAAACGCGTAAGTAACACGCCTTAATTGTTTTAAAGGAAACCCTTTTGATGTAGATATTTCATGATTAATTAGATACAACGGCAATAACCGATCTATCATAAAAGGGAATCGTTATGAAGGTAGATGGTTAACTATTTTTAGTTATTTTTAAAATTCTATATTTTGGCACAGCTAATTTTTACAGCTATTATGTGCAATTGGTAGAATAGTTCTTCTTTTACATAGAATGACGTCATCGATGTCGTAAGATACCGACTCGGTACCTGGGAATTTATTTATACACATAATAATTGTGAGTGCTTTGAATTTTTCTCTCTACCTACATTCAAGCTATGATCAAAAACAAAACTGTAACCGACGGAATCAAATATGGTGGCACCGGATTACTCGAACTCTGTGTAGGGGTATCTTAAAGGGGGTTGGAAATTTGATTATTTTTGCGCTAGGAGTAGCCGTTTTGAAGATATGACTACTTTTATGAATTCCTTATATATTTTGATTGTTTTTTTTTCTTTTTTATTTAGTTATATCTAGATAATACCACAAACAACATAACAAAATATTCCCTGCGATTGGATATGTATCTATTATCTTATTTTATTATTTAATGAAACTATGTATTTAACAAATCAATCAGGGTCAAAAACATTTGATTCGTGTAATGTAACTTTAACCATAGCATGTCATATTACATAATCTAGTTATCTGAAAAGGAGATGCTTAAAACAATTGCATTAGAATTTTCAACTATGTCTGTTTAATGTGCAATCATTCTCCAAGAACAGGCAAAAAATTAAACTTAGAGGATACCAAACTAGTAGCTGTTACGTAGCAACAACATAAAGGCAACAGTTACTCAAGAGTCTGTTTCGATTAATGTATGATTTATTAAAATGGGCCAAAGATTCAAATAAAAAAAGCTTTATTAATGCTTTTAAACTAGCAAAATTTAGGGCTCCTCATGAAGCTCAAGAACTTTTTTATAGGAACCCATATCAAACATCAACTATTTTTTTTAGTTTTAAAAGGCGATAGCAGCGCAATTTCGCAGCTATTGGTACTAACAGTGTCATAGGCCTGACCAAACGATTTCAAATGAATGAAGCGACAAGTGCCAAAGTTCACGTCGCAGCACGGTGCAGGGATTCCTTCGAATGAATCTCAGTGTTGCCGATGTAAAAAAATATAATGGCGGCTGTACGCCAGCGACCTGCCTCTGCCTCGAGTGCGTACGTTTACACTCTCATACCCATCAGTACAGACCAGTACCATTGAGTCCTTTGTTTTAAAATATAACGCAAGTACGTGCAAGTATGAAGAGTTTTATTTCGATACGATACGAAGCGTTATTTTGGTTACGAGAATTTTTGAAAATAGTTCGTAACAAAATGAAGAAAATTTTTGACAAAAAAAATGCCTGTTAATAAAAATTATGCCTGTTCATAATACTTTTTCATTTTGCTGTGATTCTACCCGTTTTGTCACGTTATTTTCAAGATTATTCGTACCAAATCTAAGTACCGTAGTCAGTTCGGCGCTACCCACGCTCACTTAGACGACTGCAGTTCCGTTGTTTATAGCTCGACTTAAACGTTTTTAGGTTCATTAGAATGCTGATAAGTGTAGCAATTTTTTTATAATGAGCTAAATTACCGTAATCCTAACGGTTTCTGTTCTTTTCACACAGTAAAAAAAGTTTAATTTTACATAATGTCGTTTTTTGAAAATATTTATTTTGTTACTAGGTTTACACTAATGAATCTTTAGAATAAAACAATGTTCATTAAATTATCTTTCATTTGAGACCCTATTTAAGTAAATCTGTCCAGTAGTTATCTAAATATAGCGTAAATAAAATACGTCACGTCATAGCTACCCCCTCCATACCCTTAGAAAGTGACTACCGCACTTTTTGTGTTCAGGAAAATATGCCGAATAAGTACATACCAGTAGTTCGTATGGCGGAGGTAAGTCCCACGAAAATCGTTATTTGAAGACTTTTTTACGAATAGGTCCCGCTCTATAAGAAACAAAACAGCATTCAAGGATTTTCGAAATTTCGCTTGCCACACCCGGGAATCGAACCGGCTTAAATTCAAAAAAATAACACCCTGCACTTTTATGGTATCGATCGATAGGGTCAATCGTAAAGATCAAATGTCTCTAACAAACATGGTAAATTAGATGAAAAGAGAACCATTAAACTACATAAAACCTAACTATGGGACCCTTAAGTAAAAGTGCTTTAACACGTCCCATCAAATTTGTAAGCTTAGATTTAATGGTCTTCCTTTCACTTAATTTACTATGTTTGTTAGGGAGATTTATCCTTACGATTGACCCTATCGATCAATACTATTAAAGTACAGGGTGCTTTTTTTGGATTTTAGCTGGTTCGATTCCGGGTGTGGCAAGCGAATTTTCGAAAATTGTTCAGTGTCATGGGCTGATTCACCACCTGAGAGGATAAGATCGAATTACTTAACACCCTATACATATTATATATATTCAATCATATAGATTTAGATCCGCATAAGTACTTAATACAATTAAATTTCGTCAAACGTCTATAAGCGCAAAATAATCAAATATTACGACTAGATTACAAACTTATAATAGTAGGTACAATTAGCGTCCACGCGCGAGCTATACCGTAACACAATAATATCGTCTGACTGCACTACTCTCTAAGCACACTAATACATAAATATACTGTGTCAACGCACACAGGCAAACAGAAAATACGCTTTATCGCTCGTAAAAGTTTGGATACGAGTGACACAGCCGTCCCGTCGGAATGCCAGCGGAGGACTGCCGCCCGCGCCCGCGCAGACCACCCTCTGCAACTAAACGTTCGGATTTCCGTTTTTCGTAACTTTTGAATGAAAATATTGTTCGATTTACAAAATTTAAACGTTGTGTCTCAAGAAAAAGGGATTCTTAATTAATTAGTATAAGAATATTTCCATATATCATAGCCGTTTAGGAGCAGTAAGGAATTTAAGTCAAAAATCGATGTCTCGTGGTATTTTTTTTAAAATACAATACAAAGACGTAAAAAAAAAATACTGACGTTCCACATGTAGTCCTTGAACAGATGTTTCACATATATTTTTTTTCAACTTTCCCTGGCCAGTCATAAATGAGAAGTAAGCTTTACAAAATGCTCAATATTCGGAAATTGAGGGATCTAATCGCCTTAAATAACTTAAATAGGTATATAATATGTTATAAGTCTTCTTCTTATCGTATAGGTATTAATAACCCAAACCCATTCCTACATAACTGGTATCGTACAAGGATGAATTATGTTTAGTAACTAGTTACGTAGCTCCGGTCACGTAGGCGGCCGAAGGGATTATTAAGTGTGTGGCGAACTTGACTAAACCTGGTGTCAGAGTTAACAAAATTGCCAAATGGCCTCCGACTTGGTTTTAACGTCTGTAGTCAATCGACAACAGCCGGGACCGCCGGTTTAACGTGCCCTCCGAAGCACGTTATAAGTATGATGAGCATAACAGAGGTATAAATAAATACATACATACATACTCTCACGCCTATAATCCCTAACGGGGTAGGCAGAGCATTAGTGGTTTTAGAACTACTAGATGCCACGTTTGACACACATTGTGAGGGTTATCAGATGGAACAAGTTGTTTTATGGTGAATCGTTCGCCTACTATAATAAATTAAATAAATTGTATGTGCAATAGAATTATATAACTGACGCCAATACTTTGAACATTATGTGTCGAATTGATAACCATAGTTTACATGCTATTGTTGTGTAGGTACCTATAAGGTTAGTGAGAATAAAAAAATACACATAAACGGACAACATTATATTTTTCTAATATATGGTGGACTATGTCTTAACTCCCGGTGTGTGAATGGTCTACGAATATTAATTCATTATTTATTTAAATGAACAAAATCGAATACTCACTCTTTCAAATGCCACCACCATCCTTCTTTATTAATGTTTAAGAAGGAGAGGTTTTCAGAGACGAAGATTAGGGCCCAGAACACGAGTAGAACGAACCCATGACCCCTAGGAGGCAGGGAGGGTAACAGATACCTTCTCTCTAGCACAGCCAGGTACGCTGACAACGGGAATATCACTAGAGTTGTAACTAGAGCTAGAACCTGTAATTAAAAAAACCATTATTTTTTATATTCTGTTATTGTTAGCATCCACAGACTTAAAGTCCGTGCCCTTGTCTAGATTAAGTTTTCTTGTTAATACTTGCTTTTTTTTTACTATTATACTATTCAAAACATTATTTACAATGCTTTATTTGTCCAGGGAGCATAAAATCAGACAAATGCTTTCGAGTTGCGGATTGACCTGCGACACGACTTAACTACGACAAACGGAACTGCTGGCATCTTCGCCGACCGTTGCCGCAGCACGCTCGCTTCGCTCGCACGGCTCGTGCATTCCTAACCTAAGCCAACCGACCCTTACCGGGTTAAATAGGAAGGTTCAGTCATAATTGCCACGCTGAGCAGTGAGTTTGACAATCGCAATAGTGTGCCTATAGTGACGGTGCTGCCGTCCATCATAAGTCCCTGGTGGTTAACACCCCATTAATTTACATACAACCCATCGAAGTGACTACAAGTTGTATTTTTGTCTGTGTGCAACGTACACAGAGGCAGGGAACCTGGTGGGTGACTAAAATGGCAGTTTATCACAAGCATTTCCGTGCTTCGGAGAGCGCGTTAAGCTGTCGGTCTCGGCGGTTGTCGATTGACTACAGCCGTTAAAAACTTTAAACCAAGTCAGAGGCCATTGTACGGTTTGAAACTCTTGACACCACCTACACGATAAGAAGAAGATCTGCCGTCACCTTAACTTACCATATAACCATAAATCTGTCCTCCTTTAAAGACGAACGCTTGCAACATAAATCTTATCACAGCCAGCACAGGAACGAACAGAGTAAAAAACAACTGCACGCCGAACAAACGCGACGATCTTACATCCACCACTTCTGTCGCATACCTGAAAATGTTTTTTACGTTATTTGACTGGAATAAAGATGCTAAGAAGCAAGAAGTTTATATTAGGTGTCTTTAAATTGGTTAGCTAAGACGGTGTTTATACACAAGCGACGGGGCGCGGCAGTCAAAGCAATGTAAAATGAATCTTAATGGCTACAGAGCAAAGGTTTTTTTCGTCTGTCGGGTGACAGATGTCTCTCTGTGCTTCTATTTTCGGCAAAAAAACCTTTGCTTCGTAGCAATTAAGATTAATTTTACGTTGCTTTGATCGCCGCGTCAAGTTTGTGTATGAACAGCGCCTAAAATTAAGCATGTATTTCAGGTCAGTCCAAGGAACACATTTGGAAGATTCTATTTTTTATTTTATTTATTTTTCATACTGTGGCAATCGCACAATTTGTTTTGGAGAGGCTAACATTTTTTTCATATTTCGACCTATAGTCCTTGAGGAAAGATGTTCAGATTCGTAAGCTGGTTCGCATCCTGAATTTTCGCTAGCTAATTAAAAGTCACCTAATATACTTAGTTATATATAAATATAACTTATGGAAAACTCAACAACCTACAGATCAATTAATTGCATAAGATAAAGAGTTATTGTTTCGAAGATAAAAATAAGTTCTGATAACTCAAAGATCAAGTGATGTCATACGTTATCTATATACGTGACCGGCAATGGGACGCGTTATTTCTTATCAAAAAGTTTCTGTTGACGGATATTTTCGCAAATGGTCAACTTATTTTTTTTTTCTTTTGAATGGCCTTTGCATGTTTGAGACGGACTGGGCTTGGGTTTCTAATTTCTCCTGCGGGGGTAAATCAGCTATTTTATGGCGGTACGAAGAACCTAATTATTAGAATCTTCAAAGTTCTATCCGATGAAGTTGGTGCATAATTTAATTCTCTCTTGCACCACACAGAGGTACCAAACAGAGAACACAAAAATAAAGAGTTTTTCTCAAAAATAAAAGATAAAACATTGCTTGTTTTGTTTGATTTGATAACATGTTAAATGGGGGTAAAATCAGTTTTCCTCATAGTTTATAGGGGTAACAATATTAAAAAGGTTAGGAACCACTGAAGGCTTTTAGTACTGCGGAGAAGTAGGAGAGTATTCTCGATAATTGGGTATCTCTGCCTTACGGCGCCGATTCGCTAGCTATTACGCCACTGAACGCTCTCAGGTCACATCGTTTTTACCTGTTACATAGAGTTTCTGGAATTACTATGTGCACTGGTGTACACTACGTACACTTCGAAAGATCGCCCAAAGAAAAATTTACTCTCTCTGACAGCATTTAAGGTAAAATTCAGCTTGAGTGCGTGCGAACAAAGTTCTAAAATCGCAAGCCGAAATTTAAATTAAGCGACTACTAATATCGCGTACGAGATAAACAATTTTTTTATTTCAACATTTTTTTAACAACTACTGACAGCCACATATGTTGTTACACATATACCTAATTATAAACACGACAAACAAATATGTGTACTCATTATGGACTCTTCCGAAATTGATTTACTAGCTTTTAGGAAAAAGTATGTAGCTTATGTCACTCGCTGATAAGAGAGCTTTCTATTGAATTAGGTAATATTTTTTTAATCGGGCCAGTGGTTTCTGAGTTTATTCGTTACAAACATTCAAAAATACAAATATTTCCTCTTTATAACATTATTATTGATTGTTTAAAACCAGTTCATCTAGGGATATTCAGTGATTCAATGATAACCTGTTTTAAGATATATTGCATCTGCCTTGTTGGTTTAATTTCAATACGACATACATATAGTCCATTGGGGGGATATTGCCCATACTCACCACGCTGGGCAAGCGGGTTGGTGAGCGCAGGTACTGGGTGTCGCACCAACGACACTGCTGCCTGTCGCTGGCCAGGTGAATTTACCCCAGTACTAGATGGATATACCGCCATCGGTTCGGTCGCCAGAGCCTCGTCCGTTGGTCAGGTTGGCATTTGGGGCACGAAGGATGTTGTGTGCGCCCCCGTTACGCCCCCCTTTAGTCGCCTTTTACGACAGGCGGGGGAGACCGTAGCTATATTCTAGTCCGTAGCTACACGGATATAGTCAATGTTATGCAGTCACATAAGCATGACTCATCCTTATAAAATATAGCTCTATTCATTTAACTATAGAGCATATGGTCATTGTATCATTGTTATTATTATGTTGCATAACTTTGTGCAATCTAAAATGTAAATAATAATAATTTAATAGCTTCTTGTCTAAGGCTCCTTCTGTTTGAAAATATACTCAAAGGGTTTCTTCAGTGCAATGGTTTCATGTTGGAACTATTTTTAAATTGTAAAAATTGTAACTCATGAAAGCATGAAATAAATGAAATGAAATAGATCTTCAAAAGTTCCACCAGTCGTTCAAATCATATACAACTATACATACCTATACAAAGTGGTCTTATTTTAAAATGTAGCTCTGTAATATTTGGTTACCACCTGGCATGCAAAACTTTTCCATGAGCCTAAATAATTTAAAACTATTATACAATTACCACAACAAAGCGAGAAAAGCGATTGTTATTAACAAAATAACAATCGAAATAAAAAATCAACAAAAACATAAAAAATAACAAATACCTAATAAAATAATAACTTAAAATTACAAAATTTTAAAAGTTTATGAATATTAACTTTGTCAGAAAGAACGCACACATGCTCTAAATTAGCTGCTTTTTACACAAATGTGTGCTCCAAATGGGAGTCAAACCCAAAATTATGGCACATTGCTTAGCAGCAAGAGAATCAGAGTGAGTTTACTATCAAGGCTAATTGAAGATATATGTAGAGCAGTCTTTCCCAACGTGGGCGATAACGCCCCCTTGTGGGCGCTGCAGGCCTAAAGGGGGGCGGTAAGAGACCCAGAAAAAAAAAGGGGGCGTTGTGTAGGGCTTTGGGGTCGATTTATAATTTCATCTACCTAGCTAGGAAGACTCTTAGATACCGACTGAGCTCTCGACTCTCGACTACATCTTGTGAACATCAACTAATATTAATTAAGATATAGCTCAAACTCGGTTCGATATAATAGACCGCGGGCAATCATGTTTTAACAAGTTTTTGTTAAATAATCCGATTTGTACATTCCTGTATCAATCGGCTGGTTCTATAATACTTGTTCTTGCTTGTCGAGTACGATTGGGCGTCGAATGAGATAAACGAGTTTATGCACGTTTGTCTTATTCCTGTTGGTGCGTGCTGCTTATGCAATCCTATATAAACGACGTAAATTTATTTTATTTTCATTTGCGGTTTCGCGCATAATAGATAAGCAGTACTTCATTATACCACTTACGTATTTCTCAAAACAAAACAATGTCGGAAGTAAAAAAGAAGAGACGGGCAATACTCTGCGGAATATATTAAATTCGGATTTATTGAAAATCCCACAAACCCGTCGTCGCCTTTGTGTCTTCTATGTCTAAAAACATTTTCGAACGAAGCAATGAAGCCTTCAAGACTGCAAGATCATTTGAATAAAATGCATCCAGATAAGAAAGACAAGAATGTAGCATATTTTCAAGACCTAGAGAAGAAGCATAATACTCAGCCAAGTGTATCAAAACTATTTTCGGCGGCTGCTAAGCAAGATGACGACGGACTTCGAGCTTCGTACAATATCCCTTTGTTAATTGCTCAAAAAGGCAAACCACACAACATCGGAGAAGAGTTAATTTTGCCAGCAATAAAGGAAGTAATAACTACTGTGCTTCATAAACCGGCCGCAGATATTATCCAAAAAATTCCTTTGAGTAATAATTCTGTGCAAAGACGAATTGATGAAATGGCTGAAAACATTGAAGAATCATTGTGCAATCATCTGAGGACTAGTCAATTCTCAATTCAGCTCGATGAGTCCACTTTACCAACTAATGAAGCGTTGTTGCTATCTTACGTGAGGTTTATTAAAGATGAGAAAATACGTGAAGAACTATTGTTTGCCAGAAATTTGGAGACAGATACAAAAGGCGAAACCATATTCAATACATTGGAAAAGTTTTGTGAAGAGAAAGAGATTCCTTTGAAAAATATTATACAAGTTAGCCAAGCTATGACAGGGCGCCATAAAGGCTTCATAGCGTACCTAAAAAATAAAATTCCAGATGTCCTTGCTATACATTGCGTTATTCATAGACAACATTTGGTTGCTAGAAACTTAAGTGAACGACTATTTCAATCACTGCAATATGTAATCAAAGCATTCAATAAAATCCGTAGCAGCTCTTTGAATGATAGATTATTTCATCAGCTTTGTGTTACTAATGACGAAGATTTCAACCGTTTGTTGCTTCATACTGAAGTTCGTTGGCTGTCAAGAGGCAATTGTCTGATTCGATTTTATAACCTGTTTGACTCTGTGATAGAGTTCTTGGAAACTAAAGATACAGAACTGCGCAACAAGCTCATAACATCAAAGAATGATATAGCTTACATGACAGACCTGTATAAATTGTTCAACGACGTGAACCTCCAACTGCAAGGCGATGAACTAAATTTAATTAAAACAAAAAATGTCGTTGCTGCTTTCGCAGCCAAACTGCTTCTGCACAAAAAAATATGGGCAGACGTGAGTTTCACAATTTTCCGAATTTATCAGTATCCTGCAGTAACGACGACTTGTTTGCCTACTGCCAACATTTGGAAAACCTCCACATTGACTTCACCGAACGATACCAGGACATTTTAAACTTGGAAATACCAGACTGGGTGTTGGATCCATTTTCAAATGTCAACATAGCAATGTCACCTCAGCTGGAAGAAGAACTTATAGAATTGACAACAAACGAAGAAATAAAAATCAAGTTCAAAAATGGATATCAAGAATTTTGGCTACAAAAACCGATCCTGCAATTGTACCCTGGATTGTGGTCAATTGTTCAACGATTCTTGATAGCATTCCCATCGTCATATTTGTGTGAACGTGGATTTAGTGCTGTGGCAACGCTGCTTACTAAAAAGAGAAATCGTTTGCGTGTTACCGAACGTGGCGACTTGCGGCTGTTTTTGAGTAAATTGGAACCTGATATCAACAAACTTATTGAACAGCATCAGATTCAACCTTCACATTAGTTTTTATATAAGAATTGATTATGTTTGTTTTATTTTCAATAAAAGATACTCTGTCCGAATACTATAAAGTTGCGTTTCAATAATCAGTTATAAGTACTTAGCGGTTTTTAAGTATGTTTAAAAAGGGGGGCGTTAAAAAATAATGTATTCTTAAAGTGGGCAGTAGACAAAAAAAGGTTGGGAACCCCTGATGTAGAGTAATATATACTCGTAGAGTAATATATACTCTACATATAGTATATGTACATATAGTATATGTAGAGTATATAGCATGGTGGACTATGGCCTAAATCCCCATCGTGTTTCGAAGGGAGGTCCGTGCCCCTCGGTGGGGACGTATATGGGCTGGTAATGTAGATTATACTGTTATGCAAATAAAGTCAGCAGAAAGCTATAAAGTAATTAGCAATTACAATATGTAGGTTATCAATATCGAATGTGTAATTTAATACTACTCAATTGTAATGATTGATACAATATTTTTTCCCAATAGGTATACATTATACACATTTCCAGCCTTTAAAAATTTGTTTCACACAACTTTATTGCTCCAAATTTACTTATTCACTAAATGTTATTATAGATACATATAATTTTGTTAACTTATTTAATTAGGTAGGTAATTTGTTTGTAAGTATAATTAAAATATACTTTATTTGCACATAGGGACATAGAATGAATAATTTATCACTTTATCAGACATATTGACTTATAATAAATTTCAGAAAACATTTTTTATACTTATACCTAAAACAAAATTGTCCATTCATAACTCTAAAACAGCTAGACGGGTTTTAATGAAACTTTGCAGTATTATAGTTTAGAATTAACACATAGGCTGCAATTTTACACCAGACATGTTGGTATCCTTAAAAAAGTACAGAATAAGGTACTTACCTCTTATACATAATAATCTGCAAGAAGCCACAGATAGTCAGGAAACCTCCAATGACCGCAGCTGATAGTGTCTCCATAAAACATTGTGATATGCCATGGTCTACCCATACTTCCCATAACGTTATGTTTGGAGGGCAATACTCCATTTTTAAGGCTGCAATATAAAATGAATGAATGAATGATTATATTTTACAAATATTTAAGCTATGAATACCCACCCTTATTATTTTATAAATAAATAAATTACTATAAATAAATATTTATGATGCTCTTTTATTTCCAAGTAGAGAACCCTTTCTGGGCACAGTTCAGAAAATATTTAAGCAAATGCTTCTTTATAGGTATCGAGACAAGGAAAAAGGTAGGAACAATGTCAATCAATAGCTATTGGCATACTAGCAAATATTTACTAAAAACTCAGAAAGTACAGTTTGGATAGTCTTAAAACTCTTGAAGTCTTGCCCTGGCTAAAGGCAGTCTAATGGAGCCCCTATGGTATCGGGATAATTTTAAGAACTAGGTACATGAAATAAATCACGCCAAACTTCACTTTTTTAACCAAAAGCAATCAGTCTTTATTATGAAACAACTACAACATAAATTTACGTAAATATGAAGTTAGAGTTTAGATCAGATGCGGATTCAAAACAATAATGTAATCTATAAAACTTACAGTGTGCCATGCCGTCCGGTAACGCATAGCTAACCTCCATTATTTAAATAGTTTTTAGCGGAACCGTACCAACCGGCTCGCTGCGTTTCTGCTTATCAAAATTCCCTAATCACGATCGTAGTTAATTTGCATTGTTCAACTGGAAAAATTATGACAGACAAGACCACAGACTACTTAGAAGATACTAGACAAGACATTACATTACAAACAACTCAAGACTTTACGGCCTGGATGCTAGTTAGTCCGTCAGTTCAGAACAACCTCTAATACAGTGTTGCCAAATGAAGTAGATGTGAAATCTGTATTTTCATTTTAAAAATCCGTACAAAAACCGTATTTCTATTTTGATTGAAATTCCGTATAAATATTCAGTATTATAATTGAAATTCCGTATGAAAATTAAACTTAACATGTTTGAGTCAAGATTTTAATCAAAACAGGGTAATTTCCCTCAAAGTTGTTTGTTAAGTAGTGGGTCCGTTATCGTCAAGGAATAAGAATAATTTCTTTGTTTCGTCTTCATTGGAGTTTTGATTTATCGTCGCACTCCAGTGGGGCAAACGCATCAGGGTCGAGACGAATTTGGTCAAAATTAGGTAGAAAAAGTTCAAAAACGGGGTTCTTGGAGTAAATCCGCATAAAAATCCATAATGTTGATTCATCCGTATTGAACTTACAAAATCCGTACAAATACGGATAAATCTGTATATATGGCAACACTGCTTATCTTATAGTACCATTCACTTGAAGTAAGTCAAAAGCAAAAAGCTTGAAATGTGATATGATTGGTGGAAAGCAAAAATACTACATTTGCACTCAAATATGCACAAGTCGTGCCACGCCATATACGAAAAAAAAAGGTGGAAACAGGGTTCGTTCGAAAACATTTACAATGTCGTAGACACGTTACTATATTACTCATCTGTGATTCATAGTGGAACTATAGCCCGCAAAAAATAAAAAAATCGAGGAAATAAATCGTGTAGTTCCAAAAGTTTCAGGATTGTGTAGAAAGAGATAGAGCTTGTTAATATATTTTTTGATTATATTTTTGAGCGAAAATCATACTCAGATCAGCTTTAAATGCATAGGTAACTATTTTTGAACATGCGAGTATGTTAAAACTGGATCAAACAAGCGCCTCAACGAAAATAATAGCAAAGTTCATTCTGTATGTTTCTTTTAGGTGAACTTGATGAACAAAAATGAGGCACTAAACGTTATTATTCCCTTAAATACACCATTAATTTTATATTTTCTAAGTTACGTTTTACAATTTTATATTTTCTAAGTTATATTTTCTAAGTTTTCTAGTTAATTTTATATTTTACAAGAAATAATTTATATTAGAATTATTAGAATTAGAATTTATAAAAAATGCTTATATTTAAGTCTTTCGCTTCATGCATGTTTTAATGAATTGAGTAATTATAAAACACTACATTGTATGTATGCATGTATTATTTATTCACTTGAAGGTATTACACGATCGGTTTACGAAGAGCATGAGAAATCGAGAAGCGAAAAAATAAAAAAGTAAATATAAAGACGGCTGTATGGTTATAGATTCCTTACCAAAAAAAACATATAATGAGTGAGTGAATGGTTTACAGGACGAGTGGAAGGGTAGGGGAATTAATCATGTGTGTGTAGCCGTTCCGTTTGTTTCTGTGTGTGTCTAGTCTAGTGTCATGTCGTCGTGATGTCGTGATCTGACGGACGGGCAGATGGTGGAATTTGATTTTTATCATTACGATATTCCAATAGGTTGCCCATTGTTACTTCTATAGTAACATAAAAAACATATTTTTCCAAATGTTTGTTCGTAACTATGTGACCGCGTGAGTTTGTACAAATGTAAAATATTAGAATAATGTAAATTATCAGCATGTGTCACTATTCATCAACAAATGGTACTATGGTGCAGTGAGCAGCCATGTGAAGAAAATTGACTTTCATTTGGAATTTAGTGTAATTACTAGTGTTTGTGTTGTGAGCAAGTGTTTGGTTTTGTCTGGTGAAGGTGATAAATTGTGTCTCAAAATGGCGGACCTCGAGGCTGTTCTGGCAGACGTTAGCTACTTGATGGCTATGGAGAAGTCGAAATGTACTCCTGCAGCGAGAGCGAGCAAAAAGATAATATTACCTGACCCCAGGTAACGTTTATCCAAGGTTTCCGTAACTTTAGCAAGAAGTCAAATGTTTACAAGTTTCTTGATTTCTTTGATGCTTGTTTACAACATTGATTTTGGTCGTTCTCCACGACAATTGTTGCTTTGGTGACTTGAACTAAACTTGATTTACGCAGTAGAAAGTATTCTTGTAAGGCTACAGTTCAAGGAAAGTCCGCCCCTAACATGATTCCTAAATGGTTAAACAACAACCATAGGAAAGTTCGAATTTACTGACACACCGTACTTCGCGGACTAATATTAGTAATCTAGTAGGCTAAGTAGACAGATACCTAAAGTTTTTGAGTCATCACCAGGAAATTGTAAATAAATTGAATAAACTCTCATTGCCATGTCCAGAAAATGTCCCTCAAACTCAAGTACCTACAAACAGTTAAACATGCTTTAATTATTTAAAAAAACATGACCCACTTACCATAAAAGGGTACAAATTAATTTAGCTATCCTAGTTTAAATAATGAAACATATAAACCCAGTGTTCAACTCTTATTAAAAAATAAACTGTTTCATAACTTATTTTCCTCACATTTTATTTTGAAAGGTCATTGAACTAGGTATCACCTCAGCTGATTGAGTAACAATTAGTACATTTACTTTCTAAATGTAATGTTGTGACCTGAGTTGATAATTAATGATTATTTGTTTTTTTATTAAATTATTTAAAATTAATTATTTTATCTATCTATACATAATTATATATATATCTATACATATTATAAAGAGTTAAGATTTGATTGTTTGTTTGCATTGAATAGGCTATGAAACTACTGGACCGATTTGAAAAATTCTTTCACCATTAGAAAGCTACATTATCCTCTAATTGATTGTTTGTTTGCATTGAATAGGCTCCGAAACTACTGGACCGATTTGAAAAATTCTTTCACTATTAGAAAGCTACATTATCCCCGATGGACATAGGCTACATAATTTTCCTTAATTCCTATGGGAATGAAGTCCCGGGCGGAATGCTACTTATTTTATAAAGCATGTTGTGGCACCTACTAGGTACCTAGTGCATTTAGTTTAAGTATAGCATAATTTTCAAATCACCTAAAAATAATGTAAGTACCATTGGATGCCCTAAAATAAATTAAAATAATAATAATGAATCATAAATGACTTCCTGTATAAAAAAACAAATGTAGTATTTGACTATAATATGAGTACTTATTGAAACACATAAATTATTATTGTACCTACCTAGATTTAAACAGTTTTCTGTGCAATACCTTCTTAGGTATATCCAGCAGTGGACGTCTTGCGGCTGACATGATGATGACCTGTTCTCATGAGAATTTCTGGGTTAAAAGTAAAAGTTGTGTTACATTCATCCAGAAGTCTGTTGATTATAAAAATTTGTGGCCTGCCCTGGCTTCCCACAATAAAAAAAATTCTTATGGAATTGTATACTTATCCTCAGTTCTATTCAATAATCCACAGAATTCAAATCATAAATTTTTTTTAAAGTAGCCTATGTTATGGCCTACTGCTGGATAAGGGCATCCTCTACTTGATCACGGACTTTATGCCCGGCTTCTGTTTAAAGTTTTACATCTCTTACAAGTATTATTCAATGAAATATGCCTAATCAAACTGAATTTAAAAAACATAACAACATCAGTATATTGACAGTGACTCTACTTTGCCTTATAAGGGCTAATACAAACATTTTTTAGGTAAACCCGAGCCCCTCAGTGAAGAGTTGAGTACTAGCAATGTTACGTTTAGACTTACAAACAAAAACGACATCTTAGCTATTAAACTTCTTTAAAAAAAGAAAAATAAACAAATTAAAAGTAATTTTCCTTCTTATTTCTTAATTTGAGCCATAGGTAGATGGCGCTTTTAAAAAAGTAAATATTCATATTCGCATTCCCGAATATCAGCGTCAGATATCCGCATTCGCATTCACAAATGCTTAAATATTGACATTCGTTACATCACTATTGAGTACATATATGGGCTGTTAAAAAAAAGTTCTTTTTTGACACTGAAATATGTGAAAATCACAGAAAAAATCTATTTTTTTCAACTACATGTGTTGAAAAAAACATTTTTGACTGTACTGATTGGCTATGAATATGTTTTAGATATTTAGTAAAAGAGTGTGGCACATGCTTTTTGTATTTCTTTCATATTTATAATGATATATATATTTTTTTCAATCAACCTACTTATCTAGGACCTATGCGGTGGTTTAATGCTCATCATCAATGTAGACCATAACAAATAAAAGGGTTGCTGTACTGACCCTGCCTACTGATGTGAAGGTTGCAGGTTCGACCTATGCAAATATTTGTAAGAATTCTGGGCATTTATGTATAAAATGTAGAAAAAAATAAATCGAAAAAAAAGTTGTATAACCCCCGACATTTAGGGTCTTACCACAAAAAATAAAAATAAAACTTAGACTATGTTTAAAACCGGCTTGTGTCGTTTTTTGTCTAAGGTCCGTATTACAGAACGCGACTCAGACTGATCTATATTTGAGTAGCAGTCAGTCGTATTTGTCATTTTGATAGTGAGAGAAAGAGACAATCAGTACTTAAGTATAGATCAAGACTTGAGTCTCCTTCTGTATTAAGGGCCTGACTGATGTTATAATAACTCCTTTATTTTTTTTCGTCGGGGGTTAAACAAGTATATCATACATAGTACGGAGGGTGCACACGCATGCACTCTGTACTGTTGCGGTAAGAGCAGTTTTGCAATGAAAATGGAGCAACCTGATGCGCTGGCCTCTGTACAAGCCCTGCTTAATTTGGGGTAAGATGGTGCTGTGTGAATAGTCCAAGAATGTTTGTTATTATTCAGCAAAATGTTTGCACTGTTGTCAATTTTAAATTATTAAAACTACAAATAAATTGATTGATATCTAAGGATATAGGAAAACACACACAATTTCATTTACATGATTTAGTTTAGGATAGTTTATTAATAAACCCACCTACATTAATAATACCTAACTATACATTAATAATGGTTGTCATATGTTTGTTTGGTATGTAATATTGTGTAGGTGTACATATTGGTATATATTTCGCATTATTTTGTTGTTCATGTTGCATTGACGTCACTTAGGTCAAATGGCGTACTTATCGATAACTTGAACGACATATTATATGGTAAATACTGGTTAAATAGGTTTACTGGTTTGCTAAATGACGATGGCACGATTTCCTTCATCCTTGACTATTTATTAGGTTTAAAAAGCCGTCAGAACTTTTCATCTACGTACTTTTGTTTCTTTAAGAATTAATTTCTTTGGAAAGTGACGTCCACAACCGTTATTTTGCCAATTTCTGAGTATTTAATTTTGATTAAAACATCAAATGGCGAAGTCGCCAATATCAACAAAAGAAATCTTTACGGGTTGTAGTACGTCAAAGTCCCGTCCGTTGATTGGCAGGATGCACTGCTTGCAGGTGAAGATGACGATTTTGGAGCACACGCCCCTTGTTCCTCTTCTACTGTATCTATTAAAAGTGTTTATTATTCTTTTCCAAACTACCATAAGGATACATGTTACGCTCGTAGCCCAGTGGCTCTCGCTGATCTCAACCGATCAGTGAGGTTAAGCAACGTACACAGTGGCAGGGAACCTGATGGGTGACCAAAGTGGCAATTTATCAAGAGCGTTTCCGTGCTTCGGAGGGCACGTTAAGCTGTCGGTCCCAGCTGTCGTCGATTGACTGCAGCTGTTAAAACCAAGTCAGAGACCATTGTGCGGTTTGAAAACTCTGACATCAGGGTTAGTTAAGTTCGCCACATACTTGACTATACCTACACGATAAGAAGATGTTACGCAACATGCATACCAAATAAAGCAAAATCACCATAAAGTCATGGTGGTCTTATGCTGGTTTTATTATTGTGGCTAATAAAACCGCTGATTTTGTATGCAACATACCCCATTACTCCATACTACTCCATACTCCATTATTCCATTACTTCTAATGGAATTATTCTTATCTACGACCACGAAAATTGTACATAACTTAGCTCAGGCGGAAAGATTCGTCAGATTTATGCACCTAAAACAGTTTAGTGCCAATTTGGTTTAAAACAAAAATCTTAAAAAAGTTTAATGCCCATTTAAAGCTGTGGGACACGGCCGTGAGTTTTACGTGAACGAGTGTAAAAAAATCTTTGATTCTTTTGCTATCAAAATTCTTTGATTCTTTTGTGGCGTAATCAATTTTTCGATGTGGTACACACGTATGTAGCTGCAACACAAAACTTTTGTTGTCATCAGTTTTCCTAGCTCATAGACGTAAAGTAGCTTGCCATTGTGTTTTCTACAAGATGTACTTCGGGGAGTATGCTCATGAGCTGCAAGAGCTCATTCCGCCTGCTCCTTTCTTCAATCGGACGTTCAGACGCAGCGCGGATTACATTACGACCCTTGCCTTGTCGAAACGCGTCTGTATTACCGGGATCATACAACCCGAATCTCTTTAAAGTTCGAGTGAATAGGCATCTTCTGGGTGAGCTTGCTACAACCTCGTTCGCATCCTCGCCACTGGGCTAGATTGTGGTCAAGAGCGAACCCATTATCAATAAAAAAAAAGAAATGCGTCCCACTTAGAAGCAAATTTAAAGTCGTATTTACGTCAAAAATATTTTATTGCTATTACAATTATGGAATGGTCTGTCACGACGAAAATAGGGTACTTTTTGTTTCGAAATAACCACGGAAACTACACTAGGGTCTTTATCCACGCGAACAACAATATTGCATCGTGTAATTACGTCACTGCATTCTCGTTTAAAGTAAGAGCGGTTTGTTTGGGCTGGGTTTGTTGAAAGATAGAAAACGTGCGGCTGCGCAAGTTCTACAATGCGTCGTAGCAGGCGCCACGTAGTCGCCGCTACTTTTTTACTGACACGAAACTTAAAAATTCTGTGCAGTAAATTTTTTATTTTTTAATACAATGTGGAAATAAGTTTGAGGATTTGGAGGGCTGGATAGTGACCTGGTAAAAAGCTAGTTAATTGTATATTTGGTGACTAAATTAGGTAATGAAACATTAAGGGGTGGTTCTGCCCATGAAACTCAACAACTTTCCCTGAGGACCATAGGTCGAAATGTGAAGAAAAAAAATCGCTTTTCATACTACATACTGTAGTTGCGCGATTAGTTGATTGCCTTAGTATGAGAAGGCGTAAATTAAAATTCCCGTAATAATTTCAAAAAAATTCTGTTTTTCTTGCGTATACCGTGAAGAGAGGAACCTCTGTTCTAAATTTTGACTTTCTAACACTAAGGTTTTTTGTCATATGCTATGATGTAAGAAACAAAAGCGATTATTGGTGGGTTTAGGGCATTTCCTCATCCCGCAAGTAGGTGGATGAGGAAATGCCCCAAACCCTCCAATAGTTCTTAAATAGATTTATCCGAGACGAACTAATTTAAAAGACGAGCGATTTTTTAGTCGCCCGCTTAATATTTTTTTTCCTTTTTTAACTCCCAACAAAAAAAAAACCGTGTGGTGATCGGTTGAGAATAACTCTACCCCATCTCTTTCCGTGGGTGTCGTAAGAGCCGACTAAGGAAACATAAATGAGACCTGCCTAATCCATCCCAGGCAACTTCATTTTTTTCTGAATCTGAGGTGTCGTCCTATGGTCTCATGCGGTGTGGTAGGCTCTGTAAAGGGTCGTCTAGTTCGCGACCACCCTCCTACCGAAGTCCGACGCCAAACAGCTTGCTGTGTTCCATCGATGCGTGGGAGTTAACTCGCTCCATCGTCGATCTCATCTTTGACGTTGTGGTCAAGAGTTAACCCATCTTATAATATTTTTTTTTTTTAAAGAGGAGTGTTACGAGTGTGACGTGTGTATCTGTGTTTGGCTGTTGCATCGTAGCTGCTAAACGCATGGTCCGTTTTCGATTCGGATTTTGTTTGTTTGAAAGCTGTCGTAATCGAGATGCGCGTCTTTAGCTGTAATTGATCAAAATTGGTTCGACTGTCTTAGGCCAGTGTTCACCAAAAATTTAACCAACGATTAGCAGCTAACCAGAGATTTGACAATGTCATTTTCATACATTTTTTTTGACATTTTGTCTGATTATCTTCTAACCGCGGTTTAACCGTTGTTGGTTATATTTTTGGTGAACACGGGCCTAAGAGTTGTAAGCAATGGATGTCAGGGGTTATATATTTTTTTAATTTTAGAGTTGTCTCTGTGGGAAAAGGCTTAGGGACCATCCATAAATTACGTCACACGTTAAGGGGGGGGAGGGGGTCGACAAAGTGTGACATTGTGTGACAAGGGGGTGGGAGGGGTCATAAGTCTCGTGACGTCACATTTCAAAATGTGTTATGAGTATCAAAACGCGTTAACTATTAACGACAAACTTAACTTCCTTTGTCCCAAGCACTCTTTTTACGTTTTTACTTTGGTTGAGACAGTGAGTTTTGAGTTCCCAAAAAAAAAAAATAACAACACTATTAAGTACTGCTTTTATTAAAAAATTACAAAAAATTGAAAATATGAAAAATATGTGACGTCACACTAAGGAGGGGGGAGTCTTACTCCCCCTCTAATGTGACCAAACTCTAAATGTGACCAGCTGTGACAAGGAGGGGGGAGGGGTCAAAAAATCATGAAATTCGTGTGACGTAATTTATGGATGGCCCCTTACTGAATGTTTCATCTTCTTCTTATACAAGGTGTTTCAAAAAAACCCAAAAGAAGAAATTCCAAAATTTAATTTTAAAAGTGAAATAGTCGCAACTCTAGTAATCAGTTGCAAGGTCTTTGACATCTTTCAAAATGAAAGTTTCATATAATTAATATGACATATTTGTCATATTTGTAATAGAGCTGCGCAATAAGCTAAATTTTAATTAATTTTGAATTATCTTTTTTTTTTGGTTTTTTTGAAACACCTTGTATATTAAATGGAGGTCCTGATTCACTGACTCATCAACGCCCAGCCCAAACCCTTAGACCTAGAAAGCTGAAATTTGGAAAAGGTGTCTTTTATGACGTAGGCAAGCACTAAGAAAGGATTTTTCGAAATTCAACCCCTAAGGGTGTGAAATGGGGTTCAAAGTTTGTATGGAGAAAACAATTGTTTTTGGACATTTTGACTCGAAACTTCGTCATTTTTTTCGAAATTTTTCGAAAATGATCCCCTAAGGCCCTAAGGGGTTAAGAATGAAACGTGACTTAAGAGTTCTTTGAGCGAGCGAAGCCGCGGTAAAAAGCTAGTGTCTCGATAAATTAGGACCAAGGCAGACGAATGATGACTGTCTTTCTTTTTAGGTCTATTTATAAAATAATACAAATATTAGGTGATAGCAGAATGTTTTTTTCATACATCTTTGGCTTTTGCACTTCTCCTCCCATCTTGTCACCACCACTTTTAAATAGGTACCATAATTAATTTAATTAATGAATGACGTTGATATTTCGGTAGATGGTTGCTAATTAGTTTCTCATTTTCCTTATTAAAACTAAAAGAGCGTATAAACTAAATTGATAGAAGAACTAGCATTCCGCCCGGGACTTCGTTCCCGTGGGAATTCGGGAAAATTATGTAGCCTATGTCCATCGAAGATAACACAGCTTTCTAATGGTGAAAGAATTTTTCAAGTCGGTCCAGTAGTTGCGGAGCCTATTCAATGCAAACAAACAAACAATCAAATCTTTCCTCTTTATAATATTAGATCACCTAACACAGTTATCGGTGTACCAATCTGCAACACAGTTCACGACCCCATACATTACCAGTTTTATTTTTGGGTTGCTGTTAGTGTTAGATTAAACAAGCAAACTCATTGTGAATTCAAAAACCTATTCGGAAACACAGTCATGTGCTAAAAACCAGCAGAAAGTTTATATTTCGCTCGTTTAAGCTTATTTTTAAATGATTAATCCTACTAACATTATAAATGTGAAAGTTTATGAGGATGTATGGATGTTTGTTACTCTTTCACGCTCAAACGGTTGGACCAATTTTGATAAAATCCCGGGCGGAAGGTAAGCTAGTTATTAATAAATAATAGTTCAATCAAGATAGTCCAATTATCACGCGGTACTTTTAGCCCGTATCGTTTTTTATGTATTACTAGCTTTACGCCAGGGACTTCGTTCCCGTGGGAATTTCGGAAAATTATGTAGCCTATGTGTTAATCCCGGGTATCAGCTACCTCCATACCAAATTTGATCAAAATCAGTCCAGCCGTTCTCGAGTTATAAGTGTTGTAACAAACACGACTTTCTTTTTATATATATAGATAAGTTCGCTCTTGTGCATTAATTGATGCAGTTGTACACGATCTATTATGTTAGACAAAGTTCAATTACTATTACGCGGTATGCTTTTAGTCTCTCTTGTAAATAAATTGATGCAGTTGAACACAACGATCTATCTTTACGGGTAATAAGTATCTCGAAGACGTTTCCTCGTCTGTTAGGCCTTGACACTCACAATATCTGGCAGTGAACCTTTCCGGCGCACCCATTGCAAAGTATCTTAGGGCTGATGAATGAATACCGATGTGAATGTTAAGAAAAATACCCACGATCAAAAATAGGTTATTGATGAATCTGAAATTAAAATAGTAGATTACCCAACAAGTGAAAAAAAGGTGAATTCTTTTCGAGGCACTGAGTTGTATCCCGAGTGGAGCGAGAGGAAGGAACCTTTCTAGAATCCTGAGCGGATCGAGGGATACAAGAGCCGAGAAAATTTTTTTTTTTCACGTGTTAGGTACTCAACTTTTTATCATTGACTACGAGAAAATAATTACTCTGTTACTGATTATGAATTAAATTTTATTTTATAGCTTTTTTTAACCTCTTTATTTCATTTAAAAACTTAAATTCAAAATTTTTTATTCACTCAGTGAAACAAATAGCGTTTTATTCACTTTTTTTGAAGAATCACGGGCCCTTTTTCGTGTGCCAATGGTAAACAAAATGTGAACCCCGACATTCGACTGCTTATTTAAACCTTTAAACGGGCAAACCGATTTTGATCAAATAAAGGTTAGAACCATCTCGATCACGTCAGCTTTGAAACAAAAACCGCATAAAAATCGGTCCACTCGTTTAGGAGCTACGATGCCACAAATAGACACACAGACATACAGATACACACAAACTTAAAACACCCCTCTTTTTTGTCGGGAGTTAAAAAATACATTATGATTACATTGATTACGTGCTAACACTAAGATATTAATCACCCGACTTACTTTGCAGACGGTGTTAACTTAAGTACTACTTATTCATAAACTATTAATGTCTGAGGTGGTAGCCAGTCTGAACCACTGGAAAAACTTTTCATAGGTCGATAATCTTCTATTCTATAGCCTATATAGTTATATGTATATGGCAGACTGTTTTAGTCACTCGCATGTTCATTGTTATTACAATTTCCCGTCACGCCACCTTAGCGACAGTTACAGGAGCCAGTGATTCATTACCATCACCACACAAAGCATTCGCGGACTTACACGCTAAATCTCTTGTACTAGTTTCTAAAAATATAAATTGCGCATGACCAAATTTTTGTATTTACCTAGTTCAAAAAGTCTTCGAGTAGCGACCAGGTGTAGCCAGAAGGCCTTTACAGGATATAAAGTAACTCTGTCTGTCTGTCTGTCCGTCTTTCACGCCTAAAATACTGAACCGATTTTGCTGAAATTTGGTACAGAGATAGATTAGAGCCTAGGAAAGGACATAGTCTACATTTTATCCCACAGTTCGGCGCGATATAACCTGTAGGTAGTCCACGCGGGCGGAGCCGCGGGCGGAAAGCTAGTATTCCATAAATCATTTGTTTATAATACGCGATTAATTGGTTATATCTTCCCCTCTCACTTAAACACAAACTTGTCGATTTGTACATCCTACCGATCCTAACTTATAGTTGACATGGTCACTCACAAAAAATCAGAAGTCCAAACTCCAGGTTTCTCAGAAAGCTATGGAGCGCAGTATTCTGAAAGTTAAACTATTCGATCGCATTAGAAAACAGAATTGCTTTCCAAAACTGGCATTGCTGACTCGGTTTGCTGACTGAAGTCAATCCACAACAAGCGAGGGTAGGTACGTTAAGACCGCTGGTTTAACGTGCCCTCCAAAACAAGGAAACGCTCGTGATAAATTGCCATTTTGGTCACCCATCAGGTTCCCTGCCTCTTTGTACGTTGCTTAACATCTCTGATCGGTTCAGATCTATAAATAACTTACATTAAAATATATGTACGAAATACTATTACAAATATGCTATCCTTACGTGAACAATATTCTTTCACTAGACGTTTAGCGTAGTGATTGATAGGTAAAAATCCATTTAATCCGTGCACCGCAATACATCATATGATGACGCTTATAGCAGGTACTTGGCGATAGTAAATCCAACTGTTTGCCAGATATGCCACGCCCCCTTATTTATCAATTATGTTTGGTTAGACTATACAATATCATATGACGGTAGAAAGCTGCGTGGTAAGCCACAAAACAGAAAATAAACCATATAGATCAGTTTAAGCAGTGTGGTGATCAGTTAAGAATAACACCACCCCATCTCTTTCCGTGGGTGTCGTAAGAGGCGACTAAGGAAACACAAATGAGACCTGCCTCCTAGTAATCCATCCCAGGCAACGACACTTCTTTTTTGTCTAAATCTGAGGTATCGTCCTATGGTCTCATGCGATGTGGTAGGCTCTGTAAAGGGTCGTCTGGTTCGCGGCCACCCTCCTACCGAAGTCCGACGCCAAACAGCTTGCTGTGTTCCGTCGGTGCGTAGGAGTACCAGTGCCTTCATAGGCATTTCCTGGGTTAACTCGCTCCATCGTCGACCTCATCTTTGACCTTTATGGTCAAGATTGAGGTCAAGAGTTAACCCATCTTATAATATAAAAAAAATCATCTGACGGTAGAAAGCCGCGTGGTAAGCTACAAAACAGAAAATAAACCATATAAGTAGATCAGTCTAGAAATAGTATAGTACTATTGCACATTAGACCTTACATCTTAGGAAGAGTTTTTGATCGAAGTAAAAATGCATTTAACATGACAATCTCACCGGATTCCGTCGCTTTTCCTTGCAGTCTGACGGTAAGACCATTCAATTCTTACTAAGTAGGTAATTTTTGAAGGCAATCTTCTTTCTCACTATTAAGAGAAACAACCCTGAACAACACAGCGCAGCTAGTCTTTTGTGTAATATACCTACCAGAAAGTAGATACATAAGCCAAATGTGTCATCTCATGATCGCTACATCTACAACCCTACATAATAGGCTTCGGCGTTACTTCACAAACAAGTAGTTGCCGGCTTCGTACATTGGGCCTCGTAAAAAGTCCGATGTTGTATCCATAAAAAAATGTCTTAGTGGTCGTGAGACGGTAAACAAAGTGATAAAACAATGTTTAAGTTGCGATTCGGTGACTCTGCTATATTCTTGCTACACTGTATTACTTATTATAAATTAATATTGATAATTTATAATACTGAATCTATTCTGCAGGTTAACGTCCTGCCTATTTGAGGATTGTGGGTTTCCGAGAAATGTAAACATGCATTTCTTTAAGAAATTTTAGGGAAAGAAAAATATTGAATGAGCGTGAATGAGATTTGAATCCACGACCCCAGGGTTAGATATTCCTGTGCTCAAAACAACTGTGCTATTGTGCCTTCCAGTCTGGCGGCGAAATATCTCATTCCCTTACTTATTGTTAGCACAATTTGTCGTGCGTGTAGGTTAGTGCCACTGTGTGCGGGTTTCATCACGATGTTTTCCTTTACTGCTGAGCAAGTATGGATTTCGGATTTCTCATTAATTATCATGAGAAATCCGTACATAAATCCGAAAAGACGAATTGAATGCTACAGGCCCGAACCAAGATTTAAACACACAACCTTCCGGTTTTAGGTTCTTTAGCCAACTTGGCTATCCCCGTGCTTTACTGTAAAAATTCCTTTACTGTACTAATTCTATCCCGTGTAAAAGATATCCAATTATTTCCGAATTAGAATGACTATGATAAAGATACATCCAACGCGTTACTGTTATAAAATTTCAAATGAATTGCATGTTACTAAAAAGTGATCTAAGGAGCTTTCTTGAAGAAACGTCCGTTCAATTCTGTTATGCTAAGCAGACTTAAGTGTCCGCACAGAAGATAGTATTATCGGATTTGCCAACCACTTTGCAACCAGAGGACGTCCCAAGGCTTTCCGAGCGCTTCTCACGAAGCCTTACTGTATTTCTTCCTTGTCTAGAATACGGCAGTTGTAATTATTTCTGCTAAGTGAGAAACTTTGTGTTTAGTTTACAGATTCACGACTATGTAAGGCTTTTTAAAAAACTCCCATACATACATACGCTCACGCCTAGAATCCCTAACGGGGTAGGCAGAACATCTGCAGTGGTTCTAGCGAACTACCTGATGCCACGTTTGACACAAATTATTAGGGGTTGTCAGATTGAACAAGTTGCATAATGGTGAGAGGTGGTCAGCCTTTCGCCCATTATACACCAAAACCATCGCATCCCACTTACAGACTTTTACTGTATACCTGGGAAGAGTAGGTACTTATATAGCTGGCACATTCTAAGTTTTTCTTTCACTCCCAGTCCAGCATGGAAGGAAACTCCCAGAGTCAGCTTTATTTGATAGATATTAGACCATGCCAAACCCATACGTTAATAACTGTTTTTTTTTAATCACCCCTGACATTCAATTGCTTATAACTTTTAAACGTCTGAACCAATTTTGGTCAAATATAACTAAGAACCATCTGGATTACGTCATCTTTCAAACAAAAAAACTGCATCGAAATAGGTTCGAAATATCCATTCGTTTAGGAGCTACGATGCCACTGACAGGCACATAGATAGACAGACATACAGATAGACATACGTCAAACTTATAACACCTCTCTTTTTTGTCGAGGGTTATAAAAAGACTTGTACAATGAAGTTTTTCAGAATTCTTTTTTTTTATAAACAATGTCTTCCTAGAAGGTAGCTAAGCTAGACTAACGGTGTTAAGACCTACGTTTTGACGAAAATGAATTGAACGCGTATTGTCCGTTCCTCGTACACTGCGTATATACGTTTGACTTCTTGCTTTAGTATTATATTAACTTAAAAATATTTTTTAATCTATGTATTTCTGTAACACTAAAAGCTGCTCAACTTTTAGCTAGTCCCCAGAATGACTACTGATCATGTATGTTAGATAGAGTATCTTATAATTTTTTTTGTTTGTTTCAGCGTACGGAGTGTTATGCACAAATATATGGAAAAGAAGAATGAAGTAAATTTTGACAAAATATTCAATCAAGTCTTAGGTAAGTCTATGCTTTTACCGTTATATAATTTTTAGATATATCTAATGTTAACCATCAGATGTTCAAATAGGTACAGTTGCATTATATAGTTTTCTTGAGGTGACATTATTTTGAGCTAAGTTTTACGGATTTTTTTTAAGCGAGCGTACCCGAGTGTATGAGGAAGAAGAATTGCTCACATTAAGAAGAAAGATATTTTTAAAAACAAATATTTTTTATATTTTTTATAAATATTATATTTACTAGAGTTATGCTATCGTTCGGTTGCAAAAACGTTCATTAAAGGTAAAGCTTCTTTAAATGCCGTCCTTGTTAACGTAAACTAGAGGGGAAATTACAATATGACGGCCGGTTTGGTCGAGTGGTAGCGGCGCTGCTTCTTGATCGACGGGTCCTGGGTTCGATTCCCAGCCGGGGAAAATATTTGTGTAAAAACCAGATGTTTGTTCTCGGGTCATGGATGTTTGTGTTTGTCTTTATGTATGTTCCAAGGGACCCAAGACACAAGGGAAACCCTTAATGTGGGCCTTTGGGTGTGTGGCGTTTTTTAAAGTAGCATTAACATTAATGGATGTTTCTGCTGGTGGTTGAAGATGAAGACAGCATTTAAGCTACTTTCTTTTAACGCTACACACTCAAAGGCCCACATCCATGACCCGAAAACAAACATTTGCTTTTACACAAATATTTGCCCGGACTGGGAATCGAACCCAGGACTCATCGATCAAGAGGCAGCGTTACTACCGCTCGACCAAACTGGCCGTCAAACAGATTTAACCATTTTCAGATTTAACCCTTTTTCAAGTAACGAAAATAATCTTTAGTAGTTTCAAGCACTACTTAGTTCTGACGCTAGTCTTACAGCTTAAAACTAAAAGGTCTTAAAACTAGTCTCAGCAGTAAACAAGAGCTTTTAATTTGTTACTAAGTAACTGGCGTACGTAATTAATGGGCGAGAGCTTGAAGGATGTTTACTGTTTTACACTGCAACGTGCCTTTGTTATAAATTCATACGCGATGTGGAATAAACAGAATGTAGCTCTCGGTTTCTCCTTTTATTTGAACGTTCCACTATACGCTAGAGGCTTCCGTTATGCTATGGTTTTGTGTAACCGTATAAAAAGAACATTTTACTAATGTTCCCTCAGTGTTTGAATAAAATGACGGGTTTTCAGGTCTCATTTAGGACGTACGTACAGCCATCATCATCATTAGGCACAATTTCGTGAACCAAATCCGATTTTTGATAATCTTTATGTTAAGTCTTCTTCTTCTTATCGTGTAGGTATAGTCAATTGTGTGGCGAACTTGGATAACCCTGGTGTCAGAGTTTTCCAACCGCACAATGGCCTCTGACTTGGTTTTAACGGCTGTAGTCAATCGACAACAGCCGGGACAGACAGCTTAACGTGCCCTCCGAAGCACGGAAAAATCGTGATAAATTGCCACTTTGGTCACCCATCAGGTTCCTTGCCTCTGTGTACGTTGCTTAACCTCACTGATCGGTTGAGATCAGCGAGCGCCACTGGGCTACGAGCGCTTCATGTTAAGTTACTCGTACCTATATGAATATGTTAAACTTTTGACGGGCAGTTTAATCTAGTGGTAGTGGCGCTGCGACGGGTCCTGTATACAATTCCCGGTCGGGGCAAGTATTTATCTAAAACAGGGTTTCCCAACCAGTGAGGCGCGCCCCCCTTGGGGGGCGTCGAGCGGTTCCAAGGGGGGCGCAGAGGTCCCTGATTTCTGCCTATTAAAAAAATTTACTAAACTCAATTGGTTAATTTTTGTTGTATCCGTTCTCCATGCTACGAGTCATAAAATAATAGAGAAGAAACGGTTCAGGTTAACTGCATATACTCGTAAAAACAAAAGGTACATTTATTAAAATGTAGGTACGATTTTATTCTATTGTCATATGAATAAAAATAAACACCCTCATTTTTATCACTTTATCATTGTTTGTTTAATTTTCTTATATAAACTCCCAATTTCAGCCCTTAGAGGGGGCGTAGGATTTTAGCTCAACGTTAGGTGAGGCGCATAGGTTAAAACGTTGGGAACCCCTGATCTAAAAGGCATATGTTTGTTCTCAGATTACCTGTGTTCGTGTCTGTCTTTCTGTATGTTCCAAGGGATCCACGCCGAAATAGAAAACCTTAGGGCTTTTGAGTGTTTAGCGTCTATTTTCTTTTCCGGTTTAGAATTCTATATAGGCTTGAGATTGATCTAGAAATTGGCAGATGTGATTACAATACAGCGATTTCCATCTTACCTCCGTGACTTTTCCGTCAGGGGAACCTGACCGGACTAGACAAAGGCCACACTTTCAGTCCCCTGAATATGCAGTTTCCCCGCGATGTTTTCCCTTTTTCTAAGAACATCGGTTAGTGTGCTACTTATATACCTAACTCAAAAAGTAATGGTAAGTATTATAATCGAGGATATAACTCGAAACCTCTCGCTTACGAATGCGATCCGCTAGCAATGCCACCATCGAAGCTCTAGGTAGGTAGAATCTTAAACAATATTAAAAATACTTTCCCCATAACTTCTACCCTGTACTAAAGAGGTAAGGTAGGTTTGTATGAAAGAAATACGGAAAAATTCCATGAAACTATTCCGTCGGCTTGCGCATGCCCCATAAAGCTACGCTACGTTGTTTACTTTGCCAAGTTAATAGCATAGCGTGCGTATGTTTGATGACATGAAGGCAGTACTTTTTTGGGAGTGGAAACTAAAAGATATGTCAACCAAGCGGTGATAGCCCAGTTGGTAATGAGCCAGACTTGTAATCCGAAGGTCGTGGGTTTAAATCCTGGTGCGGGCCTGTACCACTAAATTCGTCTTTTCGGATTTAAGTACGGATTTCTAATTATCACTTGCTCAACCCGCCCGTTCAAGAAAATTTTCGAAAGACGAGTGGTCCACCAACCCGCATTGGGCCAGCGTGGTGGACTATGGCCTAAATCCCCTTCGTGTTTCGAAGGAAGGCCCGTGCCCCTCGGTGGGGACGTATATGGGCTGGTATAAAAAAGCTATCACGTTGATATCCATTTCGGGAAGTCGACTTCGATTGCAGAGTCGCCGCACAAATTATTCTAACAGAAAATGTAAACAATTTTATCTAGCTGCGACATCGTTCAAGCGTAATTGATATCATCGGTGGTTGCTCTTCAGACAAGTCTAAAGTCAAAATAAGCTTTGTTTCAAAGGATATTTGGGATGTTATTTAAAATAAGTTAAAGTAGTGAATTACATTAATTCTTTTAACTCTACGCCCATTTGAAAAGATGCAGTCTGCATATCCAGCAAATTACTGTTTACTTACTTATTTTTTTAAAAAAAACGTCTTCTGAATCTATTAAGATCAGTAGACACGAATCTTGTCTCTTCGGGGATTATGAATTTGCGTTTGTCTCTTTTCTAGATGACTTAGATACTAAAAGTACTCAAAAAAGTCTAAAAAATAAATTATCTCAGACGCACACGCACAACCCAGTTCTTCAAAAGCTAAAAATCACAGATTTAATGTACGTGTTCGGCACGCAATCTAAGAATGAAGGCTTAGAGTTATTTTCAGCCCTTTATGGCGTTTCTACGCGTCGTGAGTACTGAAGCAAGGCTGTGTAAACACGAGGCCCTCCATTCTTTTCATCGTGATTTACTTCGACATATAACAACTGAGTTGGCGGCCCCTCTCTCAACAACTCTGTAGCCAATTGTGTTTATAAAGACACAATCGGCACGGATTTACTATGTAATGATGTCGTGTTAGATTTTGAATTATATACACATGTACACAAACATACCTAAAATATTAAACCTTAGTGTGGAACTTTGAGTGTGTAGCATCTATTTATTTATTTATTAACTAGATGATATTTTGTATCTTCCTGTACCAACTATTACCAACCTATACCAATTTGATTTGAACATAAACGTCGCCACAGAGGGGCACGGGCCTCCCTTAGAAACACGAAGGAAGTTTAGGCCATAGTTGGTTGGACCGCTCGTCTTTCAAAACGAATTTTCTTATCTTAGACGATGTTTTCCTTCACCGCTGAGCAAGTGATAATTAATTAGAAGTCCGTACTTAAATCCGAAAAGACTAATTTAGTTGTGGTACCAGGATTTGAAAAGGCAACCTTGCGGTTACAAGTCTGGCTCATTACCAAATGGGCTATCAGCTACAATTTTGTATAGCCTTAAAGATATAGCACGAAAACGAAGTCTGCTGTTGTAAAACAATATAAGAATATTTTCAGATCTTTTTTTTCCTGTAAATATAATCAAGTAAGTTCCTAATTTAATGTACAGAGGCCAGCGCATCAGGTCACTCCATTTTCGGTGCACAACCGCTCTTATCGCAACAGCACAGATTGTACGCGTGTGGTAACTTGATGTGCGGCCCTCCGTACCATAGATTAGTGTAAAACCCCCAAATGGCCTCTGATTTCATTGATCAAGTAGATAACAGTGCAGAAATCTGTTAGGTACAAATAAATTTTGTCAGTGACCGCGTATAGCAAAATCGTCTTGTTAGTCATTATCGTAACCCTCGGGACAATGTGTCTTGGCTCACTAAAAGCACTGCCCTTAACTGAGCGTGGCGTGTAAACACGGTCCTTTGCAATAAACTGCACGTCTAGGAAAATGCAGCTAAATTGCCAGACGGCGCACATTACCTTTTACGATATTAAGTCACCGCAGCAAAAGCTTCCAGACATTTTTCAAACGCCGCGGCATCTTTTAAAACTGGAGGTAGAAAAATACTGACGGAATTCTTTGGGTATTTCGCTTGCTCTTCTAGTTAGGTCATGCATTTTGATCACAGGTCAGGAATATAGAGCAACTTTATTCACAGCTGCTGCTTAAAACACAAGTTAAATATGTTATACGCTCGAATTTATGCTGATCTTCATAAATCTACGCTGGCATAATTTTAACAACTTTGAACTGAATTTGTGAAGCAAACAAGATTAAATGATGTTTGAACACTTTGTCTTCGAAGCTTTTATTCATCAGAATGCTTTATTTATTCTTCACTTTAATGAGATCTTTGGACCCGTGTCCTCGTGTTCATCCTTCTTAGACGATTATCTAACGTGAATAAGTTAGCAACGCACAAATTATGTTTTCAATTTCGTTCTAATTTGAATCATCAGTGGGCAATAAATTTGGATGAGTACTTTATTAAGAAAACCGACTGAACAGTTTGAAGTTTTGCTTCCTTATTTACTAATAATTATTATTAATTAAAAAACAAAGCTTGATTAAATGAATGTTTTTATAGCAGCTGTATCATAACAGATCTGGCTCTTGCAATGGTCGCTCTATAAGATGTCCCAAAGGTATGAGCAGGACAACTTCGAACTTAAGAGTGGTCAAGCGAGAGGTTTCTCTGATTTTAGTAGTGAGTATATATAAGGTCCTAATTTATTAGTCACTTTCCTTTTAACACGTTATTGTGTAGGTCAAAATATATCATTTGAGTCAAAAAACAAAATCATAATATTAAATTTAAAAGGTCTTGAAAAATTTTGTTATTATATTTTTTCATTACTATGTTGAATAAAACCATCGATTCAAACGTAAATAATAATGGCAGTAGTAGAGCGGGCGAGCGGGGAGTGGATGGCTATAATCGAAAGAGAACCATTCCTTTATCTTTAAATGGAAAATTCATTTTTTATTTTTTTTTACAAAATTTAATTTTCAGATAATTAATTTTTATGTTGTTTTTTGGAATACTATCAACCTATACAATAACGCTTTAGAAGGTAAGTGACTAATAAATTAGGACCTTATATATATATATATATATATACATACATATATACGCTCACGCATACAATCCCATCGGGGTAGGTAGAGCATTAGTGATTTTAAAACCACTTAATGCCACATTTGACATAAATTCAGAGGGTTATTAGATGAAAAAAAAAAAGATATACCTAAGTGGTGAGATATTGTCAGCCTTTCGTCAACAACAGCAAAACTCGCGTCCCACTTACTGTCTTTTGCAGTATGCCTGGGAAGAGTAAGCAGCTGGCAAATTCTAATTTACGTTAAGTTTATCTAAAAAAAAATAACTCGGTGTTAAGATTTATTTAGTTTGATATTTATCCTAAACCCCCAAACTCAATCCTGATGATGGTGACACAGTAAGGTTGGTGTAACTTTTTAAACACTAGTAATTTTTTTCTTATGTAATCAGTATCAGTAATTAAGTAAAAGGAAAAAAAAACAATGTTGTCTTCTGGGATGAATTTTTAGAAACGCATAAATACAAGTGCACTAATTGTGTGAAAGAGCACATTACCAATTTTCAATTAAATTAGACCATATTTATTTTTCCCTATACATAATTTTAAACGTCTTTTCATCGGACAATCTAGCCTAATTTTTGTGTGACCAAAAAAAAATTGGTCTGTTAAATTTCTTCGAACTTGACTTACTACTCGACTTACTCGTACACGTATGATCTTTTGAGACTAACACTCAGTTACAGAAACGGCCATTAAAATTAATGATACTTTAAATATCATACTGTTAGTCTTCGTCTTGTTGACAAAAACAAGGATGGCTTTACATTTAAAGAAGATTTAACTGTAATAAACGTTTTTGCAACTGAGCGTATATACAGTGGTGGTCATATAATTAAGAACGCTTATTTAAAGGGAAGATTTTTTCAAACTACTGAGTTTATTTAGTTCCATGTATTTTTTTGTATTTCTCTCGGTATCACAAAACTTTGCCATACTAATGGTTAATTCGTTGGTACACATGATTAGCCAAAAACTAAATAGATAAACTTTATGCATTCGATCCGAACCTAGTATTACTCCTTACTGGCTGGTCACATAATTAAGAACGCTGAAAATTTTATTTTTTATTCAAATTTAAATAGAGAACACTTCGTGGCTCTATGGTTGTAGGTCACTGTTTGTATCAATTTGGCGCCATTTAATTCTATAAAAGTTTTAAAAGTGATTGTTTTGTATTAAAACAATGGGAAAAAATAAAAGTTGTGATGAATCTACAAGGGAAGTGAAGATAAAACTTCGTCAAAAGAATTGGTCGTATAAAAAGATAGCCGACCATCTGCAATGCTCCAAAACTATGGTTTTTCACGGTGTGAAGCATTTTGCTACTTATCAAACAACTTCAAATGTTATACGTGCACCTAAACAACGTAAGTCCTCTTGTCGAGACGATCGAAATATCATTCGCTTGGCAAAACAAAACCCTTTTAAAGGCTCGAATGACCTAAGAAAAGAATATTTTGGTGAAAACAACCCTTTAGCAATCTCAGCACGTACTATTCGAAGGCGTTTGGTAGAAGAAAAGTTGCACGGAAGGATAGCCAGGAAAGTGCCTATGTTGAAACAGTGCCATAGGCAAGCCCGGCTTGCATTCGCAAGAAAGTATGAAAACTGGACAGTAAGTCAGTGGAAAAATGTACTTTTTTCTGATGAGACAAAAATAAACAGGGTATGTTCGGATGGTAAACGATACGTACGACGCCCTCCGAACAAAGCATTCGACCCTAAGTACACAAAAGTGACATTAAAGCATGGTGGGGGAAATGTGAAAATTTGGGGGTGTTTTTCTGGACATGGGGTTGGACCTGTTAAGTTGATAGAGGGAAACATGGATCAATATCAATACAAAAATATACTGGAAGAAACAATGTTACCTTATGCTGAAGACGTGCTTCCTGTTATTTGGACATTTCAGCACGACAATGATCCCAAGCATACTGCACGCACCGTTAAGGAATTTCTCAGGGCGCAATCAGTTTCGGTGTTAGATTGGCCAGCTAACAGCCCGGATCTCAACCCAATAGAGCATCTTTGGTGTGATGTCAAGAAAAAAGTTTCAAATCGACAATGTGGCAACTTAAGAGAGTTATTTGCTGCTTTTTTAGAAGAATGGAACGATATCTCTGTTGCCAAATGTCAAAAATTGATAGAGTCAATGCCTCGCCGGTGTAAAGCCGTAATTAAAAGCCGTGGTCATGCTACCAGCTATTAAATTTAGTTTAAAATTTTATAAATTGTTTGTTTTTCTTACGCACTTTCATTTAAGTAATGTGATTTAAATTATCAAAGTTTGTTATGGAAAAACTCTCAAGCAGTTTTATAAATCGTTCTTAATTATTTGTCCAGATTATTTACTATTTGTTTTTTGTTACTGTGTTTAATAAACTAAATTTATAAAAAAAATGGTAGAGGTTATATTTTATATTCCTAACACCTTTTGCTCTATTCATGTGGCTATTTCATAGCATAGCTAGTTACTTGTAAGATGGAACACATAACTAGATATGATGTGGTTAAGATAAATATTTTCTAGAACATTAAATCGTTCTTAATTATATGGCCACCACTGTATATGTTGCATATTTTCAATTAAGTGATGAAAAGTAGACTTCGTTTACATAAAGTATCTATTTATTTTCTGTCACACCACTCCTCCGGTTTTTCGTTCTAAGTTTACCAATAGCGTTGATTTCTCTGGAGAATAACCCACTACGACCCTCTCATACACTTGCATTCCCGGGGCATGCAACTTGCAAACTAGATTTGATGGCTTATGCAATGTAATGCTGTTTATTGGGACGATATATAGTCTATATTTTCCAGTTGTAGGATCTCTTTGGAACTTTTGTCGAGCTCTGCAATTTAAGAAACATCTGGTGCTGTATTGTAGCAACGCTCTTCACAGTTTCATAAGCAAAGTGTTTCTTATTTTACACTTTCTAATCCTGAAACCCCGACTACATTGTGCAACTTTGAAGCCGAACAATAAAGGGAATAGGTTAAATAAAATAGCAGCCAAGCGCAGTGTTTTTAAACAACAATGACTTCTATTTTAGTCTTGCAATGCAAGTAATTTACGGCTAGACGTAACAATAGCACGCACCAATAAGAAACCACTATCAATTGCGTATAATTGACAAATGGTCCTTAATAGACGTATCATCAGTTCCATCAGTTCAGTCAACAATAGAGCAGCTTCTGACATAAGGGTTATTGCCGTAGCAGCTGTCCTAATTAATGGCAATCAAATAAGTAGCCACCTCAAACTGCAACACGAAAATCAATTGAATCTTCTCGAAGCCGCTTCAGAAACAAAAGGTACGCGTTTAAGGCGACTACAGCACCTAAATTACGATTTTATGGTGCGTAGATAAGCATGACGCACTGCATTGAATCGAAGAAAAAAAAAATACGGTAATATTCAGGACATAAACTAGATAAGTAGTTTGCTGAAAACATGATTCAGTACTTTTGGTTCGATAGAAAAAGCTCACAAAGTCACCTCTAAATACCCAATATTTGTATATTTTAAGCTGTAAAAACCATAGTAAAATACATACAGGAACTTGAATTGGCTATCAAAATGTTCGTGATTGAACACTCTCGATAAGTAGTTTTTTTCGATTTAAGCTGTTACCTTTCCATAAATCTCATTTTTCTAACTTTCGAACATGTTTTTACGCACGCACGCTTTCATAGTCCGTAAACTTCGTGTATCGACACTGTTCGCACTGCCGGCCCAGGCCTGTTGAGAGACGGAAATGGCACTATTCCTATGTGTGCTGCCTTTATCGGTAGCTGTAGTCGCCTTAAGTGAATCCTGTCGATGAAGGTGTCACGTTTATCGCGATAGCGCACGAGGAAAATCCCTTATCTTGCGTCATCAACAGGGAACAGGAGAGGGGATGATATTTCCTTAGATTCAAACAGCCGGCTCAATGTAACCTTACATAAATTCAACGACAAAGTCCTGTTAAACGCTATCAATTAAATAAGAATGTGGTCTTTTATTAATGTGGTCTTTTATTTACAATGAACGTCTTTTGCCGCTTCTTACTTGTACTTCAATACTTATAGCTTTAACTTTAGAATTTATAGCTTTTAACTTTCTTAAGACTGAATCAGTCTAAACGGTCTTATCTATACTATAATAACAACTCAAAGATAAGGACTGCTACTTGTAATGTGTCACTGACATTTTCCTCGATAAATCATGTTTTTATTGATATTCCGCTGGTCTCGCGAGCTACTTAGCTAAGCATCAATAAAGCGATAAGAGACTGGAGATATTTTAGTCGCGCCGATCACATTTTTTCGGGCGGCGTCAATGAAGGCGAGCCCCAGTTTTGATTTATGACCGAGCCGGCTCATGACTGGAATTAATGCTATGAATGTCGCTACATCCGAAAGGGCGAGGCGGTTCAGCCATCGGCTTAAGTTAACACACCCACTCTCCGAGTTCCCAGTCCCAACTAAATCCAACGTCAATTACAAACAGATCTGCGGGAAGTTTGACGGAGAAATGTGAACTAATTTCAGTTGATTGTATAAATATGTTAGTTTGAGTTTTGGAATTTCCGAACAGTTACATAAATATGCTTTTGTCGATCCACGGGAGTTTCAAACTGTGTAGGTTCTATCGTATTAGTTTAAAATAGAACCGTAGCTTTTTATTTTGATTATATGATTGCTGAGCGGTTCTTTATGTAGCTTATAATCATTGTCGCATTGATGGCTTTCCTTTTCATGCGGTTTAAAATAATGGAATAATAATATTTCATAAGATGTTCAATTTGATATGAAGATCTTGGTACATCATATTACAAGTCACAGGAAATGATGATAGACTAACAAAATATAAGAAAGCGAAAACTTGTGAATTGTCAGTTTGTTGCACTCTTTAATCATCTTTATTGAGTCGTGGGATGCTTTTAATTAAATCCAATGAACTTTATATTTGTTTATTTTCTCTTTATACCAATTATTCCACACTTTTTAGTTTTTAAGTAAAAATACAAAGACATTCCGTTTCTAATTGTTTTCTAACAATCTCTTTTGACAACTAACTGACAGCTGACATTTTATCAACATTGACAGCCAACGTTCGGAAATCTATTACGATTGTCTATATTCAACAATCTTCGCACACTTATTGTGCTACTCTACCCCAATATCCGTGCTTCTTAGGACACGTTAAGGCGACTACAGCACCTAAATTTCGATTTTATGATGCGTAGATAAGCATGACGCACTGCATTAAATCGAAGAAAAAAAATACTACAGTAATATTCAGGACATAAACTAGATAAGTAGTTTGGGCTGGGCCTGGGCCGGCACGGCAGTGCGAAGAGTGTCGATACACGAAGTTTACGGACTATGAAAGCGTGCGTGCGTAAAAACATCTTCGAAAGTTAGAAAAATGAGATTTATGGAAAGGTAACAGCTTAAATAGAAAAATGCGTTAACTAATTATCGAGAGTGTTCAATCACGAACATTTTGATAGCAAATTCAAGTTCCTGTGTGCATTTTACTATCGTTTTTTACAGCTTAAAATATACACAATATTGGGTATTTAGAGGTGACTTTGTGAGCTTTTTCTATCGAACCAAAAGTTCTGAATCATGTTTTCAGCAAACTACTTATCTAGTTTATGTCCTGAATACTTAGGCTGATTGATAACTGGCCGAAATGACAAACTTAAAAAGGAGATGTACATAAAAAAAATATTTTATTTTATTCTGTCATCTTTTCAAATATGGAACACCAAATTTGAACTTAATCGAGCAGATAGAATTTTAGAGAGAGCTCCTAGAACTTTCTCTGTCGTACTTTTTTACTACAATGGAAAAAAACGAAATTCGTGCAGTGATAAAGTTTTACTTTTTGAAAGGGAAAACAGCAACTCAGATTAAATCCAAGCTAGACACTGTTTTAGGCCGTTCTCTCCTGCATTGAGTACAATTCATACCTGGTTAACTGATTTCAAAGCTGTGAAGACGCCCACAGGTCTGGCCGGCCAAATGAAGTCACGACTCCAGAAATGATAAAAAAAAATTACAAAATTGTATTGAACGATCGTCGTTTGAAGTTGCAAGAAATAGCAGAGATGGTGACCATTTCGTCTGAACGCGTTTTCAATATTTTACACCATCATTTGGGAATTAAAAAGCTTTGCGCGCGATGGATGCCGCGTTTGCTCACCGTTGACCAAAAACAACGTCGCGTGGACGATTCATCGGAGTGGTTGGCGTTGTATAAGCAAGATCCAAACGAGTTTTTACGACGTTATGTGACTGTAGACGAAACCTGGATATATCACTATACTCCTAAAACAAAAGAGCAATCTAAGCAGTGGACTGAGAGTGGAAAACCTGGGCCAAAGAAAGCGAAAACGGTTTTGTCGGCGGGTAAAGTGATGGCGACTGTTTTCTGGGATGCTCGAGGTATTATTTTTGTGGATTATCTGCAAAAAGGAAACACAATAAATGCAGAGCTTATTGCAAAAATTGAGTGAAGAAATTCGATTAAAACGACCTCATTTGGTCAAGAAAAAAAATTTGTTTCACCATGACAACGCGCCTGTTTACACTTCCATGGTTGCAGTCGCCAAAATCCACGAATTACGATTTGAATTGCTACCGCATCCCCCCTATTCCCCAGATCTGGCACCGTGCGAATTCCACTTGTTTCCAAATCTAAAAAAATGGTTAGGTGGCCAGAGATTTTCATCAAATGATGAAGTCATTGTCGCCGTGGACGAGTATTTTGAAGGGTTGGAGAAAACATTTTTTCAAACTGGTTTAACGGCATTAGAGAAGCGCTGGACTAAATGTATAGAGGTGGAAGGAAACTATATTGAGAAATAAATTGATTTTAAACAGATTATTACAGTCTTTCTTTGTCGAAACTTATCAATCAGCCCTCGTATTACCGTAGTATTTTTTTTTTCTTCGATTTAATGCAGTGCGTCATGCTTATCTACGCATCATAAAATCGTAATTTAGGTGTTGTAGTCGCCTTAAGCTGTTGGTCCGGGCTGTTGTCGATTGACTACAGTCGGTCGTTAAAACTAAGTTAGAGGTCATTGTGCGGTTTGAAAACTCTAAAACCAGGGTTAGCCAAGTTCGCCACACAGTTGAGTATACCTACACGATAAGAAGGAGACTCCAATATCTCACACACATCTTCAGATAGTTTTCAAGCTTCTTTTAGTTTAGAGCAACAAATAATAACAATATCTTTGATAAGCCATTTAGTAGAGAAGCTATTACGAGCTGGGAACGAGTTGGAAATGCAATTTACGTGTGCCCTGTCTTGCAGCAATAAGTAATGGAGTAAATAAGGCCGGACGCACGGGAACCGATATATAGGCCACGCGAAGCCTATTTACTAGCGTATGACGTGGAAAGTTGGGTTTTAGATCAGTTTTATGTTGAGAATGCAATAGATAAACACGATTCTAATAAGAGTTTTATGAAATGGTAATAAATTAATTCTTCGGCAGAATTAGTAAATACCACCTTCTCAGAAAAGATGAGGATAGAAAACTGTTTAAAACTGTCAAATATGAAAAAAAAAATAAGAAAGTTACTTATTTTCATTGAATTCGGACATGGCACAAAAAAACTGAAAACGAAAAATAAAACACTTTCATAGCAACTAGTTGTACTTCATAGCAGCATATTTTTTTTATGATCTATAGTTTATTGCCATTAAATACGACTATATTTTCTGTGACACTATAAATAGAATCCTAAATCCGATGCGCTGATCTAAAATATACCGCCATTTGAGTAATAAATCTCAGCTTATAAAGTTGTTAAAGAAACAAATTTTCCGGTATTAAAATATTACATAGACCACATAATATAGAAATCGATCATCACGAATTATAAAACTGTAAGACAGGCACACCTAGTTTCTGCTGGAAATTTGGGAAATGAAATGACATGTTAAATGTTGCGCATGTGCAAGTATTGGTACTCGCTCTAGGTACAAAAATGAGTTCCGTAATCGAATCAGAGTAAATTATAAGCGATGCAACAGGTATGATGTATATTGATCCTCATATCCGACCGATTTCACCCATGGCGACCACTAACGATTCCTAGTCTGCTTGGCGCCCGAAGATGACTAATTTAAGATACAACTAGGTAAATAAAAAACTAATTAATTCTACCACTTTTCTGACGTCCATGCGCTTTTCCCTGACATCATGATCCGATATGTGTTTTTCTATTAATATTCCAATCCAAACACAAGCGCGTAACTAAAAACATTTCTCTATTCCAGCAATATTTCGATTTTCGATCCGAAATTCATTTTTTTATTAATCAATAAATCCAAAACAAACTGCAGCACAAAATGTATTGATGCACTATTAAAAAACAATAAGGCGATTAAATTTCCTTTAATCTAATTAAATCTTTTTCAAGGCAGTGCCCGTATTTATATTACTACACGGTGCCCGTAGGTATATTACTCTTTGCACGTCTACCGCTTCACCTTCTGTATCGGTTCCTTCACCCCCCGGTTGCCTGGAAGAAATTACTCTATAGCAATAAGGCCGCCGGATTGTACACTACATCATGAACATTTGTTTTTGTTTAACGTTATGTTGTATGTTTTTTTTGTGTGCAATAAAGAGTATTGTATTGTATTGTATTTCCGCTGAACTGTGTCAAACTCTATGAAGAAGCCACATTAGTAACGTACAAAGGCCTACTTACTGCTTTGCGTGTAGTTACACTCTCGCTCTCGTAACCTCATTTACCTATAATTCCCATAGTTTCACTCTATCTACCTATATAGTACGCATTACACGCTACGTTTACACATTGTATTTGTACGGACCGGCTTTTAGAATAGAAAACAAATACAGTGCCATCAGAATGGAGTTAACGTGCGGTTTATGTCCCCACAATGATAAATAATTACTAATAAGTACTGCTAGATAAGCGACGGCCTTGCTTGTATATTTTTTATTGATTCATCAGTATTATATTTCAGCTCAGATTCTGTAATAGTATTTTATAAGTGCCAGTACTTAAATGCGTACTCCAACGTCGTATATACTATGCATAGAGCATGGAAAGTCATAATTTATACAAGCACGCAGCAATACCAACGCGCACAATCGCAAAAGTGTATTGGACTTTAACCGATAATAAGTTTGCTGAAGCGATATCAGATGCGGATAGTGGCAAGTAAATAACTCTAGAAATAGTCTTAATACTCTTAATCCTGGCTTTATCTAGAGCTAGGACGATAAGCATCGCAATCGTAACTGTCCACTCCGTCCTTAGAGAATTGGAAGAGAAACATTGTACTGAATTGCCAAGTTAATGGTTTTCTTTTATCCTATGTGAAAAGTCATTTAACAATCAAGTAAATTTATATATTTTATTTTATTAATAATCCTATTCTGTCAATATTCGTGCTGTTTGGACTGGATTCGGGCTTCCTGTAATGATATGATTGTGGTCAAGAGCGAACCCATTTTTAATATAAAAAAAAATATATATTCACAGCCCTCTTAGTAGATCGTTTGGTTAGGGTTTTAAAAAATAGTATTTTATTATGGTCTTCTTCTTATCGTGTAGGTATAGTCAAGTGTGTGGCGAACTTGGATAACCCTGGTGTCAGAGTTTTCCAACCGCACAATGGCCTCTGACTTGATTTTAACGACTGTAGTCAATCGACAACTGACGGGACCGACAGCTTTACGTGCCCTCCGAAGCACGGAAACGCTCGTGATAAATTGCCACTTTGGTCACCCATAAGGTTCCCTGCCTCTGTGTATGTTGCTGAACCTCCCTGATCGGTTTAGATCAGCAAGAGCCACTAGACTACGAGCTATTATGCGAGACTATTATGGTTTAATCCTTATTTGTAGAAAAACTCAAAATGTATTTGTATCATCCGTATCGGACAAGTCTGAAGTGTAGTAAGACTCATTCCTTTATTGTTAGGAGATAAGGTTAGTGTCCGTACCAAAGCTAGCCTCGGGACAGTAGTGGATTATGGACTTAAGTCTTATTTCTGTTTTTGATTCAAGTGTTATGTTTATAATTTGCTGATATTTTTTTTACTGGTTACTGAATGTTTGTTATGTATAAATTACTAAACAAAACTTAATTACTTATATATATGAATTAATAACAGTGTACATACGAAAAAGCCACGGATTTGTTTTAGTCAATTCAAATAAATCTTCTCTGTTTCTTCTGAATAGAAAATAGACATACAATATTGTTTGACTTTAGCAGTGTTTATTTATCGGCTGGTATCTTTCCTATTTACGAACAAAGTCGTAATGTTTGGGTTAGTGTTTTGTTGAACTTTGTCAGCTCAGTCGCGTTACTGCTTTTTTGTAATTTTCATTATTTCTGCTTTATTTTGCTCAGTCGGGTAATCCTGTTCTGTAAACCGATCCTGTCGCTTATAAATTACCTACTTCTGTACCAGATTAAAAGATCAGAGCAAAATTACTGTTATAAGTCGTCAAACAACTACACATTACTAGTTGTTACGTGAACAATAGTGAGAAATCTTTTTACTTAGCATGAAAAAACGCTACTAAGGCATTCCAGTCTGTAATTTTGTAATGATAGACGTCATTTGAAATATCATCACGTCATTTATTGCGTGTCAAGTGAATTACGCAAGAACTTCTTCCGATTTTGCGCTGCATGTGATGTTGTTTTCAATCAGTTCCCTTTAAAAAAAAGTGAATCGGTCGGTCCAGTAAATTAAGGAGCATTCTGATGTTTTTAAGATACTATATTTGTATTACCTCAGGTTTTCTTCTATCCTATGTGAAAAGTCATTTAACAATTAAGTCTTCAAGTAAATTCACATCACTAAACAAGGAGATAATTTTATTAATAATCCTATTCAGCCTATTTTCGTACATTTTGAACTGGACACAGGCTTCCTGTAATGATTGCTGTATATTCATAACTTACAATACTCACAATCCCATTGTTTATATAGAGAGGTGAAATTTATACCTAAGGTGAGGGCTCAATCTCACTAGCTAATATAAGATAATGAAGCCGCCTTATCAATGAACACGGAAAACTATATTAGCGTTGAAATTATTTCTTGAAGTTCAAGTCTTGTATAACTTAAATTTAGATGCTTTTAGATATTTGAACATCTGATTTTCATCTAAGATGTGATAAAAATAAATCAGTGCTAACTATAGTCGCTTATTGTTGTGTACATTTTCAGTCATGTGTCGATATGACATGTGATGAACGATCTGAATTTACTAGCAAAGCATTGTAATAATCGGATCTCGAACTAATAAAAAAGCGTTAAAGACGACAGCAACTGTGTACCTATTTTAAATTTCTGAGTGTTTTAATACCCTTCCGCTATCACCAATCAGCCTCTCAAATGCGGTGATTACGACATTTCCACCTAAATCCGAATATTTTTCTTTCAGAAGCAAACGCGGGAATTAGAAGAAATTCATATGATTTTAACGTATATTTTCTGTTTGTTTCAGGTTATTTATTATTTAAGGAATTCTGTGAACAGACTTCAGAAGAGCCCGTGCCACAATTAAAGTTTTATGAAGAGGTAACCAACCGCACATTTAAAATGCATTGCATGGTACATTTTTGACTCGCCGCTAAACTACGTCTTTTTTCCAGATAAAATTATATGAAAAACAAGAATGTATAGAAGAGAGGCGGCGGATCGCGAGAGATATATATGACAATTTTATTATGAAGGAACTATTAGCACATTCGCATGTAAGTAATGTTATTGTGAGAGCTATGGAATAAATTACGTGGTCGCTGTGGAGTGGGGTCGAGGACGAGCAAAGGTTGCGAATATACATGAAGCGTCGCCAAAAAACTTAGGACAATGAAGAGCGACGTCGAGGGCTTTGATGTCGTTCTTACTCAAGATTTACGGCACTTGCTTTGGCTGATATTGGTCTTTTTATACACTTATTTTCTTCGAAAGCAAATTGATGTCGCATCAAATATTTGTGCAACTCCCCTAAAAATAATAGACTATGTTCTTAACTTTTCGGTATCATGTTAAATATCAACAAATACTAAAACTTCAGTATGAAGATATTTTTAAAATTTTGGTCTGTATTTGATACTGTAAAGAGCAATGCGAAAAAAAAATTGAAAACAACTGCAAAAAAATCTTTTTACTTAAGCTTTTCACTTTAGCTTGGTCCATAGACCAAGTGTGGTCTATGGACCAAGCTAAAGTGAAAACCGTGTGGAGATCGGTTGAGAGTAACACCACCCCATCTCTTTCTGTGGGTGTCGTAAGAGGCGACTAAGGAAACACAAATGAGACCTGCCTCCTAGTAATCCATCCCAGGCAATGACACTTAATTTTTTTTCTGAATCTGAGGTGTCGTCTTATGGTCTCATGCGGTCTGGTAGGCTCTGTAAAGGGCCGTCTGGTTCGCGACCACCCTCCTACCGAAGCCCGACGCCAAACAGCTTGCTGTGTTTCGTCGGTGCGTGGGAGTACCAGTGCCTTTATAGGCATTTTCTGGGTTAACTCGCTTCATCGTCGACCTCATCTTTGACCTTATGGTCAAGATTGAGGTCAAGAGTTAACCCATCTTTTAATTAAAAAAAGACCCAAAAATAGACTTCTCCAAAGGTGCTGTAAGGCCATTTTATCACTAGTTAAAGCTCTTTTAATTAATATAGCGTAGTTTTTGATAAATTATTAAATTTGCTAAAAGAAACATGACTTTTGGGATATATTTTTAGTGTAGTATGTTTTTGATTCACGTGGAAGTTGTATGAGACAGACAGACAGAACCCGATCCAGACATTTGATTATCTAGCCTAGACGGTTTATGTTGCAGAAGATATGCAGTTTTCTTGTTACATTATAGCATTTTATAGCTGCTTAAGAAGCGATTATGAATTTATGACACTTTGAGTAGTATAACACGTGCTCAATCGGGATGAAACATGAAGTTTATTTGCAATGAAAGGATTTTAAGGAGTGATTTTATAACTTACCCCATCTTTAAAAAAGGTTTATAACAGATTTCACTCAGTGAATACGTATTGTTTTTATTATTATTAAGTTTTATGTATCATTGACGAGTTATTACATGTAAAATCATATCATTGCGTATATTATATTCTGAAGTGTTAACTTTAAAAGTTGAAATAATTCAACAAAATATACTTGTAGTTCTCATCAATCCAGGTCGCACATTTCATGATACAGGCCAGTTTCACCTCGATCTCACAGAGTGATAATTTTCCACGTTAAAAACGTTAGAATCGACCTACTTCAATATCAGCAATGTCTATCAGCAGATAACCATACAAAAATTCTAGATATAATCCGTAAGTATGTCTTATCATAGTAATTTTTTCAAAAAGCGCAGAATCGATTTCGACAAAATTCAAACATTCAAAAAAATAATCATCAAAATCAATTCAGAGTTGAATGAGCAACCGCGAAACAAACATAAAAAAGCAGCATACAGCCGAATATACTGTGAGAATCTCCTCTTTTTTTGAAGTCAGTTAAAGTTGAGTATTGAGTAAGTGGGCTAGAATATAGGTTAGTTTATGAAATACGTAAATCACTTGCATATTAATTTATCTGACAACACAAATTACAGTTGTTGCGATCACACGCATTAGTTACGTCAGTTGTTATTACCAACCCATCCTTTCATCTTAGGCTTGTTTGTATAATACAGGAGTTGTCATGTCTGTCTGTCTCGGTCTGGTTTTCAAAAACTGCATCATGAGCACTGATTTTAATAACCTCTTTTGATTTTTAATAACTTATTACAACTTGATTTTTAATAACTTACTAGCTTTACGCCCGGGACTTCGTTCCCGTTTGAATTTCGGAAAATTATGTAGCCTATGTGTTAATCCGGGGTATCAGCTACCTCCATACCAAATTTGATCAAAATCAGTCCAGCCGATCTTGAGTTATAAGTGGTGTAACTAACACGACTTTGTTTTATATATTTAGATTCAATAACTTATTTTTAATACCTTACCTTTATCTGAAAATGTTTTGCTGTGTAAAAGAAAACCTAAATGCCGTAAACAACAAATGCACATCTACATTTAAATGGTTGCAGACTTATCCTCAAAGGATTTTAAAGCTGATATGATTTACGTGCTTATTACTTTCACGTTTTCACGTTTCCTTTTATGAAAGTTTTATTTTAAACATAAATCCATATTTAACGCCTATGTAGATTAAGTATGACGACAATAGTCTTCCAAATGCTATTAAACCATTACAATATCTTTTTTTAAATCACATTTATCTTGTTTTGAAATTGGAAATGTATTTTTCTTTCACTCCAGTATAGGCTCCGATTTCACGGAAAAGTGCGATCCCCTTATATGTCGGAGAGTCGTGAAGATATGATATTCAAAAAAATCTCAAAATACGCGTATCCACGAGAGCTAAAATGTGCAAAAAGAATTATTCGAGAAAGTCAAAAACGAAAAAAGTTATGGCCGAAATAGTGAAAAAAAATCCGAATTTTTTATTTTGGCGCTCGAGTAAAAAACTCCTCTGGACCATTAAATCAGCTACAATTTGAGCCTAAAACAAAGACGATCGGGTTAAGGGTTTGCCCTGTAGCCTAACCTTTTTGAAAAAAGTCGGAACGATATTTTTTCGAATTCCGTAGATTCATTTCCAATGTGCTCGATAGTCGTGTGAGGCACGAAATGTGTGAATTTTTTTTAGTATACTTATCTCATTTTGATAGCGTTTAATTGCAGTGATTTACCGTCTATCAGTATGCCCTATCTTGGACCAAGCGGCTTAAAATGTAAACAAAGAAGGCGGCCGGCGTGCCCGCAATTTGACAATTGCACCACCCAACATCACCCAAATCGTTAACTGACTTGATTCACTCTTTGAAATAGAATTTATCCAAAAATGTTACTATATTTTCCACTGTTTTAAGGTTGAGATCGCTTATAAAATCAACAAAAAATGACGTCTTTCCGTACAGTTTTGTATAGCGCCTTTCGGATTTAAGTATCTTCTCCAATCAGCATTCACACCCTCGAAGAGCGCGTCGAACTCGTCCCAATTTAGATACAACATGAAAGGCGCGGTCTTGTCAAATCCTTTCACAGATATTTGTACGCCACTTCAGATACTTCCAAAAGGAATTTTGTTATTCACAGCGGAATTTTGCTGATAATGTAGCAACAATCGATCTCCATGCACCAATAAATATGCGAAGAATATTCAATTTACTTAGACGATATGAATAGATTGGATTGAGAGAAAAGGTGGAATGAAAATTGAACGAATTTGTTAAAATATTTAAGAAAGTCTGAAACTCTGAACATTTCATCTTCTAGCTTGTTGAAGCAATGTGCAAGGTCTGAAAAGTCATATTAAACATCCATCATTCTATCTTTTACCTTTTTTATATTTTTTTCTTTTGATTGGGAATCGATAATAGTTAGATTTCAACGTTATGTCCAATAAAACAGTATAACTAAAATTCTAAGAAAAAAATAATATCTTAAGTGATAGTAATATGATACGGGAAAAACAAACGTGGTTAATATAGAGGAAAACTTAAAGAAGAAAAAAAACTTTGAAATTGTGTTATTATTACGACATTCTCTTTGAAAAGCATTATCTATAGAGCGGGTACCAGTTGGTCGCGAAACTTTTATATCGTTACAGTATGAGTACTTGAGCGCCTTTTTTCTTTAAAACTTTTACGTTTCCTTACACTGTGTATTGGCATGACCTAATTGACCGTTTTTCCGTTAAGGGTGCCCTTTTTTAAGTCGCTGATTCCAATCGCCTTTTCAATCGAGCAAAGAATGTTTTCATTAGCTGCCTTACTCTTACTCACAAGGAAAAAATAAATCGTATCTTTTTTTAGAACACCTTTGTTCACATAAATTGTCCTGTGGATTTTAAGTGCTTTATTCTTTGTTTCAGGATTATTCTAAAGAATGTGTAGCGCATGTACAAAAATATTTAATGAAGCACGAAGTACCACCAAATCTATTTGAGGTAAAACACTTTTACAGTTTTTGTACGTTTAATACGCCTGGTAAAAGCTATCTTCTAATGACATGATTGTTTTTTCAGCCATATATCGAAGAAATATTCCAACATTTACGAGGAGAGCCATTTAAAAATTTCTTAGAAAGGTAATTTTTTTTCGTGATTATTTTATCTTATCTTAAACTATTAAACAAGCTCATCTTGTATATTTTATTGGTTTCTCGAAAACTGCTCTGCCGATTTTATTGAAAGTCACAGGTGAGGAGTATTATCATTACTTTTACTACTAAAATATTTTCTTGACTCGACACAAGATGGTACTATTAAAAATGTGCTTTAAGCCATTTTATTTTATTAAAAAATTATTAATTTAATTTATACTGAGAATATCTTGATAAAAGTCGTCATTTGTAAACGATATCATGGGCGTAGTACCTACTACACTTGGATAGTTTACTCTGCTAATCGAAACGAAAAAGTAAACGCGGAATGTGAATTACACTCTGGATTTGAATAAACGAAAGCCCAATTTGAGTAACGATCTTTGTAACTTAGGTACCATTATTTTTGTTCCAGTGATAAGTACACAAGGTTTTGCCAATGGAAAAACTTAGAATTAAACATTCAATTAACAATGAACGACTTCAGCGTACATCGGATTATCGGACGGGGAGGTTTCGGCGAGGTGAGTATCAAAATGAATAAATAGGCATAGTTTATAAATGGGCATAGTATTCAAATTACTCGTGATAAGAATCATAGTTAAGCCCTTCGCCTGAAACACAGGTACATCCTAGTTCAGGCGTGTTTGTTATTAGGTTTGCCCTAGTTTAAAGTATATTTTGTTAAATAAAAAAGATTTATGTTGTAATGTCTACGCCAGTTCTGTTAGCTTGAACCTGGCTTGACAGGCTCCGCGTGTCTAGAATAATAAAGATTTTTATGTATTTATTTTATGGGTATAGAAGAAACAAAGAAGCTGACGCCTATTTTACTATTTTGCTTTAAGTCTATTAAGTATATGGATGATTCCTAATTCATATTCTATCAAGATAAGTCTTTTTAACATCAACATGCTTTTTGAAATTGGAGCTTTTTACCTTATAAATAAAACTCTTAGTCAGAGAGGGAAATATAGTCACAGTTCAGTAACGCACTAAAAACTACACACAAAAATTCATTTTGTAAGAAAAAAACCGACAAAATAATTTGAAAGGTTGTAAGGTTTTTTTTAGTTTTTTGATCAATTTCTACATTTATTTCGAATTCAGTTATCGTATTACGTATACTTACTACATTATGTTGAAATAAATATTTCATATTAAAAATCAGTACATTACCTTAAGATTATATCTTCCAGGGTAAGCAGATTAGCATTTGACCAAAAGAGAGGTGGATCGGGAAATTTCAATCTACATACGAGCATATCCTTATTTAACAAACCTTTATGTGGGGGTATATGGGGTCATAATCATAACATCTTAGTACTCCAAAATCATCATGTTCACCTGCTAGCGGTGCACCCTGCTAATCAACGGACGAGGCTCTGACGTATTACAATCCATAAAGGGTTTCTTTACTTGATATTGGCGAATTCGCTATTCTATATTTTAATTTCGTTTAAAATACTCAGACATTGGCAAAATGACGATTGTGGACGAAATTTTTCAAAGAGTTCATTTGAAACTTTTCTACTAGGCTTAAATTCCTTCTGTGTTGAATCAGTCTCTCCAATCACTTGCTAATCTCATCCATTCTGTCTGACAGTGTTATTTGACTATCTTCATTCTTCTCTAACAAATGCTTAATGTTTTCTTAGGTGTACGGATGTCGGAAAGCAGACACGGGCAAGATGTATGCGATGAAGTGCCTCGACAAAAAACGGATCAAGATGAAGCAAGGCGAAACACTCGCTCTCAACGAACGGATTATGCTCTCTCTAGTCAGTACTGGGGTAAGTTATCTAAAACGTTTCACACTCAAAGGCCCACACTAAGGTATTATCTTGTATCGTCCCGTCTCGAGAACATACATCTGCTTTTTGCACAAATATTCGAATTGAACGGACGACCTGTCGATCAAGAGGCAGCGTCACTACCAATCGACCAATCCGGCTGTCAATCTTCTCTTAATAGTGTAAAACAGTCTCATTCAAGATTAAAATGTATTTATTTAAATACACACAACACAACAACAATAACACAATAAGTAAACAATTAAACAGAAGGAAGTACAGGTAAAATAGAAGCAGTTATGATGTAATGCGAATTTGAGAACCAACTCAGCAATTGATGCAACCGAAGCCAGAACGCTGGTTTTCAGTCAGCCCTTTTATGAAAATGTAATCCGCATTTATCCGTCTGTTTGTCTGATTGTTTCTTCTAAACTACGCAGGTTTTCTATTTAATAATTTTAAAGCAGATATTAACCCGTCGCTCTGACTCTTCTACATAAAAAAAAATAAGACATAAAAAAGAAAAGTTTCCTAAGAAACATTCCACTAAAAAATAATTTAGAATGACGGTTTGAATTCAGGGTTCAAGTGCTTGCTAAGCTCCCCCTTACACCCCTGTATTTCTCTAAGGGTCCTAAAATGAAATTCATAACAAAACTTGCACAACACAAGTTACACAACACCCCTTTGACAATAGATGGTGCTTCACGAACAATATATTAAGTTTTCTTATTTCTTTTTGCAAACTACGGACCCTCTTTGATCGAAGATACAATAATACTTCTTTAAGAGGCCATCTTATCAGCTATTTCATCTTACTATCAGTTTTATATAAGAGTTTTCTGACCGATATTACTTTTAATCTTGTTGAACAGTCAGAGCTTTATCTTTTCTTGTTTTGTTTTAATATTAAAATATCGAGGTAAAGAGACGAGTGCATTTTTTTTATTCTTTTTCCTTTTATTTATAGTCAAATTACATAACATGAGTCATAGATAAAGTATATGGTGGTAAACAAAGTTAACTAAGTAAGACGCAAAAATATGAGGAGACTAACTAACAGCAAGTTAATACTATTTAGGTTAACATCGCCCATCTTCTACTATATAAAAATAAGTCGGGTTTTCCTTCCTGACGCTATAACTCCGGAACGCACGAACCGATTTCCACGGTTTTGCATTCGTTGGAAAGGTCTCGGGCTCCGTGAGGTTTATAGGATACTTTTTATTTTTAAAAAAATTAGGACGCGGGCGGAGCTGCGGGCGGAAAGCTAGTATATATATATAATTTAGTTTCAGGTATTTTACAAATACATTTCCTTGTGGTAATTACGCTAGGTTACCTTATTTTTGTCGCAAGTGTTCTTATCCTAACAAGCAAGCAAGCAATTTCTTCATCAATTTCGGTCCTTAGACATTTTGCCAATTTCCAGTTATTTTACCACCCCACAAAAAAGAGGGGTGTTATAAGTTTGACGTGTGTATCTGTGTCTGTCTGTGGCATTGTAGCTCCTAAACGAATGGACCGATTTCGATGCGCTTTTTTTTGAAAGCTGACTCAATCGAGATGGTGCTTAGCTATATTTGATCAAAATTGGTTCAGCATTTTTTTTAATTTTAAAACTATTTTTTTATGACGAGCAAAGATAGCATCCATGTGGTAACTTGATGCACCGGCCTCTGTATGTGCAATATGATACAAAATTGGGATATAAAGCTTGCGAAAAACAACTCGACAACCCAATGTGATTACACTTGAAACATGCAATACAATATCAAAGCACATTTGGCATCAATGGACGATGAGACGTCCGCTGCTTGGTGTGACTAATTGCTATTCATAAATAATTCAAAGTTTTATCATGTTTGAGGCATCAGTAACTTGGCAGAATTTATAGTTAGAAATACATATGCCGCATTAACGACTTTTGTTATATTATTGGCTTTGGTCAAATGTGTTACTTACTTTTACTAGACTTTTTGGCTTTGGTCAAATGTGTTACTTACTTTTACTAGACTTTTTTTTTAAATTATGTTTGTTTCGTTTGCAAAATTAACTTTGTCTCGCTTGTACTGTAAATACAAGCTTCACTGTCTATTCGCTCTTCACACGATACGACTTCATTTTTAGGGTTCCGTACCCAAAGGGTAAAAACGGGACCCCTATTACTAAGACTCCGCTGTCCGACTGTCTGTCTGTCCGTCTGTCAATAGGCTGTATCTCATGAACCGTGATAGTTAGACAGTTTAATTTTCAGTTAGTTTATTTCTGTTGCCGCTATAATAACAAATATTAAAAAAAAAGAATAAAATAAATATAGGGGGCTCCCATACAATAAATGTGATTTTTTTTGCTCGTTTTTATAGATAAGGTACGGAACCCTTCGTGCGCGAGTCCGATTTGCACTTGGCCGGTTTTATTTGGATGGGTTTTTTGTTTATTTTTTGGGATGCGCTATTCAAATGATGCCTATAGTTTAATATTTAAATAACATTTTCCGCATCCAGCCAAACTCATCTTAATTTCAAACTCCCTTTGAGGGGTAAATAAAAAAGCCTTAGGAAAAACGAAACTCGAATAAAAGAGTAAGTAAGGATAAGATGACTAAATTCTTTCTTCGGTGAAATTTTGAATTGTTAATGAATCCAACGAGAAAGTTTAGCTTCAACCCAATCACGTATAAAGTGAATTTTTGTACTTATGAACTCCATCTTTTATTGAAAATTGGCTTTGTAACTTTTTGTAACGTAAAAGTACCTGCTTTTTAGAGGAATTGCGGAGTCGAATGTTAAATTGAATAAAATTAAATTCTGATCGGGTAAGCTTTACGATTGACAGTACCTAGGTAGTTTGGGAAAGGTTTTATTAAAATTTAAGTGCCGGTAAGCGAAATTGTATCTCGTTATCTTAGTTTTGATTAGCCAAATTCGTCCTGGGTAAGATGCAAGTATTAGGTTTCTTATCGGTGTGGTCTGGCTTCCATGTCATATGACTATTATGGCTTAATTTTATTCTCTTTAAGCCTTAAGCTCAAATGAATAGACTTCTTCTGTGTGAGCTTGCTATTCCTCGACTGCATCTTCGCCCTTGTGCTAGATTATGGTCAAGAGCGAACCTATTATTGGTAAAATAAAAATTATCTCACTTTTTATATCTTACTAGCTTCCCGCGCGGGACTTCGTTCTCGTGGGAATTTGGGAAAATTATGTAGCCTATGTTACTCAGGGATAATGTAGCATCCTAATAGTGAAAGATTTTTTCAAATCGGTCCAGTAGTTTCGGAGTTAATTCGTTACATACAAAAATAGAAATCTTTCCTCTTTATAATATTAGTATCATAGATTAAAACGACAAATAGTTTCTTGGCCATGATTACTAAATTTCCTTTCCGTGATCCAATTATTTTTTTTTTATTTTTTTATTTGTACACTTAATTTTGCATCCACAGACTTGATGTCCGTGCCCTTGTCTTATTATAATTTATATTTTTAATAATAATTTTACATTTTCAACAGATTTTATACTCCATTTGAGTTTACAATAAATACATATAAAGAAACTAAAATATACTTAAATACATTTTTATTCTGTTTATTTACCTAAGCCAGCGGTGGTTTCTGTCTATTGTCTCCAGTCCTTAAAGCATCGATAACAACCGTATCCCGATTTTTGATTGCCATTTTAAGGTTATAGTCAATCACTTTTCCTCGGCCCGCCGCCTCTGCTTCTTTGATAAAACTGCCTATCGCATCATTACCGTCATCCGCGTAATATACACAGCTGACGGTATGGCGCGATACGGCAACCACTGCATGTGGGATGCTGTTGTGTAGCTCCTGCCTGGTTGTTATAGTACGAACAATTACCACGTTTTCGTACGTTAGGCCCTGTGCTTCATGTATGGTGAGGACGCGTGATCCAGTTCCCGACCCGTATCCTTCACATTTCAGGGCTTCCTTTTCTGCCTGTGTGTGGACAAGGTACAACGTCTCGGGTTTGGTTCCATTGATCTGCGCGCCCGTAAACCTTTCATGTCTCAGGGAGTGTGCACTAAGTTTTGACGAGTAGATGCCGCTGTAGACTTCTCTAAGCGCAAATGCTACGTCGAGTGGGTTTCTATGGGTGCACAGGAGCTCTTGCGTGATGTTACTCATGAAGTCAGGACGGGTGTATTTCAAAGGAAAGAGATTGTTGCGGTCAATATATGGTAGCTGGTTTATATCACCGATGAGAAACAACTCGCTTGCTTTCGTGATAACTGCCGCCATTATGACAGCTCCAAAGTGGCTCATGAGTGCTTCATCTACCATGAGTCTCTTGCATCTCTTCCTGTTCGGCTCTTTGAGGCCATTTACAAGAACTGATGCAAGGGTGCGCACCTTGGTTTTCACGTCAGCCCCTATACGACTCGCAAGTTTGTCCCTCAGGTCTTTCGCTGCTTCGGTTGTGTTTGTAACTACCAGGTCTAATTCGGCATCAAAGCGGTTTACGATCCAAGTTGTTTTTCCACATCCAGGAACTCCATTTATCCACGATATTTTTGGCACCTCCCAGGAATCCAAGCTTTCGCCGCCCGAAACATCCCTCGAAACCGCTTCAGCCATTTGGAGGATCCTGTCATCTAGCATGACTTTCGTGCATCGGGCTGTGACAACTATAGGATCATCTGAAGGGGTTTCGAACGTTATTGTACCCGTGCGGCGAGTTACTTCCTCATTGAGAGTAACAAAGCCACTTGTTTTGTTGTATGCGGCCATGTGTGGACTCATTTTTATACCTTTTAGAACTTGGGAGGTGTCATTGTCGTAAACAGTTGCATCCGCTTCCTCGAGTCTCACCTTTAGCAGACCTTCATTTTCTATCATGAAAGATTGCAAGATATTCTCGCAAGTCTTAACATTGACTTCTCTGGTCGCTTTTGTTATTGCTAGGAACTCGAGAAATGCGTTTACCATGTGGTCAAGAGGAGTCACTGCCTGCCTTAGAGAGGGCGGTTCTACTTGCCCCATGTCAGCTTTTGTTCGGTTGGATGGGGCGTTTGGTGGCTGCCTATTAGGAATACCTTTCGTGAAACTCTTAACAGCTGCTTGCTGTTCTTCTGCAGCGATTACTTTGTTAGTTTTCTTCTTCAGGATGCCTGGTATTCTGGCTGCAGCGGCATTTAATGCATCAAGAATTGCACTGACCTTGCTTTTGCCTTTGGTTTGACTTTGACTTCCCCCTTTATGCTTCTGCTGCGTTGTGTGGTTTGCTACGGCTATCTTTTGTTGTAGCCTTTCCGATCCACTAAGTGTTCCCGCAATGGGATGGCCCCAGCTATCGGTGGCATTGATAGTTGTCTTGTTATTGGGTGTGTATGGTAAGAGAAAGTTGAGGTTTTCACCTCTATCTTCGTAAACAACTACCTCGTGTACTTCTGAGGCTTTAACACATCCCATATAATCAGACACTTCGCCTTTGACGTGTCCAAGATCCAATGTGGATCCAATTATTTAATAACCTTTACATAAGTATTTGTCCTTTGTCACAGTTCATACAAAAAAAAATATTACTTCATTTTAAAAGCACTGTCGCTCACATGTTTAATTTTAAATCGTATTTGATTCTCCGAGCGAAACGTGATGATATCGACCGACTAAAAAAGATAGTTACATAATCGAAAATCGGTCGATAAAATAAAACCCATCGATTCCTGGAGCTAGTTGGATTGAAAATAACTCGGCGTTTCAGCAGATGGGGCACCGTTCTTTGTTTACCTTTACAATTCGAAACACCTGGTTTTATTGAACGATTAGACCAGATCAGATTTTAGCTTTATCTCTCGTACATACTAACAATTTAAGGCGTAAATGTTTGTAAGCATTGCACTAGTAATGTTGACTTTGTATCGCTGGGACCCGCTCTTTGACCGTCTTCTAATCGGATTTTCGTAAGGATTGTATAACCACGATATAATGCGGTCAAATCCTCTGCTTGCAGGCTCACAGAAGTCAGATACTTAGACGTTTCTGAAATTATCTCATCTGACAAATCCTCTATCACATTCAAGCGTACTCTATATGATAAACCGGACAAAGCTCTTGGATTTATCTTCGGTTTGAGCCTAACGAAAATACCACACAGCTTTCCTTCAAAAATAGAATCATTCTTTAAATCAATTGGTCATCAATTGTTAGAAATGCATGTTTGCATATAACATAATCTCTAACAAACTCTGTTATGAGTCGATAGTATAATGAAATCCCACTGCAGTGGCTCTACGAGCATCTATTTAACTTTTACGAGAAATACTTCCTTTGTTGGAGCTTACAGCCTTCACTAACATTTACAAGATCCCGCGGTGCTCTATAAAGAAAATACAGTCATTGAATGCGTGTACCTAGTAATACTAAAGCTTCTGTGAAACATGTGAACGTAAACCCAGCGGTCTAATATAAACCGACCAGAGACGTAAAGCAACGTACCTGATGGGTGACCAAAGTGGAAATTTATCAGAAGCGTTTCCGTGCTTCGGAGGGCAAGCCGGCGGTGTAATAATAGTCCCGATTCCATTTAACAGAAATTACGTGTACTGTTACTACACACATGACATAGAAAGTTCAGAAAGAGTAGCAGAAAGACAGTTCAAAAAAAGCACAGCACATGACAGATAAGCAATATCACAGCAAAAATTAGATCGCGTAATATTCAATATGCGTCATAAAATTGTTTCGATTTCAAAGTTTATCGTACTACGCACTAGCTGGCCCTCGTTCCTCTCATTGTTATCTTGCTAACCTCATGACTTACTTACAGTTTTTATCTACAGTCTGTACGTTACGCTATGTTTCGGCGGTTCGAAATGGGTTAAGGGACACGCGGCAGTGCGCAAACTCCAGAGGAAAGGGTGTTGAGAGTTATGTATATCTATGCGTGTGATGAGCTTTCAGAGTATATTTTGTCAGCCTCTCTTCGCAGGCTAACTTTATTTTTGCTTCGTGGCGTGTCGGCACCGCTTCATTCATTATAATATTTATAATAGATTCGCGCAGAAATGAGACGATGATAAACACAATTTGTATCTTGTTTTTCATATCGTATCTCATAAATCTTTAAAGTAACTTAATATTTGATCGTTAAGTCAATTATTGGAGTAGGTCACATTGTATGTCAACCGTGATTTTGTTGATTCTTTTATTTTCTTCGACCTTGATCAACTGACTCTTAGTAAGTGCTTCAAAATCCCTCTGACCAAGCAATGACGTTCAGGGTTTCTCCACTTGACCAACGTTTCGCATTATTTTCACTTCAAATTCTCAGATTGCCGTCATTTTAAAAGGAAAATTAGTGATCTCAGCTGAATCACGGCTAAATAAGATGTTATCGTCTACATAAGAAGGTATAATTGATGAGTTTATCGATTTAAAGCCGCGCTTTGATTGTACACAATACAATGCTGTGTCTGTAATATGTATTTGTAGTGACGATATGGCATCGGGGACATAAACGATACCCGACCAATTGGACTGAAACGAATTGGTTCGCCCTCAATTTACCGTCTACACTACACCAGGCCGCTTCCGCTGCATTTCGTTTTATCGCTTACATAGGATTGTTTCATTTTACGCTATTTGAGATTTTTTTTGTGGTAGGATAAGGTTTCTTTTACAACTTTTTTTAAATTCAGTAATTAAAAGAACAATCTTAGTGCTGCGATGGCGTTGACATATCAGGTCGCTATTAAAACAATCTTATGAGTTTCATTTACTTGAGTTCCGTTAAATCAGATCCCTGTTAATCCATACTAATATTATAAATGCGAAAGTAACTCTGTCTGTGTGTCTGTCCGTCTTTCACGCCTAAACTACTGAACCGATTTTGATGAAATTTGGTACAGAGATAGATTAGAGCCTGAGAAAGGACATAGGCTACATTTTATCCCACAGTTGGGCACGGTATAGCCTGTAGTCCACGCGGGCGGAAAGCTATTCTAAGAAATACTCCATGTATTTATTTTGCGGGCCCCTAATCAGTATCGTCGCTTTGTGCAAGATTCGTTGTATTGTTACTTTGTAACTCTTCACTCAAAATAAATGCATATTACCTTTGTGAATAATTTTAGGGAAATAAAAAATGGTCAGCGTGAATATGAACCCACGACCACAAGATTAGATCTCCTGGTGCTCTTACCAACTGAGCTATCACATACATTTGTGTCCTTTTTTCAATTTTTGTGTATTTGTTCCTATAAAATAAATTAATATGAGCGAAGACAGTTTCTATAAAGTTGTTTGAACACAGTCGGCCGGGATAAAGTTTTGAGAAAGCTTTTTTAGGGTTTCGTACCCAAAGGGTAAAAACGGGACCCTATTACTAAGGCTCCGCTGTCCGTCCGTCCGTCTGTCACCAGGCTCATGAACCGTGATAGTTTGACAGTTGAAATTTTCACAGATAATGTATTTTTATTGGCCCTATAACAACAAATACTAAAAATCAGAATAAAATAAATATTTAAGGGGGCTCCCATACAAAAAATGTGGTTTTTTACTCGTTTTTATATATAAGTCTGTCCGAAGCTGTATCTCATGAACCGTGATAGTTAAACAGTTTAAATTTTCACAGATGATGTATTTCTGTTGCCGCTATAACAAATACTTACCAAAAAACAGAATAAAATAAATATTTAAGGGGGCTACCATACAACAAACGTGATTTTTTCCCGTTTTTATAGAGATAATGGTACGGAACCCTTCGTGCGCGAGTCCGACTCGCACTTGGCCGGTTTTTTTGTTAAAGTTTTGAGAAAGGACAGGCCTAAAAATAGTGTAGCGAGCCCAAAGTTTGGGATCAGTTCAGTAAAAGCCAATCATGAACAGAATATGGATAGATGAACGAGATTCGCGGTTTGACACGTGTAAGTATTTGCTATATGGGCTTAAAATTGTTTGTTCGACTAAGAAAAAGACATTAGAAGTCCCAAATCCTAGAATCATATGGACAGAAAACCAAATCAAAGTCACTACGTGTAAATATTTAAGTAGAAAAGTTATTGACAAAACATTAAACGGAGCGCTGAGTGTTTTAGTACACCAAGTCGCGCATAGATGACGCTACTTGTCTCAAAAATGAATAAAATAACATTTTTGCCGTGTGGTGATCGGTTGAGAATAACACAACCCCATCTCTTTCCGTGGGTGTCGTAAGAGGCGACTAAGGAAACAAAAATGCCTCCTAGTAATCCATCCCAGGCAACGACACTTCATTTCTTTCTGAATCTGAGGTGTCGTCCTATGGTCTCATGCGGTGTGGTAGGCTCTGTAAAGGGCCGTCTGGTTCGCGACCACCCTCCTACCGAAGTCCGACGCCAAACAGCTTGCTGTGTTCCGTCGATGCGTGGTAGTACCAGTGCCTTTATAGGCATTTTCTGGGTTAACTCGCTCCATCGTCGACCTCATCTTTGACCTTTATGGTCAAGAGCTAACCCATCTTGTAATAAAAAAATAAAAAATTACAATAATATCCACTTGGTTGTCTATAGTTAATACCTTTAAAATTAAAATTTTTATTTATGGGGTTTAATCCCTGTGGCATTCGATTGCCTATGACTGTTACGCACCTAAACCGATTTTAATCAAATAAAGCTAAGAACCATCTCGATAACGTCAGATTTAAACCAAAAAAATCGCATCAAAATCGGTTCATTCGTTTATGGGCTTCGATTCCATAGACATCAGGCCCATAGATACACAGACGTACAGATACACACGTCAAACTTAATACACCCCTCTTTTTTGTCGGGAGTTAAAAAAGACCTCGAGACAAAGACCTCACCAGGACCAGGAATCGTGCTACTTACCTGGACGTTACGGACCAGGGTGTCTTCGAATAGGGACAAAACGCACGGAAAGATGATGAGAATAAAAAAGTTTCGGTTTATCCTGCTGCTTCCTATTAGGTCGACCTAAGCAAAATTTTGGGGATAAGCTGGTCGAAAGAAATCTTATTGCGTATGCTAGGGCAGCTGGTCTAATGGAAATTTCTTTAACCTTTTCACCGCCAAAGTCTGATAATATCAGACTTTGTCAATCAGAAAAAATTTTTTTTTAACTTTAATATCGTTCACCAAGCGTTCGCCGTACGCCACGACATTTAAAAAAAAAATTTTTGATTTCGTGGCGTGTGGTGGGCGTTTTTGACGAAAACTCTTGGCGCTAAAATGGTTAAAGAAATAAGCTGTCGAAAAGTCAATCAAAAATTTCTTTATTTTCATAGAACATACAAAAAGTTTCTTGGAAACGTCAAATACAAATTACATTAGCATTTTTGACTTTGCGCCTATTCGCAAAGGTGCCGTCTTCCTCAGGAGAAGAAAGCTGCTTATGGTAGTCACCTGTGTACGATAAACTGTTAAAAAGTCTATATCTTAGCTTGTAAAGTTCGGGTTGTGTGATACACACAGCAATAAAGGTTTTTATGTTTACGGGTTAAGCAAACTCAGCTTTATAGGGTGACCCGATGGGATGACTTTTATTATTATTGCTTATACATAGATGTCTGGGTATCAACTTTATCGATGGTATTGGTTTGGGAGATAGATATGTTTGGTGTTCGTATACGTTAAATAAGACAATACAGATGATCTTGTCAAAAATTTGTAACGGCAATCAAAACTTTTTTTGAACGCTACACTCTCAAAGGCCCACACTAAGGTTAAGGCCACACATACGTAAAGACAGACACAAACACCCATGACCTGAGAACAAACATCTGCTTTTTACACAAATACCTATTTGCCTCGAATTGAACCCAGGACCCGTCGATCAAGAGGCAGCTCCACTACCACTCGATTAAACCGGCGGTTTATAGATTATATGTTATAGATTATTAATGTTATAGATTTAATATATTTAAACAGTACGTACTGTAAGGGTAGGACATAAAGAGTAAAGTCATCACTTGTATAATATTTATTGAATTTAAAAACCGGCCAAATGCGAGTCGGACTCGCGCACAAAGGGTTCCGTACCATTACATATAGAAACGGCAAAAAAATCATGTTTGTTGTATTGGAGCCCCCTTAAGTATTTATTTTATTCAATTTTTTGTATTTTTGTTATAGCGGCAGTAGAAATACATCATCTGTGAAAATTTCAACTATCTAACTATCACGGTTCATGAGATACAGCCTCGGACAGACTTATCTATAAAAACGGCAAAAAAAAACACGTTGTTTGTATGGGAGCCCCCTTAAATATTTATTTAAATATATTTTTTAGTATTTGTTGTTATAGGGCCTATATAGAAGTACATCATCTGCAAAAATTTCAACTGTCTAACCATAACGGTTCATGAGATACAGCCTGGTGACAGACGGACGGACAGCGGAGCCCTAGTAATAGGGTCCCGTTTTTTACCCTTTGGGTACGGAACTCTAAAAAGGGCTAATTTTTACTCTGTACCTTGTTCTATAATGTTGGTATGCAATAAAGTATATTGTATTGTAACTCACGCGCCCGAAGCCACGAGAAAGTGTGTCCCACCCCCCTATATTTAAGTACACTGAACGCAAGAACCAAGTACCGTATTTGCACTTAGATTCAGCAATGTTTTCACTCAATCTAACACAAGTCATTCTATTAATATCCCATCTGTTCATACATTGCGCGGTCTTTACGAACCGATCTGCAGTCGTCTGGAAACTGGCAGCATTGAATGCTTTGTTGAGCATCCACGTACATGATTAGGTGTCAAGTTATAAACTCTGCCATATTCAGATGTTGCTCTTCCATTATTGCTGTCTGATGATCTGAATTAATCAATTTCTCATCCATTTCGTAAGAAGTTTATGTATACATTTTTAGTTTGGATACCGTTTATTTTACGAACTTTTGTAAGATCTGCATTCGTAGCCTGTTACTCAGGGATAATGTAGCATTCTAATGTTGAAAGAATTTTTGAAATCGGTCCAGTAGTTTGAGTTTATTCATCACAAACATACAAAATACAATTGCAAAAAGTCATTAAAAAAAAATGGTAGCAACATTCGTATATTTTATGCGACCAACTGTCATTCATTAATTAGTTAAAGTAGTAATTAAAGATTATGCGCCGTATATATTTCTGTAAATACTCTAAATATAGAAAATGAAGGCCATGGTTATTATTATTATTACGTTTTTTGTTGTTGTTTGGCGCCAAAGCGTCTGTGGCATTAATGCCATGGACAATATAAAGGTCTACTAACCGGATTGCAACTATCGGAAATAAGTCCATTTCACAGTTTCACCTGACGTTTCTGTGCTCCGTGTAAAGGTCATCTATTCATTTACTAGCATGGGGAAAAAGGTTCAATTATGTTTTTTTTGACGGCTGGTTTAGTTGAGTAGTAGTTGCTGCTGCTTCTTGATCGATGGGCTCTGATTTCGATTCCCGGTTGGGGCAGACATTTGTGTAAAAAGCGGATGTTTTTTTTCGGGACATGGGTGTCCACTGTTCATCTGTCTTTATGTATATTCCGAGAGACCCACGACACAAGGGAATACCTTAGTGTATGGGCCTTTGAGTGTGTATCGTTTAAAAACAAAATTGATAAATAATTTATTTTCGTCAGTAACATAACGGATGTAGAGATTCTTAATACTCTGTTTGAAAACTGGATTTCACAGTAGAAGAGTTTTGTGAGTTTTTATTCTTTGTATACTGGTTGGATTTGCCCGCATACTTTCCCAGGATACAAAGTATATTTCTAGAATGTTTCGTGTTTAGATAAAGAGTGTAAATGTAAGTTTTTTTTTCTACCAGGCCATATACGGCCCCACTGAGGGGCACGGGCCTCCCTTCGAAACACAAAGGGGATTATAGTCCGCCACATTGTCCCAATGCGGGTTAGTGGACCGCTCGTCTTTCGAAAATGAATTTCCTTCGACGGGCGGGTTTCATCACGATATTAAGCGAGTGATAAGTAGAAATCCGTACATAAATCTGAAAAGGCGAATTTAGTGGTACAGGCCCGTACCAGGCTTTGAACCCGCGACTGTCCGATTAAAAGTCTGGCTCATTACCAACTGGGCTATCACTGCTTACTAAATGTAAGTTAGTTATACTTAAATAAATAAACATGTGTCAATTCAGTTGTACAGGAACCTTTAATAGGGATGTTGACAATTTTTTTTAAATCGTTTATCTTAAAAAGGAACTGAATCAAAACCCAAAACCGAAATAATTTTTGAAAACTATTGAGAAATAAAAAAGTTACAAGCTATTAAATTTCATTGGAGGGGGAAACTGTCAAACAACGAAAAAGAGATGCACTTACAGGCATGTGACGTCACCGCCATTTGTTTGCGTAGGTAAAAACGAGATAGCTATCTCTCCCCATAAAACGAGAAAGCTAGTCCTTACAATAATATAAATGCCAATAACATGTTCATTTATAAACCCATTTTAATGCTGTTTTCGGATATTAATATATTTCTAGCATTATTATTTGCTTCACATACAAAAAATCATAAAATTAAACACTGTCAACATCCTTATTCAATACATGACTCATAATCATAATATCATAATGCGTGCGACTAGGATCACGGTCCAAGTGCCAACTACAATTTAGGTTTGTTGAGCTCTATCATCACCGATAACGCTTGCGGGATATGATTATTAATATCATAATGAACTAAACGAACTATTGTTCTATTCGTCACCACCATATACATTTGTAGATGTATAACAATAAACAGAGTATCGGAAAACAGGTCATCAATATCACTGAACTGATTGCGAGGAGTCTGTTTCCGCGCTCAACACACAAACAAAGAGATTATAATATAATCTCATATTATGCGACTATAAATGATAGACACAGTAACACTGCACGTACATACACCATAGAAATCAATGCACAATATTGTATTTGTTTGTTAACCTTCGTTGTTAACAAACTTCAGTCACGCCTCTAACTGGCCATAGTAGCATTATAGTTTTATTTTATATAACATAGGATGTTACTTGAACTAAGTCAAAGAAGTGAATTTCATTAGTTCTTTAAACTCTACGCCTATTCGCAAAGGTGCAGTCATTGGATGCTCTTTTTAGACATATCAATACTTTCTTTAGTTAATTGTTTGGTACTCGTCTACTTAGTGAATAAGTAATAAACGATATACACTCAAACGACCATTTGTTGAGCTAGTCACGAAATTCTACGGCAGCCAGTCCGTAGTGATTTTGACCAATAGCACTTGATTTTGGCACAATACGACACATAACAGTAAATATCAGAAAACCAAACACTGTATTTTGTTTTATTAGTAGTTACTTTAGGTCGAGTTTTACATAGCAATTCCATATGTTGCAATTCTTAATTCTAAAACCTATGATTTAATATGCTAAAAAGATTGGGTATTAACGTCGTATGCTGACTTTTACGCTTCCTTTTTCATCTTTACCCCTGTTTCTAATATCAGAGTTGAATGCCCACTCCAAACGAATAGCTAGTTTATTACAGGGACTAATCACAAGTCACTTAAAGGAACTGCTCCGAAATTCTTTCTATTCACTTATCCTCGCTCATTAGCGTTCATAATACAGTTTGAGATGTTTGTGGGTTCATTTGATGTGTTTGACCCATGCATTGTGGCAATGGCAGTGCGCAGTGAAGTATTTCCGTGACTACATCGTTATAGTGCTCCAGTTTACAGTCGTTATGCTATTTTGCATTCCTTGGAACAACTCTGCTATATTTGACATTTTACCTTTCGACTTGGAGCACGAGCCAATTTTCTTCAGTTCTTACATGTACTGTACGTAGCTTTGAAGAGAATCGTCTTAATACTTTCTAGCTTTTCCTCTGCCCTTTCGCCTGGACTTCGTTTCCATGAGAATTTGAAAAAATGATGTAGCCTAAGGATTGCTTTAATGTCACCAAACGTCCTATCCGCCGTCCACTGTCCGAAAATTTTATACGGCGGATATGACAGTTTCGGATGGATTTTAGGTGGGGGAAATTGCGACACTCCAAGCACTATTTTACTGTAAAATTTTAACAAAATCTGTCGGGTAGTTTTTGCGTGAAGAACCTCCATAAACATCCATCCATCCTCACCAACTTTTTTATTTATAATATACAAGCTTTCCGCTCGGAACTTTGTTCTCGTGGGAATTTGAAAAAATAATGTAGCCTATGTGTTAATCCAGGATGTCAGCTAGGTACCTCCATACCAAATTTTATCAAAATTGGTCCAGTCGTTTGAACGTGAAGAGTAACATACATCCATACATCCATAGTAAGAAAGTAGCACTAGCTCCATGTAATAAAAAGCTAATAAGAGGGTATAATATGTCAAAATTCCCCAAACGACAGTGAAAACCCGAAGCCGTATTAAATCCGTTGCGTGGTCTAGAAGCTACTAGACAAACAGCAGGACATGGATTGCGACTTTGTTTTACCAAAATGCCAAAAATGCCTCAGACCCGGCGCAAAAGAAATGTATCTCAGATTTTAGGCAAATAATAGTAGAAACAGTGTAAAGTGTCGCTATTTCAAATTCGGTGGCTAATAAGGTTTTTTTCCCCGGAGAAAAATAAATAAAAATGGTTATATTCATTTTTTGCAGAGTTACATATGTTCTTAAAGAGTTAATTAATACAGTAGGTAGGATGAAGTTTTTCCTAAAAAATTACATTTTTACATCTAACGCTTTTTTTCTCCGGAAAAAACCATGTTAGCCATCGAATTTTGAAATAGCGTCACTTCACATTGTTTCTACTATTATTTGTCTAAAATCTGAGATACAATTCTATAGCGCCGGGTCTGCGGCAATTTTTTCATTAATTTTTTCAATTAGACGTCATACAAAGATTTCAATGTAAGCAATCGAGTGTAATTAAACAAACGATGACCTGCTGGGCTATGATGATCGCCATGCCATATTATCTCACGCGCTATCTCATGGTCACGTGACTGTTTCGACCAATGAGATTACAAGAAAGTGTCACGTGACCATGAGATAGCGCGTGAGATAATATGTCGTGGCGATCATCATAGCCTAGCAGGAATGACACACGTATCTGCAATCTGCACAAATGACATTATCATTTTCGGCGATATACTAGCTTTCCGCCCGGGACTTCTTTCCCGTGGGAATTCGGGAAAATTATGTAGCCTATGTTCATCAGGGATAATGTAGGATTCTAACGGTGAAAGAATTTTTCAAATCGGTCCAGTAGTTTCGGAGCCTATTCAATGCAAACAAATAAACAAACAATAAAATCTTTCCTCTTTATAATATGTATAGACGAATTTAGACCCGTTTTAGTATTAAAAAAAGAAAACTTGTTTTTAATGTTTTTAACTTCTTAAAATTCCAGGTGGACTGCCCCTTCATCGTGTGTATGACTTACGCCTTCCACACGCCAGACAAACTGTGCTTCATCCTGGACCTGATGAACGGAGGAGACTTGCACTACCATCTCTCCCAACATGGCGTCTTCAACGAAGCAGAGATGAAGTTCTACGCGGCTGAGGTTATTCTAGGTCAGTCCTTTAAGTCAAATTGTTTATTGCAAGTCTCACACTGGTACAAGGTATTACAATTTAAATCTGGATTGAATAAAGGCAGACCGTTCGCATCCCCTATCTCTATTTAATGTTTCTGTCCAGTCTTTCTTCTTATTGTGTGAGTATAATCTAAATGAAAGATCTAAAATGAACACATACTGGTTCATTTTTAGGGTTCCGTACCCAAAGGGAAAAAACGGGATTTTTTCCCTTTGGGTACATTTGTGTATATTACTAAGGCTCCGCTGTCCGTCTGTCCGTCCGTCTGTCACCAGGCTGTATCTCATGAACCGTGATAGTATATAAGACAGTTGAAATTTTCGCAGATGATGTATTTCTATGTGCCATATAACAACAAATACTAAAAACCATAATAAAATAAATATTTAAGGGGGCTGCCATACAACAAACGTGATTTTTTTGCCGTTTTTATAGAGATAATTGTTTAAATAGAGTTCTCGCACTTGGTCGGTTTTATAGGTAATGGTGGAACCCTTCGTGCGCAAGTCCGTCTCGCACTTGCCCGTTTTATTTTTCACTATATTTAACTTTCCTTTAAATTAATAATAAATAAATAAACTACACACCCAAAGGCCCTCGCCTTGTCTCGTGGGGGCCTTGAAACACACACAAAGAAAGACACCAACATCCATACTGAGAACAAACATCTCCTTTTACAAAAACATTTTCCTCGATCGGGAATCGACCTAGGACCCGTTCTTTATAAGTATTTGTGAGGATTTCGTGATATAAAAGTTGTTTTCTTCAATAAGACACGTATTTTTAATTTTAGAATTTTCTTTACAATTTGTGTTATGCACTTCATTAAAACAATGAACCGAACAAGAGAGAAACGTCTCTGTCATTAAACCATAATTAACCTAACTTTTACTTTTTAATATTTCATTGCACTACTATGCAAACTCGAACAGTATTATTGTTATGTGCCCGTGTTGATCGCCTTAACATTACTAGACAAACGACATCGTGAGTAACGATAGCCAAACAATTTGACTGCACAGACTATATTTAACAAAAAAATCTTTAATGAGGCCACTTCCTCATTTCACACTCAAAGTGCGTCATACTCATAAAACATGAAACTAATAACACCGACTGTTTGTAAGCATAAGTTTCGGTTTATAGTAGAATGTCGTGTTAGCCGCGCCATAAACCTCATACAACACGGTTGACACTGAATCCGCGACTGTAGGAAGTAACACGCACATATTGATGTACAGGGTAGCATTAAGTGATCTAATCTTCTCTTATCCGCTCTTAGCTATCATTTCACTTGAGTCCGTAATACAGAACGCGACTCAGACTCTGATCTATATTTAAGTAGCAGTCGTCTTTGTCACTTTGATAGTGAGAGAAAGAGACAATACGGGCCTTAGATTTCTTCAGATTGCCTGTACAATTGAACGAGTATAATTAATTTATTTCAGGCCAAAGTGACCTGTATGCATTACATGTAATACTTAAATACATACATACGCTCACGCCTGTAATCCCTAACGGGGTAGGCAGAACATCAGTGGTTCTAGAACCACTAAATGCCACTTTTGACATAAATTGTGAGGGCTATCAGATGAAACATGAGGATAGTGGTGAAAGGTTGTCAGGCTTTCGCCAATGATACAGCAAAACCCTCACGTCTCATTTATCTGACTCTAACAGTATGCCTGGGAAGAGTAGGCAGTTGGAACATTCTAAGTTTTTTTTTCACTCCCGTCCAGCGTGGAATACTTAAATCTAAATATATAAAAGGAGAAACTGACTGACTGACTGACTGACTGACATATCAACGCACAGCCTAAACGGCTAAACGTAGGCACTTGAAATTTGGAAGGGACGTAGCTTAGGTACCGTAGAGGTGCACTAAGAAAGGAATTCCCGAAATTCCCACGGGAACGGGAATTAGCGGGAAAATCCTTTTGTATAAAATATCTAAACCGCTTAAGTTAGACGCTTGAAATTTGGCATGCAGGTACCTTAGTAAACTTAAAGCTTAGTTGCAACAGAATATTGCAAAATTCCCACGGGAACGGGAGTTAGCAGGAAAAAACTTTTGTATGTAAAAATCTAAATTAACACGCAAACGAAGTTGCGGGCATCAGCTAGTAAATATATAAGTACTCTTAAATACTTTACAAATATAAAATAAAGTAAAATAATCTGAACAAAAATCTGTACCACAGTGCGTACTTATTACAAAACAGTAAAATATTTGCCGCTCTCACTACCACAAAGTGTCAGTCATAAAAAGTGAAATGCCACTGCAAAATTTGGGCCACGTCACAAACAAATGACAAGCACACTATTTGAAATATTCCACGAAAAGGTTGACTCACTTTGACTCATACTATAGATACATAACATAAAGATACTTTCACCGGTATGGTGATATTTAAAATAATGGAAAAATATCCCAAAGACCACTAATGTGCACTTAAATAAACAATTAAACATTCACATTCTTGTATTATATTACACCCACACATACACGTATGCGCACACACACGCACGCTTTGTTAATCCAGAACTACTTACGATTTGTTTACCTACATATTAACTTATTTTTTGATACTTTTTCCTACTTAGAACATGACCCTCTTAGCAAACTTTGAATATGTATTTTTAATTTAAGGAAACCTTTATAGGCTTAATTCTTCAGTAATTCTGTCTTAACTTATATTTAAGTATGTAGCTGTTGATTTTCTAAATAAATAAACACCGATGTTGACGGCCGGTTTGGTCGAGTGGTAGTGACGCTGCCTCTTGATCAGCGGGTCCTGGGTTCGATTCCCAGTCGGGGCAAACATTTGTGTGAAAAGCAGATGTTTGTTCTCGGGTCATGGGTGTTTGTCTTTATGTGTGTTCCGAGGGACCCACGACACAAGGGAAAACCTTAGTGTGGGCTTTTGAGTGTGTAGCGTTTATAAAAGAAACACTGCGGCTGGCCCTGGTTCTAGGGAGCCTATAAAGATCATCGGTTTAGATTGGGAGCGTTTTGTAGACCCGCCTTAGCAGTTTCTGAGTCAACAAGCCATAGTTTATTCCGAAAGCGCTAGATAGGTTTTTGCTTATTCGATTTAATTTTGTGTAAGTTATAGGCCTAACCCTAAGCGTTTTTCTTTTTTTTAGTGCCATGCCATTGTCTTAGAATCATTGAAGTGTGAAATAAGCTCTACATTCTGAGTTTGGTTATTGAATTGAAAGAAAAGCTTACCGGCGCGGCGTTTGAAGCTTTTTGGGTAGAAGTACTATAGTTAGAAATGATTGATAATATGGTACAATAAACATAAAGTGTTTTAGAACGGTTTACGGTTTAGAACGGATCAGTAAGGTTAAGCATCGAACACGGGGCGTTACACCTTGATGGGTGACCTTAGTTAGGTAATTTATAACTTACGTTTCTGCGCTTATTCGAATCGAAATGCACGTTAAAGCGCCGGTCAAAGCTGTTTAAACCAATTCAAAGGTCATTTCGTGGTTTGAAAATTAAAGAAAGGGAATGATAAGCAACTGACTTTATTATACCTACACTGTAAATCTTTAGCTTACCTAACTTCCCTCACTCAATTTCCACGCTGGACTGGGAGTGAAAGAAAAACTTAGCTGCAAAATCTTCCTAGGCATATCGTAAAAGGTAGTAAGTGGGAGGCGAGGGTTTTGCTGTATTATGGGCGAAAGGCTGACAATCTCACACCATTATACATCATGTTTCATCTGATAACTCTCAGATTTTTATGGAATCAAGTGGTTTTAGAACCACAGATATTCTGCCTACCCTGATAGGGATTATAGGCATGAGCGTATGTTACCATGTATGGCATGTATGTTACCTAACTTATAGCTTCTTACATATTGTAAGAGAAAGCAGCACTTTTCAATGGTTCAGCATGTAGTATGCTTAAATATAATAGACTAGCTTTCTGCCCACGACTTCGTTCGCGTGGAAAAGTAGCCTACGTCCTTCTAGTTCTTCAGCCATCCCCTGTGCAAAAATCACATCGATCCGTTGCTTCGTTTCGACGTAAACGATGGTTTAAAAAATATATTTAAACATGATTTTAATATTTATAATATTACTAGCTTTCCGGTCGGGACTTCGTTCCCGTGAGAGTTCACCTATGTTTCTAATGGTGAAAAAAAATTTGAAATCAGGAGTTTTTGAGTTTATTCGTTACAAAAATGCAAATCTTTCCTCTTAATATTAGTATAATTAAGTATGGAAGAGTAAGGAATAGTGTACTGCAACTGGTACTAATAAAGTGAATAGCTTAGTGTAGTGTCGAATTTGTTGCAGCGTATCTTTTCCGTTAAAAACCATTGTCTCTTTCCCTCTTACAGGTCTCGAACACATGCACAAGCGACACATAGTGTACCGAGACTTGAAGCCTGCGAATATACTTCTGGACGAGCACGGCCACGTTAGAATATCGGACTTGGGTCTCGCGTGCGACTTCTCCAAGAAAAAACCACATGCCAGTGTGTAAGTATTGAAACAATCCAATTTTTTTCTATCAGCCTCTATATACATCTCCACCGAGTGAAATAATTAGTAATAGCCAATCAATTTTTAATAGAATCCAACTATTTGCGTAGCATACAGATATACCTATTAGTAAACTAGTATTATTGTAATAAAAAAGCTTTTTTTGTTCTAGTAAGAATATAGTTGGATTCGTACATAGTGTCTTAAAATAATAAAAATATGTGTAGGTAATAATAAAAAATACATTTTACATGCTAGTATGTAAAAATTCTAGCAATTAATGACTAATTAATTTTACTGGAGTATTGGTAAGAAGGGAGGACGTATCGGTGGGGACGTATATGGCTAGTAAAAAAAATATGGTAAATTGGGTACAGCGCCACCTAGCGGATTTTAGCGGTTAAAGAACCTAATCATTTCAACTTAATTTCCAGAGGTACACACGGGTACATGGCCCCTGAAGTACTCTCCAAAGGCACGGGTTACGACTCGTCAGCGGATTGGTTCAGCTTTGGCTGTATGCTGTACAAGCTGCTCAAAGGACACTCGCCCTTCCGCCAGCACAAGACTAAGGACAAGCACGAAATCGATCGCATGACGCTTACCATGGTAAGTACTCATGTAGGTTTTATTTTTATTTCTATAATGTTTATCGGAAAACAACTTCTTCACTGCTGGAACTTGTTACTTCTAAAAAAGTGACAAAAGAATAAAGTTCAATAAATCCCTACTAATATTATAAATGCGAAATTAACTCTGTCTGTCTGTCTCTCCGTTTTTCACGCCTAAACTACTGAACCGATTTTAATGAAATTTGGTACAGAGATAGATTAAAGCCTGGGAAAGGACGTAGGCTATGTTTTATCCCACAGTTGAGCACGATATAACCTGTAGTCCACGGGGGCGGAAAGTTAGTAGTATATACAGGGCTTTAGGTAAATCTCTTTCAACCTCTCGGGTGATTAATCAGTCCATGAAACTGAACAACTTTCCCCAAGGAACATAGGTCAAAATACGAAAAAAAAACCGGCCAAGAGCGTGTCGGGCCACGCGCATTGTAGGGTTCCGTAGCAGCATGGTTCAAATATGCAGCTGGCTTCTTAATTCTACAAGCATATTGTCATAGTTGATGTTAAAATCTCCAAATATATAAAAAATTATACTTAGTATCAAAAACAAATGTATTAAAAAGTTTGGCCTAAATACAACAGAATGGAAGTGTTTCATGCGCGAGCGAAGCGAGCGCGAATTTTTTTTTTTTTGCGACAATTTTATAGTAAGGAATAATATAATAATATCAAGCTAAGCAGGTGTATATTTTTAATGTCGTTTTCGCAATTAGCACCCACAAAAACCTATTAAACGACACCTGAAATGTCAATATGTTACAGCTTGGCTTTCGGCTCGCCTCACTTTTAGCGTGGAACCTTGTATGTCAACCATTTTGGATTAGGGTACACTTCGTCGTAAATGCTACCCTCGTGAATTATTCCACATTTTTTTTCGTTATAAAAATTAATGTTTCCTAAACGGATTGCTGAATCGAAAAACGTTTGTAGTAAACCCCTTCTATCTTTTAAAAAGCTATCCTATGATAACGCACTCGATGGTATCGGCTAGAAAGAAAACCATCGCCCATTCACGTTAATGGGAAACACACGAAAAAAATTTTTTCCACCATTTTATTTTTTAGATTTGACACCGCAATCAATAGGTATGTATGACCATGCCAAATTTTAGCTCTGTACTACCAAGGATCTAATATTAGTAAATATATACTTATTAATCCCAACTAAGTTTGGCACTTGGTCGACTATTACTCGCAAACTTGAAGGGCCATCTTATGTGTGATAGTTTTTCTTTTAATTTCGTTGTATATACTACCACCGTGAATTGTTTTACATTTTTAGAAACAACCGTTTAGCTGGTAGAGAGGGGGACACATGTGTTTGACAAAAATTTTTACTTTAAAAATTTATGTTTCGCAAACGGAGTGCTGAATCGAAAAACGTTATTAGAAAACTCCTTCTGTCTTTTAAAAAGCTGTCCTATGACACCCCATTTTATGATATTGGCGAGAAAAAAAAATTCATCACCCTTTCACATCTATGGGAGACACCCGAAAAAAAAACTACAGTTCTGTCGGCGTAATTTATATGTATGACCTTGCCAAATTTCAGCTCTGTGCTACCAAGGGTTTCTTAGGAAACCTGCGGACAGACGGACATGGCGAAACTATAAGGGTTCGTAGATTACTACGGAACCCTAAAAACAAATGTATTATTAAAGAGTTTGTAATTTCGGAAATCATTTTTGTTTTGGTCTAAATACAACCTAATGTAAGTATAAAATTCGCGAGCGAAGCGAGTGCGAATTTTTTTTTGCTTTTTTTTTACGGCAATATTACTGTTAGAAATAATATCAACCTGCTGTTAAAATAATTTTGATGTAATTTTCGTAATTAACACCCCCAAAAAACTATTTAACGACACCTAAAATGTCAATATGTTACAGTTTGGCTTTCGACCTCCCCTCACTTTTAGCGTGGAACCTTGTAAACATATTCTTATTAATCCCAAAAACGTTTGGTCGACTATTACTCGCAAACTTGAAGGGCCAACTTATGTGTGATAGTTTTTCTTTTAATTTCGTTGTATATTCTATAACCGTGAATTTTTTCACATTTTTAGAAACAACCGTTTAGCTGGTAGAGGGGGGGGGGGACACTTGTTTTTAACAAAAAATTTCACTTTAAAAATATTTTTTCTCAAACGGAGTGCTGAATCGAAAAACGTTCTTATTAAACCCCTTCTATCTTTTAAAAAACTATCCTATGACATCCCACTCGATGATATCGGCGAGAAAAAAAAAACCATCGCCCTTTCACGTGTATGGAAACACCCGAAAAAATGTTTTTTCAAAAATTTTATATTTTAGATCTGTCGGCGCAATCAATATCTATGACCATGCCAAATTTCAGCTCTGTAGTACCAAGGATCTTATATTAGTAAATATATTCTTATTAATCCCAACAGTGTTTGGCACTTGGTCGACTATTACTCGCAAACTTGAAGGACCAAGTTATGTGTGATAGTTTTCCTTTTAATTTCGTTATATATTCTACCAACGTGAATTTTTTCACATTTTTAGAAACAACCGTTTAGCAGGTAGAGGGGGGGGGACACTTGTGTTTGACAAAAATTTTCACTTTAAAAATTTATATTTCGCAAACGGAGTGCTGAATCGAAAAACGTTCTTAGTAAACCCCTTCTATCTTCTAATATGCTGTCCTATGACACTCCATTCAAAAATATTGGCGAGAAAAAAAAAAATTCATCGCCCTTTCACGTCTATGGGAGACACCCGAAAAAAATTTTTTTTCTAAGATTTTACTCTACAGTTCTGTCAGCGTGATTCATATGTATAATCATGCCAAGTTTCAGCTCTGTAGTACCAAGGGTTTCTTAGGAAACCCGCGGACAGACGGACAGACGGACATGGCGAAACTATAAGGGTTCGTAGATTACTACGGAACCCTAAAAATTGATCTCCCATACAAATTGCATCTGCTGATGGCGCATTTTGTATGGGAAGTCATTTTTTTTTTCATATTTCTACCTTTTACGAATACGGACAAAGGGGGCGTCCATAATTACGTGAGGCGTTTTGGGGGGGGAGGGGGTCGGGCCGGATCTCACTCAATCTCACGTGGGGGAGAGGGGGGGGTCTCTACAAATATCACGTAATATTTTCCCCCAAAAGAAATAGTGTTAAATTGTGGGAAAGCTAAGTTAAACCAACTAAACCATGTTGTTCCAGAGCCACTCTGAGTTCCCGTGGACTGAATTAGAACAATCTTTTTTTTTTCAAATTTAAGTTGATAAATCATAGCGGCTTTTTATTGTTCGATTATTAAAAGTTTAAAAATAATTAGGCAAATTATGTAAGTTTTCTAAATAAATTACCAATTAACGTATTTACACTAAAACTAAGCATTTTCATAAAACTCACGTGAGATAAAAGGGGAGGAGGGCTGTCGAGCCAAATCTCACGACATCTCACCAGAGGGGGTGGGGGGGTCGAAAAATCGCCAAAAACACCTCACGTAATTAATGGACGCCCCCTTTGTCCCTTGGGAAAGTTGTTCAGTTTGATGGACTGATTAACCACCCGAGAGGTTGAAAGGGAGATACAAATGTCATAAATCACGATTAAAATATTTGTAAAAATAATAATGCAGTCTTCTTTCATTGTGCAGTAATACTTTATCAAAACGAAATAAATTAATCAAGTTTGCCACTTACTTGATTCAAACTTTTGTAATTCTATGTTACTTATGATCGTAATGTATTGTTCTAAGTCATATCTCTCTTCAAAAATGTGGGTACATGAGCTAAAAAAGTAATAATTTGTTACCATCCTTAAAATACATTAAATGTTAATAAACTTCTGAGTATTGAGAACCTATACTATAAGGAAGTATACTTCTAGATATAACCTTGATTGCAACAGAAAACCTATTAAAAATAAACGAAGAGCTCTCAAACATCGTTCTTACTCGTATGTGTATATGCATGTAATACTGGTATGACAAAGCCGGCATGATGTGCGCAACAGTCGTGCGACCCCTTGCAGAACGTGGAGCTACCGGAGTCCTTCAGCCCGAGTCTGAAGAGTCTACTCGAGGGGCTTCTGCAACGGGACATCAATAAGAGGCTCGGCTGTAAGGGACGGGGGTGAGTCTTTATACAATCTGTACTGTATACAAATACTACATTTCAGTTCTACTGGAGCAAGAACTGTTATTTTTCATGATCGTTTCTTACATTGGTGTCAAACTAAGAAAGGATTTCCCAAAGTTTCTACAGGAAAAAGAGGAAATCGATGCAAAAGAATTGCGATAATTTTAAATTCATTTTCTACTCTAGAGAACGTAGCTCCCAGATTTCAGACTAAAACTAGATGGCCTTGAATTTTGAACTTAAATATCTAATATCTAAATATCTAGATATTTTAAATATCTTCACATAACGCTGTTTCAAGACAGTTTTAAAACTAACAAAGCTGTAGTTTTGAGGATTATATCTAGATGGCGTTGCTTGTAAAGGAAATTGTTGGAAATGCAAGTGAATGAAGAAATATTGTAGATAAAAATCGTAAATGCGACTTTTTTTCTACCTGATAGTAAGCAAGTATGGAATTAGTATGACAATTGTCAATCCTCTATGCTTCATTTTTTGAAGTAATTGTGTTTGAGTAGAAAGCAAGATGAAGCTATTTTAGATTATTTGTCGTGTTAAGCTACTAAACCGTTCCGTTTTATGTTTGCAACCTCTGCTTCTTTAGGGATATTGAGAAGAAAAATGTGTCCACACATACTAATCTTTTGTATCTTTCCCCAGTGCGGACGAGGTGAAAGAGCACGTGTTTTTCGCGGGCATCGACTGGCAACAAGTGTACCACCAGAAGTACACCCCCCCGCTCATACCCCCGCGGGGGGAGGTCAACGCGGCAGACGCCTTCGACATCGGCAGCTTTGATGAAGAAGACACTAAGGGGATCAAGGTATGCATACTAGTCATTGCATAGTACAGTCACAGCATAGTACAGTCGGTCATAGCATATTACAGTAACAGCGTAGTACGGTAGGTCACAGCGTAGTACAGTAGGTCACAGTATAGTACAGTAAGTCACAGCATAGTACAGTCAGTCACTGTGTAGTCAGTCTGTCACAGCATAATAGAGTAGTTATATTATAGCATTGTACAGTTGGTCATATGCCAAAAATCAGCTTTGAAAAAATCGCCAAAATAAGGTCCTAACCTAACCTAACTGGCTTGTTATAACTGCACAATGTTTTTGGTTGGTTTTGCTATCCATAGTATGAAGAGATAGTCGTAATTTTTTGTTGAGAATTTCATATAGGTTTCGTGGGTAAACTTGCTTAGTTTCATGGAGAGAATCAGCGAAACTTTACGCTAACTAATTTAAAGTAATATTTGTGTCTTTGTTTTAGCTGACAGAAGCAGATCAGATGCAATACAAGGACTTCCCTCTGGTGATCTCGGAGCGTTGGCAGTCTGAAGTGGCGGAGACTGTGTTTGAGACGATCAACCAGGAGGCTGATAAAGTGGAACACAAGCGGAAAGCCAAGCAGAAACAGAAGTTCGACGCGGACGAAAAAGGTAATGTTAGGCGTGTAATACGCACACGCTCCCAACTGTAGTCCCATACGGGATAGGCAGAGCATCAATGGTTTTGAAACCACTTGATGCCACGTTTGACATAAATTCAGAGGGTTATAAGATGAAATATGATGTAAGTGGTGAGAGGTTTTCAGCCTTTCGCCCACAATAATGTCCCACTTACTGACTTTTACAGTATGCCTGGGAAGAGTAGGCGGCTGGCACCTTCTATGTTTTTCTTTTACTCCAAGTCTACCATGGAATTTCTATCATGAACAAATTAAATATCATTTACTGACTTTCCGCCTGCGTGGACTACAGCTACAGGTTATGTCGTGCCCAACTGTGGGATAAAATGGAGCCTATTTCCTTTCTTTTTTTATTCCTTTTTTTTTATATCTCTATCCTATACCAAATTTCATCAAAATCGGTTCAGTTCAGTAGTTTAGGCGTGAAAGCGTAACAGACAGTCAGAGTTCCTTTTGCATTTATTAAATTAGTAGAGATTTTCATTTTTGCAGAATTCAGTAAGATCGAAAAAGCATTTTTCAATTTTTTTTATTTTTTATTTTAGACAGATAAATATACATACATTCGCTCACGCCTACTATAATCTCAATCGGGGTAGGCAGTGCATCAATGTTTCTGGAACGGTAGATAGATATTAGAGAAAAAAATCTTAAAGTACTCAATATTACAAACCTTAGTTTTTAACCGACTTCAAAAAAAAGGAGGAGGTTCTCAATTCGGGTATTTTTTATTTTATTTTTTATGTTTGTTGCTTCAAAACTCTGTCATTTGTAGACCGATTTCAAAAAAAATTTATTAGTTCGGCAGCATCTACTTCCAGATTGGTCCCATAAAAATTTTATCGAAATCGCTTCGTCAAAAAAAACATTTCTCTCTATTTACCATATTCCGCTACTAATTCACCTATTTGCTGTTTTACTTACTCGTGAACATAGCTTTAAAAAATTATTTCACCCTTTTTGAAGGCGGGTCAATTTTTTGTTAAAAATATTTTATTGAAGAAAATTAACAATAGGGGATGTAAGGCTGTCTGTAAGGGGCAAATAAGCTTTACTAGTTACTTATTTTTATCTTGTGTTTTCTTGTTATTTAGATACTATAGCGCTCCACAATGTGTGTAATTCATAAGTTTGATGTTTGATGACCTCGGACAAGATGGGGATAAAAAAAAGTTTGATTTTTGCGAATAAAATATTTATCTGTATATTTTTATAAATTAAAAAAAACAGCACTAAGCGCACAACAGCCATAATATTGGCGACTTCGGCATTCTGTATTTTAATTTTGATTAAAATACTCAGTTATTGGCAAAATTACGACATTGTGGACGGCATTTTTCAAAGAATTGGATCGTTTGTAGAAACTAGTACTAGAAAGAATAATATCTGATATCCTCTCGTCTGTACATTTCTTATTTCCAAAATTCCAGAATCGGACTGCATCCTACATGGCTACATCAAAAAGCTGGGCGGGCCTTTCGCGAGCGCCTGGCAAACGCGTTACGCCAAACTATACCCAAACAGGCTGGAGTTACATCTGGAAAACAGCGCTAAGCCAGAAATGATCCTGCTGGATACCGTTGAGGATGTTTCTTCAGACCTCGTCTCGGTTAAAGGGGAGCAGTGCATCGTGCTCCGAACGAGGAATGATACGAAGATCGTGCTCACTAATACGGTATGTGTTAAATAGCAAGACAGGGTGACCGGGACTACGTTCCCGTGGGAATTCTGGATAATTATGTAGCCTTTGTAACTCAGGTATAATGTAGCATTCTAATGGTGATAGAATTTTCAAAATTGGTCCAATAGTTTTTGAGTTTATTCGTAACAAAAATACAATTCTTTCCTCTTTAAAATATTACTGTAGATCAGCGCTTCTCAAACTTTTTTGTCGATGGACCCCTTTTGGAAAACTAAGTGTTTGGCAGAGCACTTAACTACTGAGTTAAACTGCCGGTCAAGCTCCTGGCTGAAAGTTGGGGCCCACGCATTTTAGATTTTAAATAGATAGAAAAATAACGTTTTTCTTCTATTCACGATTGCTCATATAATGAATTTCAGTACCTACTATTTTTAATTTATTCACGGAGCCCCATAGAGGCCCTGCGGAGCCCTGGGTCCACACTTTGAGAATGGCTGCTGTAGATGAAGTTTACTCATCCGTATTTATCGCTTGCTTCTAGGACGAGATCGGCCTGAAAGAATGGGCTCTATCTCTACGATCGGCCCACAAATGCTCTCAAGAATTACTGGCATCAATGGCGCGTAAGGCGGGAAAAATATACGGCACTGACGCAAAAGAAGGCATGCGCCCACCCGCCGCCCCTGTCGCCCCCACCGCGCCTCCAGTCGCCCCCAACGGGACCAACTAGCACGAGCTTGCGCCCAATAAGGGCGCAAAAATGTTCCGTCGCTCTAAGAGCGCAGCGCAACTCATCAAGTGAGTGCCCGGAACATTGATTCACCCACGTGATTTAGTGACATGGACAGCTTATCTAATGCTGAATTTTAATCAAGGTACAGTGCATCCACGGTTTTAGTGACATGGATTTATCTAGTGCTGAATTTAAACCAAGTGCTTGGATCATACTTTCACTTATCAAAGTGGTTTAATGACATGGATGGACAGGTTAATGACATGGACAGTTGGTCGTTTGCTGAATTAGACTCTAGTGCTCGGAAATATCTTTACTGTCCACATGGTTCAGATTACTTAGTAAATCAAGGAACAGCACTTATCCACGTTTTTTAGTGACACGAACAATTTATCTAGTGCTGAATGTAACTTAAGTGCTCGAAACATAACTTCACTTATCCAAGAGGGTTAGTGACATGGACAGTTTAATGTAATTAAGTGAGTGCTTGGAACATACATACATACGCTAACGCCTATAAACCCTAACTGAGTAGGCAGAGCATTACAGTAGTTCTAGTGAACCACGTTTGACACAAATTGTAAAGGTTATCAGATGGAATAAGTGAAAGTATGCTCGGAACTTACTTAAACTGATTCAAGTGATTTAATGACATGGACATTTATAAAGTTATTAATTCAAATCATGAATGCTCAGAACATACCTTTCCTATCAACGTGGTTCAGTGATAGATATCTTATCTATGGTTAAATTTGAAGCGATTATTTCGAATATACCTTCACTTGCCCACAATGAGTGTTCGGAACAACACCTATACACTTTCTTTGTAACGGTTTATCTAGTTTAGAATTTGAATCAAATAACTGCTCGGAACATACAGTCACTTATCCAAGTGGTTTGACATAGACGACAATGTAATGCTAAATTTAAAACGAGTGCAATGACTTTAATGCTGCTATAGGCCTGTATTACAGAAGGAGACTCAAGACGTGATCTATACTTAGTTATTGATTATCTCTTTCTCTCATTATCAAAATGACAGTCGATTGCTACTTAAGTATAGATCAAAGTCTGAGTTGCGTTCTGTAATACGGACTTAAGTGAAATGATAGCTATGAGCGGACCCGGCCGAGGATGTTGAAGTATAACTAAGTTTGAGTATCGGATGTGATATAAGTATTAAAGCTCCTGGTTATCTAGACTATAAAGTCCTATACCAGTAGGGTTAAAGGGCACTGTAAAAGTGAGACGTTTTTCTCATCGAAAGAAGGCTTTCAGTAGGTAAACTTAGTTTTTATCGCGCACTTAATAAAAATGTGGCCCATAGAGGTGCACAAGGAACAGAAGGTTCCGTTAATCCTAATCCATAGTTAGTTATACTTTAATAGCGCTGCAATATGTAACGTAATAGAAGCAGAGGTAAAAACGACGTGAAAAGAAAACTAAAAGTGAAGTGTACCATAAATCTCTAGTGTTTTTAAAATGGGACCTAGGAAGTAGGTCGACAATGGTAGTGACGGTACTAGAAAGTACCAAATTAGTAACCTGCCATTTATTATTGAAGTATGGTAAAATAAGGTTTTTGAACTTGAGCTTTCCAATTAGTGTTATAGAGTTTTACGGGGCACGTTGACGATAGCGGACTTTGCGATGGACAAAAAAATGTGTAAAGAATAAAATATGAATGTGAATTATATGCGTGACCCGGCCGCGATTCACCTCTACTTATGTCAGAGGAAAAAGGGCGGGCCCTCAGCCCTGATTGGTAGATCGCGAACACTAAGCCCCGCCCATTTCTCGCGATGCTACGGACTTTAGTGACTTTTAGAACTGCCAATTATTACTAAAATGAATGCTACTCGCATTTTATTGTTGTACGAATTAATGTGATAGGACCGATCAAATTTAATAAAATGTATAAATAGTTCCGTTTACCTACAATAATTTTCGATTGTGGTAAAATAATAAACTTTTGTAATCGTTTGCACCGATTGAATTTTGTAACTAATTGACGTATCGTTCTGGATGTCGTATTTAACTTTGTAGTAGGTATTGTAAAAATTTAATAACTTATAAATCAAGTAGATAAGAATAGCGATTACTTGTAATTGTAATGTGTTTGTGCAATAGATCAAAAATAATAATAAATTTTAAAAATGCAAATAATTATGGTCGGAATTAAAGAGAAATTAGATTGTCTTAAAAAGTTTTTGACGCAGAACGTTCGTTGCGCGTACTATTATAGAAGCTTCGACTTATCGATTTAAATCGTAATTAGATATTCTAGCACTCGTTTATATTTCCGACTATTGCACATCAAAGGTAATCAACTAATGACTATTGAACCGTTTTGTGTTCCGGGTGAATCATGTCATAATTAAATTAAAAGGTACTTAAAGAAAATCTTCACTCGACTTCCCTTCGAGTTCCGCAGCCAAGCACAATCGCGCGAATCGTCAGTCGCGGTCAAATTCCAAAGTGCCACGCGAGGGAATGAGTAAAATCTCAGTAAATTCGCGGTCAAATGCCAAAACGACTTTGTGTTCCCATTGTATTTTCATTTGATCAATCTATCAAACTGTGTATGCAGTCTTATAAAAAAGAATACGTGACATGGTATTCATTTTTATAAGACAGCATGCACCGATTGCCATTCATTAATATGTTGAAGTAAGGTAATCGGAACCTTTTCAACTTCATAGAGGAGAAAGTATGGAAATTATTATAGCCTCTATCTCGATTTTTTTTCGAATCACAATAAAACTTATTGAAATAGATAGAGGGTCCTAAAGTAACACGATATTTGCGGGAAAAGATTGAGGTAGCGACATTTATCTGTCTTTCTCAAAAATATTTCCGTCTAGGATACCATGTATGTGGTGTTGTTGTTTAATTATAGTATTCTCTGTTCATGTCAAGAAGAAAAAAAAACGTCGCCGACTTGAAAAAAAATCAAGATGGCTGCACGGAACACTATGCCAGATTTCAAAGCCTTCTCGCGCCCACTTGTCGCTGTCAAAATTGAGTGGTCTGTTGCACTCGACTCGCGCGATTGTGCTCGAAATGCGGTTCCAATGTTGTATCTATAATTCTATAGTAAAATAGAAAACTGATATAAGTAGATCTAATAAAATCTCTTTTCATATAATATTTAGAGGCAATACTTTTCTAACAACATTTAGGTGTGGTGATTGATAACAATAGTTGTAAAGGCAATATTTAGAGAATTTTAAAAGCATGTTTAATGTCAATGAATTTGTGTGGGAATTAATTTTTAATTAGTATTTATTCCATAGCGAACTTTATTATGGCCTGGCCACAATGACATTTGTATGTTGTGTATGTTTTATAGCAATGCAAATTTTGTTTTGATGTTTTGTGTCTGATGCAGATTTAGTTATTGTTTCGGATAGGCTAAGAGTTGGTAGTATAGACCTCTAATTTGCAAATATTTTGTTTTAGTAATATAACGAGAAAACGTTATATTACTAAAACAAAATATTTTTCGGTTTTTCGGTTGTACGAGTTTTTCGGTAATTGTCATACAAATGTCAATCTAAAAAAGACCTATTTTATTGTTATGGTCTATTAGCTTAAATTATTAAATAAACTCAATGATAATTGTTTTAATTAGTAGGTAATGTCCTTATAAAAGAAATTAACAATTTTTTTAACTCAAAGTTTATTTAGAAAAAAAGTGAAAGTGTATTCTTCTACATTCGGTATATCATTCGGTATATCATACTGTCTTTCTCGGGTGGTTCCTTGAAATTTAGTTTTTGTTAACAATAAACCTCACGAAGTCTTATACTACTAACTCTTAGACTTTGGGTTTCATTATAACGAGCACAGTTAGGCCTTTGTAGAAATTATTTTATATTTTGTTTAACAGTTAATTGTACGGAAAGCCGCACATCAGGTTACCACACGCGTGCACTCTGTGCTGTTGTGATAAGAACGGTTTTGCAATGAAAATGGAGTAATCTGATTCTGGCTTCTGTACTTACAAGGATCGGGTGAACAGATATTACTTTTTTAATTAAAAAAATATAAAAAAAATCATATATTTTCTAATCTATAATCTAAATTAAATAATCAGAAGAATGTGTGTCTGATTTATCATCACTCACCTATCGAATGGTGATTTTTACGATAGGCTCAACTGTGCACGTTAAAAGTATGATGCCTTACGTACGTTGACTTATTAAACAAGGTAAATAAATTAGTGATAGTTTATTATTATAATAATGTCATTGTACAGACTACAATGAATATATAAGCAATACTTGGACCCTGACTATATCAGAACTGTCTTTTACCGTGCTAAGAAGTCTTGTTATACTTACTAGATTATTTCCTTCGAGGTGTATAATTGTATATAAAGCTTTATATAACTTATATAGGAAGTACATTATGTCTAGAGATATAGTAGACATTAGTACTGCCTTATTTTGCCGATATATTGTGTTTAACAAGTAATTTTAGATTAAATATAAGTACGTATCGCTATTATATTAATCTTTTCGTTTTAAATAATTATAATCATTACCAATAAAATGTTATAAGAAATGAAAAATATCTAGATGCTAGTCAATTCAATGTTAACAATCTAATACTTGATTCTGTGGAATTAGAAACGTAATAGCTACCTAACAGTTTTGAGCAGTATTATAGGTTAGTTGTTATATTATAACTTGATGAAATCAATATCTATATTGTGATACTTTCTTGTTCTTTTTTCTTATTATTATTATTATTGTAGTAGCTATATCATTTATTATTATATTTCTGTAATGTATTTTACCCGCAATAGATTGTCAGAATGAACATGTAATATTATGAAAATGGCCAAATTAGTTGGATCTTAACATTCCGGTTTGCCAAAATAGATAATACATAGAGGGTATACTATTTATACAAGCATTTGACTTACTTAAATATTCTTTTTATAATATCTTGACCATTATATAGTGCCGCGTAGAACGTTTAGTTTAGAATGTGTTGACAATAGGTTTAATAAAAAGTATGCGCGTAAAACTGAATCTGCATCGGATCACCTAACATACCTCTTGTTAGAAAATATTTTTTATTGTGAACCTACATTATGTGTAGTAAATTGTTTATTTAATCGATTTGATGTTTTTTTTTGTCAATAGATCCGTACAGGAAAATATTACCTTGCGTATTTGGCTAATTAAGTTTTTGACAAAAAATAAAGACCACATATAAGGCAGTCACAAGGCATCCAACGCGCGCCACGCATACATGAATGCTGCATTTGTTCAAAAACGTTATTTTTTTTTAAAAACCGTGCACGCAATACTGGGTCGGTAGGTACTGTAGAGATGCACCCGAGCTCGGCTTAATTTACGTACAAAACCATTATATTATGAGTGGCGCGCGTTGGTTGCTTTTATGCGGTATCTAGTAAGGAGGTAATCTGTGATCTTAAGTATACTTGAGAATTTACAAGTATAGTTTGCATAAACAAAAAGTTTAGCAAACCAAGGTTTACAAAACCAGTTTCTGTTTTCAAGGGATTTATCTTCCTAGCGTTTGATCCCGTTTCTCAATTGGGGTACGCTTGACTATGATCCAGGATATGGTAAGTCTAGACATTACAGTGGAGCGACTGCACAGGGGAACCTGACCAGATTGGGTCATGGTTACACATTTAGTCGCCTGAATCTGCAGGTTTCCTCGCTATGATTTCCCTTACTGTAAGAGTATCGGTTAGTGTGTAAAGCACCTTATTTATCTTGCTGGACCATCAGAGAGAGACAGAGCTATACTAGTAAACGAGAGATTGACAATGTCTCGTTTCTTAGTATAGCTCCGTCGCTGTCGGATGGACCAGCATGATGGATAGTGTATAAGGCGTTTTACTAACATAAGTAAAAATCGAGCTAGCAGTAATACGTTAGAATAACACTGCACTCACGCATATAATCCCCGTCGAAGAAGGCAGAGCACCACGTGGCTTCAAAACTACATTTGACATAAGTACATATATGAATTCAATTCTTTGAATTGAATTTCGTAATATGGCGCATAATCTACGTGGTCGCACAATACCCCTCAATATCGTACTTTTACCAATGTCTGATGAGTATTATAAACAAAATTAAAATATGGGATGGCGAGGTCACCAATATCAAGTAGAGAAACAATTATTAAATGAAACGTGGTGATAGGTTGTCAGCTTTTTTCCCATGATACAGCAAAGCTAGGTTCTTACTTACTGGCTTCTATTGCATGCCTGGGCTAAGGTGCCAGTTGACACATTGTAAGTTTTTTTTTCACTCCCAGTTTGTCGACTTTTGGTCCTCATGGTTTAGCTCGGTGTACTGCCGCTGCCGCCGAGAGCGCCAAAATGGCGAAAAGCTATTGGTCACGTTTTTGATTTGACAATTGATTTAAATTATTTTTATGTCTATAGATGCTTTATATAATTTTGTCATCCCTACTAATATTATAAATGCGAAAGTAACTCTGTCTGTCTGTCTGTCTGTCTGTTACCTTTTCACGCCTAAACCGCTGAACCGATTTTGATGAATTTTGGTACAGAGATAGATTAGAGCCTGGGAAAGGACATAGGCTACATTTTATCCCACAGTTGGGCACGATATAACCTGTAGTCCACGCGGGCGGAGCCGCGGGCGGAAAGCTAGTGTTTATATAAGTTTGCCCTGTTCCGTACTGACGCTATGCGGTAGAACTAGAGAGCGGAACGAAACACGCTTTACAAAATTATCTCACACGTCTATGTTAGCTATGCTGGACATAGATCTATTCATAAATTAAGTAAATATAACTCTTTGCAATACTTTACCTTTACTCCAAGCTTTGCACTGACGGTAAGTATTTGTTTTTATGATATGTTTCAAGCATGGACCTAATATCACTATTTCCTAAATCCTAGGTCCTTTTACCATATTACGCCCATGGTTTCAAGCTTACTTTCTAGACATAAAAACACCTTATTTTTTCTATGTCTATGGGTACTAATTTTTCTATGTCTAAAAATAAGAATAGAAATATTAGGTCGATGCTAAATCACTGTTTGTCCATGGTTTCAAGTTAGGCCAAAGAGAATTTAAATAACACACCAACATATAAACCAACACTGTCAATCAAATCCCAGTTTCAACCCGGTTGTCCAGTATTTAACTCCCCAAAAATCTGCTCACAGTGAAAACATGAAAATAAAAAAAGTTCGGACAAATGCAGTGTAAAAAAACATGCTAGACCATGTCATTTTCTTCTCCTCGTTTTTCCTTTGCATGTCCCTTGGGGGATATTATAAGAGAATAAGGGATTTAGACTTGAAAAAGAACTACGGCGCAGGCCTCGGTCTACTGGTAACCTGCTTAATTTGTGGCCTTCAAATATACCATTCAGCTTTACTCGTCTGGGGAAATATAATTATAATCAAGTGCTGCGATAAAAAGTAAGCATCGCTTTTGTTGACTGGTTAACAGAGAGTGTTGGTTAGATGTCAATGTTTGGGGGTTGTTCATTTTAGAAGTTTATTCGGTGGGTTTAAGCAAGCAGTTGTGGAGGTTTTGTAGTTGCTGTGCGAGCCTGCGCTACCTCTCCATACGGCGCAGATGTTCTTCTCAGAGAAGTTGCTTTGATGGATGAACTACTGGACGTATTTAGATAATACTTTTAGATATAATTTAGCCCTCAGAATAACATATAGACTAGGTATATAATTTTCCACGGGAACGAAGTCCCAGGCGGGAAGGTAATGCCGATATTATATAGAATACCTTCTCATTAGGTACGGTCCGGGGCAAACGATTAGTTTAAAGTTTACTTTTTTGTTGTTGTTGTTTTATTTTGTATATTATTTAAATTTAAATTCAATTGTTAAGAAATACAGTTTTTATTTGCAGATACATCCATCAAATAAGTTTAGGATTCACATGGACTTATCTCGTATACTTGCAATTAAATTTGCCTCATGACATATACATGCTCTGGTTGCATCAAACTATAGCTTTGCGTTTAGTGGGATTGGCTTTCGAGGTCCACATTACTTGGAAGAATAAGATACTGAAATGGAAAAATGCCGATAAAGTCATTACTCACAGCGTAGATTCGGAACTATTGAATGCCGAACCTACCGCTATCGATATTCTTACGTATTCGTATTTTTTTATTGGATTACATAAAGGTATGAAGTTTAGGTGACTTTTAGAACCTATATGATTTATTTTTTTAATTGTCTTCCGATACAAAGGCAAATAAATAGCTGATCGCACAAGATTTAAGGAGAGACGAATTTTTTTCACATATCGACCTATGTTCCTTGGGAAAACTTATGCAGTTTCGTGGGCTAATTCACATCCATAATTTTCGCTAACTAATTTAAATTCACCCCCATTACTTATTTCTACTAGAACATATGTGGTCATTGCCAGCGAATCAGAATACAATTTTGTTATCCAGCACCGAGGTACCTAATGCATTTTTTATTATTATGGAATCGATTAAAGAAACTACGTGTAGATAAGTGGCATTGAAAAAAAGAGGACGTGAATCTGCGTGACATAGTTTTGTCATGCTGATGTCGTTCTGGCTGTTCCGTCTAACGCTATAAGATATAACGACGTACATACGACAAAGTTATGATATCACGCGTTTATGCTAGCTATGCAGCAAAACTAACGTAGATATGTGACTTAATTTGAGTTGATCTTTACTTAGTAAAATACCTTTTTTTATTAAGAATGGATTCGCTCTTGCCCATAATCTAGCTCAGGGCAAAGATTCGGTCCAGGATGTAGCGAGCTCACCCAAAAGAAGCCTGTTCACTCGTATTTTAAAGATATTCGGGTTGTATGAACTCGGAAATATAGACGCCGGCAGATAATTCTACTCCTTGGCAGTGCGCAATATAAAAGATGAACACACACATAAATTAACCCCCATAGACTTGACTTCGGGTTTTGTTTCAGGTCCATATTATAGGTGGAAACTTCTTGAGGACCACTTGGTATCTCCGTTCGGTGTACTTGGGAACTTTCGGATACTAACAGAATATAAACTAAAGAAAGCCTTCGTCTATCTCTTGGGATACATTTTACTACGGGCCAAATATAGTCCTAAGGTATGGTCTTTTTTAGATCAGTAATTTTATTACCATAGCTGATCAGTGATCAATAGTGGCATAAAACGGCATGCCGCATGTTCGGGAAAGATATAAACTGTGTTGCTGTCAAAATCCATCGACATACAGGGTGTAAAGGACAGCTTAGCAAATACTAAAATGGTGGAATCTACCCATGACTATCATCAGCTATAAGTAATTATTTTTTCCCGGAAACGTCATGTAAAGAAGTTTTTATTATTTACCTACTTTGGCGTTACGAAATGTATCGCGAAACCGCGCTCCGCGCGCTATCCCCCCGCGCCGCGCTGCTATCGCAGTTACGTTGTTATGATTGTTTTTATTGCAAAATGGAGTGTATTCGATTAAATAATAAAAAATTTAAGCAGAAAATATTTTAAAAAAAATCCACTGGAAAATCATTCAGAATGATTGTCCAAGTCCAGGGTTTTAGTTTTTGCTAAGCTGTCTTTTACACCCTGTATACATTATACACACACTCACGCCTATTATCTCTGCGGGGTGGGCAGAGCATCAGTGGTTCTTAAACCACTTTACGCCACATTTAACATACTTACATTGAGGGATATTAGATGGAACACAGTATTGTAGTGAGAGGTTGTCTGTCAGTATTTAGCCCACAATACGTCAAAACCCACGCGTCCCACTTACCTACTGACTTTTACAGTATGTCTGAGAAGAGTTAGCAGCTGGCACATTCTAAGTTTTTGTTTCACTCCCTGTCCAACATGGCACAATCCATCATCAAGCTTGACAATTATATCGTAACGGAATAAAATAAAAATAAACGCTACACACTCAAAGCCCACACGGGTCCCCGGCAGAGTAGAATAGGACCACCCTCTTTCTTACTGAGGTGTCGTACAAGGCGACTAAGGTTAATGTGCAAGCAAGTTCATCTGCACACAGAGAAGGAAAACTGCAATTATATCAAAACCCTCGCCAACCTGTCTGCCAAGCGTGGTGAGTATGGCATTTACCCCTCATGTTATCGAGGGAGGCCCGTGCCCCAGCAGTGGGGACGTATATAGGCTGATGAAGAGACTCAAAGGCCCACACTACTAAGGTTTTCGTCCGTTGCTCCGTCTCCTACGAATGTCTCTTCGTGCTTCTATTGTGTTGGCAAAAAAAATCTATGCTCCATAGCAGTTCAGATTCATTTTACGTTGTCTTAGTCGCCGCGCCAAGTCGCTTGTGTGTAAACAGCGCCTAATAGGCAAGTACTGCAACTAGTATTTGATCACATCAGAACAAGAATGTAGTACTTACCTACTTAAGTACTCGTAGATCGCGATACTTGGCTGATCAAAGTTACCCTTGATTTAAGTACAGTCAACGGCACATCAGGTTACCACAAATTCTAATGCTTGGAGATAAAATTGAAAATCGATTGAAGAAATTTGACAGTTTTGGATAGCATGATGCGTTGTCCCTGTACATTATTTAAAGTTAAGCTAGTCTCAAATCCTGGTACCACTAAATTCGTCTTTTCGGATTGTACGGATTTCTAATTATCACTTGCTTAACGGTGAAAGAAAACATCGTGATGAAACACGCCTGTCCAAGAAAATTCGAGCGGTCCACCAACCCGCATTAGGGCCAGCGTGGTGGACTATATGGCCTAAAACCCCTTCGTGTTTCGAAGGGAGGCCCGTGCCCCTTGGTGGGGACGTACATGAGCTGATGACGACGACGACGAAGCTAGTCTACGTTAACATACGTAGGAATAATCCCTTTATTTCGCAGGTATACCTACAAGACGAATTCTACATGGATTTCGGTAGCGAGCTGCGCTATTTATACAACGTCCCACAATTGATGATGTTCTTCTTGTACCACCAAACGGTATCAATGCTTAGTACTAGCGTATGTACTGAGACTGGCTTTGGAGTGTATCCTTCAAAATGTGTGGCTATGCCAGGCTATGGCCCGACCACGGGATCGGATATACTGACAGATGCGTTCGTATTATTTTTTGGTTTTTAAGGGTGCGCGTTAAAATTTTTTTTTTTTTATAAGATGGGTTAACTCTTGACCTCAATCTTGACCATAAGGTCAAAGATGAGGTCGACGACGGAGCGAGTTAACCCAGAAAATGCCTATAAAGGCACTGGTACTCCCACGCACCGACGGAAAACAGCAAGCTGTTTGGCGTCGGACTTCGGTAGGAGGGTGGTCGCGAACCAGACGGCCCTTTACAGAGCCTACCACACCGCATGAGACCATAGGACGACACCTCAGATTCAGAAAAAAATGAAGTGTCGTTGCCTGGGATGGATTACTAGGAGGCAGGTCTCATTTGTGTTTCCTTAGTCGCCTCTTACGACACCCACGGAAAGAGATGGGGTGGTGTTATTCTCAACCGATCACCACACGGTTATCACCAATTTATCACCGATCACCAATTTAAATTAGGCCCGTTGTGTGTGAAAAAGTATGAAAAGTTCGCGTCGACAGTTGCAGCCTGCGGTTTCAATTTGTAACTGGTTCAGCAGTTTGTAAATTAGGCCCGTTGTGTGTGAAAAAGTATGAAAAGTTCGCGTCGACAGTTGCAGCCTGCGGTTTCAATTTATAACTGGTTCAGCAGTTTGTAAATTAGGCCCGTTGTGTGTGAAAAAGTATGAAAAGTTCGCGTCGACAGTTGCAGCCTGCGGTTTCAATTTATAACTGGTTCAGCAGTTTGTAAATTAGGCCCGTTGTGTGTGAAAAAGTATGAAAAGTTCGCGTCGACAGTTGCAGCCTGCGGTTTCAATTTGTAACTGGTTCAGCAGTTTGTAAATCAGGCCCGTTGTGTGTGAAAAAGTATGAAAAGTTCGCGTCGACAGTTGCAGCCTGCGGTTTCAATTTGTAACTGGTTCAGCAGTTTGTAAATTAGGCCCGTTGTGTGTGAAAAAGTATGAAAAGTTCGCGTCGACAGTTGCAGCCTGCGGTTTCAATTTATAACTGGTTCAGCAGTTTGTAAATTAGGCCCGTTGTGTGTGAAAAAGTATGAAAAGTTCGCGTCGACAGTTGCAGCCTGCGGTTTCAAATTTATAACTGGTTTAGCAGTTTGTAAATTAGGCCCGTTGTGTGTGAAAAAGTATGAAAAGTTCGCGTCGACAGTTGCAGCCTGCGGTTTCAATTTGTAACTGGTTCAGCAGTTTGTAAATTAGGCCCGTTGTGTGTGAAAAAGTATGAAAAGTTCGCGTCGACAGTTGCAGCCTGCGGTTTCAATTTGTAACTGGTTCAGCAGTTTGTAAATTAGGCCCGTTGTGTGAAAAAGTATGAAAAGTTCGCGTCGACAGTTGCAGCCTGCGGTTTCAATTTGTAACTGGTTCAGCAGTTTGTAAATTAGGCCCGTTGTGTGTGAAAAAGTATGAAAAGTTCGCGTCGACAGTTGCAGCCTGCGGTTTCAATTTATAACTGGTTCAGCAGTTTGTAAATTAGGCCCGTTGTGTGTGAAAAAGTATGAAAAGTTCGCGTCGACAGTTGCAGCCTGCGGTTTCAATTTGTCACTGGTTCAGCAGTTTGTAAGTTATAAGCAATCGAATGTCGGAGCTGATAAAAAAACTTTAACTTTAGAGTTAGGACATCTAGCGGATGTCCTAACCTACTTAACTATAATTTTTTACTTACACAAAAACTAAGGTACTTTTTACTCATATATTCGTATAATAAGCACATAAGAGACTGATAAGGCTGAATAGTTTCTCAGTTTTTTTTTAATGAGGCTGACATATTCAACTAGGTATGTACAAGGGTGATCTAAAGTCGCTAATTTTAGATATAAAAAATGCTGAATGGTTTTTGATGCAACTTGTTACCATAGGCTACCTTAAGTAAATATGTATATATGTTACAGTTAAAACTAGTTAGTAGTTAGAACGCGTTTTTCCTAGTTAGAACTAGTTTTTACTTGGTGCCTTTGTTAAAACTAGAAATAATCAGTTAAAACTAGAATTTACCAATGACATATTAGATTTTCAGATAAAACTAGTTGTCACATCGAGCTATAGTTAAAACTAGCTATAGTTAAAACTCCCCCCCCCCCCCCGCGGAGATTATATCGGGGCAGAAACTGTAGGTTAGGTTAGGTTAGAACTGCGACCCCCAACGCACGAGCCGAGCGAGCGAAGCCCCCCCGCGGAGATTATATCGGGGCAGAAACTGTAGGTTAGGTTTGTTAGTAGCCTAGCCTAACCAATCCGTTAAGGGTTGGTTAGGTTAGGTTAAGTTAGAACTGCGACCCCCAACGCATGAGCCGAGCGAGCGAAGCCCCCCCGCGGAGATTATATCGGGGCAGAAACTGTAGGTTAGGTTTGTTAGTAGCCTAGCCTAACCAATCCGTTAAGGGTTGGTTAGGTTAGGTTAGGTTAGAACTGCGACCCCCAACGCACGAGCCGAGCGAGCGAAGCGAGCGTGCCGCGGCAGCGGCCGGCGAAGTGCCAGAAAAGACTTTGGTTGCGTTAAACGGTAAGCACAACAACTACATAACCCACAACATAACCTCAAGCCAATCAGAATAAGGTATGATGAACTCTAACCTCGGTCGGAACAGTTTTAACTGACTCGCTTCGGGAAAACGCGTTTTGTCTTGCAGAAACTAGTTTTAACTGATATTTGATTCAGACATTAGTCAATTCTAGTTTTAACAAAGGCACCAAGTAAAAACTAGTTCTAACTAGGAAAAACGCGTTCTAACTACTAACTAGTTTTAACTGTAACATATAATACATATATATCCATGTAGACTATAATTTTTATAGAATTGCCATGTGCACAGGGATTTTATTTTATTTTATAGGCCGCATATCTATATAAAAATAAAAATGAATCGCTAAATATGTAGCTAAGGGCAAAACTCGAGAACGGCTGGACCAATTTAGCTAAGTTTTCTTGATGAGTTTTTAATTTGTAAGGGTAATGTGTAAAAAAAAAATTGAAATCTACTGGGAACATTCCCAAAGGAGGTTGCTGGCGAAAAGCTAGTCTACACTTATATTATTAAGAAGAAAGATTTGATTGTTTGCATTGAATCGGCTCCAAAATTACTGGACCGATTTCAAAATTACTTTCACTATCAGAATGCTACATTAGCCCTGATAAACATAGGCTACATAATTTGACCGAAATCCCACAGACTTATTTTAATAAAACTGTACCTTTCTCAAAATCCAGGAGTACATCTACAGAGGCAGCACTGCGTCAAGAATATAATTTCGCAATGCTGAAATTCTCCAATAACTCGAACGTAATATTCGGCCCAATGATGAGCGACACGCTCCGCAGTTGGGATATGGCCACAAGGCATTGGTTCAAGGCTTACACATACAGACTAATGATCAAGACTAATAAAGAATTCAGGTAAGATGGAATTGGGTAGATATTGAATAATATAAATATATATGCAGGGTGGTCCAAAAGATGACGTCAAGGAATTTTTTTTGGATTCCTCACCCCTGGGTGAATCCGAAAATACCCCATGTATGTATGTTCCGCGATTTTTTGTAGTTTAGAAGTTATGATTTTTTGAAAGTGTTTTTCGAATTTCCTACCAGCGCTAATTTAAAAAATCATAACTTGTTTAATAGTAATAAATTTCAAAATATTTTCGGATTCACCCAGGGGTGAGGAATCTAAAAAAAAATCTTTGACGTCACCTTTTGGACGACCCTGTATATATTCAGTAAGATAATATATTAATAAACATAATATAATGACAGAATACCTGATGTGTGGCCCTCAGTAGGTACACACGGCAGCACAACAAGCTATACATGTTGACCTTGACGTCGCCCTTATCTCGCTCGTAATGGCGTCGGCTTTCGTAGTGCAAATGGGTAACCTGGAGGGCTACCACCTAAGCGAAGCTGATGCTGGGTGAACGAATGGAATGTTGTCGATTGCTTCTTTATAGGGAGACTTTTATAAACGACATGAATCAAACACAGCAATGTACATCATTCTATTCGTTCAATCAGTATCAGCTTCGCTTAGGTGGTAGCCCCCCTGGTTCGCTGCTTTCTGTAATGTTTTCCTTTCCTTTCCCAGGAGTGCATGTACTTTCGCTGCATATTGTGTTTGGTCGGGGCTTTCTGTGCAGAATGCCATCGTGTGCGCAACGCTCTGGGTGTATGTGCATATCGAGCATGAAATCGCGGAAATCACTGAGACTAATAAGGGCATAGTAAGTTCCATAGATAAATAGATAGATATAAAAAATAAAAATGTATTTATTCAGAAAAAAACAAGTTAATAAACAACAAAACGTTTATTTGTCTGCACAGTCACACACATACACAATTATTGCCACATATACATAAGTGTATACATATAAAGTTGATGCAACATATTCCATTGTAATTAGTAGTTTGAATCCATTGCGTTATTGGTCGACTTTTAGTTAGCTTTATTTTTTTATTATTAATAATGGTTTTGCTCTTGAACACAATCTAGCACAAGGGATAAAATTAAGATAAATAGATACTTAGACAAATTCATAAAGTGCAATTCTAAAATTAAAACTGTTGTATTGTATCACCCCCGACATTCGATTGCTTAGCTTTTAAACGACTGAACTAACTTTGATGAAATATATAGCTAAGAACAGACTCGATTACGTCAGATTTCAAACAAAATACGACGCCACAGACAAACAAGATTCAAGATTCAAGACATTTATTTGACACAAAACACTACAACACAAAGAAAATAAAATAACATATGTACAATATAAAACACAGGACAAGAACACATACAGGAGACGACAAAACAATGTATAATTGTGCTGTAGTGCGGTGTCAAAAAGGACACAGCTCAGCATGTGTTGAAGCCGATGCCCCAACGCTGGTTTTCAGCCGTACCCTTGGTGCGCGTGTGTACATAGCCGACGGAAAAGAGTAATCTACTACCTAATGTGTTATATATGTGTATGTGTGGTGTGTGTGTGTGTACTTTGTTTGTGTATGTGTGTTTGTAAATATGTGTGTTTGTTGGTGACAGTGTGACAAGGATGACTGATAAATACAAAAGGTAAATAAATGTGTGTATGTGTGTGTGTGTGCTTGTAGATATGTGTGTATGTTGGTGACAGTGTGACAAGGATGATAGATAAATATAAGAGATAAATAAATAAATAGTCTTTACTACTCCCTTAGGTATGTTGGAATAACCCGACCACCTACAGCAAGAAGTTTTTGACAACTTATTAAATGCTTCTTGAGTTGCATCTTAAAAGAGTGTATTGATTTTAGTTCACGAAAGGGAGGGGGTAGGTTATTCCAACATTTTGTGGCTGTATATTTGTAACCTCCACGAAAAGCCGCCGTGCGATGCTTTGGCATGGAGAGCTGCCAACTTGCCAAACGGCATGCTTGAGTGGAATTTCGCCACTGCAACTTCTCGTACAGGTACTTTGGACGTCCGGTTTTTATCACACCAAACAAAAGAGTAGCCAGATGATGCTCTCTACGCAAAGGCATCTTGAGTATACCGGCAGCGTTGAAATAGGGTGTCACATGCGTGCGTGGGGGAATTTTAAAACAAAAACGGGCACACGCGTTTTGCACGCGCTGCACCACGCGGTCAGTGCGAGCCAACAGCCGTGGCCCATACAATATATCCGCGTAGCTCAGTTTTGATAAAATAAGTGCGTCGCATAGTCGAATACGAAGGTCTACACTGAGGAAGTCACGGATTCTATATAAAATTTTAAGCCTGTAAAAGCAGGTTTTCGCTATCTCGAGAACGTAACCTTCGAAGCGAAGACCCTCGTCCATTAACACTCCTAGGTTTCTTGCTTCTGAAACGCGTTCCACCTGCTCACCCAACAACCAGATACACAGACAGACAGATACACAAATACACTCGTCAAACTTAACACCCCTAAGGTTTTTTTGTCGGGGATTAATAAATACAGTTTACGAACAATCAACACAAAGAATTGCAACAAAAAACAAACGAACAAGGAACACAACTTCTTTTTTCTTCTTCTTATCGTGTAGGTATACACTTGAAATTTTAATGGTTGTTCTCCCGTCGCGAGGGGGTTCAGTAGCGTTATTCGAGCAACTTTTACTATGGGAACACTAGTGAAATCTTGAAAAAAAATTCAACTCTCCATACAAATTGTCCGGCCCTGCTATATAGTGAACTTTGTATGGGAAGTTGGATTTTTTTTTCGAAATTTCACTAGTGTTCCTATAGTAAAAGTTGATCGAATAACGCTACTGAACCCTCTCGCGACGGCAGAACAACCATTATTTCAAGTTGTATACAGGGTGAAAAAAAACCTCCCAACTATATTCAAAATCCTGAACCAGTATCACTTACAGAACACTTTTAATTTTTTTTTTTGCGGTGTGAATTTTTATTTTTTTTCCTAAACGTAGACACCACTCGGGTGCACCCCCCGAGCGCTACAAGCAACCCTCGCATGCCTGGCGTAGGAGTAATGTCTACTTTTATCAAATCAGTCAAATAACCCGCCCCTTGTCATCCTTGGTGCAAAGGTGCCCATAACACTTGCAGCATTACCACGTTGAATGGCAATGGACAACCTTTGCACCAAGTACCCCTGGCGATGAAGGGAATAAAAATGTAGTTATTCCCTAGCGCTGTGTATTTTTCTTTCTTTTTTACTGCCGCATTTTCCGCAGCAGCCCCCGCCTCCCTAACAGTATGACTAAGGTGCAAGGTGACAAAGGTGCTGACTTCAATCTGTCGATTGAAGTCGTATCCCTAGGCTGAATTTTTCAGAATAATAGTGGCCTAACTCAAATTTTAAGTTATAATCAGATTTAAAAAAAATATCGGACAGAGAAGGGTATATAAGAGACTGAGAATATGCTATTTCTTTATTCTACCATTAAACACCATTGAATGTGCCTCTTAGGGGCCTTCTATGAACATAGCTCGGTAATTTTTTTTTAAATTAAGGTTTCTACTGTTCTGAAGGTGCGACAGGACGAAGTAGGAAAACATTTTTCGCCTCCTTAAAACTCTTGCGACTGATCTTGAAGTTAAATATGTACTTATGGAAAATAAACCATTTTGTAGAGTAGGTAACAATTGCATTTATTTTTGAATGTTTAGCGTTCAATACACCAGTGCCTACTGCGTATGTCAGACAGACACATAATTTATTGCTTTATAACATACACACAACATACCAAACAACCACAGGTACACACGGCAGCACATCAGGATATACATGTTGACCTTGACATAGCCCTTATGCCGCTCGTAATAGCGCCGCCGGCTTTCGTAGTACTTCGGTAGCCTAACGTGCTGCTGTCTGTACAAATACACGATGTAATAAACAAAAGATTACAAAGGTATGTCGTTTGTTACAGTGCACGTTTCCATGGAGCGTGGGTTTTTCAATAATGAGGATATTTTGCCTTTTATATCTAGCGCCGTGCTTCTTAATAACCGACAAAGAAGCTACATTTCGATACTATAACTCTATCTATTGGGTGTATCATATAATTTTGCTCGTGTTATTGGTCTTCGTTGTCGTTTATTGCAAAATATACCGTGTCGACATGATGCGCTCTCGGAGCTCTTTACTAAGGTATAGTCCTAAAATATCTTCACTTCAAACAATTACTGTGGGTCAGAGTGTCACAGTGACAACAGATACTGAAGACAAACCAAGAAAGGAAGATAAAGATAACGATAAAACCAGTCCGGATTACGAAATTCCGTCACACAGCAAATTATCAGCGGAACCCAGCAAATTTCATCGTATTTACAAGGTAAAATACAAAATCGAAGCACAGAGACTTTGACCTAAAAATCTCAACTACACTCAAAGGAATTGGGGTCGATAAAAATATGAACATCTTGCGGATTCCTAGTAGATATCCATTTTATGGATATAAAAATTTTGGGTAATTTACTTTTGCATACGTTGCGGCCTTCCGTCAAGGCATTTTGGTAGAAGCCTTCACCAGAAGTGGAATTTCAAAGGCTGAAATGATGATAAAGACCTAGATAACCCTGCAACGATTATTCAATAAATTGAACTTAATATTCATAGTCCCAGAGTGTCTGTAGATAAGCTGCTCTTCTATCGTGCTAATGGCATTTAGCGATTATGCTTTGCTTTGCAATAACGATGTCTTTGTCGAAGGCTCTCACAATATATCTTCTAGCCTTTGGGTTGTCAAACATTTGCTTAAACAGGCCACGGTTATAACGACATAGTTGCCTCAAACTAAAGTTCCGCTTCGTCTGAGAAACCCATGGCACGATCGATCTAAATGCAGAGTCGGTTTATGTACTTCCATTCCAACACTCTTTAATCGTGCGTGGCAAAGAGGAAGAAATTTTGAAAGCGGATAAATAGAGTGGGTAGCTTCTTGCCTGCCAGATGTTATCTACATTTAGCTTGAGGGCTTTTGATCAATCGGACCAATCCACTTCGATAAACTTTTGCCATTTTTTGACACAGGTGTAATCGTGCGTAAGCTAGCATTACACCAATGCTAGCTTATACACGTGGTAATTTTGTCATATGGATCTCGATCTGACCTCTCGTTCTAACGCATAGTTAGTACGAAACAGGCAGAACCACATCGAAATGACAAAATTATATCTCACGTCTATGTTAAACGGCTGGTGTCATTAGTCTGTGTCAAGCTTTGCCATCTCAATTAAGCGTGCCCCGCTGAATCTGCTATAGTGCCTCTTTATTCTGTCACAGTTATCAGAAAAAAGAAAAAGAGAGATGTAATGATTGATTGAGATGCACTGAGCCTTTCCGAGTGTGTATCGAATTGAATGTAGAATATATGGCCTCGGGGCCATACTTAGTGCAATTCTATATCATACTTTTACGCCTATAATCCCTATCAGGGTAGATAGAACATCATGTGGTTTTAGAACCAGTTGACGCTACATTTGACATCTGTCCTAGGTTATTCGATTAAATACATGTGTTAGTGGTGATAGCGTCCCACTAACTGGCTTCTATAGTATGCCATAAAACTATCTCAAGGTTTGCCTTCACCGTCGGTCTGACACAGGGCTATTGGGCGTTTTTCCATTTGACGGTTTGCCGGCCGGCAGCGACTGGAAAGCTTCGTGTCACGGCGCTGGCGACGGCACCGGTGAGAATCATCACCGTTTCGGCGCCGCGCCGGCCGGCGCCGGTCAGTAAAGAAACATGCCATACATTTTCATACATTTATGTTTCCCCGGTAGCCGGACCGTTACCGGCGCCGCCGGTGCCGTGCCATTGCCGTGCTGTCAAGTCGAAAAACTCCCATTATCTTCTGAACTAGTTGAAATTTTCACAGACTATGTGTAGCTGTGGTCACCGACGACGTCGGGACAAATTTAAAAAAAGTTAAGGTAAGTATTTAGGTAAATGAAAGATGGCGGATTTTTAATTTACACCAAGTTTTACAGAGTTTCACTGAATAACAATCAAACAACCTGAAACGGAATAAACGTAACTTTTAGACCAATCTACACCAAACATTCACGTTAAGCAGCTAACCCAATGCCATTTTCGTATACATAAGTATTTCTTTTTACAATTTGTCTGATTAGCTATTTCGATGTGGGTTGAATTTGTGGTGAAAATTGCCTTAAGGAAAAATTATCTAGTCATGTCATGATTCAAATTCTCTTGAGTGTAGAACGTGTCTTGTTTTAACTACGTAATTATAAGTACATAATAGTATAATTGAAACAGTTATCCCAAATGAAACTTTCGATTTGGTTGTTTTGGTACAAAAATATATGATGTTGTCGTAATTCTTTTGTTTTATTTTAACTTATCGTTATGACAAACTGTGTGTCATAATCATAACCATAACATCTTAGTGCTCAAAATCGTCACCCTCACCTGCCAGCGGTGCACCCCGCTGATCAACGGACGAGGCTCTGACGTACTCCAACCCGTAAGGGGCCATCCATAAATTACGTCACACGTTAAGGGGGAGGGAGGGGGTCAACGAAGTGTGACATTGTGTAACAAGGGGGTAGGAGGGGTCCTTCATTTCGTGACGTCACAAATCTATTTTAATCTAAGTGTTAAAACGCGAACTTTAAACTATTAACGAAAAACTCCAATATATTTGCAATTCTATCTGTATAAACATAAGGTTCAAATTGTTAATTACTTAGAATGTTACTTTTGATGTTAATTTTATTAAAAAATAATTTAAATGGAATCACAAATTATTTCGGAACTGCTTTTTTATTCAATAATTATCTACTAGATGTAAAATTGCAAATTGTTTGACGTCACACTAGGGAGGGGGGAGTCTCACAAATGTGACCAGCTGTGATAAGGACGGGGTGGGGTCAAAAAATCATGAAATTCGTGTGACGTAATTTATGGATGGCCCCTAAAATGTACTTACTTGATATTGACGGCTTCGCCATTCTACAGTGCTTTAGGTATCTTTCTTTCAACCTCTCGGGTGGTTAATCAGTCCATGAAACTGAACAACTTCCCCAAGGCCCATAGGTCAAGATACGAAAAAAAAAATTTGACCTTCCATACAAAATGCGTTATATGCTGATAAATTTTATTTTGACCTATGTTCCTTGGGAAAGTTGTTCAGTTTCATGGACTGGTTAACCACCCGAGGTTGAAAGAGAGATACCTAAAGCCATATATATTTTAATTTTGATTAAAAAATCACGACATTGCGGATGCCATTTTTTAAATAATTGATTGATTGATATTATGTGGGTTTTTTTTTTCATTTTCATGGTTTCTGTCACAAAAAAAAATGTAGTACCTATTTCTAGTTTACATATTATCAAATAACCTTAGAGCTGTTTGTGCAAATACGGGTTTTATTATTATACAGGACTTTTTTATTACCAGACAAATTTTTCTTTCGGTGTCAGTAACGTTGACAGAACGTAAATAAGAAGTACAAAAAATTTTTTTTTAACGTCTTAGAGCATGAATTTTGTAAAACGCAGAAACACGGGTGTCACAAATTGTGTTAAAGAGTACTATTACCAAGTTTCAAGTCAATTGGACGATGTTTTTTTTTCCATACAAAAATTTTGATTTATTTTCATGCATCAGACGATCTAGCTTGAAATATTTATATGAAACATAGAAACAAAAAAATACGGATCTGTTAAATTTTCATAAAGTTTACGTAGAAAAAAATATGGATGGTGATAAAAAAATCTTCCTGTATACGAGTACACATACATGTATGATGTATAAACTTTAACTGCCGTACTCAGAGACGTCAATTAAAGTTAAGAAGTGATTAAATGTCATGCTATCCTTGTTTATACCAACAAGAGTGAAAGAGACAACGTCAGAGTTTAACAGTACTTAACTTTAATTGCCGTCTCTGAGTACGGCAGTAAGACGACATACCACTCCGCCCCACGAGAAAATCTTCAAAGAAAAATGTGAAATTGTAACAACGTTTTATTAATTGCATAAATTCATAAAATCATCATCATAAAACAAAGTAAACAATAACACGATAAATGTAAATCTCACTTTATAACTTAGGTATAAGACAATGAATTACATATCTCTGCAACCCTGGTGATAAATAAAATCACAGTTATTATAAATACAAAGATTCCATAAAGGTATAAGGGAAAGTTTAGCGATGTACAGTGAAACCGCGCCCCGTCGGTCCCCACGTATTTTTTAAATGAAAACTTTAAAAAATAAAAAATCCTGGGAAAAATTCCACTGGAATATCATTTGGAATGATGGTCTTGTTCAGGGTTTCAGTTTTTGCTAATCTGTCCCTTACACCCTGTATAGAAAGCACAATGAGTTTTTTTTCTCAACATTTGAATTTGCACCATTACTTTTTTAAGCGCTAAAAACGCTACAGTATCTGTAATCAGCAGCTCGAGCACGATGGCGAAAAACTCGCGCGGCGCGCCACTCGCCTGATAGTGAAACTTCACTTTGATTGAGCGAGGCTTGCTCGCCCTCTGGCGTTGTCAATGTTGACATTTTGACATAGGACTGCGGCGCATTTCGTTCGCTATCACCATCGTACTCGAGCTGCAGTACAATTATATTACAGTCGTATTAATCAGCCCAGAAGAAAATTAAATGTTTTTTATATTTACAAGGTAACTAAGATTATAAATGTAAGAGTGTTTAATTGTCTGTTTGTCCTCCCTCTACGTCGAAATGGAGTAACATACACGGTGGAATTTTTTAACTACACCTGGATCCCGATAGTACTTTAAATACTGGAGATAGACAATTTCACTCAAAAGAAACATTCCTTCATTTTTGAAAAGAAACAAAACTACATTCATAGATTTCGACAATTGCCACACCCGGGCATCGAACCAGCAAAGATAGGAAAAATACTTAATGGCATCGATTGATGGGGTCATAAGGATCAAATCTTTCTAAATAGTTGGGAGGGCTGGAGAGTAGCATGGGCTACTACCAGAGCCGCATTAACTATGTAAGGGCCCCTAGGCAATACCATATTTCATGTAATCTTGACTTGTTTTAAGTGGCATCCTGAATGTCCTATAAAATAAAGATTTTTTCTATTCTATTCTATTCTCGGCTCCTCTTTACCCTTTCTCCCTAAAATACTTGTTTCCACAATATCCATCATCATCACAATATTTTTACTTTTTTTACTGACTAGGTATAGGATAGTACAAAACTATTAACTCAGTGTTGAATTTGAATGTAAACAAGTGTGTGCGGAATTAGTGATATTCGTACAAACACGACATTTTTACTCTTTTTTTACTAACTAGGTATAGAATAGTATATAACTATTAACTCCGAGGGCTCCTGATCAGTGTTGAATTTGAATGTAAACCAGTTACAAGTGTGTGCGGAATTTGAGATATTCGTGCATCTTTCCATAAACGTAAGTTTTATGTTTTTCACTTCATGACATATCTTCAATTTTTTTTCGTGTGCACGTGCCCTTACCCAATGCGGGGCCCCTAGGCAGTCGCCTAAACTGCCTTATGTATAAAATGGCCCTGGCTACTAAGGGTGCCAAGCGTACAAAGTTGCGAGCGGAAAGCTAGTTACATTATCATATGAACCACGGGAGAGTTTTACATAATTCGTCACTATAACTAATGGAAGACTTCATATTTGGTCTAATTTTCTATTTTTCAACAATTTGACTTTCCTAACATACCTATTTAATAGTGTATATAGTAACGCTGAATTTCTTTACTTACTTAATAGTGTATATAGTCACACTGAATTTATTGTGTGGTAAACTATAAGTATAATAATTTATATAAATATCCTAAATATTATATATTTAAATATTACAACGTATATATTTTCATAAACTGTCTACCACAAAGCCAATGCATGTCATATGTTTATATCTAATTATCATAACATCGGTAACATTCCATTGTAATATTATAATCTATACATATTATAAAGAGGAAAGATTTGATTGTTTGTTTGTTTGTTTGTTTGTTTGCATCGAATAGGCTCCGAAACTACTGGACCGATTTGAAAAATTCTTTCACCATTAGAATCCTACATTATCCGGGATGGACATAGGGTACATAATTTTCCCAAATTCCCACGGGAACGAAGTCCCGCGCGGGAAGCTAGTGATAAATAAAATTAGCAAGGGAATGAGACATTTCGCCGCTTAACTTGAAGGCACGATAGCTCAGTTGGTTAGAGCACCAGGAGATCTAATCTTGGGGTCGTGGGTTTAAGTCCCATTTGCGTCAAACATTTTTCTTTCCCTGAAATTATTTGTGAATATTCCTTCACGCGGGTAAGCGTTTTAAAATTATTGGTATTGATTGATATATGTAGGTATATAATGAATAATAGTATCTCAATGCTAAGCTATGCAAGGACTTGGGATACTATTCACGCTACATTCATAACTAGAATCCCATTCATAACTGGAATGTCAAAAGTATACAAAAGTAATTTGATACAATTACGAGTAGGTTATTTCAGGTAGGGGTCGATTTTTCAACGCTACAACAAAAAGAAATACTTTACCTTTAACACATTATTTAACTTTACTTCAACTGTTAAGCTTGTAGTCTATTTCATTATTTAAACATGATTTTGTTTGGTTAATCTAACTAGAACAATTTACAAAATATGACACTTTCAGTGATACCCTGATTTTTCGACATTATCCTAAATAACTCGAAAACAAAAGAAGATCGAGGACTGATATTAAGCATAGAGTGATCTTAGGGCCTGCCAGTACACCACTTGAAAGAATGACCAAATCCGTCGTTAGGGGGCCACTCTTTTTCGCTTAGCCTGCTTGACGCTTTATCCAACTTTGATGAGCTAAAGCATGAGAACGGGTAGTGCAAAATATGAATCTGGTCTTATCCTATGCAGGATTAAATGCCCTCCAATTTTTATGAAGGACAGTTTTCGATATTGTAAGTCCTTTACGAGATATAATCTAAAAATTGCGAAAATATCCCTTTTGGGGTACATTTTTAACCCCCACCACTTAAGCACACCTCCGCCGAAGGGGAAAACTTAGTATAGACTTATTTGGCAACAAATGAAGCTATAAAACAATAAAACCTTTTGTAGGAATTAAATCCGATTTGAATTCTAAGCCAATTGGGCTATAAGCTTAACAGTTGAAATAAAGTCAGTTTTGGTTCATTTTCTTTGCTGAGTATATCGTGTTTTATAATCACGTGAGAAATCGACAAACCGACCTTGAACACGAGCAGTGCATTACATAAGTCGATGAAGAATTCAAAGACACCATTCAATTCACACTTTAAGGTATTATTGTCTAAATCACTCTTACTTTTAAGTGTCGTACGATAAGTATAAACGTTTCAAAAACACTTTTGGAGAAATATCAACTTTCCCATACAGCAATTTCACATTTGCAATTTACTAAAATCATATTTTTCTTTTATACCTACGTTGTTCAAAATTGTGACTAAATAGCCAATAAATAAATTATATCGTCCAATGGCAAGATTTAAATTTTTGCCTTCAAAAGCGATACTTCATTTGTATAGTGTAAGTTTAAGGCGCTAAAATTGATAGGCCTTAAATTATGATACGCACAGTTGTTCTTTGTTACCCCTTACGGGAAAGGCAAAGGAATCTATGTCCTTACAGCCGTTGTCATAAGTGTATTTCTACTTTATAGCTCCTCCTGTTGACCGTAATAAACCGATAGTGTTTTGTTTACGGAAAACTTTGGCGACAAGAAGCACTGCGCGGAGATCTTTGTCGGAACCAAAGGGAGCGGATGTGCTACATCACTTGAATTCTTCTATCACTACCCTGTTTAAAGTTAGTTTACTACACAATACACTATCACTATTAAACCTTCGCGTAATTTTTGAACACATGGTGTACGAGATTTGTATCGCACGCGGCGTAAACAAGCACGCGACGGGTTAACTATTTAATGTAGAAAACAAAAATTCAGACGACACAGCAACCACTCACGTCCCGCCAAAGACCCGATAGGCACAGAAGACGCCATTCTTAAACTGTGCTGGCTTTCAGAAAAAGCAATGGTCATCCGTTTTATGTGACCGATTGCCATTTATTTATACGTTGAAATTGGAGGCGAATCACCTCGGAGCTCACATACATTTATATGCAGCCTGGCACACTACACTATCGGTATTTTATGCGTATCGAAATAGGAAAAAGGCCTTAGTTATCACAACAAAAATTGCAGACAAAATTCCTTTGCCAAAAAAATATATGGCAAACTTCTTTGACACACATTGTATCAATGACCTGCTTTTCGAACCTCGTGTATTTCTTACCTCATTTTTAAACCTACAGAACCTTCTTTTTTACTTCGATCGATTGTATTTCGATCTGTGGGTTTTCGATGACTGCTTTGTTCTGAATGAGCCGTAGTTCTATCAGCGCAGGAGGAATCTTTCCACTTGGACATACCGCTGCAATAAGAATAAAAAAAATAAATAAGAAAAACAAGTATGGTTTTTGGCGTTGTTATGTGAGGTTAAGCAACTTGACGGCATCTTGATGGGCGAGCAGAGTGACCGATAATAATAAGTGTTTCCGTGCTTTGGAGGGCACGTAGTACCTCCGCCAGACCAGTTGTGCCCTTAGTCGGTATAATTGGCACGGATCAGTACCATTGATGGTACAATTGTACGACTAGTAGTCATACTTCACACTAATAGGTATTATAAAGGCGAAAGTTTGTAATTGTGTGTTTGTTGTTTGTTACTTCTTCACGCTCAAACGGCTAGGCAAATTTAAATATTTTGTATGAAGATAGCTGACACCCTGAATTAGCAAGTAGGTTAAATAATTTTCCCAAATTCCCACGGAAACGATGTTTCGGGCGGAAAGCTAGTATGATATAAAATGTGTGACGCCAGGGTACACTCGAAATGTCTTGATGTTAACGATCATCTATTATCTATTTATCTATTAAATAAGATAAAAATAAATTGCTGTTCGTTTGTCTCGCTAAAAATCTAAAATGGCTGGACCGATTTGGGAAATTTTTGTCTTGAAATAAAAGTGGAAGTTTAGGGAAGGTTTAAAAGGAGAGAAAATAAGAAAAAAATGGCAGAAATTAATTTTAAGGCGTTACGAAGTTCGACGGGTCGGGCAGTCTATGAAATAAAATGAATTAATATCAAACGTGGTATCAAGTGGTTTTAAAACCACTGATGCTCTGCCTACCCCAAAAGGGATTGTAGGTGTGAACGTATGTATATGTATTAAATACAAGCTTTCCTCCCGGGACTTCGTTCCCGTGGAAATTTGGGAAAATCACGTACCCTATGAATTTGGGAAAATCATGTAGGATTCTTCAGGTGAAAGAGTTTTTCAAATCGGCCCAATAGTTTCGGAGCTTATTCAATGCAAACAAACAAACAATCAAATCTTTCCTCTTTATAGTATTAGCTTTCCGCCCGCGTGGACTACAGGTTATAACATCGTGCCCAACTGTGGGATAAAATGCAGCCTATGTCCTTTTCCCAGGCTCTAATCTATCTCTGTACCAAATTTCATCAAAATCGGTTCAGTAGTTTAGGCGTGAAAGACCGACAGACAGACCGACAGACAGAGTTACTTTCGCATTTATAATATTAGTAAGGAATAAATAAAAACTGACACTAGGGTTCATCTAGTTGGCTATTTCCTCAATTATACCTTAATATGAAACCTCAACAACTATTGTAAATCTCAACTGTTGACGCAATAAATTTTTTTTCATTTACTTTTTCATTTTATTTTTTTCAATAGGAGGGAAGGATATTGTGTTAGCAACAAATACGCATTCACGATTATCAGTTGTTACCACGATAATGAAAATAAAATAAGATAGCTCTTAAAGTGACTTATACAGGGCTTTAGGTATCTCTCAACCTCTCGGGTGGTTAATCAGTCCATGAAACTGAACAACTTCCCCAAGGAACATAGGTCAAAATACAAAAAAAAAAATTGATCTCCCATACAAAATGCGCGATATGCTGATGAAGCCCGACAGGTTGAAAGAGAGATACCTAAAGCCCTGTATATTTTATCATATAAGTCACTTAAATAAACAACTGCTAAGTAAATGGAAAATATTTTCTTTCCCCCTTTTAAGGGTAGAACCACCTCTCCCTCTTGAAATTTTGCTCACTAACTTTAAGTGGCCCAATGTATTTTTTAAACATGGCGCAAAACAGAAAGGCCATTCATTTTATGTCGGAGGCCAACATCCATTTTGGGTCGCTGAGTCAGCGAAGTAAGTACTGAGTCTGGTTTCGAAATTATAATAGTCATGTAGAACTTAACAATGTGTAACTTAGACGGTAATGTAATAGATTTTAGTGGAAACTTTGTTGGCTTCTGTGTTAATTAAGTTGTTTTATGTCCAGTAGATTTACTTAATGATGTATGTTTCCCAATTTGTTAAAGTTAAAATAAAATAAAAAATAAAATAAGTAATATACAGGATGTAAGGGACAGCTTAGCATATACTTCAATGGTTATCTACCCATAACTTCGACTATAAAGTATTTATTTCATACGTCAATTTAAGGAGATTTCGTTATTTAACTGTTTTGGTGCTACGCAATGTAACGCGAAACCGAGCCGCGCACGCGGTCCCCCCGCCCTGCGCCGCTGCTGTCACAATTCGATGTATATTGCTGGTTTTCGTGTTTTACGCTGTTATCATTGTTTTTTATATAAAAATGGAGTGGATTATACATATTTTCTTCTTCATCAGCCCATATACGTCCCCACTGCTGGGGCACGGGCCTCCCTCAATAACTTGAGGGGTAAATGCCATACTCACCACGCTTGGCAGACGGGTTGGCGAGGGTTTTGAGATAATTGCTGAGTTTTCCTTCTCTGTGTGCAGATGAACTTGCTTGCATATTTACCTTAGTCGCCTTGTACGACACCTCGGTAAGAAAGAGGGTGGTCCTATTCTACTCTGCCGGGGACTCACACGGCTAATATACATATAAAATAATTTAATAATTTATAAATATAAAATAATTTAATAATTTATACATATAAAATAATTTAATAATAATAATTTAATAATAACGGGATTATACATATAAAATAATTTATTTTTAAAGTAGAAAATATTCAAAAACTTGAAATAAAATGTAAAAATTCCTGAGGAAAATCATTCAGAATGATGGTATGTGTTTATGTTTAGGGTTTTAGTTTTTGCTAAGCTGCCCCTTACACCCTGTATTTAAGTAGAAACCAAAATTACCTCTGGCTTTCTCATAAGTATCTTTGACGATGGCTTGCATGGTGGCTATGGTCTTCTCCAGGGTTAGTTTCAAGTTATCTTTGGTTTTGTAGGACCACGCCAAGAACAGGGAAGCAAAAAGGTCCCCAGTACCAGTATATGTCGCATCCATTTTCGGGATCTCAATTTTGTAGCAGGAACCTGAAATTATGTTATTAATACATACATACATACGCTCACGCTCGCAACCCCAACGGGGTAGGCAGAGCATCAGTGGCTCCAGAAAACTACTCAATGCCACACTTGACATAAATGGTGAGGGTTATTAGATGGAACATTTTGTGTAATGTTGAGAGGTGGTCAGCATATTATTAATGTCATAAATACAAAATGCAATAAAATACCGGGTTGCGCCTGAACCTTTCAGATTAGGAAGTGTGGCAAGCTAATTGCATAATTCTTTTACAAACGGCTTTTTACGATGGCGTTTCTACTTTATAAAAAAAAAATTAAAAAAATAAAATAAACGCTTCACACTCAAAGGCCCACATTAAGGTTTTCCCTTGTGTCGTGGGTCCCTTGGAACACACAAAGACAGACACAAACACCCACGACCCGAGAACAAACATTTGCTTTTTACACAAATACTTGCCCCGACTGGGAATCGAACCCAGGACCCGCCGATCAAGAGGCAGCGTGTCACTACCACTCGACCAAACCGGCAGCCAATAGTATTTGCTTTATCGTGCCTTTATTGTGGGCGATTAATTCCAAGTAACTGTATAGAATTGCCATGAGAAAATGTGCTATGTCGTGCCATGCTACTGCAAATGACTAAAAGTTTGACTCGAATTTGACAAGAATGTATAAATACAACATATATGTCGTTCATATACATATAGCACAAGAAAGAGAAATCTTAAGTAAGCCTAACAATATATCACATTTATTATTACTCTATTATTCATACATTAAAGGGTTTCTATGATCTACCTTTTGAACTAGCAATTCCAACCATCATCTGATCATTTCCTAAATCCGTGCTGGACAGTGCAACAGTTCTGACTCCCTTCTGATGTAAAGCCTCTATGATCTCCAGTGCTCCATCCAAATCTTTCATAGTGAGGCCGGTGATCAGTTCAGCTTCAAATTGGTTCGGGGTCAAGATATCCGCCAGTGGAACTACAATATCTCTGTATACTGGGAGAATGTCTTTCGGCACATACATTTCACCATTGTCGCCCATTACTGGATCACAAACTGGAAAGAAAATCAAAAGTATAAAATAAAATAAAAAATTATCTCCACATTTGGCCACAAAAATTGGGATTTTTAAAAGAAGATGTTACTTATGTTGCCCATACTTGTCTTTTATCTTTATCAGTAGTATACTTATTGTATAGTACACGTGATAAAAGGAATCAGGAAAAAATATAGTTTCCATAGAGATAGAGATACATTCCCAGGCTCTAATCTATCTCTGTACCAAATTTCATCAAAATCGGTTCAGTAATTTAGGCGTGAAAGACGGACAGACAGACAGAGTTACTTTCGTATTTATAATATTAGTAAGGATAAATGTAATGAAATGCAATGTATAACTAAAATGAATTATTGCATGTAAAATGTATTTTGAAATAAAGGCTATTTGAATTTGAATCTTTAAATATGATTATCAACAATACTGTTGTTACTATGTATACTCAAGAGCATATCAAGCTGGATGATTTGTATTACCTAGGTACCTAATTATACAAAAAATCTCAAGCTTCGGTTGTCATATCACACAGATGACCAACTAAGTGGGACATGTCTGAAAATCAGCACACGTCAGACAATCACTCAGAATTGAAGTAGGTAATGACTTCAAATGTTTTGTGTGACTTTTTATTATTCTAAGTTAGAGTTTTATGTTGTTTGATAAGTACATAACATATGTGTACTTATTTTTAGTGTTTAGTAATATTCGCCTTCCAATGCCAATAAATGTTTGATTTGATTGTGACAGTGCTGGACTGCTGGAATAGATTAATATTTGGTTTTGTACGAATCCTGAACCGACATGATGGAATATCTAGGATGGTATGACATTAGGTTACTCCATTTTCATTGTAAAACCGCTCTTATCACAACAGCATAGAGTCTTTTCACAACAGCACGCAACCTGAGTTGCGGCCGTCCGTACATTAAATTTATTTTAACTATAAATACAATTTTTTGCTCTTGTAAGAATATTTATTGTACAATAAAGGATTTACAAACATACATACATAACCTACTCATGCCCGAGAATGGGGAATTTTTAAATTATCACAAGGGCATTTGTATGTATTTGATTTGTTTGGAGACAGAGCTTGTCTTTGATCTGCATAAGCCAGGGCTTCCCAAACTGTGCGTCGCGACGCCCTGGGGCGTCGCGGCCTTGTCCCAGGGGCGTCGCGTGTCGATGCGACCGTGTCGAGTGAGTGCCGGGCATAAGATATTCTACAAGAAAAATCAATAGAAATTCTCGATCTCTCTTTAAAAATTATGTTTACACAACACTTGTTATCAATAAGCGAACACTTTGAGAAATATTTTCCCGAAAATATGGAGCAATATGACTGTTAGTCAGAAACCCTTTCCAATCACCCACACCATTGACACTTTCAACTTAGGAAGAAGAACAACTAATAGAACTGTCCTGTGATTCCAGCCTAAAGCTTCAATATGTCAATGGCAAACTGTTTGAATTTTGGAGCTCAGTTTCTCATGAATATCGTGCCATCAGTACTGCTCCATTAAAGGTTTTATATCATTTGCAACTTCGTACTACTGTAACGGCTTTTCTGCAGTTGCAGTAATTAAGAACAAGTACAGGTCAAACATAGACTCAGAAAAAGAAACGAGAGTGGCAATTTCTAAACTGGAGCCCCGGTTTCATAAGCTATGCCCAGAAAAGCAAGCACACCCCTCACATTAATCAGCCAGTTACATAAATATCTCTTTTTATTTTTGTGCTTATGTTTTGATTTCGTTCTTTTTTTCTAATCCTTATACAAATACAAATACAAATATACTTTATTGCACACCAACATTACAGAACATGAGACAGAGTAAAAGTTACATTATGAACAGTAATAAAGTTAGGGTACAAAAGGCGGCCCCATTGCTAAGAAGCAATATCTTATCGGCAACCTTTGGGTATGGAGAAGATGAAATTACACCATATAAGTGTGGGTGCAAAAATACATACATAAATATACTTACCTACATAAACTACATTACACACATACAATATACCTAACACAAATAAATACATATAATATATATACTATACATAACATACACCTTACGGAAATACACAATGGAAAAGTAATAACATTCTACACAAAGGAAAAATAATAATAACAAAAAACAAATAAGGAATACTATATAGAGACAACCCAGCCGACTATCACACGACGACAAGGAACTAATAATTGCAAGCCAGTTCAAAGTGCCTCCTCAGCAAAGTTTTGAAAATGGCTAAGGTTTGCGCGGATCTTATAGCATTAGGCAAGGAGTTCCAAAGGCGTGCGCCGTGTACTGTGAAGGATTTGGTATAATAGTTACTTTCATGGACCGGCAGATCTATGAGGAATCTGGTGTTGCTCCGTGGTTCACGCCCGTGGCCATCTGAAAGAAACGCAAAGCGTTCCTTAAGATAAGCCGGGGCATGTGGGTCGCGCAGTGTCTTGAAAACCAAACACAGTATGTGTGTGTCACGGCGCAGCCGAATGGGCAGCCATTTGAGTTTCGCCCTATATTCAGAAACATGATCAAATTTCCTGACTCCATAAACAAATCGAATCGCCATATTCTGCAGTCGCTCCATTTTATTGAGGCGTTCCTCTGTCAGATCAAGGTACGCAACATCTGCATAGTCGAGCAAGGGAAGAAGTAGTGCCTGGGCGAGCGCAATCTTTGTAGGAATGGGAAGGAAGTTTCCTAACCTTCGCAACGACATAAAAGATGCAAACACCTTGCGGCTCACCTCACCCACCTGCTTCGACCATGACAAAGTTGGATCAAAAATGACTCCCAGATTCTTGACATTGTCACAGTAAGCAATAATAACACCTTTATACATGACAGGGGGAAGAGATGACATGTCCAGCTTACTGATCTGCCGACTACCACCAATCACTATGGTCTGGGACTTCGAGGGATTGACATTCAGTCCGTGGGAATCGGACCATTGTGCGATGCGTGATAGATCGGCATTCATGTGACTAATGGCAGTATTGATGTCGAGTACTGGCACATGAGTGTATAATTGGAGATCGTCAGCGTATAGGTGGAAGGAGGAAGAGATGGAAGAAGATATGCTATTAATAAAAATGGAGAAGAGCAGCGGTGATAGAACACCACCTTGTGGGACACCTGATGTAGTACATGCCCAATCAGAGTGTTGATCATCCACACGTACACGCTGACGACGTCCCATTAAATATGTGCGGAACCACCGCAAAACAGAGGGTGATGCCCCAAGAGAACTCATCACAGCAAGAAGGATATCAAAATCTACCATGTTGAATGCGTTGCTGAAATCCAGCAGAGTTAATAAAGTGACTTTTTGCTGTTCCATCCCGAGACGGATATCATCCGTCACTTTGACCAAGGCAGTAACTGTGCTGTGTCCCGGACGGAAACCTGACTGCATCGCATTCAACAGATTGTTTTGAGAAAGGAAAGTGGATAACTGGTGTTGGACAAGTCGTTCCAGAACTTTGGATAGGAAAGGAAGGATTGAGATTGGGCGATAGTGAGAGAAGGAAGAAGGGTTACTATTTTTGGGCAATGGAATTACAACAGCGTCCTTCCATGCCCTGGGAAAAACTTGCGAGGTTAGGGAATAATTTAGAATATGCGTGATGACAGGAAGTACAACATCGAGGACAGGAATGATCATAGCACGACTAATCTCATCACTGCCCACGGCGCTTGAAGTAATAGATAGGATATGCTTCCTGACATCAGCATCGGAGACATGGCTAAAGGAGAAGAAGGAAGAAGGAGAGGAGTTGCTGTAAATATTCTCCAGAGCATCAGATTTTTGGCTAGACCGGCAGAAGGCCGGGTTCGATAGGGTAAAGTGGGAGTTCAGAGAGTTCAAATCCACATTTGACGGTGCATCCTGACGAACTTTGCCGATGCCGAGAGACCGAAAAAATTTCCAAACTTTGGATGGGTTTCCGTTCTCAATAGACGCGTGGAAGTTGCGGCGCTGGGCGTCACGACAGGCTGTGTGACATCGGTTTCGAATACGTTTATACGCCTCGCGAACTTCATCCGATGGGGACTTGCGCATTTTAGCCTTAGCAGCCGCCTTTTTGGCAACCAACTCGCGAATCTCCGGAGTGAGCCACGGAGATGGCAGATGCTTCATGCGCACCGCACGAACAGGAGCATGCTGATCAAACAGTTGTGTCAAATGTGAGTTGAAAACTGCAATTTTGTCGTCCACATCAACGGCAGAGTATACCACACTCCAGTCCAGTCTTGCCGCATCACTGACAAGTTTATCCATATCCATGTCCTTGAAATTGCGTTGCATCAGGATTTTAGGTTTGGGTTTAGGTGGGCGGATTTTATAGGACAGGAATATGAGGTCATGACGGGAAAAGTTGTCTGCAGGAAATTGGCCATGGGAATCGACATGATCCAGGGAAGAGACAATGATAAGGTCTAGAAGAGTAGGAGCACAATTAGAAGACTGATGAGTGGGACCAGAGGGAAGGATGTAGAGATTTGATGACTCGATTACTGAGCGTAGATTTTTTGCCCGATGATCGGCTTTTAACAGGCAGGTATTGAAATCTCCTAGGATTAGGGTATGGGAGTAGGATGGTACAAGATTTTCAAGTAGGGATTCAAAAGAGGAAAAATAGTTAACTGTGAGGTTGGGAGAGTAAAAAACGCCAAGAAGGACTTTAGCGTGGGAAAGGAAAATTTCAATAAATAAATGCTCAGCTGAGGTGGGGGACTCGGAAGAGGACTTATGAACAATAGAGAAGGGAATATGTGAACGGAGATAGATCGCGACACCACCCCCACCCTTACCTGTGCGGTCGTTACGGATAAGCTGAAATCCTGGCAGTGGGTAATATGAAGAGGCCAGGCAAGGCTTGAGCCAACTTTCTGAAATCAGAATAGCGTGAACAGTTTTTAGGCTTTTCTCGTCGAAAGCTGCCAGAAAGTCAGTGTAATGTGCAGGGAGGCTCTGTGCATTGATGTGAACGACATTAAAGTTCTTAAGCTTCCCATCAAAACATGCATTTATGGAATCAGATAGAGGCGGAGGAATGCTGTGGAAGCTACCATCACCGCTGCAAACGTCGCTGGATGAAAGTGAAAGAAAGGTGTCTTCGTCAGAGTCATCAGAATTAGAGTTCTTATTATTTAGGGTGTAAAAATGTGTAAATTTATCCATTGCCTAAAAATAAATATAATAAAATACTTATAAATGTAATATGTATAAGATAATTATAAATAAAATAAAATACAAAAAGATAATCAAAATGAAAGAAAGACTAATTAATAAATCCAACACCTGCTGGTAGCCGATTTCCATTAACAAAATATAACAATTCGTTCAAGTTGACGGCTACAACTCCGCCGTACATGTTAAATACTTAAGAAACAACAATGAAATCAAATCAAAATCAATAAATAAAAAGCATATGCATAGTGAAGAACGTAAAAATTGTTCCGTCGTTAAATAAAAATATATAAGTAAGTTAAAATTAGTTTTAAAGTGACAACTAGTAATTACATTGAAGACTTGGCTGTATGGACATAAATTCCTTTGCCTAAACTTTACAGCAACAAAACGCCACTGGCGTTTGCGTTTGACAGTGACAGTGATTACCTACTCAATGACATTGACATTAACAACAATAGAAAACGAAAGTGAAGTTATTTGTGGGTAAAAATAGTGAATTAAATTTAAACGTTGTCTCATTATGTTACAACGGACAATTCAGAAAACAGGTAGGTAGAAAGAATAATATTTACAAGTATCGCATACCAACATTTTATGAGATGACGCATCATATAAACCTAAGATTACTTCTTGGCAGGAACACGCTTTGGGCGCTCAGCCGGGCCTCGTTCGGCGGCGGCCTTTGCTTTAGGCTTCCCTGCTGGACCTGCCTGCGGCAACGTTGTAGAAATATCAGAGATCTGCGAGTGGGCCGTGATCTCATGACGCTTGCCGTTTATATCCAGAACATAAATTCTGCCATCTCGCGTCCAGCTTTTGGATACTCCTACCCTTTGACGTGCCGCCTTGAAGAGATCCTGTCGCGCCTTAGTGAGGAATTCAGAAATTGTGATATTCTTCCCTTTGAGCGATGATTTTGCAGCCCAGAAATTATTCCGTAACTCGATGTGATGGAACTTAACTAATATTGGCCTTGGACGGTCTGGACTAGATCTGCCTATGCGATGACACCGACTAATGTCGTCAAAGGAGAGCTCTGGAGAAATGCCCATTTTACTGGCCACCTCTAAAACGGAATCTGTAACATTCTCATCATCTTTTTCTGGGATCTTGTGGATGAGCACCATCTTACGACGGCTACGCATGTCCAGACTATCACACTCTCGGGCTAGAAACTCTAGCTGAGTCTGCAAGCCATTCAGTGCAGTTATAACAAACGCCTTGAAAGCAGCGAAGTCGGCCGCCACGGTATTAGCAGTGGAGTTTCCTGCGACACTTACTTGCGGGTGACTGGCTTCAAACTGTGCCATCCTACTGTGAAATTGATTTGCCAAATCCTGCATGGACTGTTTAAGTGCCTCCATTGTGTATGTTTGTGAGTGATGAAAAGCTGATCGGAGACACTGGAAAATAGCTACCAACAGGTACACAAGTCACTGATACATTTATTTGCGTATTCTGTCCTATTTACTCCAATTAATGTATTGATATTAATTAAATTGCAAGAGCGTAAATTTTTACGTGTGTATTCTTTGACAACCCACGAAAAAAAAAAAAAAAAAAAAAAAAAAAAAAAAATTTTTTTTTATTAATATTATAAATGCGAAAGTAACTCTTGTCTGTCTGTCTGTCTGTCCGTCTTTCATGCCTAAACTGCTGAACCGATTTTGATGAAATTTAGTATAGAGATGGATTAGAGCCTGGGAAAGGACAAAGGCTATATTTTATCCCACAGTTGGGCACGATATAACCTGTAGTCCACGCGGGCGGAGCCGCGGGCGGAAAGCTAGTAAAATTATAAATGTTCAAAAAGTGCTTTTCTGATAACCTGTTACTAGGCTGGGTTGGGGGGCGTCGCAAAAAAAATAGCAAAGTCCCAAGGGCGTCACAGTACGAATAAGTTTGGGAAGCCCTGGCATAAGCGAATAGTAAATACTTACCATAGATCAAATTTGGATTCTTTTCTCTCAACTTTTTAATAATCTCAGCAATTTGTTTCAACGAGTCTGGAGACCTAGAATACCCTGTGAGAAAGTGGGTGTAGTAATCCAAATCATTTAGACTAAGGCCTTCCATTAGCTCCATCAAATCTTTGTTATCCAAGACAGTTCCTTTAACATTTTTGTAACCTGTATGTGTTGAGAACTGTACAGTGTTTATTGAGTCCACTTCGAATCCTAGCACCTGGGAATATATGAAAAATTATAAGTTAATGGAAAACATGCTTTCTTTTTCTAAATTGCTTATTATTAATATGAATGAGTCTTTAATCTTTATCTTCTTCTAGCTCAGTCTGTAGGTAGTTTTGCATTGCAAAAGGTGGCGTAGAAAATGTTTTGACACAATATTGTTTAGGTATGGCAGGTTAATAAAAATCCAAGTTCTCGACCTTGGAGGACCCAGGCGTTAGCCGCCATCTTGAATTAAAGGTGCCAAAATTAGGTATATTTTAAATAACTTCTCAATTGTTTACTAAATCACAAAAGTGTCTATGAAGGGTTCAAAGAAGACAAAAGCCTACATTTTTTGCATACATGATTATTCTGTAAGTCTTATAGGTAAAAAGTTACAAGCGAAATTCGGAGTCTCTAGACCCAGCGGTTTGGGCTGTGCATTGATATTTCAGTCAGTTAACCCCCTTAATCCCCTTAGGGGTAGAATTTCCAACATTGCTGATACACGTGTTCATTATTTTTTAATCATCAGCCTACATACGAAGTTCTAAGATCCTAACTTCAAAATTCACGGACTTTCATACAAACTTCCATCCCCTATTTAACCCCCTTAGGGGTGGAATTTCCAAAAATCGCTCCTTATTGGATGCCTACACTACATAAGGTATCGATGTGCAAAATGTCAAGTCCGTAAGTCCAGCGGTTTCGGCTGTGCGTTGTGCATCCCCTAGTCAGTTTATCATTTTATATATTAGATTTTTGTAAATATTATTATTTCCGTCGCTTGTAACTTTTTACCTTTAAGACTTGCAGAATAATCATGTATGCAAAAAATTTAGGCAATTTTATCTTCTTTGAACCCTTCATAGACACTTTTGTGATTTAGTAAACAATTGAGAAGTTATTTAAAATATACCTAATTTTGGCACCTTTAATTCACGATGGCGGCTAACGCCTGGGTCCTTCAAGGTCGAGAACTTGGATTTTTATTAACCTGCCATACCTAAACAATATTGTGTCAAAACATTTTCTACGCCACCTTTTGCAATGCAAAGGCCTTTGCATTTCCCCACTGACTGAGCTATTCCATCGTATCGATAACAAATTTGGTTTTTTTAGCCCAAAACGTTGCCTCTTTTTTGGCCCAAAACTGCAATGTTGGTTGCGGCCTTTAGATCCTCCCTGATGCAGGTGGTAGGGCACGAGTTCACCACACTCACTCGCATCGGAGACCCAAGTTATCAGTAAACCCTCACCTAAAGTGATAATCTTCGCTTCAGCCAACTTGGGTAATTAAGTTTTGTATGGAAATTGAATTACCTTGTCTAATACTATGAGTCTTGAATTAGAAAAGGTAATTGAATTTCCATTTATAGCAAAAACAACACTTAAGTTTCCTACACATTACCCTCCCTTCCCTATGACTGTGACATAATATACAGGGTGTAAGGAACACTCAAATTGTCGACTTCATCTTTGACTTTTATGGTCAAGATTGAGGTCAAGAGTTAACCCATCATAAAATAAAAAAATGGTGAAATCTACCTATCACTACATATGATTGACTGTATTAATATTTTTATTTTATTTCAGAAACGTCAAGGAGTTTTTATTATTTAATGTGAAAGTAGGTAATAATAAAAACTTCCGAAAAAGGCGTGACGCCGCGCCACACCTCTGTCAGAATATGATGTACATAGATTGCTAGTATTTGTGTTTATCATTGTTTGTTATTGGAAAATGGAGTGTATTAAATACATAATTAAATTTTAAAGCAGAAACTATTAAAAAACATAAATTTTTTGTACTTTTCCTGAGTAAAATTTCACTGGAAAATCATTCAAAATGATGGTCCGAGTTCAGGGTTTCACTTTTTGTTAAATAGCAAGATCGCTTAATACATATTACTACAAAGTTTTATCAAAATCCATCGAATAGTTTTTGCAGAAAAGAGTAACAAACATCCCTTCATCCATCATCACAAATTTTTATGTTTAAAATAATATTAAGTACCTAGTAGGATTAGGACCAGAACTCACTAACCAGTTTACTATTATTGGTCCATGGAAAATTAAGTAAAAGCTTTTGAATTTATTGTAACCTTAGTTAATATTAATCAGAGTCAGAGGGTCATGTTAGGTTTTTCTACAAAATTCATGTGCTAGGAAATATGATGATGACAAAATGTTTTAAAAAATTAAATGTAAAAAATTAAGAACTCACAGATATTAAAAAACTGGAAACAAACTAAAAGGCAATGTCATAATTAGGTCAGTGGGTCATGTTAGATTATTATAATAATATAAACAAACATGTTGAATAGAATAGTTACAAGCATGTCCTCAAGGCCGAGACCAGTCTTGTGAAACTCCATACAAATTTTCTAATTCCAAGGGACGCTTCCCAAGCTTTTTTTTAATGCGGTAACCCTAAATTTTTTTATGGTAACACCATGCTGTCAGATACAAAAATTTGACAATATGGCGGATAACTGGCGTCGCGTGGTCTTTTCTTGGCTCAATTAGTTTCTTTTTAGTTTCTTCTACGTCATATTTTGCACTATTTTTCATATGATAACGTCGAGTTCTAGCCTCAGCTCCTCCGTTTGTTTTGTGATGTAGTGTTCCCTACGTAAAAAGTGTAATTTTAGTCTCATTAGACAGAGACTCCTTACGATTTTGTGCATTTTGGGTCGGCGTGTCGGAAAAGGGGCAGCCCACGGGACACTTGTGAAATCTGCGGTGTGAAGGAAAGACATAGTGAAAAGCAAATATACTTTGCTAGATTTCCTATAGATGAAAACCGGTAAGTTAGTTTCGGTCGGGGCGTGTCGGAAAAGGAGCATCCCACGTAGGGCTGCCATCTCTAAAACCTGCCCCCCAGGACCGGAAGCGTAAGTTCCCCGGGTTTTGAAGCTTTCACCCCGAACATTTCAATACTTTTTTCATTCACTTACATCTTGATTAAAATGTATTTTACTCCGTACTTAGACAACTTTATTATTATTATTTAAGGGGTTCGAAGGGTTGGGGTCAAGCGTGCAAGCCCCCGTGTCACTGCGACCTTGACAGATCTATTGTAACAGTACCCTTCTGTGTTATCACAGTACGTCTTGGAGTCCAATACTTTTTTCATTCACTTACATCTTGATTAAAATGTATTTTACTCCGTACTTAGACAACTTTATTATTATTATTTAAGGGGTTCGAAGGGTTGGGGTCAAGCGTGCAAGCCCCCGTGTCACTGCGACCTTGACAGATCTATTGTAACAGTACCCTTCTGTGTTATCACAGTACGTCTTGGAGTCCTATGCCAACCGCGAATCTGGCTATGTCCTTAGCGGGCACATCCTTAATATCTTGGTAGGATAAGTTGTGGCCTCCAAGGTACCGATTCCTGCTGCAGTGCAGTGCGCTGCAATCACAGATTACATGAAGAGACGTTTCGTCAGCTTCATGACAGAATCTACATAACTTGGTCTCGGTGAGGCCCATGTTGTGTAGATGTTTGTTTAGTTTATTGTGGCCAGTTAGAATCCTAGTGAGAATTCTAACGTTGCCTTTGTTCATTGCGCGCACTGACTTTGACAATTTCTCGTCGAAGCCCTTAATGTAGACAACTTTAATTTTAAGCCTCTTTTGTTGCATGAAATAGTGTGTTTAATCGTTCTTGTGAAGAAAAGTGAGTAATTTTGCTTTATTTTTTAACCTTTTTTTTAACCGGTTGCACCCGGACTACAATTTAATCCCCGTCCGGACATCTTCCGAACTAGGACAAATCCGGGGAAACCCGGACGGATGGCAGCCCTAATCCCACGAGACGCTAACCGTTACTTTATATTTACTTCAATCTTTCCGCTTCACATCAGGTTCACGATCTCTTTTTATCTGAAGAAGGGCGCTATGCATAGTCATAGAATATAGATGCTGTACATGAATGGTATCAGGCATAATCTAAACTTCAACCCCTCAAAATGCAAGATTATAGAATCTGCTTGAGAAAGTTTAAAGTATATTAATTTTTAGAGATCTCATTATTGAGGTCTGTAAAAAGGCAAATCAATTATTGGGTTTTATTGTTCGTCAGCCTTATTACTTTCAGAATCCTAAGTTAGCTACAATGCTTTTAATGTATACATTCCAAGTTGTACTGAATGCAACACTATTGTATGGGACCCTAGTGAAGCTAAATATATTATATTAATTGAAAAAATCCAAAAAAAATTGCTTGTTATATGTACATAAAGATTTTGAAGTATTATCTATTTCTATACTCTTCTGTATTTGTTTATGGCTCATCATATCAGCCTATTGCAGTCCACTGCTGAACATAGGCCTCCCCCAAGGTGAGCCACTTTGCACGATCCTCCGCTGTTTTCATCCAGCCACTACCCGCTATCTTCTTTAGGTCATCTGACCATCTGGCTGGGGGGGCGTCCTACACTACGTTTGCCAAGACATGGTCTCCATTCAAGAACCTATCTACTTCAACACTCGTAGGTTCTGCGACAGACATGGCTAGCTCACTGCCACTTCAGCTTGCTACACTTTTGGATAATAATGGATATTATTACTCCGGTTTTCTGTCGGATGACCTCGTTTCGGATTCTATCCCTTAGCGAGATCCCGAGCATGGAGCGTTCCATTGCTCGCTGAGCGACGTGCAATCGGTGGGCCAACCTCACTGTCATGTTCCATGTTTCGGCTCCGTAGGTCATGACTGGTAAGACGCATTGATTAAAGTAGAATGCATTGGGTTTTAATGTTTATGGCTTGGTTGGGTTTAATATTCTGGAACTGAGGAGTAAATTATTTTTTATAATTCATTATTGCAACCTCTTACAAGCTAGAATTTACAACCCTAGCGCTCTCGAAACTTTACATCTGTTTGTGCCGGACTGATACATACGAGGTGACGCGACGGACAGGCATAGTGAAATAAAACTAAGTTTGACACTTACCTTCCAGATGCAGGGAATGGGTAAGAGTGGTAGGCAAAGAAGGTAAATACTATTTACCTATTGAAAAGCTGAACACGTTGAAGACTGTCTCTTCAGAACATTTTGAAAAAAAGGATTTTAAAAGAAAAACAGGCCGCCTCAAGATGAGTGCCGTACCCTCAAAAAAACTTGATGTTGCCACCATTATCAGAAGAGCTACTTACAAATTTCTCATTACATATATTTGGACCTGACAGTGGTAAGTTTATATAAGTCTTTTTCTTATTGTGTGGTCATTGTATCATTTTAATTCTTCTTTAGCTATACTCTTTGACATTTTTTTACTGCACATTAAAAAATATATATTACCACTATTATACATTAAACTATCTATTGTAAAAAGTAAAACTTCAAAGAAGATCTTTACCTAGTTTAAAATATTTTTGTGATAAACAGAAAAAAAAACATACAAACAAAAAAAAAAATTTTCAAAGATCATAAACTCAAGCCTATACATATTCCCTGACGAGGTAGGCAGAGCATCAGTAGTTTTCAATATCTATTATTTGAAAAGTATACTAAGATATGTATAATTTTTCTGGTTTATGTCTACTTGGCCTATCATCCTCTTTCAGCTTGGTGTTGATTTATAGAATAATATTGTTTTTGTTAAGTTTCAACTAAAGTTTAAATTGGTTTCTTCAGAAAGGCTCTTATGATTTTGACCTGTCTCTATTTTTGAGAGCTAGTTACATCTTTTTGAGATAAAAAGTTGTATTTTATTTGTTGTTAAGATTAATACTTTCCTAATAGGTATTCATTAACATTTTTAAAGTTTTTTGTTCATCATTGTTTTATAGGTCCACGGGCAACCTCACAGCAACTTGACCAGAGTAATCTGTCAACTCAATCAAGACAACCTGATCAACCAAATCCTGTCGAACCAAGTAAGTTTTCGTTTTATTTTTAATGATGGGATTTGGGTTTTCATGGTTATTTTTCGGTTTATAGTGAAAATACTGTTGATATGGCCTGCCATCTTGCATTTTCTTGAACCTATCGTCCTCTTTCAGCTTGGTTTTGATTTATAGAACAATATTGTTTATGTTAAGTTTCAACTTAAGGTTAAATTGGTTTCTTGAGAAAGGCTCTTATGACTTTGACCTGTCTCTATTTTTGAGAGCTAGTAACATCTTTTTGAGAAATAACTGACAAAAACTTTAGATAAGAAGTTGTATTTTATTTGTAGTTAAGATTCATAAATATTATCGAGAATTTACTTTATACCTATATTTATTCTGATTGTCCTTCGGCAAAGGCTAAGATTAATACTTTTCTAATATTCATTAACATTTTTGAAGTTTTTTGTTCATCATTGTTTTATAGGTCCACAGGGAACCTCACAGCAACTTGAGCAGAGTAATCTGTCAACTCAATCAAGACAACCTGATCAACCAAATCCTGTCGAACCAAGTAAGATTTCGTTTTATTTTTAATAATGATAGGATTTTTCTTTTCATGGTTATTTTTCAGTTAATAGTAAAAATACTGTTGATATATTCAGTAAACAGCCTGTAGGGACAGCTTAGCAAAAACTGAAACCCACGCAAAAGACAATTTCTATTTTAAACTAAACTTTACAATCTTGCAAGATCCGGCGTGGATGTTATACTTGTTTGGATTCCAGACCACAGTGACATAACTGGAAACAAAACCGCTGGCTTATGTGACAGACAGACAAATCGTTTATTATGTGCTAAGGAAGCTATACAATTAGGTTGTAATAAAAATATAAAATTTCACGAGGGATGTCCGTAGCTGTCCCGAGGGAATTTCATGAAATTATCTATACATATTATAAAGAGGAAAGATTTGATTGTTTGTTTGTTTGCATCGAATAGGCTCCGAAACTACTGGACCGATTTGAAAAATTATTTCACCATTAGAATTCTACATTATCCGGGATGGACATAGGGTACATGAGTTTCCCGAATTCCCACGGGAACGAAGTCCCGCGCGAGAAGCAAGTACACAATAAAGCTTTCTCTTGAATCACTCCGTCCATTCATGAAAACCGTAAGAAAATTAAGTCGTTTTTGGGTTTCTCGCATTTAGATAGACAGACAGACTTTTTTTATTATAAGATGGGTTAACACTTGACCTCAATCTTGACCATAAGGTCAAAGATGAGGTCAACGATGGAGCTTGTTAACCCAGAAAATGGCACTGTGGTACTCCCACGCACCGACGGAACACAGCAAGCTGTTTGACGTCGGACTTCGGTGGGAGGGTGGTCGCGAACCAGACTGCCCTTTACAGAGCCTACCACACCGCATGAGACCATAAGATTCAGAAAAAAATGAAGTGTCGTTGCCTGGGATGGATTACTAGGAGGCAGGTCTCACAGACACGACAAGAGACGTTGTTTTATAAAATGGTATGGTTATTATTTATATTGCAGGTTTTCGCCGCAATAACCTCGTCGTACGCGATGTGTCCATCGGTGATGTGCCGATTGTTCGACGCGCTACGACATTGTGCCGCGCGACATTTCCCAAGAAACGCAGAAGTTAGATACTCAGTCGTTTCGGGGTTCATCTTCCTGAGGTTCTTCGCCCCCGCCATACTTGGGCCACGGCTTTTTGATCTCACCACCGAGCAGATTGTAAGTACCTAGCGTAAGATGGAATTTTTTTTTAACACAAGACTTAGACCTGTAGACTTAGACTTAGGAGACTCAAGTTTCTACACTTAAGTATTTATTGTCTATTTCTCTCACTATCAAAATGTCAAAGACGACTGCTAGTGGCAATTTATCACGAGCGTTTCCGTGCTTCGGAGGGCACGTTAATCCGTCGGCCCCGGCTATAGTCAATTGACTTCAGTCGTTAAAACCAAGTCAGAGGCCATTGCGCGGTTAAAGGTTTGAAAACTCTGACACAAGGATCAGCCAAGTTCGTAACACACTTGACAGCTTACAGTGGAAAAAGCTTACAGTGGAAAAAGAAAAGGGAGGTCATTGCCCTGCAGTAGTAGGTCACCGCAGGCTTATAATACAACTCAGTAATAATTTATTGAATGCGTATAATAAACCCATCTATCTATAACTATAAGTTGTTGTAAATACCCCTAGGACCCCCAAACGAACTGGACGTTGACCCTGATCTCGAAGACAATCCAGTCGTTGGGCAACTTAGTGAGCAGCCGGTCCGCACAGCAAGTGTGCAAGGAGGAATACATGGCCGAACTGTACCGCAGCTTCTGCACACCCAGACATGTTAGTAGTACCACTCGCTTATCTTCACAGATGTCCTTAATCCATATTGGGTAGACATAGATTAAAAATTATCTCATAAACTCACTCCGAATATTTTTTTAATATGAAAATTACATTTGACAGCCGGTTTGGTCGAGTGGTAGTTGCGCTGCCTCTTGATCGACGGGTCCTGGGTTCGATTCCCAGTCCGGGCAAACATTTGTCTAAAAAGCAAATGTTTGTTCCCGGATCATGGGTGTTCGTGTGTGCCTTTATGTGTGTTCCAAAGGGACCCACGACACAAGAGAAAACCTTAGAGTGGGCCTTTGAGTGTGTAGCGTTTATTTATTTATTATTATTTTATTTACAGAGATGTCGTTAATCCATATTGGGTAGACATAGAATTAAAAATCACCTCATAAACGTCTTACTTTGAATAACTTTTTAATTTGAAAATTACATTTTATTCTTTCATTACTTGCTATGATAAGATATTACTTCTTAGCAATAATGGGGCCGCCTTTTGTACCCTGACATAACTTTCTGTATTAAAATGTAACTACCTTATTTGTGTTGGAGTGCATTAAAGTATATTGTATTGTACAATCTCGTAGAATTTGATCTAAATGAGAAAGCCCGTAATCAATACAATGTTTTTAGATGTATTTCTAAATAGAAAGGGCCTCCGTCTGATAATTGAAAACTTGCTCAATAAATTGTGTAATAGAAATACTTTTCAAACTAGTGTTTTTTTTTATTAGTGTACCGCAGCTTGATAAAATAATTTTTATTTTTCAGGTGCAAGCCATAAAACAGTTTTTAGAAATTATCTCCACGAGTTCGCACACACAGAACAACAACATTCTAGAAACACCAGTGCTACTTAAAGAGGGGTAAGATTCCAAACACTTTGTTTAAAGACAGTAATAGACAAAAAGAATACGAGACTCAACATGGTTTGTTTAATGAAACAAGTCACTCTCATCTAAAGTCATTCTAAAGCAATACTTATTGTTCATGCTTATCTGGAACAGATATGGGTATGTATTACAAAAATATAATGTAATTTAGGGGGGCTACCAAGGGTCTTGAAGCCGATTTCGACGCGTCGATATCGTTATCAATCTCATACATACTTTGCTTTTGCAGAATGTAATTATCACCTAATGTGTTAACCAAATGCAAACAAAGTACTTCATCGTTCAGTCAAAATCGTTATCGGCTGTCAGCAGTAGTAGCTCCGCTGTGCCTTAGTTATAAGTATATAATTTAATTAAATTGCTTGTACGTTTGTAGAACAATGATCAAGCGGTCAGGAGGCGTTCGCTCAGGCGCGGGTTCGCCGAGACGACGCTGGACACGCGCGGCGCATGCGCACGCCAAACGGAGACATTTTAGACTTACCAGGTAATTTTACTTAGACCCTTCAGACGACGCCAGTCTCGAAGACTAATCAAGCACGACGTTAAACTAATTAGCATAACTTTAGGGTGTAAAACTCCCCTTGAAAAAAACGAATTACCATCGCTCAAAATATATGCAATATGGAGCGGCGAATTTTTTTTTACTCATTGCGACATATTTTCCTTGGAAAAGTTGTGTGGTTCCATGAGGCTAATTACTCCCTGAATATCCGCTAGTTAATTTAGACCCAAATCACAGAAGTCTTTGAACTATACATATTTAAGTATTGATTGTCTCTTTCTCTCATTATTATAATGACAAAGACGACTGCTACTTAAGTACAGACCAGAGTCTGAGTCGCGTTCTATAAGCCCTTAGTCATTGCAGGACCAGAGTCCGAACCATGTAATTCCGTAATTGGCAATAGTTTAGGTTATAAGCATAGGTATATAAGTATTTCTGTATTGCTGTGGATTTTAGTTAATAAATAAAATTCAAAATACTATGTACAGGCTTCGTGAATATTGCAGTTAACGTTAATTAGTTGTAATATTCCCAGCGGCTAACCTAACCTAACCTATCCTAAACTAACATGATGGAAACTTGAGATGACATTTGGCAATGGTCTCTTGGCTGCAATACTGTAGTCAATCGATAACAACCCGGACTGAAACAACAATTCAACGTGTCCTCTGAAATAATAAAATTATAATATATTATGTGTGATTTAATGATAGGACAGGAAATGTCTACAAGTATTAATATTTCAATTACTTTAAATAGTATAATTAATTTGTTTTTTACTTTTCATCGCTAATTTTTATAAATTTTATAGGTCAACCACTAGTGCCACAGCCTGAGCATTCTGGTCAACCATATCCTGTCGAACCAGGTAAGTTTTATTGTACTTGTATTTTGTAAGCTATCGAAGTCACGAGCATAGATTATCATGGTTTTTGTTCATACCACCGAGCACATATCCAACAGAGGTGCAATATAGGGCGGTCAGCTTCTCACAAGACCTTTATGATTCTGCACCGCCATTGACGTGTCAAGTGGTAGTGGCGCCACCTCTTGATCGACCGGTTCTGGGTTCGATTCCCAGCCGGGGCAAATATTTGTGTAAAAGCAAGCACTAAGGGATTTTTTGATGTTTGTTCTTGGGTCATGGGTGTTTGTCATTGTCTTTATGTATTCCCAACTCTTAGGGTAGGGTTTTTTTTTCAAATAAAATATAGGACTAAGTACCCGGTATACCCTATCCAATAAAAAAAGAATTATCAAAATTGGACTACTCTGTAATAATAATTGTGTAAGTTATGCGTGGTCATACATTTAAAAAATTCTTGTCTATAAAATTGGAGGTCCTGATTCACTGACTCATCAACGCCTAGCCCGAACCCTTACACCTACAAAGCTGAAATTTGACAAAAAGGTGTCTTTTATGTACAGGGTCAACAGCACATCATGCTATCCAAAACTAAAATTTCTTCAATCGATTTTCAATTTTATCACAAAGCATTAGGGTTTACTGTCTATTGGGGAAATTTGACAGTTTGTGGTAACCTGATATATCTTGACTGTACATAACGTTTTTTGAGTTATGTTTTTTGAGTGTGTAGCGTTTATTTATTTGTATTTGTTTATTGCCTTTGAGTGTGTAGCGTTTATTAATTTGTTTATTTGTATAGCGGCGCGCGGTTACGGCACTAGCTCAATCTCTCTTTTTCTGGCAAGCAAGATATTACCCCACCTTACGTCAGCTATTAATAAGAAATAATATAATTTTTAACTAATTTTCGTTCAATTCACATCTACTGGTTACGTACTCAGTTACTCATACGTACCACATTATTGATGAAAAAACAACGCAAATAAACATGAATTTATACTTGATTTCAGTTGCGTCGACTAGCAAGGAACAATGTGTGCCATTGACAATTAGGAGAAAATCAGCTATGATTGATAAAGGTACGTGAAAAAAAATTACTACACATCTTAAGTGTGTCGATCCCATGCATGCATGATTCCAGTTTTTATAAATATTCAATTTTCATCTAAAAACTATTTTCATGGTAAAAATGTAGTTAGCGAAAATTAAGGATGTGAATTATCCTACAAAAGTAAACAACTTTCCCTAGGAACATGGGTAATTGCTTTTCCATATGAAACCAAAAAATATTTTTTTAAAAATTTCATTGTACTGTTTTATGAGCCTGGTTTCATCACCCTGTAAAATTTTGCTGAGTCTTTTTCTTGGTCGTTTATTATCTGCACTATTACTAACCGGAGAATTATTTCTGTATCCTCCAAAATTATATGCCAATATTGATTTTAACTACATCCTAATATTATGTTATTCACCATTGCTATTAGGTAATATATATTTTTTAATGTTTATTTCAGATGCTACTCCAAGAAAAAGAAGACTATTGCGACAGTTGCAGTCAACTAAATTCAAGTTAGCATCTTTGAAGAAAAGTACAAAACTCATAGAACCGTTAGATTCTACGCTTCTTAAAGAAATAATAGAATCTGCAGTAAAAAACTGTGGTGATCGGTTGAGAATAACACCACTCCATCTCTTTCCGTGGGTGTCGTAAGAGGCGACTAAGGAAACACAAATGAGACCTGCCTCCTAGTAATCCATCCCAGGCAACGGCACTTCATTTTTTCTGAATCTGAGGTGTCGTCCTATGGTCTCATGCTGTGTGGTAGGCTCTGTAAAGGACCGTCTGGTTCGCGACCACCCTCCTACCGAAGTCCGACGCCAAACAGCTTGCTGTGTTCCGTCGGTGCGTGGGAGTACCAGTGCCTTTAGTTAAGTTTTAATTTTGTTAAATAATATTTTATATGTATGTTAGTCTGTAAGATATTTATCTATGGGCCTAGTTGCCTGAAAATAAATGATTTTATTATTATTATTATTATAGGCGTTTTCTGGGTTAACTCGCTCCATCGTCGACCTCATCTTTGACCTTATGGTCAAGATTGAGGTCAAGAGTTAACCCATCTTATAATAAAAAAAATAAACTGTAAACGGAAACCACAAGGAAAAATATATAGAACTCACAAAAAAATATCATAGCATTGGCAATTTACAAAAGATCACCGAAAACTTATAGATACCTGCAGAATGTAATCTCCTTAACTGGCATTAGGACGCTGCATCATATACTAAGAAAAATACCGCTGGAGCCTGGAATTTGCCAGTCGGTGCTGCAGCACTTTTTTTTAAATTATTATAAGATGGGTTAACTCTTGACCTCAATCTTGACCATAGAGGTCAAAGATGAGGTCGACGATGGAGCGAGTTAACCCAGAAAATGCCTATAAAGGCACTGGTACTCTCACGCACCGACGGAACACAGCAAGCTGTTTGGCGTCGGACTTCGGTAGGAGGGTGGTCGCGAACCAGACGGCTCTTTACAGAGCCTACCACACCGCATGAGACCATAGGACGACACCTCAGATTCAGAAAAAATGAAGTGTCGTTGCCTGGGATGGATTACTAGGAGGCAGGTCTCATTTGTGTTTCCTTAGTCGCCTCTTACGACACCCATGGAAAGAGATGGGATGGTATTATTCTCAACCGATCACCACACGGTTAAATTGAAGCTTTTGGAGAGCCGTAATTTATTAGGTCGTTCTCAGCTTGGTTTTAGGAAGGGCTTTAGCACTCTAGATATACCTGTACCTGAACTAAGCTAAATGTTAGGCGATAGAGGTCTAATTAAGTAATAAATAACACAAGCAAAAAATTGTTTAAAAATTCTTAAGATAATGGTAAATAAGTGACGTTATTATTTTAAACATTTTCTTAATATATAAAGCAAAGTCGGGTTTGTTCGAATTCGAACATTTATAACTCGAGAACGTCTGGACCGATTTTCATAGTTTTTAAATTGTTGTATATTTTGTCTCCGTCCCGAATAGCAGAATAAATATTAAAAACATTGGAAAATTGAAAAGCTTAAAAGCTAGTAAACAAATAAAACTACCTATTTACTTACCTATACATGGTCTACATAATAATACCTTTACGGATAGAGTATTACATTAGACAATATTTTAAAAATACAAAATAAGTGGTGATCTAGTCCACTGTAATGTAATGTCTTACTCATCTAAACAAAATTTCAGGCATATATATTTCTAAAGTAGGTATGTAATTATAATGAAATAAAATTACTACAACATTGACCTATTTACATAATGCACTACTTAATCAAGAAAAATATTAGAATCAGCAATTTAGGGGCTACAGTACACAACACGTTAATGCATACATGTTGTAAATATAACCGGTGGATCCAATCAGGGGAGCCAAGTGGATCGAGGGAAAAAATCATACTGTTTGTATTTTTTTTTATAGTGAGAAATATTTAAGATGAGACTAAAACAATAAAAACAAAAATCGTTAAGGACCTTCGTAATCTCATGGAGTTTATACATATAACGAGTTTCTGCAATTTTTCTTGCAGGGCAGTCATCGTCACCGGTCTTATAGTTACTCGGCTCCTTAAAGTGCATTCATGTAGCACATTTCACAGGCTCTGCCTTCTTCGAACATTATAGAGTGACCCATATCACCGCAATCACCACAGATGTGTTTATCCTATATACTAGCTTCTCTCCTGGGACTTCGTTCCCGTGAGAGTTTCGGGAATGAACTATAAATATAAACCTTCCTCTTGAATCATTCTATCTTTTGCTGAAAACTGCATTAAAAGAGATGTAAGCGCACAGACAGCGGAAGCGATTTCATTTTGTACTATGTAAAGAAAGAAGATTGGAATTAGATTTATATATTTCCTTGTTCATCTCTTCTCAATGTAGGACATCCAGATAGTAAATTGTGATACTTTTAATATAATATAGATTTTGTACTTCTGACCGCAGTTACTGAGGCCATAACTGTTAATCACCTATTAAATCATAAACACTCATCTATCGTTATGTGGTAATATTGTCAAATACTGGGTTACTTCCCAGCGTTATACTTAACGCTGTTATACTACCCAGTATTGACATTTTTGCTGATTCTCAAACCTCATTTAAACATAAACTTCTTGAGTATTTTGACTCTATAGTCGGTTTTATTATTTTTAATATTAGGTACCATTCAAAAATTTTATGCTGTAATATTAAAAGGCTCCAGAGGCCAGCACATCAGGTTGCCCAATTTTAATTGCAAAACCGTTCTGATCCCAACTACACAGAGAGCTTACTTGTGGTAGCCTGATGTGCGACCCTCTGTACCATCTAACTTCAAAATTCTTTGCTTTGTTATTTTTGTTTTACTGATTTCAGATCTCATTTGTTTAGTAATTAGATTTTAGATACTTCTTTTTTTCTTTAGATTTTATTTTAATTTAAGTACCTACGTTGTTGCCTTGGTAGTTAAGAAATACTGTGTGTGCTTGTAATTGGCAAACATATTTATACATTTATCTATTCATAAATTTAAATTGTCAAATATCAATTATGTCTTGCTGTTAGTACACCTTTAAATAAATAAATAAATATTGTATATCTAAAATAAGAATAAGATGTATTCACAGTATGTACAGAGGGCTGGACATCAGGTTACAACAAGCGTGCACTCTGTGCTGTTAGGATAAGGACGATTTTGTAATGAAAATGGAGTAACCTGATGCGCTGCTGATGCGCTGGCATACATATCTTTTCCCTGAGATAAGAATGTTATATAAGTAATAAGTTAGTGTTAAGAATTCATTTGTGTTTTGATAAAACAGTGAATAAAAAGCTTATTTTTCGTATGTAGTTTTAAATTTTAATATTTAATTTAATAAAATATGTCCCCATTTACTACGTCACCTAATATCGATACTTTATATTTTATCGATATCAGTGTGCACATCACTAGATCTGTCAAACTATTTTATCGATGTTAGTGTGTATATCACTAGATCTGTCAAACAATCCAGTTGGGAAGCAATCCTTGGAAAATCTCAAAGCTTATCGCTAGTATGGAAGTTCCGTCTCTTAAACGCAGTGACATACTCTTTGGCCGAGACATACCTACCCCACGGTCCGAATGACGATTTTGGCGATAACAGCGCGCCAACGCTAACAGCCTGGTCCGAATGGATGACAGCGCTAAAATCGACAAATGACAGTTATCGAATCGGACCAGAACGTTAGCGCGCTTACGGTATTTCTAACCTCAAAATCTTTGTTTACCTTCTGAAGATGCTTTTTTTCTGCTCAAGGAGTTTAATTAGTCATCACCCACGCCAATAACAAAGAAAGAAGAACTTTAAAGGAAAACCTTAAAAAAACACAAGAAAAACACTTTCAATTTGTTTATTTTGACGTGCGTTTGACAGATGTTTGACAGATCGCTCACAGTGATTACGCGTCGAGGCATGGTCGTTGTTAGCGCAAGATGGCGTCGGTAATGACGTCATGAGTGACGTCACTGTCAGCGCTGTGAGCGCGCTAACAGGTCAATCGGACCAATGTTTGAGCGATAATATCGATATTATTGTCATTCGGACCGTAGCCCTATTTGAACATGGATTTAAACAACAGAGGTTAATTTCAGTGTCAATTTACCTGAAGTGGAAAAACAGCACTTTTATTGCCCACATACCCGTGGACAACATGACTTTGAATAGAAAGAACTCTCGGAGTATCTGTATTCATAATTATAAAGAAATATTCACAATAATTGCAAGTAGGTATTCAATTTGGTTATAATCCGAGAAACGCGTCAACTGTGTCTCGCTAAGCACACACTACTGTTCATAATTAATTTCTTACAGAAGTCTAACGTTAACTGGCAAGAACTAATGATTTAGATAACGAGAGAACAAGGTCGCGGGCATTTAAAATGCTTTTTGTATCTATTTTTTTTTGTTAAATTTATCCCTTTCGGGAAAGGCAAAGGAAACTATGTCCATACAGCCATGTCTTCAGTGAAAAATCTTCTTTCTTCAACTTAACCTAAGCCCTAAGCTCCTCATGCTCTGCGTAAAACCGGATAGCGTCTGTTTTACGAAAACTGGCGGCGAGAAGCACAACCGCGAGGATCTTTGTCGGTACCAAACGAAGCAGAAACACTGTTATCACTTGAATTTTTCATCACTACACGAATTTTAGTCAATTTACTGCATAATACACTATCACTATTACACATTAAACAACTTTTTCACGCAGAAAACGAAAATTCAATTGACAAAGCAACCGCTCACGCCGAGTTCCCGCCAAAGACCTTTTGTATCTATTTTATAACGTGATAGTTTGACAGCTAAAATGAATGACATTATTGACAATAGAAACAGCTGATCAATTCCACGAAGCCAGAGCCAAAAAAAAGTTCAAACAGGTCCCCGAAACGATCATTTGTGAATGACAATGTTTATGTGAATGACGGATCGTTTTCGGCGATCTTACTAAAACGCAGTGATTACATAATCTTTGGATCATACGTTTGTAAATGATAGCAAATTATGAATGAATGAAGGTAATTAAGCAAAATGACAATCGTTTTGGCATTCTCTGTATACATATGATCTCTCTATCTGCGTTCCCCCTCGGGGACAACTAATGCATTCAATCAACATTCAATCGCAGCTTCATTCACCCGTCATTCGAAGCCATCATTCACGTAAACATTGCATTGTCATTTGCAAATTATTTGATTAACCCTCCGCATACCAGGTGGGGTCTAATAAATCCCAGGCGGTGAAAAATCGATATATTTTCAAAAATTTTCGTGCGCGGAATCTGAAGCTCTCAGTAGCTGGAGTTGCGACGTTCTTACACTGGCAAGTACCATTAGTTTAGTGGTGCGTGCGTTTTTTAGGGCTCTAGACGCGTTTTTGTTTAGAATTGTTGTTATTTGAGCATATACAAAATGCAATTATGGCGAACTAAAGAACTCCTACCTCGAGATTGAAGTAAAAATTTAAAGATGTATCATCGTTGTTCAATTTTTTTAAATTTAGTCAGTTTAATTACAAAAATTGGTAATTATCAATTCTTAGGGTGATTTCAAGTCTAAATTAGTAGTCAGAAGATGGCATTTTCGCTACCCTTTTTCAACAAACCATTTAATCTATTTCATTTTTTTTTATATAGTGCTACTCAGGTTATGTTCATTGTTCAATTTCAAAAATATTCAATAATAATTCAGTACCCCTATTCCTATCTGATTACAGCGACCATTTTGTTAGGGTATGCCAGACCCCACCTTGTATGGCATGTTATAAATTTTTACCTGGTATGCCGAGGGTTAATTATCGGCCCAATGTTGCCATATATACGGATTTGTCCGTATTTGTACGGATTTTGCAAGTTCAATACGGATGAATCAAGATTACGGATTTTTATACGGATTTACTCTAAACACAGAATTAGCTTCAAAAGGACCCCGTTTTAGAGCCTTCTTTACCTAATTTTGACCAATTCGTCACAACGCTGGTGAGTTTACTCCACTGTAGTGTGGCAGTACAGCAAAATTTCTTCAATGAAGACGAAACCAAGAAATAAATTATGTACAGTGAATGGCACATCAGGTTACCACAAACTGTCAAAGATTTAAGTCTTGAACCAAAAATGTTACTTTTAATTTTTATACGGAATTTTAACCAAAATACGGGATATTTATACAGAATTTCATTAAAAACAGAAATACGGATTTTATACGGATTTTTGTAATGAATATACAGATTTCACGTCTACTTCATGTGGCAACACTGTATCGGCCAAAGAGAATTTAAGTGGTCATAGCATGCCATAGCAAAGATTGGCCCAATCCATAGACATAGAAATAAGTTAAATGCCCAATCAAATGATACTAGAGGATGCCCAGGTCTTACTTTCCGTTGGAATTTCGTAAAATTCATTCTTATTCCTTGTCTAACTTAAAGAAGGCTTTATAAATCCAAGAGTTTAGGCTGGGCATTGATGTATCAGTAATTGAGTCAGAACTATTATGACAGTAGAGCCGAATGATTTAAAAAACTATAAGACCTTCTTATTTAGTAATCTACTTATAGACCAAGATCCCAGAGCCGCCAGACCTTACTTATTTTCTCGTTAATCAAAAGTATGGGAAAACGTAGTACTAATATGTACTATTAACATGTGAATTTAATGTTTAGGCTGGGCATTGATGTATCAGTAATTGAGTCAGAACTATTATGACAGTAGAGCCGAATGATTTAAAAAACTATAAGACCTTCTTATTTAGTAATCTACTTATAGACCAAGATCCCAGAGCCGCCAGACCTTACTTATTTTCTCGTTAATCAAAAGTATGGGAAAACGTAGTACTAATATGTACTATTAACATGTGAATACCAGTTAGCCTGGGCCGACGGCCAATTTTCAGCTACCAGGTTCTGAAGGTACCTACTTCCAAAAATGCTCACTTGTCTTGAAGTCTGGGTGCTATGAAAAGTATTGTTATAGTTCCCTGAACATCATAAAAAAAATCACGGCTCAGATTGTAGGTATTGCACAATTTACTTGCGAACTGTAAAGCGTCTGGCAGAAATTACAGCTGACGGAGAGTGTCTTGCGGTGTTGATCATTAATTTTTATATTTAATAAATTATATTCTATGAATCTATGAGATATCAGCAGCCAGACTTCAAGACAAGTGAGTAATTTTTGGAAGTACCTTCAGAACCTGGTAGCTGAAAATTGGCCGTCGGCCCAGGTTAGCTGGTATCCAAATGTTAACAGTACATATTAGCACTACTATTTCCCACACATTTGGTTAATGAGAAAATAAGTAAGGTCTTGCGGCCCTGGGATCTCCATCTATTATACATAGATTCGGCGAGTTTCTGTCCGAAACCGAAATTGCGACCCAAACTATTGTTGACATGAATGAAAGTGGTCAGTGCTAGAATAGTTACCTATCAGGTCTGTGCCATAATCTAAAAATGCACTTAATTTTCTACAGGAATACAACATAACTGCTTTATTTTTCAGAAGGTACTCACTGGTAATAAAAAATCGTGACTGCTTAATCTTAATTTTATTGTTGAATACTACCACTGCCACCACTCGCTACTAATGTGGGTTGTTCCCTTGTTGTTTCATAAGCTCTCTCCAAGGTGTCTGTAATAATCTTCATATCGTTTTCAATACTCCGGGCCCAGTTTTCTACATCTCCAATCTCTTTCAGAGCGCTACTGAAGTTTTCTACCAAAGCTAGCCATTGCTGTGTCTGTTTTGCGAAGTTTATTGCACCCTGGTGAAGGAGCTTTGCTTCTGCATCAAGTTTTTTTTGGTTTAAATAGGCTTGTGCAACCCTGTAACATAAAAATTATTATGAGTTATACAAGTAAGTATACAATGAGTTATGTAAACTTGAAAAAAATATAGATTCATAGTAAGGTAGGTATCAAATAGGTAAAAAAAGGGCTTGTTTCTACACTGTACTCACCCAACATTCAAGTGGTCAACAAGTGCTTGTGTTAGATCATTTGCTGCTACAATGCATTCTTTACGTTTCTGTTCTGAAAATTGTACACAAATAAAACAGAAAGGCTAACATGTTACAATTCGTTATAAGATGCCTTTCTTACCAAATACTTAGCTAATGAGTTATAAAATTTTCCATAATTATAAATAATTATATAATTATTATAAGCAAAAGGATAGTAAAAAAAAACAAACGTTTCGAAGACAGTTGAAACGAAACAATTTACCTTGAATAACCCTTTTAGCTGCTTGTTTTGCTTGATGCTCTTTTATCAAGGAGGATAACATTTTATTCTATTAGGCCATAGGTGATGTAAATGACGATTTAACCATCAAATTATTTGATTTTTGTTAACTATCACACAGGAAAATAAATCGACACTCCTTGTTTTGTTGATTAGGCCAAGGCAAGGTTAGACTTGGGTGATAATGATAAATAACGTCACAGTGAAAAAATCACCGTGATCGGCTTACCAAGGATATCACAGTGACTTGGTTCGAAATATCAACGTTCCAAAATAACGTCGTTCCAGCCGCTTCGTGATTGGGCGTGACAGCGTCTCAGGGCGCGCGCGGTTGGATGGAACGGCGAGGGGCGTGCGGGTGGAACGGTCGGTGACTGATAACGGCGCGCCGCGGCGAGGTGCGGGGTCCGGTAGTTATTGTTTATTGTTCCTTGGCCTTGGATGTGATTGGCATGGTTTATTGTATTGGGCAATCAGGTAAAAAAATTGTGAAAGTAAGTCGTTAGTTTTTTAGTTTTTTTTTAGTTTCTAAGTAGCAAACAAGCGGTTCAGACGCTATTTGTTTGAATATTGGTTTTATATTAATTTATTTTATTTTGGACTAATGTAAATATGTAGAGTAAATTTAAGTGTTTAGTGTAGGTAAGTGTAAATAAACTACTTATTGGAATAAACAGTGTTTTTTCAATCATAATGGTGGACTCTCGTAAAATGAAAAGTAGTTACTTGTGGAATTGTTTCGATTCTGTAGACAGTGTGGGTAAAGTCGCCAATTGCAAGATATGTAAAGTAAAGCTTAGCTATAAATCTATAGCTATTGTTGAAGACCGCGGATTCAAGGCATTTGTTGAAGGTTTAAATCCGTCTTACACCTTGCCGAACAGAAAAACATTGTCAAATAATTACCTACCTCTCAATCAAACAACAAATAAAACAATTTTTTTTCACATCTGAACAAAGTTACTAACAAAAAATATACTCTAGTCACTCGACCTCTGCTCACACCTATAGCTTAACTTATACCAGTCATGACGGTTGATCGTGTCACTTTGTAGTATTACATACTCCTTGGTCAGGTTAGTCGCTCCTATCGAGCAAAATAACGTATGTGACAAAGTCACGGTGATTTTTCACTGTGATTTCTAAGTAACTGGAACGACAGTCACGGCGATACAAAAGTCACTGTTTTTCCCAAGTCTAGGCAAGGTGTCAGTGCAGTATTGCCACATGAAGTAGACATGAAATCTGTATTTTCATTACAAAAAACCGTATAAAATCCGTATTTCTGTTTTTATTGAAATTCCGTATAAATATCCCGTATTATGATTGAAATTCCGTATGAATTCCGTGTAAAAATTAAACGTAACATTTTTGAGTCAAGATTTAAATCAAAAGAGGATGATTTTCCTAAAAGTTGTTTACATAATTATTTCTTGGTACATTATTCTTGGTGGTCCTGTACATAATTTATTTCTTGGTTTCGTCTTCATTAAAGAAATTTTGCTGTATTGCCGCACTACAGTGGAGCAAACTCATCAGCGTTGTGACGAAATTGGTCAAAATTAGGTAAAGAAGGCTCGAAAACGGGGACCTTTTGAAGCTAATTCTGTGTTTAGAGTAAATCCATATAAAAATCCGTAATCTTGATTCATCCGTATTGAACTTGCAAAATCCGTACAAATACGGACAAATCCGTATATATGGCAACACTGTGTCAGTGTCATTCAACTGTCAAACTCATTGTGACAATGACAATATTGACATTGACAAATAGCGATTAAAAGGACGAGGAATATAGCCTAAACAGCCACATATGACGAAAAGTTGTTTTTATCTGTTTGGGGTTCCGTATTACTATTGTAAATATATGTAAGTTATTGGTTTTGTGTTTTGACACCTAGTGCTTTTTGCACCTATATGTTGCACTTTGTTCGTGGATCGGTGGCTTTTAAAAATAAAATAAAATGTAAGTAAGTACTATAAAAATTAATTTATTTCAACCAAATTTATAATCTAAAATCTAAACAGTCAATCACTCCCTTGATGGTACTTTCTAAGTAGGTGGAGAACCAACTTATTTTTGTTAGTAGGTACGATGATTTGTTAGCCGGTACGTATTGTACGAGAAGGGATTCTTATGCTGACTGTCAATCTATCTATTTCCCACTTTCTTCTACGAAAATCTCAAACTAATCTTTTGAAAAAAATATATCTTTTTGTTTATGATTATCCTAACACTAAGCTTGCTTCCGTTCCTCGTGGCTAACAGTTCCGAGTCTCGACTTCAATTGTTCTGTGAACTCCGGGTCGTCCCAGCCCCATAAATGGTGTGTGCCATCTCCTGTCCTTTGCGATCTTTGCTTTATTATGTCTTTGGTTACGCTCTTCAGGTCGTATGCTTGGCCAATCTGTTAATAAATTAAGACGCATTTAAAACTGTGTAAACCGATGTGTCTGTTTGTTTATGGTATACCTGCTATGGTTAGTACAGGTTGTCAAATCTTTTAACAGAGGGCAGAGGACACAAAAAACATTGAAAAGTGTAGAGCAAGTTTGGCCACCTCTATAGTCTGGGGCCTGGGGTATTCGCGGTCAGTAAATAATGTATAACCCATGGACCTACACTTGCACGAAATCCGCAATAATGGACGCCCCCTTATAGTTTAATATGGTACAGTGGGCCTTAGATAAATAAGTACCTATAGCTACCTATCCCACTTGATCCGAAGCAGTACTGATATGAAGTACATGTTATACAGTGTCTGGATGGTTTCAGTTTCCGATGTATTTCTTCAGCTTGGCGAATTCATTGAGTATTGTAACGTTCAGCAAATTATTTGCTGTCATGGATGTTACCATAAAATTGTTTGTGATATTAGTTTTATCTAAGATAAGTGATATGAGTATTCATGTTATATAAGTAACGATTAAAAGCATACTTCTAATTAAAATTGTTTTTTTCGTCTCTTATTGGTATTGGTGGTATAACACATAGGTTTTTGTCCATTAACTTACCTTCGCCATAAGTTCGATGAACACGATCGTTGGGGTCAGCATGTTGTAAAAAGGATGCTCTGACGCGCGGTAGTCCCATGGGAACGTGTGGTGGTAGTTGTGGAAGCCTTCCACGCAGATCATCCACACACCGATGTTTTCCCGAGGGTTTAGCGACCTGCGAAGAAGATGAAGTGAGATTGATTTAATAGTGCACATCTTCTTCTTATCGTGTAGGTATAGTCAAGTGTGTGGCTAACTTGGCTAACCTTGGTGTTAGAGTTTTCAAACCGCATAATGGCCTCTGACTTGGTTTTAACGACTGGAGTGAATCGACAACGGCCGGGAACGACAGCTTAACGTGCCCTCCGAAGAACGGAAAGGGTCGTGATAAATTTCCACTTTGGTCACCTGTCTGGTTGCCTGTCTCTGTGTGCGTTGCTTAACCTCACTGATCGGTTAAGATCCGCGAGCGCCATTGGGCTACGAGCGCTTATAGTGCACATAAGATGGTAGCTCTCATTTTTTTATACACTGCTACTTGTGCTCTCTTAAACATTATTTTTTCTTCTTTCACTCTGTTAATAAATCTAAAATTAAACACTTTGTATCCCCCGAACAACATCGCTTATATCTCTTAAACGGCTAAACCAATTTTTATCAAATATTCTGCTATCTGGTTTAGAACCATCTCGATTACGTCAGCTTTCAAACAAAAAAACCCCATCGAAATCGGTCCATTCGTTTAAGGCTACAATGCCACTGACAGAACACACATACATACACACGTCAAACTTATAACATCCCTCTTTTTTGTTGGGTGTTAAAAATAAAGTTCTAAACGACTTACTTATCATAAGGTCTGTATCCAAAAGTATGGGCGAAGCTGTTAACGCTCCACACCACGTTAATGCCAATGGTGTACCGCAAGATGGTGGGAATTAGGAAGGCATTCAGCCAAGTCTCGTTCCAGAAGTACACGGGGATGACAGTTGGCATCACGAAGCATAGGAGAGGCATGAGTTTCATGTAATGTCTGAAAGGGGAAAGTGTATTTAAACAAAATAGACCCTAACACCTATACACATAACATAGGTTCTTCTAGTACGGATACCAGCTCTCACAAAAGCTAATTATATAATTTTGTCATCTGTACCATCACTAAGTTTTGTAGAGAGAAAATAAATAAACTATTTATTATTATTACTTCTTCTTCTGAAAGGCCCACCCAAAGGGTTTCCCGGTGTCGTGGGTCCTTTGGTTCATACACAATGACAGTCACAAACACCCATGACCCGATTTATTAAAGAAAGCTTCAGCGCTTCAGCAGCTTCAGTTATTTATTGGTCTTATATTAAAGTTACAAGATCAATGTAAGAGTTGTCGGTAGATCCCATCAAGTGTCAGTTGCGGTTTCTGCCTACCTCAACTGAACAATGGAGTGCTCTAATAGGTATATTTGAAAAAGTTGACCTCATTAACAAAAATGGATTTAAAAGTGACAATCCTCTATATATATTTTTATACGCAGAGTTGGAAGGAATATGTCGGTTGCTTGATTAATAAATTAAAGAAATAAATGCTACTCACTTAAAGGCCTATACTAAAGGTTTCTCTTGTGTCGTGTGTCCCTTGGAACACATACAAAGACAGACTCTAACTGCCATGATCGAGAACAAAGATCTGCTTTTTACACACATATTTGCCAGCACCCAGCGTAACTGCCCTTCGACCAAACCGGCCGTCAAAGAGACCCTTGAAATACTTCTAGTTAGGTTTTTTTTTAATAAAATGAATACTTTGTTATCATGCGTCAATATATGGATAGGATAGTTATACTGTTGATTATTTATAATCTTTATGATAAATAGTTGCAACTTCCGGAGGGTGACGAGACGAGGAATTGGAGTTGTTTTTAAACTTCTCACCTTCTCTGAAACATGACGACAGGATCAGCGTATAAATCACTGAGGTCCAAGCGTCGGCCTCCTTCAACTACCTCGGGGCCCTTCTTCACGCAAAGCCAGCCCATGTGAGAGAAGAACAATCCTCGCTCAGCATTGTGAGGGTCTGCATCAGTGTCTGCGTATTTGTGGTGCGTGCGATGGTCTCTGGCCCATTCGAAAATACTGTCCTGAAAGATATGATACTATATCTGACTGAGGTTCAGTGGAAATGTTTTGCTCAGCTTCTAAGATGTATCGAACGCTGTACATACTGAATGGCTCAATGGAGCTACGATAGGAAGTTATATGATGCTGCTACGAGTGTTATAATGACTCCTTAAGATTTTCAACGAAAGTGACAATTTTTTTTACGGCCGGCTGCCATGCGTTTAAAAATAATCTCAGTAGGCAAACTTGATGTTCGCTTTCGGCTTGCTTTCGGCCTATGACAACATTATGTGACGTAGCAGCCTATCATTGTTTTAATCTCAAGATCGATAGAAACCCGGAGGTGTCAGGTGATTTGCCTTTGTATGGGAAGTCAAATTTTTTTTTTTGAGTTTCATATGGATTCCTTGGGGGTTGTTCAATTTCATGGGAGGAGCTACCCCGTAAAGTTTCGCTAATTAATTTGAAGTCACCGAATTTAATAAAATCACTAAAACCGTAAACTTACTTGGAAGCCCATGGTCTGCCAAATCATGAGCAGGGTACGGAGTGGAGTCTTGGCCTTAAAGCTGCGATGTGTCCACAGTCGATGAGATCCAGCGCCGATGCCGATGGCGCACATAATATGGACTGCGGACGCTGGACAGTAAAAAAGTAGCGGTGATAGCCCAGTTGGTAATGAAATGAGCCACTCGTAACCGGAAGGTTCCGGTTTCGAAGCCTGGTGCGGGCCTATACAACTAAAATCGTCTTTTCGGATTTCTAATCAATTATCACTTGCTCAGCGGTGAAGGAAAACATCGTGATGAAACCCGCACGTCTAAGAAACTTCGTTTTCGAAAGGACTATTGGACTATTGCCTAAATCCCCTAGCCCCTCGGTTGGGATTGGGAAGTATATGGACTGGTAAGAAGAAGAAGGAGTAATGTAATCTAGCCACTGAAAATTCTCCACACTTAAACTCACGCATTTGTCTCACTGGGTTACATAGGGACAACTTTAACCTTTCAATCCCCGTCAACCTTCACAAGAGGAAAATACCAAAAGTCAGAGTTCATGAGTTCATTGTAGGAGGCTCTAAAAACTGTGCGGTACTAGTAATTTCACTCAAGATTTTGATATCTGAATCATTTTAACTGCTTACAAACCGCTTATTTAAAAAGAAAAGCAGTAACCTAAATCTCCAAACTAGCTGTTATAATCTAAAGTTAGGAAGCTGAAACTTTGCATGTACCTTAAGGCACCTCCAGCGGTTTTTAAAAGGTAACGTCGAATTTTCCCATTGAAATAAAAACTCTAGCGTCTTCTGCCAAGTTTTAATATAATGTATTAATATAATAGACTCTTGAAAACCCAACGTCAGAGTTGCTGAATGTTATCAGAACTCGGAAATTCTATCTAACAGTGGCGCGGTAAATCGACAACTTCGAAGTTGACCAATTGACTTAGTCGGAACTTTGATTTGTGCGCTAATTCCCTTCTGTTCTGTTCCTAGTTTGGAAAGGTATTATAACTTGTAGATCTATTTGGTAAAGTTATGATCGATCTTATTCCCTAAGCATTCTGTGAATATTAATAACTAGTACTCATCTTGATTCTAGACATTCTTCCTCGCTGCCTTTTTATTAATTCTGCCGTGTGTTTGGTAGATCCAAAATCTTCACTCATTTTAATTTTATTATTAATTTGCTTTTCGCCCGCAGCTCCATGCCCAGTAGCTATGGGATAAAATGTAGCATATCTTTTTTCCCAAGGTCTAATCTATCTTTGTACCTTTCATCAAAATCGGTTCAGTAGTTTAGGCGTGAAAGCGTAACAGACAGACAGACAGAGTTTCGCATTTGTAATATTAGCAGGGATTGTTAGAACTGCGCCTTCGTACGATACGCGTGCCAATGTTTATACATGCATGTATAGTATGTTTGTGCGTAAGTTTGTCCATATATACCTCAGAAAATGTAATAAAAAAAATAGTGTTTTTATTGAATGAAGTAGGTATCTTTCAACTTAGGACACAGTGCCACTTTCATAAAAATCGGTTCAGTGGTTTGAAAAACGCGTCTATCGTTCTCTTTACGACGAAATTTTCTTGAAAGTGCAAATTACTAAACTAAAATTGTAAGTTAATATATGTAAGTTGTTAACGTTTCTGTAATCAGATCCTATAAACAATGGGAAGTAGCGAGTCATTCCCAACACAAGTGTCCTTGGACTACTTTCTGGGAAGTCTCATTAATTGTCTGTAACAGTGATTACTGAAATAAATGATTTATTTATTTATTATTTATAACTAACGGACACCTCATAAGTCCTACTAATATTACCTATAAATGCAAAAGTTTGTGAGGATGTATGGATGTATTGTTTGTTACTCTTTCACGCTCAAACGGCTGGACCAATTTTGATAAAATTTGGTATTGAGGTAGCTGAAACCTGGATTAACACATAGGCTACATAATTTTCCCAAATTCCCACGGGAACGAAGTCCCGGACGGAAAGCTAGTAAATAATAATTACACTCACCAAAAACATTGGTCTGCCATTTAGCCGAGGTAAAGGCCCGGTAGAGGCCATAAACCGATGCAACATGGAGGAACAGGAACCAGGCGATGTTGCCCCACACATATTGGTGTTTCCTCGGAGTGGCCTTCTTCAAGCCCGTCACATCTTTATCCAGGCCCAAGTCAGCTGTTTGTGTGTCCGATTCGAATAGCACCCCGCTCGGAATCGGATCCACCATTGGCTTTTCTTGGGGAGGCATTTTCTGGAAGAAAATCACAGTCAGAGAACAATTTATTGTCTGTATTTCCGAGTTCATATAACCCGAATCTCTTTAAAGTTCGAGTGAATCGGCTTCTTCTGGGTGAGCTTGCTACATCCTCGACCACATTTTTGCCCTTGAGCTATATTGTGGTCAAGAGCAAACCCATTATTAATTTAAAAAAAAAATGTGCCACATGTTTTGACTAGTTTCAAATAAATTATAACGGGGTCTGATCAGGATTTTTGTTTTGAATGAGTATACGTTATTTCGGCGCTGTTGCAAGCACCATGATCACTTATGAACTGGAGGACTGCGGGTAGTGTTCGTGGTTTTTCTTCTTATGAAGAAGTGTTTGTGGTAAGAACTCGTTGAAATATTATTATTATTATTATAAGATGGGTTAACTCTTGACCTCGATCTTGACCAAGGTCATAGATGAGGTCGACGATGGAGCGAGTTAACCCAGAAAACGCCTATAAGGCACTGGTACTCCCACGCACCGACGGAACACAGCAAGCTGTTTGGCGTAGGACTTCGGTAGGAGGGTGGTCGCGAACCAGACGGCCCTTTACAGAGCCTACCACACCGCATGAGACCATATGTTTAAACCATATGTTGAATATGTTTAAAACTGGTGAAAATAACTACAAACATCATGTTTTGAGTAAGCGACCATCTAATAGAAAAAGAATACTTAAGATAAGAAAAAAATAAAAAGAGGACATTTGGTTGCTTACGTCACAGAATAACTCATTTTCTGCGTGCGATTTAAGCATCACAAGATTCACAAGCAAACACTGTGGATTTATTACACATTTCATATGGAACGACTTTGAGGCGTCAATCTCTCCACACTATCCTACTTAGAATACACCAAAGTGTTTGAAGGTTAGAAAGCAGTTCCGTTCTACTGTAAAACATCAAACCATAATCCAGATGTTAAATGGCACACAGCGAAATGGCACACAGTCGCCTCAGTCTGTCAATGTACAGAGGACATATGCGTCCCCCGGCAGAGCTAACATAGACGCGTGACATTCTTTTGTAATGTCGATGTCGTTTAGCCTGTTGTAAAAAGCAGATGTTTGTTCTCGGGTCATGGGTGTTTGTGTTTGTCTTTATGTTTGTTTCGAGTGATCCACGACACAAGGGAAAACCTTAATGTGGGCCTTTGAGTGTGTAACTTAGAATGTACCAGCTGCGAACTCTTCCCAAGCATACTGTAAAAGTCCGTAATAGGGACGCGAGGGTTTTGCTGTGTTGTGGGCGAAAGACTGAAAACCTCTCACCAATATACACACATAATGTTTCATCTAATAACCCTCAGAATTTATGTCAAACGTGGCATCAAGTGTGGTTCTGAAGCCATGATGTTCTGTCTACCACGTTTGGGATTAGCGGCGTGAGCGTATGTAATGTGTCTTCAGCAACATTTCTTAAAGTTTGGTCATCACCTTATAAAAGAAAGTACTTACAAAATTAGATGTTATCCCACCAACAACTGAATTCAGACTGATTCCTAATCTCCTTTTGTCTTTTTATATGTCTTTGTGAAACAATAGAGAAACAAATAGGTTACTGGAGTCGGGTCACCCGCGGAAAGTAAGCAACAAATACTATGTCGTAATTAGACTAGTGTACAAGCGACAGCACACTACACTATACATTAGATTTTATAGCTTAGCAAATACTTAAGTGGTTTACCGTGTGGTGATCAGTTTAGAATAACACCACCCCATTTCTTTCCGTGGGTGTCGTAAGAGGCGACTAAGGAAACACAAATGAGACCTGTCTCTTATTAATCCATTCCAGGCAACGACACCTCAATTTTATTTGAATCTGAGGTGTCGTCCTATGGTCTCATGCGGTGTGGTAGGCTCTGTAAAGGGCCGTCTGGTTCGCGACCACCCTCCTACCGAAGTCCGATGCCAAACAGCTTGATGTGTTCCGTCGGTGCGTGAGAGTGCCTTTATAGGCATTTTCTGGGTTAACTCGCTCCATCGTCGACCTCATCTATGACCTTGGTCAAGATTGAGGTCAAGAATTAACCCATCTTATAATAAAATAAAAAAAATTACCCATAACTACGATCTTCTTCTTCCTAGCGCTTTATCCCGTTTCTCACTCGGGGTACGCTTGACCATGACCCAGGGTTTGACAGGTCAAGTCATTACAGTGGAGCGACTGCCATCTGACCTCCGTGACCCTGCTAACAGGGGAACTTGACCGGATTGGATCATGGTTAACATTCAGTCTCCTGAATGTGCAGGTTTCCTCACGATGTATTCCCTCACCGTAAGAGCATCAGTTAGTGTACATGTCGGCACTGGGGATCGAACTTAGTACCTCTCGCTTACGAGTCCGACCCACTAGCCGTTAGACCACCGACGACCCATAACTACGAGCAACTACAAAAAATTACAAAAAAAAATATCCTGTATAAATTAAAAATTTTATATCACCCCCGCCATTCGATCGCTTCTAACTCCTTAAGGCGACTACCAGCACCTAAATTACGATTTTATGATGCGTAGATAAGCATGACGCACTGCATTAAATCGAAGAAAAAAATACTACGGTAATATTCAGGACATAAACTAGATAAGTAGTTTGCTGAAAACATGATTCAGCACTTTTGGTTCGATAGAAAAAGGTCCCAGTCACCTCTAAATATCAATATTGTGTAACTTTTAAGCTGTAAAAACGATAGTAAAATGCACACAGGAACTTGAATTTGCTATCAAAATGTTCGTGATTGAACACTCTCGATAAGTAGTTTACGCATTTTTCGATTTAAGCTGTTACCTTTCCACAAATCTCATTTTTCTAACTTTCGAACATGTTTTTACGCACGCACGCTTTCATAGTCCGTAAACTTCGTGTATCGACACTGTTCGCACTGTCGGCCCAGGCCTGTTGAGAGACGGAGATGGCACTATTCCTATGTGTGCTGCCTTTATCGGGTGCTGTGGTCGCCTAACGACTAAACTGTTTTTTATCAAATATAGCTAAGAACCATCTCGATCAGGTCAGCTTTTAAACAAAAAAAACCGCATCGAAATCGGTCCATTCGTTTAGGAGCTAATACGATGCCACAGGCAGAGACACATATACGAAGACATATCTTGTGTATCTGCACAAGTCAAACTTACAACACCCTTTTTTTGAGGCCTCTGGTTTCAGATGGCCTCTGATTTGATTACAATATACAGAGGCCAACGTATCAGCTTACTCCATTTTTGTTGAAAAACCGCTCTTATCGCCACAGCAAAGAGTGTACGCGTGTGGTAGCCTGATATGCGGCCCTCTGTACTTTATTTACACACAGATACATAGTGGCTTAGACACACACATTACATAGATGCAGTAAATCAATCAATTAACACCTACAGCAGCTAAAGTGCATGCTGTGTTTACTTGTAAGTGGTCACCACACTTAGCATAAGAAACTTGGTAGTTATTAACCTATCACTGTGTAAGTCGACTGTTATGTTAGCAAACCAATTCAAATAAAAATAAATAAAATCAACAACAGCTGGGATTGGTGGCTTATCGTGGTAGGTCAGAAAGTTTTTTATTTATTTTTTAATTTTATTATTTTACTAGATTTCCGCCCGCGGCTCCGCCCGCGTCGACTACAGGTTATACCGTGCCCAACCGTGGGATAAAATGTAGCCTATGTCCTTTCCCAGGCTCTAATCTATCTGTGTACCAAATTTCATTAAAATCGGTTCAGTAGTTCAGGCGTGAAAGACGGACAGACAGACAGAGTTACTTATATATAGTATAGATTTTTATTATTTTATTTTAGAACAAACAGACTTATACACTATTGATACACTTGTCTGGTTTAGTTAAAGACCTATAGTTATAGTGTAGCTACTACCGTTAGTAGGTACTATTATTTATTCTGACCTCTGTGACCTTGTCAAAAAACTAACAATCACATCAGACAAAAACATCATCATTTACGGTAGGTTCCAAAGTAAACCTAAAAGTGATTTATGGAGCAAATAATAAAGAATTTAGGTCGCTCAGGGCCCCGATTCTGTAACCTCAGTTGTGTGTCAACGAAATGGTCGCCATTTTATCCGTTCAGGTGGCGAAATTAAGAACTAGGTAGGTATCCAAATTGCATAGCTACATCTAAAGACGGTTGTTTTGACTGGTTGCGCCACCGCCAACTGAATGTTCAGTTGCTAGGTAGTTTTCAACTTTACGTTCGGTTGGCGGTGGCGCTACTGATCGGGGTGATTGTTAGCAAGTATATGAAGATTAAATAGTTCTCAATTTCGCCACCTGAACAGATAAAATGGCATTCATTCCATCGATACACAACTGAACAGAATCGGGGCCTAAGTTCGGCGGTCACTCGACCTATTTCTGTATCATTTGTCATCGTAATACACTATTTATTGTCGGTTCCGCCGTCCCATCTGGACTAAGAAACATTAAATTACCATTAGGAGGTAGTACTACATGTAACCTATCAAAAAAGATGGAAGTCTTGAAGATTTATGGCGATTTCTTTTTTTGATTCCCAGTTAGACTTGGCAGAATACACTTCATATCAACAATATTGCACGATTTTTCATACAATAGCGGTCTGTTTGAGAAGCTACAAAGGCTTACTCGAGACTTATGAAGCGCTATAATTTTCAGACAAGCTAGTTCTATACCCGAATTTTCAATTATAGTCAATAAATTTTATTTTATTTGAAAATTATAGCCCTCCATGTATTTCGAATATGCTTTTATAGCGTCTCAAACAGACCTGAATCGTGCAATATCCCTAGACCGTGTTGATGTGTGTATTATAAAAGTAAAAGTTTGTTAGTGTGTGTTAATGTTTGTTACTTCTTCACGCTCAAACGGCTAAACCAATTTTGATAAAATTTGTTTTTTTAATTATGAGATAGGTTAACTCTTGACCAAGGTCATAGATGAGGTCGACGATGGAGCGAGTTAACCCAGAAAATGCCAATCAAGGCACTGGTACTCCCACGCACCTACGGAACACAGCAAGCTGTTTGGCGTTGGACTTCGGTAGGAGGGTGGTCGCGAACCAGACAGCCCTAAAATTTGATATGGAGGTAGCTGACACCCTGGATATATTCTATATTAATTTTCCTGAATTCCCACAGGAAGGAAGTCACGGGCGAATAGCTAGTTTAATATATATGTAACAGATGCTTAGAAGCATATTAGAAGGCTATTTTAATATTACTTATCTGTTTTTACACAAATGTTTTTTACCTCACCCAGGAATCAAACCCAGGAACCATCTATTTAGAGGCAGCCTTACATAACCACTGGGCCAAACCACCGGTCGTCCTATGTGAAAGTAAATCACGGAAACACCTATAAGAATGAACATACAACTAGACAAGCTGCTGGGCCAGGGCTTCGTTGCCAAAATAATTTGTAAAATTTGATATAGATATCTATAATGACGGAAACATTTCTAGGACAATTTAAAAGCGATTACCTCACGATAAAGCGAATTAATAATAGCACGGACTAATTATCTCTAGAGGACTAGCTATCGCCATACAAACGGCCGTGACACACAAATTCGGTATTAAAACTAGATGGCGCTGATTTTTCAGCTTTTTATTTTCCTAAGAAATCAGTTTGAAACATGAGTTAGAGATATTGGAAATGGGGCGTAAAAACGATATGCTTTCTGAAGTAGGCTCGTCTTGGCAGGCGCAGCTGGCACGCCGGTTTCCACTTCAGCGATCAGCCTATCTCCATTCAAGCCTAGTGGATTAGACGATACTCAGAATGACGGGTGACATGAGACATATTCGATCAATAGGAAAAACATTTCGGAAAACAAGGGATCACACAGAGGCGTCTGTACTTTTTTTTTATTGTTAGAAGGGTTAACTCTTGACCTCAATCTTGACTAAGGTCATAGATGAGGTTGATGATGGAGCGATCAAACCCAGATAATGCCATTAAGGCACTGATAGATACTCGACGGAAAACAGCAAGCTGTTTGGCGTCGGACTTCGGTAGGAGGGTGGTCGCGAACCGACGGCTCTTTGCAGAGCTTACCACACCGCATGAGATCATAGAACGCCACCTCAGATTTAGAACAAATTGAGGTTTCTATGCCTAGAATGAATCTTATTAATTTGTGCTTCCATAGTGAAAAAGATGGGATGGTGTTATTTTCAACCGGTCACCACACGGCATGTATTTTGATAGTGTTAGTAAAGATTGTCTACTTATTGCAAAGTTTCGAAAGATAACTTTTTAAATTAATGCAAACTCAGGTTGGGCACGAAGTTTTCCGAGAGAGGGAGGACTTAAGAACTTGGTAAAGAATGAGTAGCTATGAAAACAATTTTGCAATACGGGATTACTTTATCATTTTTTTTTAATTTCTTATAAAAATGCTACACACTCAAAGGCTCACATTGTAATTTTCCCTTGTGTCGTAGGTCCCTTGGAAAATACACAAAGATAGACACGAAGATAGACCTACGAGTATGTCCTGAGAACAAATATATACATTTTGCACAAATTTTTGCATCAACCGGGAATCAAATCCAGGACTCGTCGATCAAGAGACACTCGACCATACCGGCCGCCAAGGAATATTTAAATATAAAAAAAACCTCACGGTTTTAAAATAAAAACCATTTTTCAAAATAGTCAATGGAAAAACATACCGTTTTGGCACCACAACAAAAAATCGTAAAAGATGCTTACCATTACATGGTATATTAAAAGAAGACAAGGTGAAATAAATTAAGAAAATATATATATAAAATTAAGTTCAAAGAAAATCGAAATTGCTCTGTGCATAGCTTGATTAGGTATCGAGTTGATTTGTATTCAGGATGGAGAATGAAGTGTCGTGGAATATTCATAGAGTGGGTTGTGCAAGCCCGATTACATTTCTCGATAACAAAAGCCTCAGCGGTAGGGTTTCCACACTTTTATAAAAAAAAGAATAGACAATTTATTTTTAAAGTTGACAGTCGAAGGGTCACCAAAGAGAAAAATGTATACATACATACGTTCGCTCACGCTTAAATCCCTAACGGGGCAAGGTAGAGTAACAGTGATTCTGGAACCACTTGATGCCACGTTTGACACAAATTGTGAAGGTTATCAGATGGAACAAGTTGCATATGGTGAGAGGTGGTCAGCCTTTCGCCCATTATACAGCAAAACCCTCGCATCCCTCTTACAGACTTCTACTGTATACCTGGGAAGAGTAGAACATTTTATAGTTAGAAGAAACTGGTGTGATCCCAACATGAGACTTACTTGCTCACTTTTGCTTTTGAAAACCATTGTCTCGTCATCAGCCTGTATACGTCCCCACCGAGGGGCACGGGTCTCCCTTCGAAACACGAAGGGGTTTTAGGCCATAGCCCACCACGCTGGCCCAATGCGGGTAGGTAGACCGCTCGTCTTTCAAAAAAGAATTTTCTTGGACAGGCGGGTTTCATCAGGATGTTTTCCTTCACCGTTAAGCAAGTGATAATTAAAAATCCGTACATAAATCCGAAAAGACGAATTTAGTGGTACAGGCCCGCACCAGGATTTGAACCCGCGATCTTCCAATCACAAGTCTGGCTCATTACCAACATGGGCTATCATATCATGCTTACCATTGTATAATTACCATTACCGTACTACCATTGTACTACCTCTAAATTCCATCAGAATTGCTAAAGTTGTTTGAAAGAAAGAATAGCTCTACAGACAAAAGGAAAAGCCAGTAATTATTAATTTAAAATACAACACTGTTTAATTTCCTTTTTATTTATCATTATTATTGTTATTTCGAGCCATCAGGTGTTCCATTGCTGGGTTAAGGCCTCCTTTTTCTCACTCCATACCTCCGATTTTGAGCCTTCTCCTTTAAATTTATTTATTTATTCTGATAGTACATACTAAATTAAAGAAAAAAAAGGTTTTTTATTTCTGGTACTGGCAGAATATCAGCGCTACGGATTCTTTTGTTTGAAAATTATAATTTTAGAGTTATAAATACTAAAATAAATAACTAAAATAATACCTTTCCATTTTCATAGTAACTTTTGGGCACCCTACTTGAGAATCAATTTGGAGCACAAGAGCGGTCGATATTGCGCATACTTCCTCAACTATTAAGTCGAGGTCGGCCGCAAAGTTCTATTCACCCATCTGGGGCCTTATTGGGCCAGCTTTGAAACGTATTGGGGTAGTTACCGAATAAGTCTCTTCTTTGAAGAGGTTACGGTGGGTGCCTAAAGTTACGTTCTCGCTATAGCAACGTGATTAGTGATCGCGTTTTGGTCTATTAACCTTAAAACGTTATTTTTTTTTATTTTTTTTATTACTTGTTGATATTCTTCAACATTAACGCGGTCAACTTAAAAAATATGGAAATGTTTTCGTATTTTTATTTTGAATGTATATTTTCATTAGGGAGTTAATTCACGGGTGGAAATTTAGTCTTTTATAAGATACTAACATTCCGCTCAGGACTTCGTTCCCGTGGGAATTCGGTAAAATTGTGTAGCCTATGTTACTCAGGAATAATGTAGCATCCTAATGGTGAAAGAATTTTTGATATCGGTCCAGTAGTTTTTAAGTTTATTCGTTACATACAAAAATACAAATCTTTCCTATTTATATATATTAGTATAGATAAGACTAGTGACTGGTCAGAGTTCGCACGGTCAATTAGGATTTACTATACACACACATACATAGACAGACGCGGACAGCGACTTCCTTTTTAACCCCAGACAAAAAAAGAGGGGTGTTATAAATTTCACGTGTGTATCTGTATATCTGTGTATTTGTATGTCTCTCTGCGGCATTGTAGCTCCTAAACGAATGAACCAATATTGATGCGGTTAAGGAGTTAAAAGCGATCGAATGTCGGGGGTGATACTTTTTTAAATTTTAGAGTTATATAAGGTCCTAATTTATTAGTCACTTACCTTCTAAGGCGTTATTGTATAGGTTGATAGTATTCCAAAAAACAACATAAAAATTAATTATCTGAAAATTAAATTTTGTAAAAAAAAAAAAAAAATCAATTTAAAGATAAAGGAATGGTTCTCTTTCGATTATAGCCGTCCACTCCCCGCTCGCCCGCTCTACTACTGCCATTATTATTTACGTTTGAATGGATGGGTTTATTCAACATAGTAATGAAAAAATATCATAGCAAAATTTTTCAAGACCTTTTAAATTTAATATTATGCTTTTGTTTTTTGACTCAAATGATATATTTTGACCTACACAATAACGTGTTAAAAGGAAAGTGACTAATAAATTAGGACCTTATATACTCGTACTATGTATCTTTTGTAAGATAAACCAAAAGGTTAAGTATCAAAATAGTTCAAAAAACACCATACAAAAAAAACTTGAAATTTGTTTTCAGTGGCACTTTCCTCCAATCTACAAAAATGTCCACAGTTTTTTCGTATACAATTATAAAGAATATTTTCCGCGACAAACATCACGTTTTATTAAAAAGATGAAGATAAATGAGCGTCGGAACCGTTCACCCGAAGTTTACAAGCTGTTTTTAGAGATCCGTGGCTGAATTTGTCACGGAAAGTAAAAAGAAAAAAAATTGTTTTCGGTATAGTGTGACAGTATCTACTTTAAAAATATAGTAACTACTATACTTTAGTAAAAATCTAGATTTTTACTTATATTTTATTAATTTGGAGGTATTTCTTAAAACTATATCCAAATCCATGGCGTAGTAGATGTTATGTTATGTTTGTCGGGCGTTTTCCAGCCAGCCAATGTTCTTAAGAAGTCTTGTGTGCTTCTGGGAGGAAAAAATATTAGAAGCAGCAGCTAACCTAACCTAGAAGCAGCATATGTGCAGCATTTACGATATCAAATAATATAGTTGACTAAAGGTCTTCGTTCCCATGGAAATTTTGTAAAATTCTGTCTTTTTTCTTGCCTACGTTATAAAAGAAAACTTTAGGCCAAATTTTAGCTTTCTAGGTCCAAGAATGTGTATGTATGTATGTATGTAAATTCTTTATTGCTCAAAAACAGTGTCATATAATACGAGTACATTTCAAAGGTAATTTAGTAGCAAAGGCGGACTTATCCCTGAAGGGATCTCTTCCAGTCTACCTTAGAGTAGTTGAGAGAGGAGACACAGGTGGATGTGGTCTGGGCGTTGGTGAGTCAGTAAGGCAAGACCTACAATTTTATAAATGCTATAGATATGACTTACTGGACAAAACAATCTCTACGTTTTATTTGATACCAGAACCTACGAACTTTTACTCATAGAAGGCTTAAAGAATATTTTAAATCCCTCATCGGCCCTTGTAATCTGTTTACAATTCCCGCGGATCGGCATTGTAAGTTTTATCAAACAAATTTACATATTTTCTGGACATCAACATTTACCATGCGAATGTGTTCATGTATCTGCTTTCAGATTTGATCTCCTATACATATCTGGACTTAGTGAAACAGTTTTCCTGAAAACATAGTCTTAATATGGAACTTTGAAGCCCTAATTCTTCTTTTTATCGTGTAGGTATAGTCAAGTGTGTGGCAAACTTGGCCTAGCCTGGTGTCAGAGTTTTCAAACCGCACAATGGCCTCTGACTTGACTTTAACGACTGAATTCAATAGGCAACTGACAGCTTAACGTGCTCTCCGAAGTACGGAAACGCTCGTGATAAATTGCTAATGTGGTCACCCATCAGGTTCCCTGCCTCTGTGTAATTGTAGTTCTTGTATCGAATTTTATACTTATGCAATCAGGTGTAGTGCTCTCATGACATGATGTATGAAGGAGTAAAGTGAATTTTTTCAGCATATTCGGTAACTTCAAATTAGTTAGCCGAAGTTGAGGATATCAATCAGCCAACTAAAGTGAATAACTTTTCCCATGGCACATAGGGCGAAATATGAAAAAAACTTGTATGAGAAACGACTTTCTTTTTTTAACCGTGTGGTGATCGGTTGAGAATAACACCACCCCATCTCTTTCCGTGGGTGTCGTAAGAGGCGACTAAGGAAACACAAAGGAGACCTGCCTCTCAGTAATCCATCCCAGGCAACGACACTTAATTTTTTTTCTGAATCTGAGGTGTCGTCCTATGGTCTCATGCGGTGTGGTAGGCTTTGTAAAGGGCCGTCTGGTTCGCGACCACCCTCCTACCGAATTCCGACGCTAAACAGCTTGCTGTGTTCCGTCGGTGCGTGGGAGTACCAGTGACCTTATGGTCAAGATTGAGGTCAAGAGTTAACCCATCTTATAATAAAAAAATAAAAAAAAAACTTTCTCTTTTGATAAATTCTTGTGGGTTCTTTAATTAACAAAACTTCAGGAATCACCCTTAAACTTAAAGTTACGTTAACTAATTTAAAGTCAATGTTAAACAGATTTAATTGTTATCGTAACTTGCTTTTGAAAACCTGAAAATGCTGTGTTTAGATAGGGGTGACCATATTATTAGTTAAATCCCAAAATACCACCAGCATTATGGTCATCCTATACCTTTGATCCCACGTCCATAATTTCGTATGATGTAAAATAGTGTCTTGTTTAATCAACTTTCATTATACCATGGTAATTTGAGGCGGGTACGGCTTACAGGGGCGGGCGGTTTAGTGTGTAGAAATCAGAATTTAGTGTAACATAAATTTAGTCTTTGAATCGCGAAAAATTTTTTATTCAAATAACTTCACACACTCGAAAGATTTCCCACATGTTCCATAATAGATGCGTATAAACACAAATACACCCATCTGCTTTATATTCAAATGTTTACACAACAGAGAATCAAACCGGAACCATCGCTTAGGTTAGGAGACAGTAGCGCCACAACTGAAACCGAAAAATATGTCGAACACCTTCTTAAGGCAAAGAAAACACGGATATACTTACTTAGCAAATTAATCAAGTTAATTTGATGGCAATAATGCCTGATCCCAAAATATACGGGCCGCGTCTTACGACAAGGAGCAAAATTATAAGCGATTCCGTTCTCCTTCATAAATCACTGGTAATAGACGATGACCCTTTAATAGGAGAGCACAATTTAACAAGCCATTACGTCACGTGGTCAGGAAATCGCTGTTTTTGGTAGCTGTCCGACTACTCGCACAAAAACGGGACATGAAATTGCGTCCCGAAGTCTGGAATAGGGTTGTTAGACAGTTTGTCCAATAAATTATCGTATTTTATGAGCAGTGTCTATTGGAATCACTGTTTTTAGAGCTCTTGTTTTTACGAGATAGCTTTATCCCGTTTAGTATTTTGGAAGCAAAGTACTTAATATTTTGGGAATTAATAATTGTGAAATATGTTTTGAAAAGTTGTTTAACTCCTATGACAATTACTTGCCTTACAACAAAAATTGTGTACATGAACTGAAAACAAGTTTGACTGGGATTCTGAAACCTAGAAAAGAAGATATGTTCTTGGTAGAGAAAGTTATGAATTTTTTTTGGAATATCTAATTTTCGTGGTTTCTATAGTCTCATGATCATGAGAATCATTAGAACCGTCATCCCAAGAAGATAGGAATAGGTTTGTAATTTAGAACCAATATTAAATAGTTTCTTATACATGTTTAACATAAAGAATCGGCTGCCAAATCAAAATAATACTTATACGCAAACTTCTTTTTTCGTTTTAAATTATGTAGTTATAATTATTTCGTAAAGAGAAAAAGAGTATTTATATTTTTTTTAAAAGAACTTTCAGTTAACAACCCTAATCACGAATGTCCCGTAAATGTCCCATCCCGAGACTATCCGAGACCGCGTCTGGACCAGAGGAAATGAGAAACTGGAGGGCATGTACTTGAGGGTTTCTCACTAAATAAACCTTGCTTTAAAATGGGTTTTCAAGATGTTGTTCCTGTATTGTGTTGTTGTGAGTGTTTGGTCGGAAGAGTCTGGAGAAAAGGGGTTAACACGAAGTTCATTTTTCAAGTGCCTGTGTATTTTAGAGAATTTTGAACTTAATTTTTTTTTAATGTTTAACTTTATAATTGTGAAAGTTTTTGTTTGCTTATTTGTTTGTGAGTTGACTCTCTTTCTAAAATTTTACGCAAAAACTGCTGCAACTGCTAAGTTTTATAGAACTACTTTCTATTAAAAGCAGTGAATTACACCGCTCAGTAACACATGGGTCTTACGACTATATACAGGGCTTTAGGTATCTCTCTTTTAACTTCTCGGGTGGTTAATCAGTCCATGAAACTGAACAACTTCCCCAAGGAACATATGTCAAAATACGAAAAAAATATTTTGATCTCCCATACAAAATGCGCTATATGCTGATGAAGTTTGTATGGGAACTGAAAGTTTTTTTTTATGTTCCTTGGGAAAGTTGTTCAGTTTCATGGACTGATTAACCACCCAAGAGGTTGAAAGAGAGATACCTAAAGCCCTGTATAAAAAGTAAAAAATAAATAAAAATAATTATAAACACAAAAGTCAGTGAGGATTTAATGCATCACATATACTGATTACATATCGGAGTAGTACACAATACTTTTAATAGTTTTAATCCTGGTATCTATTTTCGTTAAAGTGTTTATGAACGGGATACTAGACAGGATTATATTTATTTAAAAGCCAAGTTATTTTTTTATGCAACCTGCTTTGTTTCTCGCTGCTATTTTAACATAAAACATAATTAACTTGTCTTTGATTCATTCGCTCATTTATTTCACATTTCCACACATGTGCTAGAAATTAGTGAGCGAAACAAACACAGTAATGAAACTATAACAATGAACATAAAATTTAAAACTAAGTTGGGCATTAACAGCATTAGTAAACATTAAGCCGGGTCAGCGGGTTAAACAGAAACAAAAGTTAACCCCTTTAATGCTGTACCAGTTTTATTTTAGTACGTGTTTAACATAATTTTCTTGGCTTACCTAAAAGAGCTCAACTTTTTCTTTCTTCTATTACCTACGATTAGTCTAGGTAGGTATTTGAAATTTTTTATAGACTTTTAAAATTTAAATCAGATTTAAAACATAGGATAGTAACTGCCGTACTCAGAGACGTCAATTAAAGTTAAGAAGTAATTAAATGTCATGCTATCCTTGTTTATATCAACAAGAGCAAAAGAGACAACATCAGAGTTTAACAGTACTTAACTTTAATTGACATCTCTGAGTACGGCAGTAAGATTTTTAAATGGAAAATAACTAGCTGGCTGCAAGAGAAAAGTTTTTTATAGTGTTAAAGATTTTTTAGAATATACATAAATTAAGTTATGACATTTGGATACATAAGACGAAATATTGTTAACTATATAATGTAACATTCTTTATAGCACAACAAAGTGAGAAAAAAATTACAGAAAGATCGTTTACAAAGGCGAGCTTATCTCTAGAAGGGATCTCTTCCAACCAACCTAACCAACCTAACTATTACATCTAAGATCTTGTAAACTTACACTGTATTCATACAAATACATTATTCTTATTCTCTTGTCGTGTATGGTCGGTTTCTTTAGGTACTTAATTGGTATCCAGATATGTGTCTTATGTAGTGGTAATAAGGTTCGGGTTAGAACGAATCCGAAAACCAATTACAAGGTACCGACTGTAATCAAGAGCAGTTCGCCTAATGGGCTAGCATATGCACGTGACATAATTTTATCATAAGTATCTCGATTCGACCTCTCGTTCTTACGTATAGCGTCAGTACGGGACAGTTAGAATGGCTCGACGTGACAAAATTATCTCACGCGCGTATGCTAAGTCCCCTAGATAGTTGAAGTATGATTTTCCCTCTTATGCGTACGGAATAAGAAAGATACAAAGTTTATACTGTTAAGCTTGAAATGCTCTTTATCTAAAGTATACGTACCTTATCCTTTTCTTTTCGTGTTTGTACATGGCAAGTATGGACTTTTGATTGGATTCATTTATTTAGGTAGGTATGAAAAATTAATTAATTCAGAATGTATTAAAATGGCACCAGCTTCAGCCTATCATCTTATGCTGAGTTTTCTATTAAAAGAGGGAGAGAGAGAGAGTATGCTGTTGCATAATGCTCTGTAGGATGGTATGCTTATTTTTACATTAGTCACCTAGTGCGGTTAGGATGAGCGGCGATGGTGATGCCATAATGGGGTGTGCTCCATGATAAAACTTATACAAAAGACAAATTATAACAGATAAAAGTAACAGCTTAAAACGTACAAATAACTTCATATTAATATGTATACATACATCTTTGCTTGGACTACCATTAACTTAAGAAGGAATTTTCCCATAGCGTAAAGTAAAGTGTGCAGAGTACCTGGTGGGTTGGGCCCCTAATTAAATACTTCTAGCAACCGAGTCACGGCAGCCCTACAAACAAAACTCAATACGCTTTTTAAAGTTCCCAAAACTTGAGTTTGAGTTTTATATGTAGGTAGGTAAAAAGGTGTGTACCAACTTCTGCCTACAATGTTAAAGCTGTTGCACAGATCATACGAGTATGGACGCTCGTGTATCTTTTGCTCTACTTAAATATGTCATACTAGCTTTCCGCCGGGGACTTAACTTAGTTCCCGTGGGAATTTGAAAAAATTATGTAGCCTGTGTTGAATGATAGCCCAGTTGGTAATGAGCCAGACTCGTAATCCAAAGGTCGCGGGTTCTAATCCTGATGCGGGCCTGTACCACTAAATTCGTCTTTTCGAATTTATGTATGGATTTCTAATTATCACTTGCTCAACGGTGAAGGAAAACATCGTGATGAAACCCGCCCGTCCAAGAAAAATTCATTTTCGAAAGACGAGCGGTCCACCAACCCGCATTGGGCCAGCGTGGTGGACTGTGGCCTAAATCCCCTTCGTGTTTCGAAGGGAGGCCCGTGCCCCTCGGTGGGGACGTATTTGGCTGGTAAAAAAATAATAATTGTAGCCTGTGTGTGTCCAGGATGTCAGCTACCACCATACCAAATTTTATCACAATTGGTTGAGCCGTTTGAGCGTGAAAGAGTAATAAACATCCATACATCCTCACAAACTTTCTCGTTTATAATATTAGTAGGATTCATATTCATATATTTATTGCATGTCACAATACACTAAAGTTGTTACAATAAATGTGGGTTATATGTGACATCCTGTGAGGGCGCTGCAATTTTTGATGGTTTTATAAATCTAAATTAAACTATAACCCCCATCACAGTTGGTTTCCTCAATCAGCTAATCGATGGCCGATTAGTTTACAATCGGCTATCGATTAGCGAATATATTCAGGGGACACAAAACAGTATGAAAGTTATTTGTCTTTAGGCACAACCACTGGAGTTATTGTAAATTCCTAACCGTTTCATACTGGGTGACTAAATTACTTAGCAAAATTGAGGATGTCGATCGGCCCACCAAACTGAAAAACTTTCCTCAAAGCACACAGGTCAAAATATCAAACAAAATTATTGCCATACAATCTTGTGCGATCAGCTGACTAGATAGTCATATACTAAGATTAGTATGAGAAATCGTTTTTTTGTAAATTTCACATGGGTTTGGGTTTCTTGGGTAAAGTTGTTCAGTTTCACAGGGAGAATCAGCCACTCGCTCTATATAAATCTAGTCTTTACAAATACGTGTTTAACATGTGCATGCAGTAAAATCGGTATTAAGTAAAAGCACGGATAAAAAACCATCAGCAAATAAAACGCCATCACTTGAGTCGAGCGTCAATATTGCACACTCTGTGCGTCAAAGTTAGGGTTTCCTTCGAGGTAGGTAACTTGCGAAGGGGAGTAAATCGGGGATATATTTTTGGGGAGCAAGCAGGGGATCCAAATCCCGCTGTGTGAGGTGAGATCGCGGGGAAAGAATTAAATTAGCTACGGAGGTCGAGATACAATCTGAATGTTTCTTTTAGTTACTTATTTAGCCACGTGAACGTAGATGTATTGTATTGTCGATTTCCGATAACCGATATTTATGGTTATATATCTAACTAGCTTTCCGCCCGGGACTTCGTTCCCGTGGCACTTTTTTAGTTTTTTCTTTCATAAGAACCTTTTCCTGACAATAAGGAACACAACAAAAAAAGAATCATCCAAATCGGTCCAGCCGTTCTCGAGTTTTGCGCTTACCAACAGATTTAGTGATTCATTTTTATATATAAGACTAGCTGTCCGCCCGCGACTTCGTTCCCGTGGGAATTGTCCCGGTAGATTTTTTTTTATATAAACCTGGTCGTAACAATAAGGAACACAACAAAAAAAGAATCATTCAAATCGGTCCAGCCGTTCTCGAGTTTTGCGCTTACCAACAGATTTAGTGATTCATTTTTATATATATAGACATTTTTATATATAAGAAGATTATCAACAGAAAACTGTTTGAAAATTTTGAAATACAATAAAATAGCGTGTTCAAAGTTAAGTATGACATGATTTCATAACTACACACATTACATTACATACGCTCACGCCCATAATCCCTAACGGGGTAGACAGAGCATCAGTGGTTCTAGAACCACTAGATGCCACGTTTGACACAAATTTTGAGGGTTATCAGATGGAACAAGTTGTATAACGGTGAGAGGTGGTCAGCCATTCGCCCGTTATACAGCAAAACTCTCGTTTCCTTCTTACAGACTTTTACTGTATACCTGGGAAGAGTAGGTAGCTGGCACATCCAAAGTTTTTCTTTCACTCGCAGTCCAGCATGGAAGTATTTTCTATTTATGAATATTCTTAAAAATGAATAGAAATGTTTATACTAAAACCATTTCTCTCAAACAACAATAAGATCACCCTCTACAATCTTTCAAGGCAAAGAATTACCAAAACTGGGATTAACGCTATATCGATATCCGAATTGATATTATATCAAAAGAGATTCTGAGGTTTCATCCTGCTGAGAGGGCACGAGCTGTCTCATCCGATTCCCATTTGTTCCAGACGTGATTTATGGAGCTAGTTCAACCGCTGCTTAGCACATGTGGCATGGTCGATTCTGTATTAAACAAATTAGTGCAAATACAGCAGGAAAAGTATGATTTAGCTTGAGAATTTGTCGACTCATGTTAACTTGTGAAAGGAGTATAAAAGGAGCAGATATGTTAAGAATTTCTCTGTCCGGATTCATCTTTATCATACCAAGACGATGGATTGCTGTTGTTATCTTTATCATATGACAAAATACTAAAATCCCTTATTCAATAACCATGCCATTGAAGGTACTCAGTATATATAGTTACATTCTAAATGGAACTAAGAAAAAGTTGTCTATTCAGGTAATATCACTGATGTTTTCGCTCTCTTGAGTAAGATTTTCTCTCAAGTCGTCTACTTCTATTCGTTACTAGAAAAAAAAGCGTGTGTGCCGAGCACACGTGTCAGAAGTGAAACTTATTTGGTGTCTGTTAAAATCTAAAATCGTCCCAGCCTCAATATGACGCTATGGCGTGACGGTACTGCCGTGATGCGACCTTGAAATTTTACTCTCAACGCGCCTAAAGAAGTTTCACTTCAATTCCAAACATTTAAACTACTTCACACAACCATTTTCACTATATACACAATTATCTATAGTTAATATCGGCGGTTTTATGGTACTTATTAGAAATATTCATTTCATTACAAAAAATGCCGGTTGCAGTGAGCGCTAGCGACTTGTATTAATGCAAAATGACAGAGTTAGAAAATCCTTTTTAGGGGACAATTGTAATTAAAATATCAACATGTAACATGACAGAAATCTCTGTACATTTAATGGGATCTGCATGGGGTCCCTTAAACACAGTTGTCAGTTAATATAAAAGGGACAAAGTGCCCGATGACAACATGGGGCGACAAGCTCACAGGCAAAAAATTGTCCGACAAAATTTGAATTACCTCTGACAGAATGTCAAAATCATTCGCTTTCACATCGAATGGTTTGATAATGAGTGCAGTAACAAGCTTTGAAGGGGAAGGGGCCTATTTCTAAAGAAGACCTTGTCCACTTGTGATACTGTTTGAATTCGCTCAAACTTCGGTTTTTTAGTTAGATGTCTTCACAGATGATTCTTCTCTACACTGCACTGTATGTAAAACCATTGGGTAAAACAAAACGTATAGTTGAATTGAAGGCACTTTATGATTTAAATCAAAATAATTTTAAGTTAAGGCCCGTTTAACATCTCTTTTCAGGTTAATTCCATAAATTATATAATGCCAAGTGCTACTATGACATAATTTAAAAAATAGTTTTGCCATTTAATCACGACTATTTTTAATAAAGTAAATGTTCAATTTATTTACTACTAGCTATCCGCCCGCGGCTCCGCCCGAGTAGACTACAGGCTATATCGTGCTAAACTGTGGGATGAAATGTAGCCTAAGTCCTTTCCCAGGCTCTAATCTATCTCTGTACCTCTCATCAAAATCGGTTCAGTAGTTTAGGCGTGAAAGACGGACAGACAAACAGACAGACAGAGTTACTTTCGCAATAGTATCCTTATCCTCAGTAAAGATAACTTCCCACTCGGGACTTCGTTTCCGTAGAAATAGCGGGAATGAATTATAAACATAAACCTTCCTCTTGACTTCCTCTACACCGTATGAAAATCCGTTAAGTAGTTTTTGAGTTTATCGCGTAATAGTAGTTAGACAGGCAGACACGGCGGGATATTTTGTTTTATAATATATAGGGTGTCTTTAAATTAGTTGGCGAAACTTAAGGGGTTGTCACCCATGAAACTAAAGAACTTTCCCCTAGGAACCTATAGGAAATTCTTTTAAAAAAATTTTGGCTACTCATACTAAGGCTATTAGTTGATTGCTCCATTTGTAAGTAGAGGCGAAAATATTTTTCCATATTTCGACCTATGTTTCTTGGAAATAGTTCAGTTCTGTGGGCTGATTTACAGCCTTACTATTATAAAGTCGCCCAATATAGTATGATAATAGGGATGTTGACAATTTTTTTTTATTGTTTATCATAAAAAGGAATTGAATCCAAAACCCAAAACCGAATTAATTTTTGAAAACTATTGAGAAATAAAAAAGTTACAAACTATTAAAGTTCAATAGAGAGGGAAACTGTCAAACAACGAAAAAGAGATGCACTTACCGGCATGTGACGTCACCGCCATTTGTTTGCGTAGGTAAAAACGAGATAGCTAGCTCTCCTCACAAAACGAGATAGCTAGTCCTTACGTTAATATAAATGCTACTAACTTGTTCATTTATAAACCAATTTTAATGCTGTTTTCGGATAATAATATATTTCTAGCATTATTTTTTGTTTCACATACAATAATTCATAAAATCAATTACTGTCAACATCCCTATTATATTTTCAATTTAATTAGACGAGGAAAAGCTACAACGTAAATGTGAAGAAATGATTCAAAGAGAGTATTATTGTGAAGTTGGACACGAAATCGTGTGTACTAAGCCGAGGGTGGCATATTGACTTGTCACGTGGGGTTGTAGGGTGGCAGCTCAGTATCGCACGATCACTGCCCGGTTTTGTTAATAACGGCTAGCGTTTGTGGGGTAGGCAGAAAGATAAAGCGGATAACACCCATTATAGCTTGATTTTTTTTAATACATTGATATTATTTATTGGCACATAAGAACATACAAGTATGTTACCCGTCGCGCGCTTGTTTACGCCGCGTGCGATACAAATCCTGGACACACGGGTGTGTAGACATCGCGCGAGGGTTTCAAATAGAATTCCTGAAACGACTTTAGGATGTTCCACTGGGCCTTTTTTATTATAAGATAGGTTAACTCTTGACCATAAGGTCAAAGATGAAGACGACGATGGAGTGAGTTAACCCAGAAAATTCCTATAAAGGCACTGGTAGACCCACGCACCGACGGAACACAGCAAGCGGTTTGGCGTCGGACTTCGGTAGGAGGGTGGTCGCGAATCAGACGGCCCTTTACAAAGCCTACCACACCGCATGAGACCATAGGACGATACCTCAGATTCAGAAAAAAATGAAGTGTCGTTGCCTGGGATGGATTACTAGGAGGCAGGTCTCATTTGTGTTTCCTTAGTCGCCTCTTACGACACCCACGGAAAGAGATGGGGTGGTGTCATTCTCAACCGATCACCACACGGCCTTTTCACAATTCTAACGGCACGGCACGGCATGACAATTTGTATTGCCATTGCCTTCTATGTTCCCAGCTTCTAGTATCAGTAGTGCATAGGAGGCAATGGTAATACAATTTTGCCGTGCCGTTTTCGTGGTATAAAAACGCCCATTTGGTTGTGACGCCTTTTAGCCCCAATAGCATAGCTAACATAGACGCTTGACATAATTTTGTCGTATGTATCTCGCTCTGCTCTCTCTTTCTATCGCGTAGCATCAGTATGAAACAACTGAGATGACATCGACATGACAAAATTATATCATTCGTATATGTTAGCCTGATAGGAATAGAGTCAGGGATAGTTTGATTATAAGGCAGCGTCACACTTACTAATTCAAACCGGTCGTCATTACAATTTTAATGATTCAAATTAGTAAAAACGTTGACTGCGTTTGAAACAAGCATTTTTAATATTTTCGATTTGTGTAGTTTCAAAAGGAAATTCAGAGTACTATAAATAACTCTAAAATTAAAAAAAAAATTAAGTCTTTCGCTTGCTTATGACTTTTAAACAGCTCAAGCAATATTAATCAATTATAGCTAAGAATCATCTCGATTACGTCAGCTTTCAAACAAAAAAAACCGCATCGAAATTGGTCCATTCGTTTAGGAGCAACTATACCACAAACAGACACACAGATACATAAACATACAGATACACACATACACAGACATACAGGTACACATGTCAAACTTATAAACCTCCTCTTTTTCTGTCAGGGATTAAAGTTAAAGAAAAACAAAAGCAAACCGGAACTGATGTTCTTTTATAGTTTACACCGCCCCCTGAGCCCCTAAATCGAGGGTCACCGTGGCACTGTGGGGACCACCCTAAGCAGAAAGTCCATGGGAATACTGCAAGGACCCTTCCGATCTATGGCAATAGATGCTGCACTCAAATCTATACGCAAAACTTAAGATAAGACATCGAAAAATGCAGTTTATGAAATGGGAACAAAATCAAAATGGACTCCGCTTTTATTGTTTACTAGCTTTCCGCCCGGGACTTCGTTCCCGTGGGAATTTGGAAATTTTTTGTAGTATTGTGTAAATGACTTCCTATTTATTTATTGTTAAAGTTTATATTAATATATTCCAAGAGATCTCAGTAGAGTAATTACATTTAAGTAATTTCAATTAAATATAGGTAATGTAATATTAATAGGAATGAAAAATTTATATATATTTTTTTTTTATTCCCACATTCGTGGAAGTTATGTTTTGTTACAAATTGATTTATGTTTTATAATTAAAGAGTGATGTGTTCATCTGTAACAGTCATATATGTTGTAAGCCTAAGAAAGATTCTACAAAATTGTAAAATGTATGTGATGTAGATGATCCTTATCAAATAAATAAATAAATATTTTGTTTTATTTTTTTCTTATTCTTGTTATTACTACTTTTGCGCTACTCCCGGTTTTCTAGTGTTTTCCTTTCGCCTTGGTTTGCCTGGAAGAGATTGGTTTGCCTGTTTAGCGATAAGGCCGCCATGCACACTTTTGGTTGTAAGTTTGTATTGTATGTTTCGTCTTTCCTTTTTAAGTGTGCAATAAAGTATTTATCTATATGTCAGCCTCATCCATACTAAATTTGATCAAAATTGTTCCAACCTTTGAGTGTGAAGAAGTAACAAACACACACAAACTCACAAACTTTCGTCTATACTATAATATAAATATTATAAAGAGGAAATATTTGTTTGTTTGTTTGGATTAAATAAGCTCCGAAACCACTGGACCGATTTGAAAAATTATTTTACCGTTAGAATGCTACATTGTCCCTGAGTAACATTGGCTACATAATTTTCCCGAATTCCCACGGGATACAATGCTAGTCTTTATATAAATACTAGCTTTCCGCCCGCGGCTCCGCCCGCGTGGACTACAGGTTATATCGATGTCCTTTCCTAGGCTCTAATTTATCTCTGTACCAAATTTCAGCAAAATCGGTTCAGTAGTTTAGGCGTGAAAGACGGACAGACAGACAGACAGAGTTACTTTCGCATTTATAATAGTAAGTAAGGATTAGTGTGATCGCAAACAATGTAATTTAAAGTGATCAATAGAATAAGGTTCCAATTGATAAGTCATATAAAAAAAGATAGCATAGTACGCTTGCTACAATTTAGAGGTAGGTATATCGATAAACGTGTGGTTAGAGCGACAATTGGCGCAATTTAGGCGCCTATCGTCTGAGTCACGTCGGCACGTATGCCTGTACGGACGGCCGCAACTCAGGTTACCACACGCGTGCACTCTATGCTGTTGTGACAAAAGCCGTTTTGCAATGAAAATGGAGTAAACTGATGCGCTGGCCTCTGTACATACGTACGTTTGGACAAACATCACATAATATTTGATACATGAGGTCCTGATTGAATGAATATGTCTGTGCCAATTTGAAGCGTATCACGTACTAAATAGAGATCAAAATATATGGTTACATGGAGTTTTGATTAATGGCTGAGTACCAATATGACAATTTGCAGTTAGCTGTTTATGTAGTTAAAATTGATTTTATTTCATAAATTTATTTACTGCACATGTGCGTTATGGGCTTCTTACGGTGTATTGTACATGTAAGTGTGGTTTTCGTGCACTGCACCTTCCTCTCCTTCCTTTTTAGTGTGATAGCCCAGTTGGTAATGAGCCAGACTTGTAATCCGAAGGTCGTGGGTTCAAACCCTGGTGCGGGCCTGCACCTCTAAATTCGTCTTTTCGGAATTATGTACGGATTTCTAATTATCACTTGCTCAACTGTGAAGGAAAACATCGTGATGAAACACGCCCGTCCGTCGAAGAAAATTCATTTTCGAAAGACGAGCGGTCCACCAACCCGCATTGGGCCAGCGTGGTGGATACCTCGTCATTATTCGTTTAAGACATTAGTCGCCGAAATCGTTTGTTCTTCTTTCAAAGCTAGTTGTAAAGTAAATAAAAAAACAAAATATTGACTAAAATATCATTGCTTTGTTTGCTATCAACTCAATTCTTTGAATGATGTCCACAATCGTGATTAATCAAAATTAAAATACAGAATGGCGAGGTCGCCAATATCAAGTAAAGAAATCCTTTACGGGTTGTAGTACGTCAGAGCGTCATCCATTCATCAGCAGGGTGCATCGCTAGCAGACGAGACGCTATTTTGGAACACTATTTGTTTCACGTATTATGAAAAAGGTTTTTTTTAGGTCCGTATTACAGAACTCGACCCAGAATCTGATCTATATTTATACTAGCAAATCAAATCAAATCAAAAATGCTTTATTTTCATAGAACATACAAAGTGTTTCTTGAAAACGTCATAAAAATACATTAGCAAAATCAATATAAATCATTGAGCAAAATAGTGGATTACATTAGCATTTTTTAATTTGCGCCTATTTACAAAGGTGCAGTTTTCCTCAGGAGAAAAATAGGCAAGAAACTCCGAGGGTCGCTCAGCAGTCGTTTTTGTCATTTTGATAGTGAGAGAAAGAGACAGTCAATACTTAAGTAAAGATCAAGACTTGAGTCTCTTTCTGTAATACGGGCCAGATGTTATGATTATGATTTTCTAAACTTGATAATGACAACCGCTATGTCACTATGGCAGCGCAGAAAGGCGGTCGTCAAAGACATTTCTCGTGACGTGTGTCAGGACTCGCTCGCGTCGTCACGGGGGGTCCCGGGGGAGAGGGGCATGTGACGTCACCGCGCGCCTGCGCAGTTAGAGCTCCTTTTGAACAGAGTAAGGAGGTTGTAAGAGAGAAAAATTTTATAACTCGACCGCTAAAGAGGGTTACGTAGTGGTTGTAATTTATTCGTATTCTCTTTATGACTTCGCTTTCTTATTATGCAAAAAGATTTTTTTGTTCACGTAGGTAGGTATGTTGACCTTAATCTGGCCGCTTCTATAGTTAGATTTTATATTAGTGACCCCCTGGCATATAAACTACACAAATGCGATGAAAATTCTTTGTAGGTTTGCTATAACCATAAAATGCAGTACAGTGTTTCTAATTTATTGTTGTGTTTCGGCAATCATCGATTTTCCGAATGCACAAAATTGTCTTTGAATTATTGGATTTATCGCCTGCAATAAGTTGAATTCAGTACTACGTGTTTTATTGTTTTTCTTTGTTGTATTTATTAGATTTATAGTTGCCAAAAATTTAAATTTCGTCTTACATAGTTTATTGGTTTTTTTTGTAACAATTCCGGAAACACGAAGTTTGCCGAAATGCAACGAGAAAGTAAGGGCTTTATTCCAAGTAATACACTGACTGTTATTTTCAAATAGTGAATCAAATTAAGTCTCTGAATTTATTCACTACTCTGTCGCCAGCAATCCGCGTCCGCGTTCGCATCGCGCGGCAGTCGCTTCGTCCGCGCGCGCCGCTACGACCGTCGCTACGGCTACACCGTAGCGCTACGAACTCCGATCCGCTACGAAACTACCTGTGACTGTGACCAATCACCGTGACGTGATCTGTGCTTTACATTGTTCCTATTGGTGGATAATCACGAGCACCATCTGGGTGATTCTCAAAACAGGTATGATCGTAATTATATTTTCGGTAGTCTAATGTCAAGGACAGAGTATCGATCAAGCGACAGATGTTGATATTAACCCTAGTGTTTACGTTAAGAAAAATATTTACTATTTCCTTTTATATAAACAGCTGGAGAAGTATAAGATTGAGTAGAAAAACAGCATTTCAAAAGGTCGTCAAAAGTAATTCGTAACAAAGGGATAGGTAGCCAAAGTGGGGTCTCGAATAATTTATAAGGCAGGTGCCACCTTGCGTTACAAGCTTCATGAATATAAAACATTACACAGCGCATTTTAATTGAAAATATTGATACTTTCAATTAGTAAACCAGATTATGACGTAAATAAGTTTTATTTCTCGTTTTTATTTCAGAAATGATTTTTTTTAAGAACATCGTTTTTAAAACGTTAATTCTATATCCAAAAGCAATGGAGTCAAGTGAATTTTCATTTTCGTGGCTTCGTGATGCGAGAAAACATGATTGACGGACTAAAAACGAAACAAAAGAATATGTTTTGTTCTTCAGTAATTTATATCCGTGCGTATTTTTGGCTGAAGAGCTGCTTTGAAAAGTTCTTTGTTATGGAGAATATACCGCATTTTCACAAAACGTTTCAAGGCTGTTGAGCAGCATCCTGTTTTAACAGCAATATAAAAGAGTTTTATGAATTATATGATTCCATAACAATATAATTATTGCGAAAGTGACTTTGTCTGTCTATTACGTTTTTACCAACGATTAAAGTAAATACTACTAAACGGTTCGTGAGTTTTAAAGTATTCCCACCATATAAAAATGAAAAAAAAACTTTTTAACGCCGACTTTAAGAAACGGAAGTTAATAGTATAAATTAACTAACTTTCCGCTTGGGATATCGTTTACGTGGGAATTCGGTAAAATTTGTAACTTATGTTACTCAAGGATAATTTAGCATTTTTACTCAAGGATAATTTAGCAAAGTTTTTTTTAAATCAGTCCAGTAGTTTTTCAGTATTTGTTACAAACTACAAAAAATACAAATCTTTCCTTTTTGTTGTATTTAGTGTAGGTATGCATATTTATTTGGTTTGAAAAGATACTTTAGCCTTGTTCCAAAAAATGTAATACTTTCAGCGCATGTTCAGGTTCCTATTTCTTCACAAAATACTTATTGGCCGGTTTGGTCAAGTGGTAGTTACGCTGCCTCTTGATCGGCGGGTCCTGGGTTGGATTCTTAGTCAGGGCAAACATTTGTGTAAAAAGCAGATGTTTTTTCTCGAGGCATGGGTGCTCGTATGTCTTTTTGTGTGTTCCAAGGGACCCACGACACAAGAGAAAACTTAGTGTGGGCCTTTGAGTGTGTAGCGTTTATTTATTTATTTAATTTAACCTACGCTTCGTGTAACTCGATGATTTGATAAATCATTTTCATAATTGTTTTTGGTCATTTTGTCGGATTGGCTATTAAACCGAGACACTTCCGATATTTAGAAAGAAATTAAAGGAACATTATGTATCTGTTGCTTTCCCTTCAGTATAATGAACATAATATTATATGTATTGTTTATGTATGTATAGAATATATGTCTGTGTATTTATATAAATTATTTATATATTATATGTATGTGTAGTTGTATTTTTATGTAGTTTATATTAGTATTTAGATTTCAGTGGTTAATTGTGCACGTCTGTCTTTATTTATTTTACGCCTCTCACTGTCCCAGGTCTGCTGGAAGAAATTTCTTAAAGAAATAAGCTGTGCCTTTTGTGTTCGTTTTTCTATTTGTCTGTAACATTTGTGATTTTTCCTGTGTACAATAAACTGTTAAATAAATAAATAAATAAATAAACAAGGGGTAACCTTTGGTGAAAATGGCATAAAAATTGTCTTTTTGGAATAACAACACGATTAATATATTATTTTTCATGGGTACAGAGAATATCTCTATAAAAAATTACAGGGTCCTGACTTACTCACTGATTAATTAATGATGATTATCCTTATTTAAGGGTGAGTTATTTTTAAAGCTGACCTAACCTACAGTAGAAATTTCACATCCCAGAATATCGGTTTTATCTGGTATACACAGTCAAAAAACTTTACTTGCAATTTTAGCATTTAAGGAGCTTGAAATAAGGACGATATTCAGTGCAAAATCCTCTTTTATGTACTCAAGGCAACATTTGCATGCCAGCCGTAAGCCAGCCGATCAAAATGATAGTAGCTTAGTGCTCCTTAATAGCGCAAAAGCCTTATAATGCGATCAGGTTTCTCATCCGGGGAGGAATATAATTACTGAAGGGGGAGCTACTCAATATTCTTAAAGGTGGTCTGTTATAGAACCACTTGAGGCCACGAGAATGGTAGATAAATTACTTTCGGTTCTGACATTCAGTTGCAGTTGCATGGGACTTCGTCACAGAAAGGTTGGGAATTCTAATACTAGACTTCGGGGCTTACCATTTTCAAGTGATCAGCAGGCTGAGTACGATAGTGACAGCGCCGCGACAACACCGTGGTCCTATGTCAAAATGTCAACACTTACAACGCCTTAGGGCGAGCAAGCCTTTGCGCGGGACCCTCGCGCAATCAAAGTGAAGTTTGTCGTTATCGTGCTAGAGCTGCAGGGCGTCAATTCCACTAATCAATGGCATCTCAATGGCGGTTTAATGACAGTGGTGACCATTTTACCCGTTCAGGTGGTGAAATTGAGAACTTTCGAAACTTAATACATGTTATGACAGCTACCTCGACCAGCAGCGCAACCGGCAACCGCACGTTAAGTTGCAAACTCCGTAGCAACTTAACATTCAGTTTGCGGTGGCGCTGCAAATCAAGGTAGTTGGCATCAAATGTGTGAAGTATCTTCTTACTAGCCCATATAAGTCCCCACCAAGGGGCACGAGCTTCCCTTTGAAATACGAAGGGGATTTAGGCCATAGTCCACCACTCTGGCCTAATGCGGGTTGGTGGACCGTTCGTCTTTCGAAAACGAATTTTTTTTGAATGGGTTTCACCACGCGATGTATTCCTTCACTGTTACGCAAGTAATAATTAGAATTAGAAATCCGTACATAAATCCGAAAAGACGAATTTAGTGGTACAGGCCCGCGCCAGGATTTGAACCCGCGACCTTCGGATTACAAGTCTGGCTCATTACCAATTGGGCTATTACCGAAGTATAGATAGTACTAAATATCGCTACTTGAACGGATGAAGTGGTCACCATTGTAATTCCACTGCCACTGATTAGTAGAATAGCCATCTCTATGCTTACAGCTGACCGTAATCTACCCAGTGTCCAATGTCAGGGATAGCATAACATGTAACTTGTCGTCTTGACATTTAACTGCGAACACATTCTTTGACGTTCGATCGCGACTGTTGTGGTCGTTTCACTGGCTAAGAATAAAACAAATGAATGATAGCCGCAACTCTACAGAAGGCATATTATTAGCTTAGAATTTGGGCAAGCTTGATGAAGTTTAGGTTGGTTAGTGCATCTTTTGTACTTTTTGGAACTACAAATTTTCTTATTTGATACAAAAAACAGTATGATTAATCGACTTTTCGCCCCGAAAAGCTCCTAACCTGTGAATTCCATTAAGACCGTTCTTCTTTTTATCGTGTAGGCGTAGTCAAGTGTGCAGCGAACTTGACTAACCCTGGTGTCAGAGTTTTCGAACCGCACAATGGCCTCTGACTTGGTTTTAACGACTGTAGTCAATCGACAACAGCCCGGACCGACAGCTTAACTTGCCCTCCGAAGCACGGAAACGCTCGTGATAAATTGACACTTTGGTCACCCATCAGGTTCCCTGCGTTTGTGTACGTTGCCTAACCTCACTGATCGGTTGAGGTCAGCGAGCGCCACTGGGCTACGAGCGCTTCCAACCGTTTATTTGGTTTATTAAATAAAAAGCGTTTCATAAGAAACGCTCTGTTTTAGAATTTTTAAAACGCATACCCGCGTGAGGGATATTCACAAATAATTTTTAGGGAAAGAAAAATATTCGGCGCGAATGGGACTTGAACCCACGACCCCAGGATCAGATCTCCTGGTGCTCTAACCAACTGAACTATCGTGCCTTCAAGTCAAGCGGCGAAATTTCTCATTCCCTTACTAAGCACATACGTCGTGCTTATAGGTTAGCACCATCTGTGTCTCGTACGGAGAACTACAGACTCAGAAACGCTCTGGTTTTGTAAGTATGATGCGGTTTGTATACGGCAAAGCCAAAGCATTTGCATTCGCAGATACAAGAACTAGTATTTAGCTTTCACCCTGAATATTATCTCGACGTTCCTTGAGATATCTCGCTTTGTGGCGGTGTGAATGCAGGTCGTTAGGCAGAGTGCACACGGCCCACTGCCCTTGTAGAAAACGGTACGTGTATACGCAGCCGTTTTTGAGATCGTTAGCCGAAGTGAAGAGATTTTATCTTTGTGTTTGGGTTTAGCATAGAATTAGTATAATGTCTTTTTGATAGCGCTGGGTGTACAACGATATAAGAACCGATTTAGTTTAGTAGAAACCTTTTCTTCTTATCCGACTAAGGCACGTTCAAGTCGTTGGTTCCAGATTCAATTATTCACGTTAAAAGTGAATGATGTAAGTAGTGCGTTGTCTGTATTTCAAGGAAGAAAAGATTAGGACGAAGGACCGTGACATTTAATAACCCACCCAATTTAGCATGTGATATTTATGCTATAGAACATCAGCAACAGAATTTTGTATTTTTTTACATAGACAACTTTTTTACATTGATTCATATTCAGGCCATAGCATTACCGACCGAGCTATCAGGCCAGACAATTTGTAAAACGCTAGCATTCCGCCTGGAATTTCATTCCCGTGGAAATTCGGGGAAATTATGTAGCCTATGTTACTCAGAGATAATGTAGCGTTCTAATGAGGAAAAAAAATTAAAGCGGTACAGTAAGTTTCGAAGCTTAATCAATGCAAACAAACAAACAGTCAAATCTTTCTTCTTTATAATATAAATATAGTTAAGAGATCTTCACCAATGTTCATTCGACTGTGCACTTTTAAGCGTTTTTTTTTAAACTTATTTCAGGGGGTTTGAATTTATTGTTGTCATCAAATCTTTTTCCAATTTCGTAATACGTAGGACAAGGGGACTGCAAAATTGATAAGCTGCTCAATCGTCCATGGTCGTTGTACCTGGGTAGAATACGTGGGAGTGCGAAGGGTGCAGTCATCCCTATGATATATGTATAGATAAGCTTGCTTTCTGTATGTGACTTTGTTCCCGTGAGAATTTTGAGAAGTTATAAAGGCTACTAAACCTTTTTCCACACATATCTTTCCTTAACGTGTAGGTATATAATCAAGTAAAGTATGTGGCGATCTTGATTAACCCTGTTGTCAGAATTTTGAGTAAATAAATAATGGACCAAAATATCAGTGTAGATTACCAGTGTTTTGTTGTAAAAGCAAAACTTTTGCTTAGCTACGACCATTTTGTGACACTTTGTCACACAGTATTTTAAAAATAGTATTATTTTTATTGTCATGTGTTCATTTTGTTTTGTAAATATTGTGTAAGTTTATGTGTTTGCAAATAAGCAATTTATTCTTAAGTAAACTATTGTAGAAGGCCATAAAAATATTACAATGTAAACGTTACACGCTTAATGATTTTTCTCTTATGTCGTGGGTCCCTGAGAAAATGCACAAAGATAAACACAAACACCCATGACCCGATAACAAACCTCTGCTTTTTACACAAATACTTGCCCCGACTGGAAATCGAACCCAGGATCCGTCGACTTGCACTCAACTAAAGCGGCCATCGAATAGAACAAGATATACTTCTAAATAAATAAGAAACAAGATGTATTTGTACGTAAATATTGCGTTGTAGCACCACATCTGTATCTATCTTTCCATCTTCCCATCATCTAGTTAAAGGTAGACTGGAAGAGGTCTCGACCGGGATAGGTCCACCTTTGCTAAGAGTTATGTTTTTTAATCAACTATAGTGGATCTAGGTTACATCATTAGACATGAGCGTTATCATCTGCTCCAGACAATCATCATGGGCAAAGTCGAGGGTAAAAGAGGCGTAGGTATACCGAAAATAACACGGCTCGACAATATTAGGGCATGAGTCAATTGTGTGGCGAACTTGGCTAAACCTGTGGTGTCAGGCTAGCCTCTGCCTTGGTTTCAACGACTGTAGTCAATCGAAAACGGCTGGGACCGACAGCTTAACGTGCCCTCCGAAGCACGGAAATGCTCATGATATCGCCTTTTTGCTGCACTCTGATACACACAACACTCCATAGTAACTTTGTAACCTTTTTGTTTATTACGTGTATGTACCTGTGGTTGTTTTGTATGTTGTGTGTATGTTTTAAAGCATTGAATAAATTCTTTATCTATCTACCTAAATGTAAATGGTAAATAAACGAAACGACTCGGATGATGGAAGGGCCTCGTAACAAATAAATATACAAGATTGAATTTACGTTTGTACGTTTATGTGAATGGCTGGGCAAACATTATACGAATATACGAGATTTGAAAAGGGCTGCCTCGGTTTTATATCCCTCGTTTCATACTTTTCCTGCTTTAAATACGAGTAATTTATTTATCACAGATAGAATATGAGGATTAATTATTAAAAAATGAGGATGTTAATTAGCCTAGCTTTTTTATTGTTTGGTATTAATTTTTTATCTAATAAAATAATAACAAAACTTATTCGTTCACTCTCACAATATTGCTTACAACTAGATAAATCACATCAACAGTGGAGCATTAAATTAATGTAACCTTGTGAGAGCCTGGTGTCCGTACTAGGCAAAGCCTGTATGATAGATCACAGGGGCCTTCCTCTTTTCTAACCCCCGACATAAAAAGGGGGGTGTTATAAGTTTGACGTGTGTATCTGTAGTAAGCTCCTAAGCAAATGGATCGATTTTGATGCAGTTTTTTTGTTGAAAGCTGGTATAATTGAGATGGTTCTTTGCTTTATTTGATCAAAATTGGTTAAGCTGTTTAAAAGTTATACGCAATAAATGTAGGTAGTTAAACAATGTTTTCAATTTTAGAGTTATTGTCCAGAATATTTTAATGTGTTAAATTGTTTATGTGCGTGGGATAAAAATTTAGTACTAAAACAGCCTTTATAAATTCTCCAAATTTTCACGGGAAAGAAGTCACATACGGAAAGCAAGCTTATCTATACATATATCATAGGAATGACTACACCCCTCGCACCCCCACGTATTATACCCTTGTAAATACGAGAGCCCACGTACAACGACCATGGACGATTGAGCACCTTATCAATTTTGCAGTCCCCTTGTCCTATGTATAACGAAATTGGAAAAATAATTGATGACGACAGGAAATTCAAAACTCCTTAAACAAGCTTTAAAATAGAACACTTAAAAGTGCACAGTCGAATGAAAAGTGATGAGGATCTCTTATCTATATCAATATTATAAAGAGGAAAGATTTGACAGTTTGTTTGTTTGCATTGATTAAGCTTCGAAACTTACTGGGCCGCTTTAAAAAAAATTTACGCTACATTATTTCTGAGTAACATAGGCTACATAATTTTCCCGAATTTCCACGGGAACGAAGTTCCGGGCGGAATGCTAGCGTTTTACAAATTGTCTGGCTTGATAGCTCGGTCGGTAATGCTATGGCCTACTAATATAGTTGCAGGTTCTATTCCGGATTAACATAAATATTTAAAAATCGTATTTTGAATTATTTCGGAGGAGTTTCGGGTTAGAATGGCGCTGTGAGAATTGTCTAAGAACATTTATAATATTTCAACATTTAAAAAAATCTCATTCATAAGTTAAGTCGACAAGGAACAAGCGAACACCTGCAAACAGTCTAATGAAACGACGGTCGAAGGAGATGGGATTTAAATCTGGAAATAACGGAATGAGCTGCCACACTAACCCCTCACTCTATAAAAGGGCTTTACGTGATTTGTGCTCTGCCCTTTTTCTCCTTGAAGGGTCTGACAAGGACAAAATGAGTTTACGAGCAACTCCAAATCGAGGACACTTTACTGTTCAGTGCACTTGAGGGAGTTTGAAAACCGTTCCTCAGTTGAAACATGGTTTTATGTTGTTTAGATTTCGAATTAGATTGTTTTATTGAAGTTCTAGTTATAAGAGAGAGAGAGAAATACATTTATTTATGACACGGTACATATATAACAACACAACACAAAATAACAATTAACGAAAACGAAAAAAGTACAATAAGTTTTCCTAAGATTTCCTGGAAGAAATTGCTACCTAGCAATAAGGCCACCTTGTTGTAAACTATGTTTTATGTTCTGTTGATTGTACTGTATGTCTCTGTGTGCAAATAAAGTATATTATACTAGCTTACCGCCCGCGGCTCCGCCCACGTGGACTACAGGTTTTATCGTGACCAGGGAGGATAAAATGTAGCCTATGTCCTTTCCCAGGCTCTAATCTATCTCTGTACCAAATTTCATTAAAATCGGTTCAGTTGTTTAGGCGTGATAGACGGGCAGACAGACAGAGTTACTTTCGCATTTATAATAAGAGTAAGGATTGTATTGTAATAAGTAAAGCACTTTTGTCATCAAAGAAAAAAGACAAATAAATTATTTTGGACAATGTCAACAGATCACACACGGAAAACAAAAAGAACAAGAATAAAACAAAAGAAAGAAACATTATATCAATAGCAAACATCCTTTTGATCGCTATGTGTTGAAGGGCTCGAGACAAAGGATCCTCAACTTAGCTATACATACAGGGTGTAAATTATAGCTTAGCAAATACGTAAATGGTGAAGTCTACCCATAACTATCAAGATTCAAGATTCAAGACATTTATTTGACACAAAACACTACAACACAAAGAAAATAAAATAACATACAATATAAAACACAGGACAAGAACACATACAGGAGACCACAAAACAATGTATAATTCGATGTCAAAAAGGACACAGCTCAGCATGTGTTGAAGCCGAGGCCCCAACGCTGGTTTTCAGCTGTGCCCTTGGTGCGCGTGTGTACATAGCCGACGGAAAAGAGTAATCTACTACCTAATGTGTTGTGTATGTGTGGTGTGTGTGTGTGTGTGTGTGTACTTGTTTGTGTGTATGTGTGTTTGTAAATATGTGTAATATCATCAGCTATAAGTAATTAATTTTGCTCGGAAACGTCACGTTAAGGAGTTTTCATTGTTTACCAACTTTGGCGCTACGCAACGTATTGTGAAAACGCGCCCACGCGCGATCCCCCCGCGCCGTGCTGCTATCGGAGTGCGATGTGTACATTACTGGTTTTTCTGTTTAACGTTGTTATGATTGTTTTTTATTACGAAATGGAGTGTATTCGATTACATAATAAAAAAATATAAGCAGAAAATATTTAAAAAATATTAAAAAGAATTGAAAATTTTCTGGAGAAAAATTCCACTTGAAAATAATTCAGAATGATTGTCTGAGTCCAGGGTTTCAGTTTTTGCTAAGCTGTCTTTTACACCCTGTATATTGTCACTTGGGAATTAGGATATGAGACCACGATTTACAATGCTGGTTTTCAGTGAGTTCTACAACCAAGTGATGGACGAAGACCCAAGAATTATGTAAGTTGCAAGAGACATAGGGGTTCTCGTACTTCTTGTTAACTATTCAAGGAAGAAAGTGGGTTCTGTACACCACATGCTCAAAGACCAATGCGTTCTATTGTTGTTGGTCCCTTAGAAGGCAGGCTGTTATGATAATAAAAAAAGAAATTTTGCTTTTAATGGTCATGCACGTATTGTGGTGTAGGTATAGCAAAGAACTTTTAATTTTTTTTGTTCGCTCTTGACAAGAATCTAGCTTCTTCTGTCGTGTAGGTATAGTCAAGTGTGTGGCGAACTTGACTAACCATGATGTCAGAGATTTCAAACCGCCAAATGGCCTCTGACTTGGTTTTATCGACTGTAGTCAATCAACAACAACCTAGACGGCAGGCTTAATGCTCGTGATAAATTGCCACTTTGGTCACCCATCAGATTTCCTGCCTCTGTGTGCGTTGCTTAACCTCACTGATCGATTGAGATCAGCGAACGCCACTGGGCTACGAGCGCTTCAACAATCTTAGCCCTTTAGTAAGATGTGGTCGAAGATGTAGCAAGCTCACCCTGGAAACGGCTACTCACTCAAACTTTAAAGAGATTTACGTTGTATAAGAACTACATGAAAATTTACTGACTTTGATCACTCACACTAAAGCGGTTTCAAAATCATTTTTTTCTTTGTGTATAGAAATAGAATAGCATAGAAATAATTTATTGTCTCCACACCATACACATAGTTACAAATAACATGGAAACAAAAAAATAAATAAAAAAAAAACAAAATCAAAATGTACTAAACCTATTTAACATAATGTGTCTTAATCTAGGTTGCGGATCACTAGGAGGTTTTCCCACATTTATCTATAATCTATAATCTATAGTAATATAATAATAATATTATAAAGAGGAAAGATTTGATTGTTTGTTTGTTTGTTTGCATCGAGTAGGCTCCGAAACTACTGGACCGATTTGAAAAATTCTTTCACCATTAGAAAGCTACATTATCCGTGATGGACATAGGGTACATGATCTTCCCGAATTTCCACGGGAACGAAGTCCCGAGCGGAAAGCTAGTGAATAATAAACATTAAACAAGACTTTAGCCAGTCTTGACGATATTCGTAAAGGTGTGAGTATATACTTAAAAGTTAAAAAAGTCGCTTAGGGAATTTCCCGGAAGGATTTTGAACAATATCCCCGTGCTAAGTGCCGTCAGCTCACAATCTAAATGGAAATTGAAAAAGTTTCGTCCAGGAATGTATTAAAAGTGGGATTTGAGGAATTTCGGGCTTCATTCATGTAGAGTAAAGGGTCGAAATTTATCCGAACAAATTCAAGTGAAGGACAAACTTGAGAGAGCGTGAGTATAACTTTTTAATTTATTAAAAATGGGCTCGCTCTTTACCACAGTCTAGCTCAATGTAAAGATGCGGTCAAGGATATAGCGACCTCACCCAAAATAAGCCTATTTGGGTTGTATGAGCTCGGAAATACAGACGCCGGCAGAGAATTCCACTCCTTGGCAGTGCGCAATATAAAATATTAAAATATATTAAATATACATATACAGTCGTGGCCAACTAATTAGGGACGCTATATTACGAAAATGCACGAGTTTCTCTTAATGCCGAGAAACCATTTCCGAACGTAGCTTTGAAGCTTTTACCATTGGCATTGGCAACAAGTAAATTGACTAGTATTCTAAATAGCTACTTGCCATCCTATTTTTTAAATAAATACGGCACTGCTTTTTTCTCATTATTAACTAACATATGGACAACTAATTAGGGACATGTAAAATTTTGACCATAATATTAAATATGCTGGGAAATATTTAAATGTTTATTATATAAAAAAAGTAATTAACAAAATTTAAACAAAATAAAAATGAAAAACCGATATTCTAATAACCAGTATGGTTTACCTTTGTTGGTTAAAACCATTTGACATCGGCGTGGCATTGATGTAATCAAATTATTGCATGTTTCTAAAGGAATATTATTCCAAACAGCTTGGAATTCGTCGTAAAGCTGATTTTTTGTTGCAGTACGTCGAGTTGCAATTTTTTTTTTGGCTTCGTACCATAAGTGTTCGATTGGGTTTAGGTCTGGGCTGTTTGCGGGCCAATCCAGTACCGTCACTGACTGCTGCGCTAAGAACGATTTGACGGAATGCGCTGTATGCTTTGGGTCGTTATCGTGTTGGAATGTCCAAAACACTGGCAACACTTCTTCAGCAAACGGTATCATTGTTTCCTCTTATATTTGTTTGTATTGAAACTGGTCTAATTTGCCTTCAATTTTTTTTATTGGCCCTACTCCATGTCCTGAAAAACAGCTCCAGATCTGAATATTGCCTCCTCCATGTTTCACCTGCTTTTTTGTATATTTTGGATTCATGGCTGATTTTATTGGCCGTCGCACATATTGTCTGCCATCTGATGAAATCAAATTTATTTTGGTCTCGTCAGAAAAGAGCACATTTTTTCCATTGAGCAACAGTCCAATGTCCATACTTCCTTGCAAACGCCAATCTTGCTTGTTTGTGTACTTTCTTCAGTAACGGAACTTTGCGTGCTACTCTTCCTACAAGTTTTGCCTCCACTAGCCGCCTTCTGAAGGTCCTAGCTGATACTCCAGCATTCATTTCTGGTCCAAAAACTTCGCTCTTGATATGAACGGAACCCATAAAGGGATCTCTCTTCGCGAGAGCAATCATTCTGCGATCATATTGTGGGGTGGTTTTTCTTGGTCTCTTCTTTCTAGGCACACTTTCAGTTGTGTTATGCGGTTTGAAATATGCCACAGCATTGTAGACCATGTTTCTGGAACATTCCAAATGATCTGCTATTTTCCTTACGGCCACCCACGCTGGTAAAAATTAATAATTACTTTTCGCATTGTTGCGTCACAACTCTTTTTTCGACCCATATTTTTTATTATTTAATGAGTTTACAAAACACACAGTAACGATCTCGCTTTTCAAATTGGCGCCAAAATTAAAAACGCGCAAAAGAAAAGCTATAACTTTTTATTTTTTTTGAAATTAGAAGGCAAAAACTAAATGTCCCTAATTAGGTGGCCAGATCTTTTGTACCACATTTATCTGTTAATGTGTTTTGATGAGGTTGTATTCGAATAGTATGTATTTTATTTTATTTTTATTTTATGCTAAGAACTAGAGTACTATCAGTTAATATGTTTATAAAGTAACAGACAATAATATCGAATATAGGTTATAATAAAAGGACTTGAATAGTTAATATTGCTTGGTGTCTTAACTGTCCCTAATTAGTTGGCCACGACTGTATATATATATATATATATACATACATATATATATTATATTTATATGTATATTTATATTTAATCTTATATATTATATAATATTATAAATGCGAAAGTAACTCTGTCTGTCTGAATGTCTGTCTGTCTGTCCGTCTTTCACGCCTAAACTACTGAACCGATTTTGATGAAATTCGGTACAGAGATAGATTAGAGACTGGGAAAGGACATAGGCTAAATTTTATCCCACAGTTGGGCACGATATAACCTGTAGTCCACGCAGGCGGAGCCGCGGGCGGAAAGCTAATATAAAATATATTGAAGAATAGCGCACAGCGTACTGTGCGTATTATATAATACGCTGTGTGTATTAGTTAAGATTGGTACCCCGTAGTGCGTCTGGACGTCTCTAGGGAAAAAAGGGTAGACGGAATGAGCTCATGCAACTCCTGAGCACGCTCGTAATAGAAGTAACACCTCTTCACGTTTTTCGTGGATGTTCCTTGGGATTATTAAGGAACCTATAATCCCCATGGTATAGAATTAGACTGTACGACCTACTGACAACCTTTGACTAGTATTTTAATTTATTCTATGTAGTCAATGGGCCTTTTTAGGGTTCCGTAGTAATCTACGAACCCTTATAGTTTCGCCATGTCCGTCTGTCCGTCTGTCCGCGGGTTTCCTAAGAAACCCTTGGTACTACAGAGCTGAAACTTGTCATGATTATACATATGAATCACGCCGACAGAACTGTAGAGTATAATCTCAGAAGAAAAAATGTTTTTCGATTCAGCACTCCGTTTGAGAAATTTTTTTTTGTTAAAAACAAGTTTCCGGGTCCTACCAGCTAAACGGTTGTTTCTAAAAATTTGAAAAAATTCACGGTTATAGAATATACAACGAAATTAAAAGAAAAACTATCACACATAAGTTGGCCCTTCAAGTTTGCGAGTAATAGTCGACCAAACGTTTTTGGGATTAATAAGAATATGTTTACAAGGTTCCACGCTAAAAGTGAGGGGAGGTCGAAAGCCAAACTGTAACATATTGACATTTTAGGTGTCGTTAAATAGTTTTTTGGGGGTGTTAATTACGAAAATGATATCAAAATTATTTTAACAGCAGGTTGATATTATTTCTAACAGTAATATTGCCGTAAAAAAAACTAAAAAAAATTGTACTTACATTCGGTTGTATTTAGACCAAGACAAAAATTATTTCCGAAATTACAAACTCTTTAATAATACATTTGTTTTTAGGGTTCCGTAGTAATCTACGAACCCTTATAGTTTCGCCATGTCCGTCTGTCCGCAGGTTTCCTAAGAAACCCTTGGTAGCACAGAGCTGAAATTTGGCAAGGTCATACATATAAATTACGCCGACAGAACTGTAGATTTTTTTTTTTCGGGTGTCTCCCATAGATGTGAAAGGGTGATGATTTTTTTTTCTCGCCAATATCATAAAATGGGGTGTGATAGGACAGCTTTTTAAAAGACAGAAGGAGTTTTCTAACAACGTTTTTCGATTCAGCACTCCGTTTGCGAAACATAATTTTTTAAAGTAAAAATTTTTGTCAAACACAAGTGTCTACCTTTCTACCAGCTAAACGGTTGTTTCTAAAAATGTAAAACAATTCACGGTGGTAGTATATACAACGAGATTAAAAGGAAAACTATCACACATAAGATGGCCCTTCAAGTTTGCGAGTAATAGTCGACCAAGTACCAAACATAGTTGGGATTAATAAGAATATATTTACTAATATTAGATCCTTAATAGTACAGAGCTAAAATTTGGCATGGTCATACATACCTATTGATTGTGGTGACAAATCTAAAAAATAAAATGGTGGAAAAAAAATTTTTTCGTGTGTTTCCCATTAACGTGAATGGGCGATGGTTTTTTTTCTAGCCGATATCATCGAGTGCGTTATCATAGGATAGCTTTTTAAAAGATAGAAGGGACTTACTACAAACGTTTTTCGATTCAGCAATCCGTTTAGGAAACATTAATTTTTATAACGAAAAAAAATGTGGAATAATTCACGAGGGTAGCATTTACGACGAAGTGTACCCTAATCCAAAATGGTTGACATACAAGGTTCCACGCTAAAAGTGAGGCGAGCCGAAAGCCATGCTGTAACATATTGACATTTCAGGTGTCGTTTAATAGGTTTTTGTGGGTGCTAATTACGAAAACGACATTAAAAATATACACCTGCTTAGCTTGATATTATTTTATAATAATAAAATAATATCAAGCTACAATAAAATAGTCGCAAAAAAAAAAATTCGCGCTCGCTTCGCTCGCGCATTAACCACGGAAGAATGGAAATTCTGTTATATTTTGGCCAAACTTTTTAATAGGTACATTTGTTTATGATACTAAGTATAGTATTTGGGGATTTTAACATCAACTATGACAATATGCTTGTAGAATTAAGAAGCCAGCTGCATATTTGAACCATGCTGCTACGGAACCCTACAATGCGCGTGGCCCGACACGCTCTTGACCGGTTTTTATAATTCGAAAACGGCACGGCGAAATTGTATTACCATTGCCTCCTATGTAATATAATTCAAATTTTGAAGTGCCCTGCCATTCAAATTATAAAAAGGCCCATTAATATTTCTTTGAACAAAATATTTCGGTTAATATGTATGCGAAGAGACAAGTACACATATTATTGTTTCTCCCGAATTCATTGATGAAATAAAAGCTTAGTACTTATAAAAGAATAAAGCGTAAAACATTCTTTCTGTGTCAAAAGATCCCTAACAACGCGTAAAACTTCCCAATACGACCCCACGCCCCACAATAGCAGAGAGAGACATCCAATTTCTCGCAGATGAATGCCTTAATCTAAAATAAGGTAGTAATCACCTTCGGAAAGCCCGTGGAGTTGGAAGAGCATCCGCATTTTCCAATCAAACAATAATTTCCATTATTCGCTCTCCAGGGTGCGCCACCGTAGCACAACAGGTACGCACAATACAATCGATATTTCCGAGGGGGAACTTAAACCACGGAATGAAAAAGGACAGAAGCCTCAAAAGCGGCGCAAAGTTTTTTTTGTTCACGTACTTATATAAAGCCCTTTGTGATTTGTTTGTAATGTTTGTTTTATGTTTAGTTTTAAACGGTTTATTATCTTTTTAAGTGGTTTTTTGTAGACTTCGTTTCTTACAATAAAGGGTTTCACTTATCCCGTTTTATTTTGGGTAAACCCGACGATGTGTGGTATTCTCGATAGCGTTTTGTCTTGTTTCTCATTAAGGTACATGTGACGCGTGTATCTCTAGAGTGACTAGACTACACAATAAATACGTAGATGTATTAAACAAACACTGAAAGCACTTTGATGAATTTAATTGTAACTTGGGTCCCTAGGCAGAAACACCAGAACTGAGGACCTTAATCTATTTCTTCCACACGAACACAAGATTGCGGAAACCCGCTTAATGCGGGTGGCTCAGGACTGGTCGATTTGGAGATTCTTGGGAAACGTTTGTGCAGTGGAAGTCTTGCGCCTGACATGATGATTATGATAAATAGTTTTCTTTATTAAATAAGCAGCGTTCTTGTAAAAATTACTAAGAACAAGGCCTTCTTTACTTTTTTTATTCTATGGTGATGGTTGTAAACAGACGAGCCAAAAGACTAGAAGCGGCACGCGCCGGCCTTTTCAATTACAAACGTCTTTTGAAACAAATGTCGCTAAAGTTAGCGCCCTTAACAAATTCCAAGTAAAGAACTCCTCTCAGAGATAAATGTCGGTATATTTTGTAGGAGTATTTGAAGACACCCATTTATTGTTAAGTTCATGCCATTATTTGGCAGGACCAAAACATTTTAAACTGAAATTACAACCAATAAAACATTCTAGGTATAATTTACATTGAGCTTTCGTGATTCCCGTTCATTTACCTGTTTATGTAGGGATAATTGGGTCTATTGACGTCATTAAAGCATATATGCTTCTCGTTTCATAGGCAGGGGGCAATGTTTTCTAGTTTTTTATACATATGATATTTTTTAAATTACATAATCGATTTTGTTAAAAACTCTGACACTAAGGTTGGTTTGAAAACCCTGACACTAAGGTTGGTCATTGCCAAGTTTTCCACGTTCTTTGAATATACTGGATATTAAGGAAAAACTGGAATAATTGAAATTCACTACGTAGAAATACATATTACAACATCACACAACTTATAGGGTTTAATAGATAAAATAATTTTAGAATTGCGTACGGTCAAACATAACAATGCACGAGTCGGTAATGTTTGTGTTAGCGGACGATTGAAGAATAGAGCACCGGCCACAATGAAGTAGGTAATGTGATTTGAGCGTTATCCTTTAAGCTTCTGCGTTACTGGCTCTGTCCTCGCCCGGTAATCCGTCCAGGAAACATATTTTTGAATCGCTCTCCATGTCGAACGAAAATCTCAACTTATTCATGAATCGATTTCATACAAGTTGGGCTACACCAAAGTTATGACTCGTCAACTTTCGCGTGTAAAAAGATAATTTGGATAAACCATAAAATTAAAAAAGAAAATATTTAAACGTGAGTTGCAACGCTCTGTATAAACTTGCGTGTGTTGAATTGAACTCACCACACATGGATACCTTTTTTATTGAGACTTTAAGCTTAACATTTCTTTTTAATGTTTAACGTTTTCTAAGACATTTTCTTCAAACATATTCGTTTTAACAGGCCATTTAGAATTGTTTTCATTTTTGCGTGGAACAAACAGGAGTAGGGTGAGCGATTCTAAAATATCTAGTCTGCCTCAGTTGCCTATAGGTAAGTCATGATTTCTTTCCTATTCTTTCGTGACAGCATTTGGCTGGGCTAGGTTTTGTTAGACCAGAAGGCAGTGACTTCAATGGCCTGAAAGAAGCCTCACCGGTTGGCGAGACCAAATCGAGCTACCTGGTTCCGATGCCTGGTATACTCTGGCAACAGCAAAACTCGGTAACGAAGACTCTAGCAGGCGAATTCACCATGCCAGAAATGGGCGATACTACCTACGACGTCACAATGAAAGAAGCGCACGAGCGATTCAAAAATAGGGTTCCAAGAGAACTGAAGCTGTGGAAAATACGCTCAATACCTTACAGAGAGGGTTCATAAATTGTAGGACAGGGGAACGTTTACTTATCGACGTGGAAACTCCACGTTCCGCGCCACTCGATCGTAAAATGCAAACTTTTTATTCGTCCGCCAGATGCGTACGGTCAAATTTTGCGGAAATATTTGTTCCTTACCTGCTCCATGTGTTTGTATTTTATAAATCCTTAAGAAGACATTTAAAAAAAAAGTAAAAAAGTGTGTGTCTTCGCTTTACGTTGAAAAGAAGAAATGGATCGACGTGAACTTTTAGGAATTGTTGGAGAGGTAGAGACAGATATTTAGGCAACGAAGCGTTATAAAAGTCAGCTTGTGTCTATTTGTGTATGATGTATAAGGAATCCACGATATAAGGAAAGCCTTAGTAGGTAAACTGTTAATTCGTGCGGACCAAAGCATTGGAACGTTTAGTCGGCTGAATTCGAGTGTTGCGGTCAGTGAAAACTAAGCAGTGGACCTTATTCAATATTTAATTAATTAATATTGAAATACGTTCTAATCTAAAACAGTGACGCCACTCTATTATTGACTGTAGTTGCTTTATTCGCTCTGCAATCAATCAAAGCGTGAGCGAAACTGGTAATTAGTACTTTAAAGCCGTGGTATACGGTTTATTTTCCTCACTACTTGTAATACACTATTATAATGATATTGGCATGTATTGATGCTTCAATTTAGAACTTAATTCATTAATCAGCTCACGCTCTCTGTCGGGATAATCAGAAAATTGATTTGAAATCTAGAAAATTAACGCGATCTCGTTGTTTTAAGGAGATTAATAACTAAAAATACATCAATTGGCTGTCTATTGAATCATTTTACTCTGAATTCACTAAACTCCGAAAGCTAGCTGTAGCCTTTTAATGGCATTTTGGCACCTATACATAGTATTATATTAACATAATATTTTATAATGTTTAAACGCAAATATCATTGTTTGTTATCGGTATCAAGTGGTCGAAATCAAGTGATAAATGATCATTTGATACTCTGCCTATTTCGGAAAGCAATGAAATAATATGTAATTTCTTTAATACTATAGCAAAGGATATTAAATAAGTTATATTACGTAAAGAGCTAGAGATTAAAACAGTATAAACGGTAAAATTCGCAAAATATAAGTATACAAATACAAGGTGGTCTTATTTAAAAATGTAGCTCTGCCATATTAAAACATCTGTCTTGCAGTCAGTCTTTCAGTTTTGTGGGACTATATCTTAGATTATAAGATTATTGTAAAGTATTAATAGTTTTCAATACTTAAATAAATAAATCTACCTTACCTGTAAAACTTTTCTATGGGCCTTAAAAAATTTAAAATAGTTTTGTGGGAGTATGTAATACATTATTTGTGAATCGGTAATTACTATATTATATAAATATTCAGCAACACAAAGAAACTTCGATATCTATTTAAAGATTGTTCGTTTTTACTTTGCAAAATATATTTTTCCATAATTTTAAAACAGAAATCAGAACCATCAGCTGAACATTGTTGATTAGCCAAATTGTTGTTCGTTATATTTAGATTAGAGCTCTTGTTTACAAAGTATCCGATAAACGCAGCATCCAAACGGTTAATTACCGAGACAATTTTCAGATTGTTGTCTTGTAATAGAATTTTGGGATCGGTATTTGTAAAATTGACATCATTTATGTTCTTCGTAAGTTAAATAAAGTTATTTACTTTGTTCTCTTTGATTATAATTAGTGTCTTCTTTAAATTTTCTGTGCTTTTGATTCAAGATAAGCTGAAATGAGATATTAAAATTAGTAATAATTTCTTTTGAACACTGACCGAATAACAACCTCAAAGAACATAATAGCGATAAGTATATCCTTATTAATGTGTACATGAGAAAAAGATACACAATAAATTATTAATATTATAAATGTGAAAGTGTGTTTGTCTGTTTGTCCTTCCTGCATTTTGTAACGGGGTAACGAATCGACCTGATTTTTTGGACATAATTTGCGGGTCAGAAAGTCAAATAGGCTAGTTTAAAAAATACTATTAGTAAAACAAGTTTTTAGTATAACAACGCGTTTTATTTGTAATTTTTTTCTGTAAATTGTAGTAAATGTAGATTGTGTTGTGTCTTCCTGCATTTATTCTTGTAACAAGCTTAAAGTATGTAGCATATAACCCGCTTTATTTGCAGAACTCGCCAATTTGTCGCAATTGGGACCAGCTCTACAAATACCCGCATTGTGTCAAGAAATAGGCGTCGGGACGTTGTTTCGTGACTTCATCAGAATAAATATACAACAGTGCTGTTGATTTTAAAAATTCAATTTAATAAAAAAAACATTTATTTTGGATGGTCTATAAAGTGCCAGTAAACAAAATAACTTAAAGCAAATGAAAAATATTGACGGAAAACAAAATTTTGTAATTGACGGTATTATCGGATAAAACCTATCCCATAATATAATAATCTCATGTTTCGCCGTCGTCGGCCATGCAAGATTGATTAAAACGTAATTTTTTATTTTATGCCCACAACAAACCTATAAGACCACAAGATACAATTAAGATGTCTATATAGAAGAAGCGAGAAAAAACGTTGAAAAGATCGAATAGTTACAGTTTTCTGTATGTTTGTCTGTACATTAAATAAAAATAAACATAATGTCGTTAGAAAACCGTACACCTTCCCGAGCTTTGTGTCTCTACAATTGTATTTTCTTTTTAAAATAGGTTTGCTAAAGCCATTGTTCAGTAGACAATCAAAGAGTCGGCAGTGCCGCCGTTCGTTGTACAGCTAGGAGCATAGTCTATGTATATCTCGAGGCAGCCGACGCTGCGGATATTAGCAATAAGGCCGCCTTTCGTGTCTCTTCTTTTTCTTTGCACGTATGTCCTCTGATGTCCTGTCTTGGTTTCTTTTGTTAAATTATTTTCTTTATTTTTATTTCTGGTTTCTTTATTTCTATGTACTCAAGCCTAACGTCCCTTTTGGGGTAGGAAGAACGTCATGAATAACCATGTGGCCTTAAGCTACATTTTACATTCATTCTGAAGGTTTGTCAGGTGGAATTTATTAACTCTTGACCTCAATCTTGACCATAAGGTAAAAGATGAGTTCGACGATGAAGCGAGTTAACCCAGAAAATGCCTATGAAGGCACTGGTACTCCCACGCGCCGACGGAACACATCAAGCTGTTTGGCGTCGGACTTCGGTAGGAGGGTGGTCGCGAACCAGACGGCCCTTTACAGAGCCTACCACACCGCATGAGACCATAGGACGACACCTCAGATTCAGAAAAAAATGAAGTGTCGTTGCCTGGGATGGATTACTAGGAGGCAGGTCTCATTTGTGTTTCCTTAGTCGCCTCTTACGACACCCACGGAAAGAGATGGGGTGGTGTTATTCTCAACCGATCACCACACGGAATATGAGTATAGAGATCAGCCTTCCGCTTATAATACAGTAAAACTCTCGTGTCCCATACTTACTTGCTTTCACATTATGCCTGGGAAGAGTTTGCTGCTAGCATATTCTAACTCCCAGTCCAGCGAGGAAGTACCTTTACTAGACTATGTTTTTTTGTTTAATATATAAAATTGTAGGTCCTGACTCACTGACTCATGAACGCCCAGCCGAAACTCTTGGATTTAGAAAGCTGTTTGGCACAAAGGTTCCTAGAAATGTGAAGACAAAGAAAAAGTAAGGATTATACTAAGTTCATCTAAAATAGAATTTTCCAGTCGTATGTTAGAAATTGAATAGCCAGTGCGTTGTGGCAGGCGACTAGTGGTGTTCAGTATGTATGACGTCGCTTATGTTGGCAATACATTAGAGAACGGTGTGTGATTTGAAAGCAAACACGTCTCAGCCCGCCGTGACACTGTGTGCAGGGTTGACTGCTTAACCGTCACATAATTGTAAAAGGCAATATAATAAAATATCCTGCATGTTTTCTACTTTAAATCTAACCCTCACGGATAGTAGTAGTACAACTACTATTTGTTCTACACCGCTACCAAATTGCCGTTTCATAAAACAATATTTAATTTTATATCGTCTATCGTCTAAATCTGTTTCCAAGGAATCAATTACTTAATTTCATTTTTAAGGTTTTGTACCTCAAAAGGAAAAAACGGAACACTTAAAGGATCACTTTGTTGTCTGTCTGTCAAGACCCTTTTTCTCAGGAACGCGTGAAGGTATCAAGCTGGAATTTATATCAAATACTCAAATCTACTGTCCCTTCTAAGCCAACGCAATCAAAAGATACAGCCGTTTATGCCGCAAATTTCCGCAAATTTTCGACACTCGCAATGGAATCAAAACCTACAGGGTACTTCCCGTGAACTCAGAACGCCTTATAGCACAAATAAAGGGAAAATTGCGAAAACCGTAAATTTTTAGTTACAATACTTATCATATAATAAAAATATTTTTAACAGTTTTAAACTTACTACCCCTGTCCTCATGAACGCGTAGAGGTATTAAATTGAAATTTATATCAAATACTCAGGTCTATTATACCTTTAAGGAGGTTTGTACGGAACCCTCAGTGCGCGAGTCCGACTCGCACTTGGTTTGTTTTAATAGTTTATATGTAAAAGTTTCAACAGATTAGACATTCATAAAGAATATTCTCATCAAAATAAAAATACCGTAGTATGTATAAATTTAAACCACGTGTTGTGAAATATTCAACCCTATTCCAATGATGCGATTTGTCGGTGAACTCATTAAGCCGGATTGGCGCAATTGTCCGTCCATTCCCTCATCGGCCCCACGCTGTGTGACCACCTTTGATCTCATTTTATCCACCTGTATTGTATAGTACAAAGTCCCCCTTCCTTATTACGTAGGTATAATCAAGTATAACTTGACTAACCTTTAAACACCCGTTTAAGAACCCTCTTAACTCGATTTTTTAAATGACAATTCGACAATGTCTTAACACAAAAAAAAGTGGGACAGAAAAATTAAAAAAAATATGTCATAAAATTTAAAATGGTGGACATAATTTTAAACTATGTGTAACACTCACCAATTGTTTATTAGTATTTATTTTAATCGATAGTGAAAATTTAACATACAGATAGAGTATAACTTTTGCATTTATAATACTAGTATGGGACTCATAGAATTAGGGGCCATAGGAATATAAGTATTTTTAAATTCGACATACATTACTTCTGTACAAATTAGTTTTCACTGGAGTTTCATCTGTTAACAGTTGACCGATTTAACAAGACGTTACTGAAATACTAATTAACATAAAATCATCAATATACTTTCATAGTAGTGTGTATTTAATGGTCCAAGAAATAAGAACTATTATCGTAAGTATGCATGGGTCACTAAAGTTTCCAACTGCGTCCACATTTATTTTTTTATGCTAAATGGAGCTAAAACTTGATTGCTCTAGTTTATTGTCCGTAGTTTTATTTTTAAAACTTCTCCCTCAGTAATGTTAAACCGTGCGTAAAGCTCGTTTTGTTGAAAGAGAGTTAAAGTCAGACATGAGAGGTAAAATGTACCGAGTTGTGGAAAATAACAGGAACTAATTTGCTTGAGAAGCTTGTTAAGAAGTCTTGGAGCGTGAAAAGGACAATGATCTTCCAGTTTTCTTTTTTTTTGTTGAAGAACAAGAGTTTTTGCGTCAAAATGCCTCTAAACTACAAGTGGTGTTCTATGTAATTTTAGACTAGCTTTTCGCTCAGGACTTCGTTCTTGAGGGAATTGGGGAAAATATGTAGCCTTTGTGTTTTTTTTTATGTCTAAGCTATGCTATTGTACTGCAAATTTTTATCAATATTTTCGCACTTATAATATTACTAGCTTTCTGCCCAGGACCTTGTTCCCGTGAAAATTTCGATAAATTATGTATTATTCTGATGTAAGTTATATTACTGCAAAGTTTCATCAGAATCCGTTTCGTATTTTTTTCGTCGTGGAGTAACAACTTTCACACTAAAATAATTAATATTATTAGCAGGATAAGTATAAAATACCCGTACCACCTAGGACAGCCCATAATATTTTCAAATGGCGAAAGAAAGAGAAAGCCTGATTATAAAAACAAACACATCACGAATTTTCTAAAATAAAAATCAATCAGCCTATTAGTCGGTAGTTATCTAATTTTTTCGAAGTGTGAAAAGACTATTCGTCTTTTTTTTAATAAAAGTGTTTTTTGAGTTTCTAAACTACCTACTATACAAGTGAAAAAGCTGCAACGTCCGTAACTAACCGAAGAACGATTCCGGTGCAAACATTCTTTAAATAAAAATATATTTTAAAACAGAAAAACATTTTTCCGAACAAATAGCACGTACAAGCGTGCTTTCCCCGAATAAGAAACGGGAGGAAATGGGAATAAAAACAGAATAGCACGAACATAAAATCCTTTTGTAATACAAAACACATATTGCATCTAGTGGTTGGAAAGCAAATATTTAAAAACAATAATCTTGCAGTAGTAACGAAGGCCTGGGGGGTAGTGACAAGAGGGAGGTGCGTAGGTAAAATGTAGAGCAGGCAGAAAATTGATTTCTCATCGATGGTCGATTTTTTAACGTAACTTATTATAAACAATAATCAGAATCCGATAAATATATCTACGTGTTTAAAAGTATAATCTTGTATGCTAACTTTTTAAAATTATATTGAATACTATTTTTTATTAGTACATTTCACAGCAATCATTTCAATTTATCCCAAAACACTTGTAGGTTTTTTTATAGCACTAGTTTTAGATGGAAAACAACTCATTCAAACTTGAAAATACTGTATATTAGATGAGTTTCATATTCATGAATCAGCCCACGAATCTGTAAAACTTTCTTAAAGAAACACAGGTCCAAATATAAAAAAAATCGCCTTTTCTTGCAACTTGTGCGATCAGCTGATTTGCCTTTGTATTAGGGATAGTTGTTCAATTTTATGGGTAGAATCACTCCCTAAAGTTTTGATAGCTTTTTTTATTATTATAAGATGGGTTAACTTTTGACCTCAATCTTGACCATAAGGTAAAAAATGAGGTCGACGATGAAGCGAGTTAATCCAGAAAATGCCTATAAAGGCACTGGTACTCCCACGCACTGACGGAATACAGCAAGCTGTTTGGCGTCGGACTTCGGTAGGAGGGTGGTCGCGAACCAGACGGCCCTTACAGAGCCTACCACACCGCATAAGACCATAGGACGATACCTCAGATTCAGAAAAAAATGAAGTGTCGTTGCCTGGGATGGATTACTAGGAGGCAGGTCTCATTAGTTGTTTCTTTAGTCGCCTCTTACGACACCCACGGAAAGAGATGGGGTCGTGTTATTCTCAACCGATCACCACACGGCTAAAATTTAATTTAAAGTCACGCCGTATATTGCACTAACTCTGTCAATGTACAAAATTACACACATAAAAAAAGTGCACAAGGCCGAGGTTGTGTCACTAAAAGTAATTTATTCCGGGCAACTGAAACTGATTACTCATAATTTTAGAACGAGAAAAGATCGCTAATATTCTTAAAATTTCCGACGATTTGAAATGACACCATTCGATAAGCTGTAATCGATATTACCCCATCACTAGCGTACGGGAAGCGGCGAGGGTGGCCCCAATCGATACGCACCCCTTACCTAATGCACCCCTTAGGCCCTGCATCGTCCAAACGACCCCGTGCATAGCTGGAATGCAATTTGGTTTTTGTACTTGCAATCAATCATTTTTGTTTTGCTATAGGCTGACGCGGTAGAGAAATTTAACTTCGCTAGATATGTTTTTATAATTTTCTAATGCTGATTTTGTTTGTAAAGAATTAGTTTACTTTAGAATACAAAATACTTTATTTGCACACAAGGATACACAATACAAGACATTAAACATAGAACATTGTACGACAAGGCGGCCTTATTGCTGGAAACCTATGGTCTCATGCGGTGTAGTAGGCTCTGTAAAGGGCCGTCTGGTTCGCGACCACCCTCCTACCGAAGGTCGACGCCAAACAGCTTGCTGTGTTCCGTCGGTGCGTGGGAGTACCAGTGTCTTTATAGGCATTTTCTGGGTTAACTCGCTCCATCGTCGACCTCATCTTTGACCTTATGGTAAAGATTGAGGTCAAGAGTTAACCCATCTTATAATAAAAAAAAACCAAATGTCTTCCAGGCATATTTTTTTATATGCAAAGGAACAATAAAGTTACACTATCTATCATTGCCCTCTACGTAATGTAAAACTTCTCCGTTTCGTTCTATATCGTTGGACTTATAAAAGCAGCTAATGTCTGTTTATAAAACTGTTAAATCCGTCTCTTAAGAGTGTTTTCGACTGTACATATTCTCGACTCAGACATTCTGGTCTCACAAATTTGAAGCTCCGAAGGTTGTAAGTGTAAGAAAGGCTTGACTAATTCGTGGTTTATTACACAGGTGCATTTTATGGCCAAGAGAATGTGTCCTCGGGTCTCAGATGGCCCGAGTCTAGACGAAAGTAATCCCCACATAACTACTACACTGGGCGTCAAAAATAAGTAGTACACTTTTCAAATTGCAATTACTCCTAAACTATAGTAGTTACACTTATGAAATAAAAAGCAGTTTATAGTAAACTTAACGAAGTTTATTAAAGTTATATTTTATTTGGCATGAATAAAGTTTCAAACTTAAAATTAAGATAAATACTAAAAAGTATCAATTTTTAACGATATGTCAACCACTTAATTTTCACGTTTTGGAACTTTTTCACAATTTAATAACTTGTGTTGCCGCCTCGGGCTCTAATTACAGCTTGGATCCGGTTTGGCATGCTGAACACTAAGTTTCGGAGGCGGTGTTGGGGAATATTTTCCCATTCTTCTATCAGCGCATGTTTTAGAGCCCTGAGTGTGGCAGGAGGTGGACTGCGCCTTCTGACTAGCCTCCCAAGCTCATCCCAGGCGTGTTCAATCGGGTTGAGATCTGGGCTTCTCGATGGCCAAGCCATCAAGTTGATGCCAACCTCCTGAATGTACTCTTGTACGTGGTGAGCAGTGTGTGGCCGGGCGTTATCATGCATTAGGATGGCTCCATCACCCATATTTACTAAATATGGCCCTGCATACTCGTTGAGGATCTCCGAGGCATATCTTTCACCAGTCAAAGTCCCATTTTCTATTACCACAAGCTCTGTGCGACTCTCTGAAGAGATACCAGCCCATACGTGTACAGAGCCCCCGCCATATTGGACTCTTTCCGAGATACAAGCTTGAATGTATCGCTCACCGGGTCGTCTGTAGACTCTCCGCCGTCCATCTGAAGTGTATAAAGAGAATCGAGACTCATCTGTGAATAAAACTCTAGCCCATTCTTCTTCGCCCCATTGTACGTGTTGACGGGCGTAGCGTAGTCTTGCTACGCGATGCTCTGTCTCAAGTTTGGGGCCATTTGCTGGTCTTAGAGGCTTCAGGTTAGCTTCAGCAAGTCTTCTTCTCACTGTACTCTCACTGATGTAGTCTGTTCGGGTCCGAAGAAGCTGTTGCTGAACCTCAACTGCATTAAGGTGTCGATTTCTTAACACAGTGGAAACAATAAAGCGATCTTCTCGGGTACTTGTGCACCTGGGTCTGCCATTACCTCGTCTCCTTAGATGGTTTCCAGTCTCTTCGTACCTTTGCTTTACTCGCTGAACCGTTCTTAAAGTTACACCCACCCTCCTTGCAGTACGACGCATACTGATGCCCACTTCGAGAAAAGCTAAGATTCTTGCACATTCTTCTGGTGAAAGAGGCATGATTAGTCAAATTTACTCTCTGAAGATACCTATGCTTTTCAATTACAATTGCTTTATCAGCAGCGAATGTGTCAAACACAAAAATCCTAAGTAAGACAACACCTTTCAACAGTTTAAAAAAAGTGTTTTTATTTATTCGTTTTTTTTAAAGTCAAGCATTATAAGTTCTTATAATGCATGAAGTTTTTATTGAATAAGATTAAATTTTCTTTTTAACCTTTTTTGTTTCAAAGGTCTAAGTTTTATAGTTTGGGAGAAATCGCAATTTTAAAACTGTACTACTTATTTTTGACGCCCAGTGTAGTTACCGCGCTTTATCTCTTACGGTGTAGTGGCGGCTCGCGCTGTCGTTGAATAAATAAAATAATGTACAGGTGTCTTTTCTTCTGAAAATAAATAAAGGAATTCAGGCTAGATACAGTAGGGTTTGTTCCAACGTTACATTCTGTGGTCTCTGCCTACCCCGATGGGACAAAGGCGTGAGCTGATGCATGTATGTCGGTATATCGTTTTAGTTTTGAATTCGCTTCTACCGTTTGTTCTCTCAATTAAGTATCCACCCATGTTTCTTGTCTGCTAGTAGTAAGGTTCAAATTAGAATAAACTTAATGGCCCTTCAGATTGTGGCATTGAGTATACAATGAATATAAGAGTACAAATTATAAATAGTATTTGAGTAGATAAAAAGTTTTGCTTTATGCAATACCTACTTTCTTAGGGGAAAGTTTTCAATTGAGAGATTGGTTATTTAGCTCATAAAAGTTTAATTTTTTATTTTTTCCATCGTCTACATACAATCCTCTGTTCTCAGAATAATATAGTTTTCTTTATAGCTCCCCTGTATACCGTAATTTACCTAAATTTTGTAGTAACATCACTGCAGTGACTCTTACAGAAACAAAAGCCTAACAAAAACAAGTAAAAAGTAAACATTCTTCTCGTTCCGTACCCTACCCTCTACCTAGTTTCCTAGTTTCAGTGTGCAGACGTCCTAACCCCGAGTGCATACAAACTGCAAAGGCCGGAGCTGCAAACTGGGGCGGCATTTTCACATTCTTGTCCTATTAATGCCACAGATACGTTAGAGACGTTGTCGGCTGGCACATTAAGTATTTCAAAGGAAATTTGCATTTGGAAGAGCCACACATCCAGTTTCGGAAACGGCCATTAAAGTTAATGCTGCTTTAATATCGTAGTGACATTACAAGGACCCGGGTGGCAAATTCAAACTTGGCAAACGAATACATCACTTATTGTTAATGCAACTTTGACCACTGAGAAAAATGATGGCAATGTTTTTGACGAAAAATCATGATTTTTATTCTTAAATATATTTTAGTCTACTAAAAATATCAATAAAATCAAAACGTATGGACCTAGTTTATAGTGATCCTCACACTATATAAAAATTTCACAGAGATCCGTTGATATTTAGAGGGTGGAAGCCATTGACGCCGTTTGTATGCGAAAAAAAATCTGAGACGATTCTCATAACGCAGACAGAGCAGCGCTGGATCATTCGTTGTGGCTTTCTTTCCGGGAGGCCTATGTTCATCAGTGAAATTCTGATATTGTTAAAAGACAGTTACGAATTAAATCCGTTAGATGTCGTGATATGTATCCTGCAACGCGGTATCAGTATGTTACGAGGATTTCTTATAGGGTGCGATTTTTTACTGACTGAGTTAATTCAAGAGCGAGTTCAATGTTAATTTTAAAGTGAAGTTAATTAAATGAGTCAAGAGTTTTAGTGGCGTTTAATTGTGGCCTTAACAAATGGTCCCCCGAGTTATAAGAAGAGGAAATGGACGTCCTGAGGACATGGGCTTTAAGAGTGAGATAAATTAACGCCACAAGTGAGCCATGGCGTAAAAACCCCTAACTCTACGTTGAAATACGTAAAAAATAGAGAAAAAGTGAAGAGAGAGAGAGAGTAGGGAAATATTCTGAGAGCATGGACTTAGAAATATTCAACGATTTTGGACTTTTGTAATTTTTTTCGAAAGCTTGTAATTTTTTTGAATAATATTTTAAGATTGAAGAGCATTTACCAGAACAACAGGAGAACTTTTCTTTGATTAAGAGAACTGGAGATACCTTCAGAAAGACTCCGAGAGATCGTCTGACAAAATAATACTTGCTTAATAATTAAGTATTTCATTTACATTGAAAAGATATTGAATTTCAATTAATTTGATTGGGGGAAAAATTAAAAAAAAAATTAAAATATTGAAATGGGGGCTTAAGTATTTTAAAAGGAAAAATGTTAAAGTTTATAGTTAATACATTCAAACAAGAATTGATATTTTGAGTCAGTGTTGGGAAGACGTCAGAGCTTTACACTTAAATCAAGGTTTCTCCTGTTTTCCAATGCCGCCATGATGAGAAGAACCTTTGAGTTTATATTATTTTTTCAGTGTATTTTCCACAAAATTTTGAAAAATCTTCCAGTTTCATCAAAATTGCAAACTGAATAAAACAACCAAGTTTGGTAAACGTTTCTAATATTCATTTCAGAGAGAGATGCGAATAAATAAAGTTACGGTTCGACAGTCTTTGAGAGTGGATTGCAAAACAAATAAGTTCGTTTGAAATATGCACGGGTGTTTGTGTAAAAGTGCTCTGTGTAAGATGCTTTTAATAAAATTGCTGTGTGTTGCATAAACACTTTCAGTCGAGCATGGCTGTGTCACTGCACTGACAAACATGGATTTAGCAGTAAGTATACTGGAAAAAACTCTTTACTATGTTAAAAAATAATATCGATAATTTGGGGAAAAAATAAATAAAAATGCAGTTGGTATTATTATTCCAAGACTCTGCCTCTTGATCGAATGGGTGGTAACTTACTCGTAATAATAACTTTATTTATGTCACATCATTTCTAAGCGCCTCAAAAGTAAAATTTGACTGTTTGGCCGCTTTCGGAGACCTATTATGATTCTCATGACTAAAAAGTAATAAATTACATCTTGTTCTTTTAGCTCTATGTTTGTTCGCAAAAGTGTAGTCTTCTCCACGAAGAACAGACAAGAAACTCTGAAGGTTACTCTTTACATAATACTTCCAGTTAGAAGTACATATTATGTGAAGAGTAACTTTCCATACATTAAAATTTTACTATTTGAGGGTACCATACTCCTGTTTCAATATGAATACAGTGCATGAACACACCGGCCTTTCTGTCTCCGGAGGCAGTCTGATGCAATTCGTATTTTGCATTTAAAGCCCTGGAAACCCTTTTAGACGACATTAATATTGAAAGGTTTGTCGAGGAATGAAGAATTCATGGTAAATTCGATATGTTTTCGTGGTTATTTGTCAGGGTAAATAGAAAGAGACTGTTTTAAAACTGTGAGTAGGGTATTCTTTTTGACGTCTTTTCAACGTTGGGTATTTTTAGAATCTTTGCGATTCTATCTTATTGGTGGTAGAGTAAACTCTACACACCTCTATCCTCCGCTAGTGATATGACCTCTCGACCTCAACCTTTTCTTTTATCTTGCTCGAAATAGCTTCTTCTCCTCCTAGGTCTGACAGTGACAATCTAACAATAAAATTATATCATATGTCTATCTTTCCACCCAGAACTTCGTTCCCGTTAGAATTTAGCAAAATCATAAAGTATGTGTGTTATTCTGATGTGTAAGCTATATTATTGCATAGTTTCATAAAAATTAGTTGAGGAGTTTTTGCGTGAAAGATTAACAAAGATCCCCACAAACGTTCGCGTTTATAATATTAATAGGTTATTTATTAGTAGGATCTTGGCCATGTAATGTTTACCGAATAGTTTTTCTTCATAATCTCAGACAAAGCTTTGTACACAAGTTCCGAAAGCTAACAGCAAAGACGTTCTTTTGATCTTAAAGGCAAACCTCCAGCAAAATTACGCTTAAGACTGAAATGGAGTAGGGAATGCATTTGCTTACGTAACGAGCTAGAGATTGGCCTGGTCAAACAATCCCTGTTTGAATCTACGCTGGTCCATTTGCGGTCTTTGTGCTAGGTAATGAAGTACCCACCTCCCCCTCTCGTTTGCAATCAGCCCGCCTTCACCCTTCACCCCCCATTGGCCTAAGCAAACCAACATAAATGGAATCTTTACAACGCCATCGTTCAATTTTTAATTACGATACTCACGGAAAAATATTGGTTTTCAATGTCCGTTGCATTATAAGGAACTAAGGTATTTGTGTAATTAATTATTTATTTGTCTTATGTACAGAGGCCAGCACATCAGGTTACCCCAATTCATTGAAAACCCGTTCTTATCGCAGCAGTACAGAGTGCACACATGGGTAACTTGATGTGCGGCCCTCTGTACCTTAAAATTGTGAAGGCTTTTCAAACAATGTGAATTTTCTCATTTTGTGGATATCGAAGTTAATAGTGTACCCAGCCCGGAGGGTTTGTAGGGTTGCGATTCAGAAGTGCGGAGATAAAATGATATGGATGCATTGTAGTAAAATCAACTCCTGGATTATGACTCTCTTTTCGAACAGCCAAAATGTACTATGACTTGGTTTAATGTCTGTAGTCAACGGATGATAGCCGTAACCGATTTCACATGGCTCCGGAGCACGGAAATGCTCGTGATAAATTGAAAATTTGTATTATATCTAACTGCCAAAGAGAGTAATAGTTATTTTTTCAATCCGGTGCAATAGAATACACTTTATTAAATTGACACAGACTTTGACCTTGACGGCTAAAAAAATTTAGATAATAGTACCCCCAAAGAAACCCCCTGTTGGCGCGGAATACAGAAAATATTTCATTCATTTTTTCTCCTTACTAGAACACTCACAAAACAAAAGTTGATTATTTTAATCGTAGGAATACGGCATTAATTAATTATCGTGCAGTACCATCTACATCTAAAAATTTGTGCAGTACGTCAAAAGCTTATAAACCCTATGAACCGGCGTCGAGGCTTTCGTCAACGGAAAACTGATTTCCGTCACGTCTAGACGCGCCCCACCGAAATCACATTTTGCTGGGATTAGACGCTTTACGCCCCAACTTAATTTTCTTAACATTTCCATATTTAATCTCAGGACTTTTCTGGCTTATGCAAGGGATATGCGTTCTTATGCGTATATATATATATATATATATTTTATTATAAAATTTATAGAACCGAAGTCAGGAACAAGTCCTAACGTGTTATATTTTATCAGTATTTTAGTCATGAAGTTTCTAGTAAATTTTTTGTAACAAATTATTTAAATGTAACCTGATGTGTACAAAAAAGAATTATGTGCAGCGGGGCAATCCCAACTACGGGAAATTTTAACTAAACCGAAATAATTTCCATGTTTTACACAATAGGTGATAACGCCATCTATGTACAGATAGCGTAAAAGATGTTTCATAAGTTTTAAAGATCTTCACCTAAAACCGAAATAATTTTCATTTTTTACACGATAGGTGATAATTTAGATAATAGTACCCCCATATATATATATATATATACTGGTATGCGTTCTTATGGGTTGTATTTCTGATTTGTGTTTAGGAATAGTTGGATATAACCTATTGTTGCATCTAAGACTAATATGTGAACATTATGTCTGTAGATACTAGTTGATGCCCTGGACTTCGTCTTAGTTACAATGAAGATTTTGAGTAAAATTAGAACTTTTTTTTTGTCAGTGCCATTGTTAGATACACTTGCATTTTTCGATAAACTAAGTAGACCAAAAATTAACTAAATGTTTTTCTCACCTTCCCAGAAAATGTTGTTAAATTTGGATTTGGCATTTCCGAGAAAAATACAAAAACTTTTTTGTTTTACTATGAAAATGATTTTCTTGACCTCAATCTTGACCAAAGTCATTGACGAGGTCGACGGTGGAGTGAGTGACAAATATACCTACTCCTACGCACTGGCGGAACACAGCAAGTTTGGCTTTATTATGAAAAAATAAGTTTTCAGGCAAACTTTCAAAGAGAACTGCATTTTTTATTTAAAGCCCTGATATTTATTTAACCGTTACACATACTAAGTCCACAAACACGTACATGCTATTAATAAATATTAACTTTATTACGAGACCGTCATTACGCGACGAACCCTTTTAGTGGTTGATTTCAATTTTCCCGGTAAAAGGCTGCTGTAGTGCTCTGTTTATATTTAAAAGCGCTTCGGGCAAAGCTACTGACGAATATTGCGCAAACAAACACAGTTACAAAGCTTGGCAGCCCCATGCTCAATTACTAGGTACTTTTATTTACTGTGTGCATATTTTCAGCCAGTTTGGTTGTGAATAGAAAAAGCTAGGTTCAGAATTTTTTTGAATTTTTCATCTAACATTTTACTCGTGATTTTATATTTCTTGCGCCACTGTAAATAGGTGACCATGAAACAATTTATCAATACAGTTTTGTAGAGGGTACTTTAGGTCATTGGTGTAACTAATAATAATCGATTGATTGATGAAAAAGAGGACAGGGTCGCTCTCGCAAGAGATGTTGCGACGAACTCGTCGCTTTTAAGATTGGCAGGTGGTAGCGCAAGTCCGGACTACTTACTATGTGAAAAAAGAATTGTTAGGCATTCACCCTGCAGTGGAATTCAAAGGGCTCATAAAAAAAGATTACATTCATTAAAACTTATATTTGAGTCAGATGCCATTTGATGGGTAGAAAATTCAGACATTAGGGTTACTCAAGTTCGCCGAGTTCACCAATTAAATTCCTCACGTTAAAGCAGAGTTGACCACTCAAATATTTTACAACTACAAAAATAAAAAGTAAGTGGGCAATACACAATGAAGGAGGAAGAAGAGACATGCAAATAGTTCCTATTGTCAGGTCACGTCCATACGAAACGATCGCGCGAGTTTCAATAGCATCCAGATTAGACCCGAGGCAATGGCCTGGGCCCGACAATGCCACAGAGATGCATAAAACCAGCCATTTTCACGCACACTAATGCAATCGAGATTGAATTCCACTCACACATTCGAAAATTGAGCTATTTTTAACAGGAAAGGCTTTTGAATTTAGAACGGGGTACGACGCGTATAATAAGATTTTGAATTTAGAAATTCGAATTCGATTCGATATCGAACACAGTGACGTAGCGATTGGATATAAATAATTTTTATCCTTTGGCGAATGCTACACGCTCGATATTTATCGTGATATTTGGATCGTAATCCAGGATCACGTTATTTATCGCGTGTGTAGTATAACGTATCACGTATAGTGATACGGATCGATGGATTTCTAGAAATAGAACAATTATATGTCTAGAAGGACAGTCGATGTCAAGAAGGTGTCCTAAAAAAATGGGTTTGATTGTTAGACCCAATCCTTTTGCACCGTCATTGTCTATGGTGCCGTCATAAGGTGTGGACGTAAACGTCGATTTTCAAAATGAGTTTTTGTGCAATTAAAATATGCAGAAATTACAATATTCGAAAAAAAACAACACGGAATATCACTTATCATCGGTTAGTAACATAATTTTAAATAATTCCTTAAGAATAGCATGTGAATTAAGTCATCAAAATAAATGAAAAATAATTAATAAATTACCCCTTTTTTCAATTTCTGCTTTTGTGTTGCCATTTTACGTAAAATTAATTTCCCTTAAGAAGATTATATTATTGTATTTCTTGGGTGAATTAATGAGCAAAAGTCAATGTTCAAAGAAATCAAGCGATCTGAACAAATTTTAATAAGGATTAAACGTTATTAAGTAGTTAAAATAAAGGTAATTTATACAAAACAAATGTATTTGTTTCGTTCGTGTGTAGCGTTATTTGTTTCTAATAAGTTTAGTGAACATTTATTATAAAATTGCTGACAAATTCTAAAGTCGTTCAGTTTCAGTCGTTCAAAGTTTTAAAGCCAAAATTATCCATGTCGAAATTCTTATTTTTTTAATCAGAATATAAATGGGACGTTAAAACTCCCTACTTTGATGTACACAGTTCAAAAATTATGACACAGAAATTATGACAGATATAGAATAGACTATATATGACGTATCTGTAACGCACATATTCCTAAGAATCTGGGCCCGTTTTACATTGGCAGCTTGTAAATTGATACTCATTCTCGACATATAATTATTCTAAGGACTTAACGAAACTTTAAAAGGTTCTGATTCTCCACATGAAACCTCGGAATGCAAGGAGAGGCGATTTTTTGAAGTGAAAACTTCTTTAGCGGCGTTGTGCACTTTTAGCATGGGGAAAAAATGTTAAACTCGCGTCAGATGTCACGTGACCCTGATAGAAAATGCGTAGGGGGCGAAGTATGGGTAGAAACCCGGACGGATGGCAGCCCTATGGTAAAATTATCTCTGTGACAGATGTCAACGATGTCAACGATTATTCGCACATAGTGCGCAAATACCGATAGACTATTTTACTGAATTGAAAGTAGACAGTTTGGTCGAGCGGAAAGTTGCCAGATTGTAAGCAACAGGTCGAGGGATCGAATCCTGAGAGAATAACGGACTCTTTTTGTGTATTTTGTTTTATTTCCATATTAAGGCACAACGTTAATGTTCAAGTTTTCACTTCTGCCGGCACTCCCGGAGTGCAACCCGTTGTTTTTTTTATGTTTCGATCTACGTTGTTCGGTTTCGTTAGCTGATTCGCATGCTGAACTTTCGTGAACTAATTCAAACCTTCGCGCGATTATTGCACACCCGTGTGTGCAAGATTTGTATCGCACGCGCCGTAAACAAGCGCGCAACGGGCCCATTCGGCATATCACCCAATTTGCCCAATATTTTCGATTGCTATATCCAATATAGATTCACGAATCCAACATGGCTTTAGATTTACTCGTATACACAATAAAACTCATTATTATGAAAGTTAGAAAGTAAAGTAGCCTAATACAACTACCCCCATTTTAACCGTGTGGTGATCGGTTCAGAATAACACCACCCCATCTCTTTCCGTGGGTGTCGTAAGAGGCGACTAAGGAAACACAAATGAGACCTGCCTCCTAGTAATCCAGCGACACTTCATTTTTTTTCTGAATCTGAGGTGTCGTCCTATGGTCTCATGCGGTGTGGTAGGCTCTGTAAAGGGCCGTCTGGTTTGCGACCACTCTCCTACCGAAGTCCGACGCCAAACAGCTTGCTGTGTTCCGTCAGTGCGTGGGAGTACCAGTGCCTTTATAGGCATTTTCTGGGTTAACTCGCTCCATCGTCGACCTCATCTTTGACCTTATGGTCAAGATTGAGGTCAAGAGTTAAATATAATAATGAAAAAAATCTTATAAAATAATAATCTCAATATATTCAATCTTATAATAATGAAAAAAAAAACCCCCGTGTACAAAATCATTCTGGTCCGTCGATTCGGTAAGACTTCAAAGAAGAACAATTAGCAAACAGTCAAACAAAGTTTATCTAGACATATTATAAAGAGGAAATATTTGATTGTTTGCTTGTTTGTATTAAATAGGCTCCGAAACTACTGGACTGATTTGAAAAATTCTTTCATCATTAGAATCCTACATTATCCGGGATAGACAAAGGGTACATGATTTTCCTGAATTCCCACGGTAACGAAATCCCGAGCGGAATTCTAGTTAGTTATAAAATAGTAGCATTCCGCCCGGGACTTCGTTCCCGTGGGAATTCGGGAAAATTAGGTAGCCTATGTCCATTGGGGATAATGCAGCTTTCTAATAGTGAAAGAATTTTTCAAATCGGTCCAGTAGTTTCGGAGCCTATTCAATGCAAACAAACAATCAAATCTTTCCTCTTTATAAATAGTATAGATATAGATAGATAGATATGGATTGAGTAACACACTTTCGCTCTACTTACCTCAGGATGAAAGTAATATGTGCATTGTTGGCTTCTTCTTCTTAAATTTAAGAGCCGCACTCTTGTTGGTGGAGTAAACATCACACACCTCTATCCTTCGCAAGTGATTTGACCTCTCGATACGACACAACCTCAACCTCCTCTTTTTTAAAGGATATTGTACGATTTTTCATACAAAAGAGGCCTGTTTGAGAAGCCATATAAGCATACTCGAGATACATGAAGGGCTATAATTTTCAGACGAGCAATTGCTAAACTTGAATTTTCAATTCTAGTCAGTAAACTTTGTTTTAATTGAAATTTATGAAAACGTGACAGAAACGAAAACGAAAATGCACTTTTTGCCTGCTTTTTGTATGAAAATGGTCGAATTTACGCAATTTTTCACAAATTTTTCACAAATTTCAAGTAAAACAAAATTTATTGACTAGAATTCAAAATTCAGGTTTAGCACTTGCTCGTCTGAAAATTATAGCCCTCCATGTATCTCGAGTATGCTTTTATAGCTTCTCAAACAGACCTCTTTTGTATGAAAAATCGTGCAATATCCCTAGACCGTGTTGATGTGTGATGTCCGCCTAGGTCTACCCCTGCCTCTCTTTCCTTCAATCTTTCCATCTATGATGTTTTTTTATAAAGCGGTCGTGTCGTATCAAATGTCCAATCATCTTCCCTCTTCTGTTTTCTATGGTTCTCAACAAACTTCGCTTTTCCTTTACTTATTCCAACTCCCTGAGAATTTACAGAACGTATTACAGAAAGCGACTCAGACTCTGATGTATACTTGAGTAGCAGTCATCTTTGTCATTTTGATAGTGAGAGAAAGATACTATCAATAAGGACCTTAAACTTTCCGAAATAACACGTATAAAAGTCAACCAATGTATCTTTCTCTCTCTTATCAACAGCACTCTTGTCGGCGGAGTATACTGAAGTATAGGAGGCTGTATGTTTCTTCTATCATTTTTTAAAAATTATTTTCGTTGTTACGCGATAACTCTGTAATTTTTGTGTTCGAAAGAGTATTATCGAAACTGATACAGCGCTTTAAAAAAACATCAACAAAAACAAAAATTATGTTTGTTAACCAAAACGTAATGCGTCATCTCAATGACGTTTCGGTTTATGTTTCCACGCCTCAGCAGCTCGATAACGACAAACTCGCGCTCGGCTCACGCTGAAACTTCACTTTGATTGCGCGAGGGTCATGGCGTTGTCAATGTTGGCATTTTGACATAGGTCGGCGGTGTTGTCGCAGCGCTGTCACTATCGTACTCGGCCTGCAGATCTCACTAACGACGTTTGACACAGAAATATCTTCGTCAGGATAGTTCGATTCAGTAGAATTGATATTGAAGGCTGGGGAGTGCTCGCGTGGAGCTCGACTTGTGTTGTCATCTATGTGAGTACACCACAATGCATACGTATCTCTGCGCAGTGCCGTACTTCGGCGAAAAAAGGGACCCGAGATCTCGGAATAATGTTTGAAAACAAATATTTAAGTCCTAGCTTTCCACTGGAATTTCGTTCGCGTCCAAAAGTTGCCTATGTCTCTGACACGTCCTCCAACTAGCCCCGTGTACAAAATATCATCGAACTGTTGCGCTGTTCTGCTTTATAGAAAGGACAAACAAATGAAAAAACACACTTTCACATTTATAAAATTTGGAAGGATATTTTAAAGATATATCCGGTAGTTTTTAAAATGTCACAATAGTTAGACTGTAGGTTTTTGTATCTAGGTATAATGGAATAAATAAATAACATATCAGGGCAAACGGTAACCTTTTTCGGCCGACAGTTCTATTAAGACAGTGAAATTTTTAATTATCATGTCTTTTTATGGTATACCTACGCTTCTTGTTATTTATGCAACTGTACGAATAAACAGCAAAAGACTGTAGTTTATAGTTATTAACACACTAACGTTAATGCCTGCGTAATATAATATTTTGTCTGCAAATTGGACTTCATTTGATTTTATCAGCTTGCGACTATTGGTAAAAATATTAAGTGGGTAGGTGTAGGAAAAATATGAGACAAAAAAATGATCATTCAGATTCTTGAAACTGATCTGATTGATAAACATAGGTCCACACTCCCTTAGTTCGCCACACCACAGAGTAATGTACGGATAGAGTCTGCAGGACAAGCATTGAGAGTCCGCACAAAAGGTATTGTGTGCCAACCGGTTTATACTCGTATCAGCCAGTTGGTCGGTCGCGTCGTTCCGCGCTGATAACGTACAAACTTGTCCCTGCCTGTCATCACAAAACAAAACGTTCGTCTAGTTTGCTTTGTTCGGGCTGGTCTATGCTATAGTAAGATAAACTAGTCTAGTTGCTAAAGTAAGAACCACCGCTGGCTTGGGTATGAATTAAATGTATTTGTGATAGTAATATCAAGATAAAATATATTTAAAGATTCCAATATGGTCAGAGTAAAGGTATACTTAAGTTTATTTTACTGTCATAATATTATTAGAATTTACGAGCATCCTTCTACGCTAATAAGAATGAGCAAAACATAGTACTTACCTTATAAAAGTTAGGTTGAAAAACAAAATAATAATTTACATTTCCAAGTTTTACTGTATTTGTACATAATTTGTTTGACGAAAAAGTCTTGTTCAAATTCAATAAGGTATTTCACCAACTTAGTATACATACCTCTACTTGTACACTCAATGAAACTTAACATTTATCAAGACATTTAGATAATAAAGATTTTAAGTAAAAGTCTTTTTAAAAAATATGAGTTCCGCTAGTTCAATAGTAACAAGCTGAAATTTAAACAATGGGTACTAGAAGATAATAATAAAAAATCCGAAAAATCTATAATCCATCTCGGTTTTATAGTTATCTGACGATGATAAGCTAAATACTGTGGTATAAGATACATAAAATAATATTTTTGCCGTGTGGTGATCGGTTGAGAATAACACCACCGCATCTCTTTCCGTGGGTGTCGTAAGAGGCGACTAAGGTAACACAAATGAGACCTGCCTCCTAGTAATCCATCCCAGGCAACGACACTTCATTTTTTTTCTTAATCTGAGGTGTCGTAAAATTTCACTTGCCTTACGATGATACAGTAATTTTAATGCGCTATATGCCGATGAAGTTTGTATGGGAATTCAATTTTTTTTTTCGTGTTTTGACCTATGTTCCTTGGGAAAGTTGTTCAGTTTCATGGACTGATTAACCACTCGAGAGGTTGAAAGAGAAATACGTAAAGCCCTGTATATGTTCAACGTATGAAGTGAGTTCAAATATACGAAAGCGGCCAGATGACTCCCTTGACAATGTTTTATAGAGATGGAGCGGCCATTTGACGCCTGACATCGCCACGAGACGCTTTATCTATGTCAGTCTCGTGATAAATCGCATATCTGAAAAACACCTCGCTCACTAGCTGACGATAACATAACAGATAAGTCACCCTTGAATTCAATCTCCAGTAAAACTGTTGTCGCATTGATTTCATCACGTCAGTGAACATTCACTGTCCGTGTTTTTAACAAAACATGCCTTTAAGAAAAGTGTCCAGAGGTCATCAAGATCTCATTGCGATTCTCTACAAAGTTGCTGACAAACTCCATCTTCGTGACATTGAATACAATATCCAGTTTGGATATGAAGATATCGACATGTTTATAAGCGGAATTTACAAAGTTCGTCTCAAGGGAACCAAAGATGGGCAGAGGATTAAGTATAATGTGGTGGTGAAATGGCACGAAGATCCTAAAAGACGACAACATTTGCGGGAGCTCTATATTAGAGAAAACATATTTTACCAAAACATTTATCCTCAACTATTAGATATCCAAAACAGACTTGATACAGTCAAGGGATTGAAAATGAAAGCAATGAATCTTATCCTTGCGAGTAACGAATATGATAAGGAAACTATTGTTGTGTTTGATCAACCAGGATATAAGTTACGGGATCGTTTCTATACCGCAGACTTTACACATGTTTCGTTGGTGATGAAAAATTTAGCAAAACTGCATGCTCTATCGTTTGTTCTCGAGAAAACTAGACCAAAAGAATTTGAAGAAATAAAAAAGCTACTCGAGAAAGACGTTCAATACTTCGATCCGGATTGTGTTTCTAAGTCTATGCATTGGTGCTACAATGCTTCAGTGAATGTAGTGTCTGATCCGCAGGCTAAGGAAAAGTTAAAAGCACTAGCTCCGTACATCTCTCTCGTTTTAAATAAATGCACAAAAGCGGGGTCTTACAGTGTGATTTGTCACGGGGACTGCTGGAACAATAATATATTTTTTAAATATCAGGTAAGTTAGTTGTCACAAAACATTAGGTACTTTTTACTATTTTTAAATTTGTGATATGGTGCTAGTTTCATAAAGGAAAATTGCTAACCTAAGCTTCCTGCCCGAGACTTCGTTTGCATGGGAAAATATCCTACGTCACTTTGCAGCCCTGATTTTTTACACAAGGGATTGAACTTAAAAAATCAGTTTTATTTGTGTCAGTACGAAGGAAGAACACAAACATAGGTACTTTTACAATTATAATATTAGTAAGGATGTATAAAGACAATTCGTATAATTTTTATGAATTCAAATTTTTGGTACCTATTTTGTTACGTAAGACATGAAAGAAAATGTTTAAACAATGAGAAGGTTGGTATAGACAGTAGCACAAATGGGTAACCTGTTACTATGGCTGTTACGAGCGAGATAAAAGAGACGTCGAGGTCAACTTAAATAGCTTGATGTGCTGCCGTGTAGGTATACGTAAATTAAACCTTCGTAGATTTCCGAGAATAAGGCCAACGTCCACCAATATTATACCCACGGTTAGGAGATGACCCGAGATTTGACAATATCAGTTTCATACAATTTTTTTGACATTTTGTCTGATTATCTAATAACTGCGTGATAGTAGAGAGTTGTATTTTTGGTAAAAATAGCCCTTGATGTATAAATATAGTGTACTGGATATGATAGATGCTTTTTAATCTTCATTACAGGGTGAAAGACCAATAGACATCCTATTCGTCGACTATCAACTCTGCCGCCTCGCCTCACCAGTAACAGATATATCATACTACATGTACATGTCAACAGAGAGAAAATTCCTTTCACAACACTACGACAACCTCATACAAATCTATTACGGTACTTTATCTGCTGTATTAAGATATTGTAACTTAGACGTGGACGAAGTATACCCGAGGAATGTATTCTTTGACCATTTGAAGCGGTTCTCAGTACTAGGTTTGATAGAAGCGTTGGTGTCTATGAAGATAATAACAGCAGCTACAGAGGAAGCGTTTAAAATGACTGAAATGAAATATTACACTGAAGATGGGCTGTGTGAGAATGTGACGCAGAATAAAGTCTTGTACGTGGAAAGAGTGAACGGTGTCGTCGACGACTTTTTTGTTAGAAACTACTCTGTGGATAGTTTACTGAGTAAATAGTTTCGTTCGTGTAACGTTTTTTTCTTTACATCATTTCAAAAGGGCGTCTGTTCCACTAATCAATGGAGATTGAGGGCGTTAATTTGCAAACTACTTAGCTTAACATTCAGTTGGCAGTGGCGCCTCCAGTTAAGGTAGCTGTCATGAAGTTGTCACCATTACTCCTTCGCCATTGAGACGCCTTTGGTTGGTGGAGTAGCCGCCCAAATGATAGGTTCCTTCCTTAATGTGTGGGTATAATCATAAGTATAACAATTAATCATTATTCTTATGGTATAGGCAAGTATCAACACTTTTGGGATATTGCACGACTTATCATAAGAGGACTGCTTGAGAAGCTATAAAAGTAAACTCGAAACACACGAAGGGGTACAATTTTAGAATGAGCAAGTGCTAAACTTGAATTTTTGATTTTAATCAATTAATTTTGTTTTATTTGTGTAAAAACGTTAGCGGAATACCCGCCCTGGGGAATGAACTTGGTTGCGATTTTGCCCCGTCGGAGTTTCATGGACCATTATTTGTAAAAATAAGTTAAACAGTGCCTTTGAGGATAACTTTCCTTTGTCATCCAGTGGAGTGTCAACAAAATTAAATCGTACGGACAAAACTAGAGGACAATAATGAATTGCACTCGAAAACTGTATTTCTGTGTTAATAATTTGAAAAACGAGATTTTCCGGTCCAGTCTGTGGTTATCAGTAAAGTTCTATTATATCCTTCCTAACCAATAATATAAATGATAAAATGTACTTTTTTTCTGTCCTCTACGTCGTATAGAACCTAGGGATCGAAATGATTTTGTGCACAGATATAGTAGGGGCTTAATGTAACATAGCCTAACTGTCCACGTGAAAGAAGTTACGAACGGAGAGCTATTCAAAGTAAAAATCTGTGTCGAAATAGTTTTATTTCATAGAACAACTTTGACAAAGTAAGTCAAAGTTACATTAAAGGATTTAAATACATTGAAACATATTTGTTCATTCAGGATGTTGCATTAAATACAGACATACATATTCGTTCTTTTGACTTTATACTGACTCTACGCCTGTTCGCAAAGACGCAGTCTTCCCCACAAAAGAAGAAGATTGTTGTTACAAATCCGTTCAGTCGTTTTCTGCAAAAGAGTCACAGTATACAAGGTGTAAGGGAACTGCTTCCGAATACTGAAAGTACATACATGCTCAGTTAATGGTTTTGAGTAACTTTCTCAAATAAAATTTTCTAGGAAACGTAAAAAAAACGACGGCCCCATACAAAAAAGTCATTTTAATCGGACAGCTTGTATGGAGAAGTCCAAAATTTTTTTCGTTTCCTGGAAAAGTTTCTTTGAGAAAGTTCCCTTACACCTTGTATAATATCAGAAGGACTTACTGTCAGAAGCAATAAGTTCTTAGTACATAGAAAAACAGCTGTGATCCCGTTATACTGTCATTTGGATAAGTCGCCATTACTCCCCGGACGAAGATCTCCGAGATTCAAGGAAAAACGTTTGTTACAGGCAATTAGTGCCGGCGACGAGGAAATAATTCCTCCCCTGTCTTCCCCGGGGCACAGACGACGATTCTTAATAACCCCCTTTGTATTTACATGAAAATCTGTCTCTTAATTTCATTCAAGTAAAAAATGATTTTTCTTTCCTTCTTCGGTAGAATTAAAAACGTTGTCTTTATGTTTTCGTAGTTGTTAGTATTGATGTTAGGTAGTTATTTATAGTAACACTAGCTGATGCCCGCAACTTCGTTTGCGTGTTATTTTTTTTTGTGCAGAGTAAGTACACAGATTGAAAACATCTATCTTACGTGATTTAGATTTTTACATACAAAAGTTTTTTCCCGCTTACTCCCGTTCCCGTGGGAATTTTGCAATATCCTGTTGCAACTTGCAACTAAGCTTTAAGTTTACTAAGGTACCTGCATGCCAAATTTCAAGCGTCTAACTTAAGCGGTTTAGATTTTTCATACAAAAGGATTTTCCCGCTAATTCCCGTTCCCGTGGGAATTTCGGGAATTCCTTTCTTAGTGCTCCTCTAAGGTACCTAAGCTACGTCCCTTCCAAATTTCAAGTGCCTACGTTTAGCCGTTTAGGCTGTGCGTTGATATGTCAGTCAGTCAGTCAGTTTCTCCTTTTATATATTTAGATAACGTTCAGTTGGTTGTGACGCTGTTAGTCAAGGCAGCATAGCTAGCATGAGAAATCCGCGCGTTACGTCACTCTGATGACGTTAAAAACTTCAGGTTTGTTGCCCTAGGGCACTGCGCAAAGTAATAAGTTGTTTTGACATTTCGACACTTTTTTACTTTAGACTGCGTAATTTTCACATTATGCTTAAACTGCAGCTGTCATCATATGTATGAAATGTCGTCAATTCTTAATTTCGCCACCTGCAGCTCAAGCACAACAACGCGGTCGAATGTCAAAAAAAGTGCCAAAATGACAACGAATAGAAGCAAAAACAACAAACAGTCGAATTGATAACCTCTTCGTTATTTTGAAGTCGGTTAATAGCAATATCTAATTAAATTCTGTTTCAGTACGCTTCCCAGTGATTTGTGTATTAGTTTGCTAGTTTTGTGCGGTTTCGTAATATGTTTTTGAGAGGCGGGTAGTTTGCACATATTTCACCGGTTTACATCCGGGGTATTTGGGACTCTGTATATTGAACACAGAGAAGAAAGTAGGCCACCGCTTTTGGGAATATTTAGTACGCTTATTCTACTAGGTTTTATAAGACATCTTCATAGTTCATAGTTCATAGTTATTGCAAATAAATAACTATGAACTATGAAGATTTTAAACGTAGAACACGATATGATACTAAGGGAATAGTATAAAAAGGAGAAGTAGGTTATCTTCATACAAACGCACCGCGCGCGGCTTGTATGTGTGCGCCATAGTATCTATGCGTCGCCGCACGCACACTCAATAAAATCTCAGCGTGTTTCGCAGTCCCCGTTTTTAATACTATGCTAAGGGTGTGGGGTCGTATAACATTTTAGTACTCCAAAATCATCATCCTCATCTGCTAGCCGAGCACCTTGCCGATTGATGGACGAGGCTCTGACGTATTACGACCCGTAAAGGGTTTCTCTATTTGATATGTGTGACTTTGCCATTCTATACTCATTAAAATACTCAGATATTGGCATTTTCAGACGATACTAAATCCAACCCACAAAACACATTTCGTTATGGTGACAAAAGTCTGCCTTTAGTTGCTTTAACCTCTGTGCTCGAATAGGTGAAGGTGAATACGACTATATTCTTTGCTTCAATAGTAGGATGCAAATCAAAATACTTACGATAACAAAATCGAGGGAATAGTTTTTTGTTACAATCATGGTAGAATGTATGATAGATGGTACACATCCAAAATTGTATTACTCCACTCGATAGATCTAAAGAATCAAATATTTGTTACGTTGGGTGAGGACTGTGGCGCAACACGCGTATTTACGTAAAATACACGGCTGTGTCTACGACACAACCGTATCCCAATTTTTATTTTATTGGTATCAGTTGTTTGAAATGGTTGGGGAAGAAAATATTGAATAACTTTACTTTTACTAAGTATGTGTATTTCTTTCTTTAGCAGTTGGCAGGTTTTGAGTGTAAGGAACTCAGTAAAACTTCTATAAACTTCGTTTATTTGTTCAATCTGTCTACTAGTAAGATCATAATTTAGTTTTATTTCTTAGGAGAACTATAAACGCTACACATTCAAAGGCCCACACTAAGGTTTTCCCTTGTGTCGTGGGTCCCTTGGAACTATACACATCAACACGGTCTAGGGATATAGCACGATTTTTCATACAAAAGAAGCCTGTTTGAGAAGCTATAAAAGCATACTCGAGATACATAGAGGGCTATAATTTCAGACGAACGAAAACGAAAATGCACTTTTGCCTGCTTTTTGTATGAAAATGGTCGAATTTACGCAATTTTTTTTTCATTTTCGTCACGTTTACACAAATTTCAAGAAAAACAAAATTCATTGACTAGAATTGAAAATTCAAGTTTAGCACTTGCTCGTCTGAAAATTGTAGCCCTCCATGTATCTCGAGTATGCTATTATAGCTTCTCAAACAGACCTCTTTTGTATGAAAAATCGTGCAATATCTTTAGACCGTGTAAATGTGTGTATTTATGTGACTGTTAGCTACGAACTGACTGCTTGAGCTCGGCCAGAAGCGGTTTTCCCCCCTCCCTTTCTTACTCCCTACTTTTAAATAAGGTAAAATATTTTAAGTAACGTGGTTAGTTGACCTTTTACCAACTATGAGCTAACAACTGTGCCTGTATTTATTAGACCAATAGGTAACAAGTTGGTTCCATTAATGATATAAGACTTATGATGCCTTGTCTAATAAAATCAACATCAGAAGTAAATGCTGCAAGCATATGTCAAACAATATCCACCAAATATGTTTTATTCAAAACTTACATATAGCTGAAGAAAGAGTATTGCGAACACAAATATTTACTATCAAACCTTTTTCCTTAATACATTCATTTGAAAAGAAATTTGGTCCCAATACGAAGTTATGCAGGAACTGGTGATTCCTAGCAAAACTATTTGTTGAACGTTTTTATATTTCCGAGGCCGCTCTACGAGTATGTAGTCAATGTTGTCCTTACCCACGTCAGCGTCTGACGCCGGCAATATGTTGTGGTACACTTTGACAGCCGTATAAATTGGATAGGTGCACAATTTTCACCTCTCCATTTGTTTAAAAGCGTCTCGTGACTGATGTTACACACGTGCCTCTTTTGTTTGAAGTTAGCGGAGGATGAAATAGGGAAATGGGGTAGTGAAGCACGTTATCTGTTTGAGTTTGTGTATACTGGCGATTTTAGGGGAAGTGGAAGGCATAATGTACACTTTTTTTTATTTATGTAAACATTTTAACCGTATTAGTACAGTTTTTTTATACAGAAGCTCTTGTTCTTAACCTATGAACAAGAAGCATGCATCTTGTTCTTAACCTATAAATCATTTCCAATTTTGCTCTTCTTATTCAGATTCTCATTTAAAAAAAACGGAAACCTCTGCGTTATATCTGAAAGAGACGCATATCATTTTTAAAATGATCAAGGATATTAAAAATACGACGGTGTAATTACATTTTAATGTGTGCTCTCAATCAAATGTGTTTTTTGCTTTATTGCGCTGAGCAAGGGGGCTCGAATCACCACCTAACTAAATCATTATCAGTCCATTGCTAGGCATCGCAGTAGTATACCATATTATTAAAATGCTATCCATCATCATTATCTGGTGGTTAGTGGCACACCGATATCCTACTAAAAAAATCAGGGTGATGACAAATCCTACTCTAAACTACTGTCAATTTATCACAAACTACCCTGAATTTTCGTTTTAGATACATTACTATTATTAATTTGTGCTCTAAATGTGCTAAGATAGTGTGCCGATTGTTCCGCGTTTTATTCTCGATCGTGCAAAAATAAATACATGCTCTCGAATCTGTGTTTCTTTGTTGTACTACAACAAAGAACATCCTTATAAATGCTTATTCTGTGCCTAGTTAGCGTTTTTTTCACGGCTACTACAGCCTTTTTAATCAGCATTTCGACGGGGCTTTGAGTGTTAATCTACCTATGCTGATTTCAGTCTTTTAGGAGATTTCGAAAAGAAGAGATTATTACTGATTATGATAAATTAATAAGTTACACGATAACAAATACGTGACAAGACGTGCTACTACTTAGAAATTTTGTTTTTACTTTTTCGTTTTTAATTTGACAAAGTACCAACTAAACTATGGGGTCGGTAAGGCCGTTGACGTTAGTTTTCTATGCATATGATTACTTGTATTATTTGTCTTACTAACTTAAGATAAGTTTTTTTGTATCACTCACCTTTGATATTTATGCTATCACTAAGTAATGAGAATGACTAATAAATAAGTAAATCGATTTAATGTTTGATTTTTCTAAAACTTAATCTGTTGTACGTGCCACAAAAAGGCATGTGTGAGAAATGCTTGAATATTCTTAGACCAACTAATACAGGTCCACCAACTCGCATTGGGCCAGCGTGGTGGACTATGGCCTGAATCCCCTCGGTGGGGACGTATATGGTTTGGTAAAAAAAAAAAACTAATACAGCCTCTGAAAGCAAGTCTTATTTTTCTAGTTATGCTGTTTGTCTGTTAGACGGACGGACAATCCCTCTATCTTGTAACATTTTTGATATAATTTAAACAAAAGCTGCGGTAAGCCTGTACTTACAACTTTATACACATACACAATCGACAATATTTCACCAAAATTGCGCAATTTGGACGTTATTTCAATGTAAATAGAGTTCAGCATGAATAATTGAACCAGTTTCGTATGCGTTCTTTAAAGCTACAAAATACGCTTCGCTGGTACTGCAATATTTATTTTCGTGAAAATAGGTAGTTCTAATTTTTTTCTTCTTGTTTTCAGGTACTTATTTGCCGCATTCTAAATTTCGAATGCTGTCGTAATTGGCGCTACAGAGAAGAGGCCATGCCCAGCAGTGGGTTGATGTGGGCTGAGTATGATGATGATGTGGTAATGGCAGTTTCATGGTACGTGTTTTCAATGACGGACGTAAAAACATTGCTGTAAGTTTCGAATATATACTTTAGACGAGGACTTCATATTCTGCATTTATATATTAATATTAAAAAACCTTTGCTACTTTTCCTTTCTTTTTCAACTTACCTTACAAGTTGTTCAGTTTAGTGCGTCGTTTTGAATCTTTTTTCGCTCGCTTTTATTAATTACTTATTAGTTGATCTAGATTTGCCACGCTACATGTAAAAATATACCATATGTTGGGTGACTTTTAATTAGTTGGTGTTTCCTGTGAATCAAACCACTAAATTGAACAACCTACCCCAAGAAACAATGATCTCGGGGCAACTGGCCGAAAACCAGCGTTGCAGTTTTCCTGCAACATGTAGCTGAGCCATTGCCCATTCATAGGTGCGGTGCACACACTATGACTCTTGCGCCTACATTATGTCCTGTGTGTACTTGTGTTTTATTTTTGTTGTCGTATTATTTCTGTCTGTAATGTAGTGTTTACCTGTGCTTGTGAATAAATTTTATGTCTATGTCTATGTCTATGTCTATGTCTATGATCTAAATATGAACTAATTTGTTGCCTATTCATATAACTTGAGCGTTCAGTTGATTGCCTAAGTATAAAAAATCCACATTTTTATGAAAATTTGTTCAGTTTTTTGGAGAAATTTGTTCAGTTTCATGGGTAAAATCCATTTAACGTTTCAGTAACTAACTTAAAGTCATCCCCATATAGGCTACGTTACTCAAAATAAATTATTTAAATTTTCATAATACTACAAGTGCGTTACACGGCATTTTACTCACCTGTGCAGTGGAGTAAGTAATGAAATAAGCGTGAAATCCAACCTACAGCGCGACATACATGGCGCTTACTAGGTGCATAACTAAACACAAACAAGGACAGAACAAATCGACAAAGTAGAGTAAGTACATCACTAGTCACTTTCACTAGAGCATCACTAAATCCTTTATGAGGTGGAAATACATAAATATGAAAATAAACATTTAAAAAACATAGATTATAACTCTGCAGGCAGATTTTTCAATTTTTTTATTTTTAAGTCTAAAGCACAATCAAAAACTTATAATACCAATAAATTAATCTAAATATTTGCCAATTACAGACTTATGATTTGTTAGCCTTATTATGTTTACTAAGGTGAATCTACAAATATTAAAAAATAAGTAACTTGTTTTTCTTTCTTGTTGGCAGAACTCGTTGTGTATATTCGTATAAATAAATGCCTTGAACTCCATGGATGCTTATAAGTAAAACGAAGGCTTAGAAGAACTTCAAATGTTTTTGTGAGAGCCTTTTTGCACAAAGCTTGTTGTTTTCATCACAAAACAATGAAAATTGGCAAGAAAAAGTTCTTGGGAAGAAAATTGTAACACCACAGTAACTACGTCGGCAAAAAACTTAAAAACGACTTCTTCTGTAAATATTTAACTGAGCGAAGTATCAAAATGAATAGGCGTGTAACATACACAGCACTTCTCAAAAACTTTATACTGGAAACTTGAATACGACCCTCTCTTTACTAATCCTTGTAACGTCAACTCGCGATTAACTTTTAAGGGTTTTCAACGGGTCTTATCCATACTTATTCGAAGGAAATGTAACGTTAAAGAGAGGCAAGAAAGGCTTCACGGTAATTTTGTTTTCTTGTCGCTATTGCAGAAATTGCTGAAGGGGTGTTTAAATTGCTTCTTATTTGGTAAATGTTATACGTATACCCTACACTTGATTATCTTGGGTGTTTTAAGCTGTTTGGCAAAGATTTAAGACAGGATCTGTACTGTAGACAATGTAGCTTTGTCAACTGAGTTGACTTTATGTTTTCTTTTTGGTGTACAAATGCTTGCAATTGCAAATATTTTGCTATCGTGAACCAAATTTTAAAACTTACGAGCACATAGACCCATTGTGAGATTTCCCAGAGTTGTTGATACTTGCCCAAAAACTCTTTCGATTCCTGAAATAATGTATACTTAATATAAAAATTAATAAAAATTAATAAAAAAGTAATTATAATCCATCCCTTCTGTAATTTTCAAAATTTTTTTTATACGAAATAGTTTACTGGTTTATATTGCAGCGTCCGGTACAAAAAACCTATCTATACTAACTTTATAAAGAGGAAAGATTTGTATTTTTGTAAGTAACGAAAAGGCTCCGAAACTACTGGACCGATTTGAAAAATTCTTCCACTATTAGAATGCTACATTATCCCTGAGTAATATACCTCAGTCCCGAGTCTCGAAGTCCCGAAGACCCGAGCGGGATGCTATTAAATGAATAAATGAAAACGTACAACCAAGACCTATGTTATTCCTGAAATGACAAAAAGTTACACAAAACAAAAGTTGTGATAATAATAGACAACACATGATGTTAATGGTTTTTGTCGAGCTGGGTACCAGGAAAACATAAGACTGAAGATAATGTTCGAAGAAAAATGTTGTTCAACATGTGGTGTTAGCACGTACCATGGACGGAGGAAACTGAGTGGGTGGGAATAAAATAAGTAGGTTTTGGATGATTTATGAGACTGAAAGTGTAGGGGGTGGGATTTTCCAAGTCAGGAAGTACCTATCAACTTAATAATAATAGTTATAGGTACTCTCAAATTTTTGAGATAAATTATTGTTGATACTGGACCAAAATGTTTGTCGTGTGGTGACCGTAGATTAGAATCACCACCCCAATTACTACGGAGTTTATACAAGAAGTAAATCTGCATGCTTGCACTGCTTGTGGAGGTTATTGAACTTCTTGTGAAGAGTTAAAATAAGTTGTAAAAGATTGAAAAAATAATAATTAAATACTATACCGCCGTGCGATCGCTTTTAACTGTTCAGAGTGGCGATTATCAGCAAATGTTTCTATTAGGGGAACCAGTGCCTAGCAATGTGACTTACAAGGGTTCAAATATAAGTGCAATAACCTATTCTAACAAAAGCAAATCGGAAATTACAGTTTGCTAAAAATTAAAATTTCTATCAACAATTACAGTTTGCTAAAACTTAAAATTTCTCCGATAAAAATTACTGGCTTGGTTTTGTTTTTCAACTTGTTTTAAGACTTTGAAACACTATCAAAAATAAAGAAAGTATCTCAAAGAAATAGGTATATTTCTCACATTACAAAATTATACTTATACATAATACTCAGAAGACTGAGGGCGGAGTAGTGTAACTTTTAAGTTAACCCTTCCCAAACAAAGGCAGTAAATACTGGTTCCCCCAGGCCCGACAAGAACCAGTTATTCCTATTACGTAAATTCTCGCCTAAATTGCGTTTTTACACTTCCCTGTTTTAATTTTGACGCGTAATGACGGTCTTGACCCGAATTCTTACCCGTGAGAGGGACATAGGGTCTCATAATTTATATTGTGATACCTTTATTTACTTATATGTATACATACCGGGTGTAAAGGATAGCTTAGCGAAACCTGAAATCATGAATTCAGACCATAATTCTGAATGGGTTTCCTTAATTTTTTTTAATTTTTTATTTTTAAAATATTTTTTGCTTTAAGATTTTTTTAAATAATCCGTTATGTAATAAAAACAATAACAACAGTGTAAAAGACAAAAAATAGCAATCTAATGAATTTTAAAATAGTTTAAAAAAAGGTTGTATTCTTTAATTCTAAAAAAGTAGCTTTGTGTACTTATAAAGAAAAAAAAATTCTTCATATATTATCCTATGTTTTTTTTGGGGAAAGGTGATCAGGCTTCCTCACATACTGAATTTTGGCTAATATGAAGTCATCTAATATAGCTCGTAACACTTCCTCGAATGGCGATCTTCCTGTTACACCATTGTATCGTTTTTTCCTCTTCCTACACATCATGCTACTTTGCTCTTTTCAACATAAATACAATCCTCTGCGTCACGTAATGGAATATTTAATTTCCTCTCCTTCCCACAACTTGTAAGCAGAAAGCCTTTTACAAAATGATTCGGATTATTTATCCTTCTTTCGCATTTTGCACATGTTGTACATATTACCCTGTATACTGGTTGCCAAGCTCAAAATTACAAAATATCCATCCGAATGCATTAACAACGCCTTTCATAAAATGCAATTTAATTTACGATATAAATAATCATCACACTACGTTTATTTTAGATTCTTTTTTGTAAAATGACAATGCCATTTGTAAACCGGCAAACTAAACAATATGCTTACCACATAAACATTAATAAATGTTATGTTCAGAGAGAAACATAAAACGGATGAACGAGTAAGCGTGGGCAAGACCGAGATGCGTAGGTAAAACCGTCGGTGTCGGGGTTAAATCTAATTTTTGCTCCGCTAATGCACCCCGCTCTCCTCTGCCAAGGGTGAGTGAGCGGGAAAATTGTAACTTCACACAGAAAGGTATTCTCAAAGTTGGGGATAAATGGTATATAGTTGAAGCCTTCAGGGCGTCGACGGTCGCGACACGAGCCAAGTATTTATTTACTCAGTTTATTTGTTTTAGCTGTATTTTTTTTTGCGACGGATGGCAGGTTAACAATTTATTATTTTATAATTTATTATTTACAGAAATAGGGTCAAAGTTTCCTTGGAGGTTTAACTTTCTCGAGATTTAAATCTCATTGGCAAATGAAAAAGGAACGTTTACAGTTTGCCGCATTCTTTATATGTCTTCACAACAGAAAAAAAAATGTACTATATAAAAAAGGCATACAGTAAACGTAAGTAATTTTAAATCCATGATATAAGGTCACAGTTACATTAAAAAGATCGAAACAAAGTTGCTACTGAGCCTGTCAGTGAAAGTCCCTTTTTAAGGGTTAATACTCATTGAATTTACAGCAACAGACCTTTTACTGATTAACTAAAAGCTAGCCAAACCAAAATGTTGCGTCAGAAGCTTGAATCATTGATTTTCTGCTACGCCGTCAGACTTTCGGTAAATAATTTGAGTACCTGTCTGGGAAAAGGTTGTAACCTAGCTCAAAATAAACAACAAAAGGGTCTAGACTTCTGAACAACGCCCACGGCCCACAGTTCTCTAATTATTTTACAGCAAACCCTCATGCATTCGACTCTCTCTATTTTTTCTGAATCTGAAATAAAAGCGACGGTTTCTGTATTTTTATTTATGATTCCCTTAATTCAGATCCGACCAAAAAAAAAGAATTTAGACCGCTACGAAATAATGATGATAGTGGAGCCATTAACCTTTACATTGCGTGTTTAAATTAAAAGGGTATCAAAGAGTTTGTCAAACTGAATCGAGGAATGGTCAAAATAAGACAAATAAACAGACAGTTATGTAGAGTCGCCTTTCAAGGTAACTTCTATGGACAATGGAAAGTATGTCTACTTTTTATTAAATTTAATTTTTCAAAGGGTTCACACGTCTATTATGTCTCATTCATGGACCTAATATTACTGTTCTAGCACTTATTAGTTTCAGTTTCAGTCATTTATTTAGTAACAAAATTACATTTGTGTTTGAATTATTAAATAAAAATTTTCATACGTTTAAATGCATTAAAAACATTTACATAATTATTATTTCCATAAGTCAACGGTGTTTAGCGCAGAGGTTTAATAATGAGGGCCAAGAATAGGCTCTATGGTATTTATTGCCTATGGTATATAGACGGCGGAGGGCTACTGAAAAAAAAGACTTCTATTCCAAAAGCCGATTTTTTTATGGCGGCGTTTGTAAGTAGCGAGTAAAGAAGCCATTAATCATTTCAATACAGTATGGATATTGCGTGAACCAACTAATCGTAGTAATTTAAAGGTGTATAGAGGCAGACACCTTTACCACAGAGATTCTACAACTTTCACTGATATTTTCCTGTTTATAACATTGAGCTATTAGTACGCTAATACATAATTCTTCAATGGTTTATAACTATCTTTCCGCGTTGATTCGTTAAGGCCTGAATGAAAGACAAATATTAATAAATATTAAGGCATAATGAGTACCTTCCCTTCAGTTAAAGTCCAGAACGAATTATTCTATTAGTTTTAAGACAATCTTGCTCTTGTTGCTTTTTTAAATTTCAATATATTTTTTAGACGCCACACACAAAAAAGCCCGCTCTAAGGATTTCCATTGTGCCGTGGATTCATTGGAACACACACAAAGACAGACAAGAACATCAAAGACCCGAGAACAAGCACCTGTTGTTTACACAAATATTTCCCCCGACTGGGAATCGATCCCAGGACCTGTCGGTCAAGAAGCAGCGCTACTACCACTCGATCAAACCGGACTTCACTTTATATTGACAGTTGTAAATAATTCTGCTGCTCTTTAAAAAAATCTCTACAGAGTTAGTCATAAGCGATGTGCTGAAGTAACCACAACTACAAATAAATGTTTTATCTATCTATCAACAACTTGCTTGTAAACTAAACAAGCAAATCTCTTCGCAGTTACAGATATTACGAATTGAATAAAGTTATATGCATCACATATGTATAAATGACCCTCATAACGATGACATAGCAAATATTTATACGACGTCGGTCCCATTTAACCTCCCGTCCGTTTGCCCATTGCTTTTTTACCCTTAAGCCCTTCTTGACCCATTTTTAGGGCTAAAGTAAAACGGTAAATAATGTTTATGTAATTGTCAAACAGTACCAATATCTTTCTCTTATATAAAAGGGCCAATCGCTATAAAACTATTAAGGAACTGATATTACGTAATTCAATATCATTTAGATATTTACCTATCACGTAAATTCTTAATTAAACGTATTTAAAAAAATTAACATCATTTGTCTATTTGTTATTCATTTAAAAATACGTTTCAATCAGACAAACGGCGCGGCGAACAGGGACCTTCAAACCCGCATTAGGTTTTGTCTTAGTGTTTAATTCTTCAATCTCATAAACATTTTAAGTAACATCTATACACCGTACATTTCATAAAATATAAAACAGTATAATATCAACACACTTTACATTATTTATTTATAATAATTCCACGTCAAAAACGTAAGAGTCACCGACTTCAATCCCAAAAAGACAATTTTTTCGAGAGTTTCCCTCAATTTTTTCAGGATTCCACCATCAGATCCTGGTTTCCTTACCATGGGACCACTCTTGGGATACTCCCTTTCCAACAAAAAAAGAATAATCAAAATCGGTTCATAAACGACGAAGTTATCCGCGGATATACATACATAAAAAAAATATATACGGTCGAATTGAGAAACCTCCTCCTTTTTTGAAGTCGGTTAAAAATAAATATTGGAATTCGAACCTCTTCCTCTTTGGTTGAAATGGTCTTTACTGTTGTTTTTTTTTAAGTTGGTAAAAAAATCAGCCGTAATGGTCGAATACACCCCTGTAAAAAATATATGAAAGTCGGTCAATATCGATTCCAATACTTCCAATATTATAACCAGCATAAAACCTCCAAATAATATAACTGTGGGGACCATTATACGTATTAGATATATAAAATATAGCCTCCAGTTCCAAAGAAGAGTTATTTAGGTTAATTACTTTGCTCGATGACTCGTGAAGCCGAGGATTTTATTTTCCTTTCTATAAACGATTGCTTCCAGCCTAACCTAATGATCGTAAAGGGATGGTGGTGTGCAGAATAAATAATTGGGGCGATGAGTGTTAAGGGAGGAAGTCTACTTGCTGGTTCTGTCTCTTGGTGATTTATATAACACGAGACATGATGTTACTTCTTCTTTTTCCTTTAATGTAGGTATAGTCAAGTGTGTGGCGAACTTGGCTAGCCTTGGTGTCAGAATTTTCAAACCGCACAATGGCCTCTGACTTGCTTTAACGACGTAGTCAATCGACAACAGCCAGCACCGACGGTGATAGTCCAGTTGGTAATGAGCCAGACTTGTAATCCGAAGGTCGTGGGTTCAAATCCTGGTGCGGGCCTGTACCACTAAATTCGTCTTTTCGGATTTATGTACGGATTTCTAATTATCACTTGCTTAACGGTGAAGGAAAACATCGTGATGAAACCCGCCTGTCCAAGAAAATTCATTTTCGAAAGACGAGCGGTCCACCAACCCGCATTGGGCCAGCGTGGTGGACTATGGCCTAAATCCCCTTCGTGTTTCGAAGGGAGGCCCGTGCCCCTCGGTGGGGACGTATATGGGCTGATAAGAGGCAGCACCGACAGCTTAACGTGTCTTCCGAAGCATGGAAACGCTCGTGATAAATTACCACTTTGGTCACCCATCAGTTTCCCAGCCTCTGCTTAACATTGCATAACCTTACTGATCGGTTTAGATCAGCAACCGCCACTAGGCTACGATTGCTTCGATGTTACTTAAACAAAGTCAAAGTGGTGAATACATTAGTTCTTCTAACTCTACGCCTACGACTATTCGAAGAGGTACTGTAATGGCTCTTCTGGGGGGCAAATAATTAAAAGACTTGATTCTTCTTCTGGTATACAGTTATAATCAAAATCTGCACTTCTGTTACAATTTTTATTTCACTTTCCTACACGTCCTTGGTTTACAGAGTTTAGCAACGCGTATTTAAGTGCTAATTGCACGCCTACGAACACATACAAAAACTTCTTCCGCGAGCTCACTACAAAGAATTCACAATAATCAATGAATGGCGCAAGACCAGATCTTCAATCATTTCGAATCTTGACATCGAATACCATTTCAAACCTTTTAAATTGATATTCGAATTATCTTCTTCTAAATGACCGAATGAGAAAGAAGTTGCATTATGCCCGATCCTCCATGAAGGTCTGCATACCACAGTACTGTCTGGGGAAAATAAATTTGCTAACATCTAAACTTCGCCATACGTGGAAATATAAATAAAACGGCAAAAAACAAAAAAAAAACTAAAAATAATCTCTTGTAATATTATTGAGTAGGAAAAAGATAAATTGTCTCGCAATAACGTCCAATCCTTATTATGAGCGCGGTAGGAAAAGTACAAATACCCTCTTATCCGAACAAAAGAAATTGTTCATTCTTACGAAATTCGCCCAATGCGGCCGGAATGCTCTTTATCTTCAAAGAAACAACATAAAAAAGATACCAACTTCTTAACTTCGCGAATAATTCTCGAGTGAACTGATAAAAAATATGGCTCCACATTTTAAGGAATTAGGCAAGAAGTTAATGAAAGAAGAGAGAAATGTTTATGAAATTCGTATAATTACGTTTGGGAGTGTACTCAAACCATTTAATTTTAAACATAAAATTATAAGACGTCTCCTTAGTAGCGGTCCCGATGAAACATACAAACATTTTTAAAATATAGTTTACCTACCCACTAAAAAAATACAGCCTCTACATACAATTTAAGCGATGAGCCGAATGCCTAGTGTGGACATCAGCTTTGTTTCGATAATTACTCATGGGTTTCTTGGGAAAAGTTGTTTAGTTTCATGGGGATAAAACATACCTAAAGTTTCGCTCTCTTTATTTGAAAATATAAGCTGTCCAAGTTTAGTGTTCCTAATTACATTTCTGCGGGTACACGAAGAATTTTTATTCACTTTTCTACATAGTATAAAATCTGCGTTTGTTCCGCGGTTGGTGAGAGGTGCGTCATAGGGAAAAATGCAGCCATATAGAAAAATCTCGCCACATTGCAAATGTGGAAGCTGTTTTAAATTAACTGCAACGTCCTCAGTACTTTCATCAGCAGTCTATTTAACGTAAAACATATAAAAAGAAACATTTACGTTGCTTTTTTACTTGTTTGTAATATGCAGACTGTTTTGGAGCAGAAATAAAGCAGATATTTTTAAAATGTTGTTTATGTAACTAGCTGTTTTTTCGTAAGTTTTCACATTAATCCTATTAACAGCTTGACAGTCTAGTAACTGTGAGTACCTACCATAATAAAAATACACAGACGTGAGTACAGACGTGAGCGCAAATTACTGCAATGTACACATGACAGCACATCAGGCTGTACATAGAATAGAACAGAATAGCAAAAAATCTTTATTTTATAGGAAATTCAGGATGCCACTTAATAAGTCAATATTACATTAAATACATACAAACATACATTTAAGGATTTCAATACATACGTACACATTCATTCTTTTGTTTGACCCTACTGTCTCTACGCCTATTCGCAAAGGTGCATCTTCCCCAGAGAAGAATAGGCAAGAAACTCCGAGGGTGCTCTTTTTAATAGCATTACAATTTTTCTTATTTAGTAATTTTAATTAATCTGAAATAACTCTAGAGCTGAGCAGTTCATTCCCATGGCTGCTTGTCTGATTGATAATGAGAAATTCTGTAATAGCCCTTTTTGCAAAGTTTTTGTTTAATTACAGTCTTAAATTTGTCCAAAGGTAAATTTTGAATACACATGGGAATCGTATTATAGAAACGTATACATTGACCCATAAAAGAGTTCGTGACCTTGTGGAGACGACTGTCTAGTACATCCAGTTTATGCTTGGTCCTAGTATTTACATTGTACCTATCATATTAACCATGACGTCGCTCTTATCACGCTCGTAATAGCGCCGGCTTTCGTAAAGCAAATGGATAAACTTACATGTTGCTGTCTATACCTACTAGATTAGTCAACGGTGTTTAGCGCAGAGGTTTAACAATGAGGGCCCAGAATAGGCTCTATGGTATTTATTGTCTATGGTATATAGACGGCAGAGGGCTACTGAAAAAAAAGACTTATATTCCAAAAGCCGATTTTTTATGGCGGCATTTGTAAGTAGCGAGTATAGAAGCCATTAATCATTTCAATACAGTGTGGATATTGCGTGAGCCAACAAATCGTTGTAATTTAAAGGTGTATAGAGGCAGACACCTTTACCACAGAGATTCTACAACTGTCACTGATATTTTCCTGCTCATAACTATCTTTCCGCGTTGATTCGTTAAGGCCTGAATGAAACCGTTCCTCTTAGTGTCCGTTCCCGGCGGGTGGCATCTAAAGGATGGCGACGACTATATATATATATATATATAAACAGTCATTATATTTTAATAGACGCGCTTGTAGCCCAGTGGCGCTCGCTGATCTCAACCGGTTAGTGAGGTAAAGCAACGTACTTAGAGGCAGGAACCTGATGGGTGACCAAAGTGGCAATTTATCACGAGCGTTTCCGTGCTTCGGAGGGCACGTTAAGCTGTCGGTCCCGGCTGTTGTCGATTGACTATACGTCTTTAAAACCAAGTCAGAGGCTATTGTGCGGTTTGAAAACTCTGAAACCAGGGTTAGTCAAGTTCGCCATACACTTGACTATACCTACACGATAAGAAGAAGAATAGGATGAGTTTAAAAAAAAATTTTTGACGAAGGTTCATCACTTTTTTCCTTTTTTAAGCTATTTACCATTAATAACGTGTGAAAGCCACATTTCTTCATATTTTGCTAGCTACTGCAAGCTATTACCGCTGTTTAGCAAGCCCCCTTTCATAAACTAATTACTTCTGGGCGCTTCCTTAAATAAATGAGGTGTTTTGTCATGCGGAACGACCGAGGGAGGGATTGTGTTTTACGCCCTCTCTCAAATGTTTTGTCGACTTCTCTTTATAAGATAATAACAACAGGTATACAATTCCATTTTCTGCATCATAATGTACTTGACCTGGAAGGTTACCACCATGTCCTAGAACAATATCAAGGTAGTATTAAGGTAACCTAACTTTAGGAGAAACAGAGACAAAGCTGTATGAGAAATGGAGACAACGCTCTACAAGTAACGTTGATGTTATTTTTATTTCATTTTGAGCTGTTAGTAGGCCCCTTGTCCAATCGTACTTTTATGGCTCATTTAACATAATAAGTTTGTTGTAAGTTTGACGTGTGTATTTATGTGTGTCTGTCTGTGGCATCGTAGCAGCTACGTAATCGAAATTGATCTTAGTTATATTTAATTTAAATTGGTTCAGCCGTTTACAAGTTATAAGCGATGAATTTCGGGGGTGATAATTTAAAAAAGAAATTTAGAGTTATTTAATAAAGTGGGCTAAGCGACATCAAGCGTGGTTACCCGGATATGTTCAGCCAGTAGTATACTATGTTTCACTACCACTTGCCATACACCAACTCAGCTATCGTGGATCTCGATCAACTACCAAGTCTGTTAATATCGAAGCAGTCCAAGAGTTTCCATTTTGAAGTGCACAGAATTTTTCATTTTATCAGTTTTAGTTTTTTCGAATTTTCCAGGAATTTTCAGCTTGTCTTTCTGCTTTTACGTCCTTTTTGTATATTCTGGAAGACTATTTAACTCATAAATAACGTTCAAAAGAAGCTTAAAGATGATCATCTTTTTTTAAACTCATAAAACTTTCAACCTTCTCTAATGAAAGTTAAAAAATTCATTCATCCAAAATTACCTTTATATTTCACTGCGTGAAGGATGGGATCGCGTTAATTTTATTACAAAAATTTGAGGGTACAATGAACAGTAAAATACGTTGAAGTTTTAAAACTGTGGGCGTTCTATTTTCAAACGGAGTTGAAATTAAATTTCAATCCTTCGTTCCGCTTCCTTTCCGGTTATAATTTAATGTGCGGACAAGATAGGAATCCATAAAATCTAATGGAGAATTCCACAGTGCGATGAAGCTCCTAAGATTTATGTTGCCTTGGTACCTGCAGTTAGATTAACCGGCTTTCTCATTGCCTGTTTAAGGTTTATTACATCCCGAAATTGAAATACGAGAGTACTTGACTCAAGTTCTGATATTGATATTGGATTTACTCACAACTCGCGCTGGTTAACTTTAATATATTTATAAAGTAAAATATTTTTCTACAAATAAGTACATATTGCTGTTTCAAAATGCTGGTATATTTTCAAGATTTTCAAATCGCAAAATGTTTCTGACTCGGTTTTACCATTCAATCGACGACCAGATCCGATGACGGTGTAACGTGCCTTCAGAAGCACGAAAATACTTTTGATTTTTCAATATGGCCAGGATAGCCCATCAAAAAACACAGGCTTATTATTTTCTTAACCCCATCGCTAGGCTACGAACGCTTCAGATATCGCGGATTCAATGGCATGACTTAACGTCTATCCAGAAAGTCCAAGTAAGGAAAAAAAAGGTAATTATTTCTAGATTTTCACACCACGAAGGCAATAAATCCTCCAACAATGGTAGTTTACAAGCAGTAGCTCATCTTTTTGCGATCCTTTCGAGGTTGTACCACCGGTAGAATCCTGGTACAAGTTTTTGTAAAATGGCGTGCCACCGCACTCGCTATACTTCAGGTTAATTCTTGAATTGAATTTTAGAAGATGTTCGAAATAGGTTTTCTCTTTTATTTACTAAATTGGGAAAATCAAAAATGTTAGTTATTGAAACTTAAGGAGGTTCTCCCCATTAAGCTGAATAACATTCCCCAATACGGAATTCCCAGAAGTAATTTTTGACTTCTAAGCATGGTGAGGTGAATTTTTATTTTTTAACGTATGTTCCTTTAAAAAAAACTTTATATTACCACACCATAAACAACAACAAGGCTCACAAAGAAACGTTTTACATAGGTAAGTACCTATGTATTTGTGGAGGGCTAAACTACATAATGAAACCTGTATTATAAGTCACCAGGCCTTCCCCTACAGATAATTCAGATAACTTCACTTGTAGTTAAACAGTAGGTGTAGCAAGAGTAAAAAGGATTTTGAAAGAAAAAAATAAAAGTAAGCCAAAGATTGGGTTGCTATATCGTGTTTGCGTCTATGGGTACACGTGTGTGTGTGTGTGTGTGTGCGTATGTGTGTATTTTAAGATGTGTATATTTCATGTAAGTCATATGTTATTCACCAAACAGTAAAATTGTAATAATGAGCTGAAAGATCATCCTGTTAGCCCTTGGTTATTCAGTATAACAGCCTGATTGACATTCTTAATTTTCGATATCATCTACCTACACTAACATTATAAAGAGGAAATATTTGTATATTTGTAACGAATAAACTCAAAAACTACTGGACCTATTTCAAAAATTGTTTTACCATTAGAATTCTACGTTATCCGTGAGTAACAAAGGCTACATAATTTTCCTAAATTGACACGGGAATAAAGTCCCGGGCGGAAAGCTATAGTAAAAGTGACAAATTGAAGAACAGCTTAATTCTAATAAGTAATTATTTAAGTTGAATACTAGTCAGAGTTAAGGCGACTACAGCACCTAAATTACGATTTTATGATGCGTAGATAAGCATGACGCACTGCATTAAACCGAAGAAAAAAAATACTACGGTAATATTCAGGACATAAACTAGATAAGTAGTTGATTCAGCACTTTTGGTTCGATAGAAAAAGCTCACAAAGTCACCTCTAAATACCAATATTGTGTATCTTTTAAGCTGTAAAAACGATAGTAAAATGCACACAGGAACTTGAATTTACTATCAAAATGTTCGTGATTGAACACTCTCGATAAGTAGTTAACGCATTTTTCGATTTAAGCTGTTACCTTTCCATAAATCTCATTTTTCTAACTTTCGAACATGTTTTTACGCACGCACGCTTTCATAGTCCGTAAACTTCGTGTATCGACTCTGTTCGCACTGCCGGCCCAGGCCTGTTGAGAGACGGAGATGGCACTATTCTTATGTGTGCTGCCTTTATCGGGTGCTGTAGTCGCCTTAAGAGATGATGAAATAGTGAACATGCTGCGAAATATTTTTATGTTGAGTTTAAGAAACAATGGCTGTTGAAACCAGGGAAACTCAGCGCAGCTTTAAATAAAAACAAAAAAGATTTACTTAAAAAGTTTTGGAACTAGTAAAAGCCAGGCTTTTAGTTTATTTCGATAATTCTAACAATAAAAGAAAGATTTAGAATTTACGACTGTTTTTGAAATAGTTCCTGGTTTCAGTAGCGTGCACTGGTTCAGGTAAACTGATACCAAAACGAAGATAAAGGAAGGAGGAAGACTGATGTATGGTAGGATAGGTATACTTAGGTATAACATTCAAGTCTTTAGTCTTTATAGCTTAAAATAAACAATCTATTCGCGCAGTTTGCCTCGTTAATTTGTACATGGCGTTAGTAATTCATAGATTTTATTTTAACAATCTCTAGCTCGATAGTTTTTAATCATCATCAGAGACTTTCGGCTATTTATAAAACGACATGGCTTTATAAAATGACGGCACCGTCAATTCGTCAGTAGTGATATTTCCTATTCGGTACCTAGTTTTAGCGAGTCTGCTCACTCATAATAAAAAATTAAAATCTAAAATGCGCTGGCACATAGTTACGTACGCCACCCATCAGGCTATACCGGTTGACCTGAACGTCGTGCCGCCCTTATCTTGCTCATAGTTGGAGTACCCGGCCGCTTCTCTCCACAAACGTATGTCCGACGTTTCCCTCGTTTCCGACGCCCTAAGCCGAGGTTCGAGCCCCACAGGGGGCACCCTTAGGCCTGTTACTTAAAATTTTGGGCTGAGAGCCATCTGTGCTCGCCACTTGCTCGGTGAAGCTGTCAAGGCTATCAGCGGCTCACAGTGTAGTCATTTAGAAAAAAAAAAGCATAAATATGGCTTTTCGCCTGCAATTTCTTTCGCGTGGAAAGCCTATGTCACCAACATACATACATACGCCCACGCCTGTAATCCCTAACGGGATAATCAGAGCTACAGTGGTTCTAGCGAACCACTTGATGTAACGTTTGACACAAATTGTGAGGGTGTAGAATGATGAAACATGTTGTAGAATGGTGAGAGATTGTCAGCATTTTGCCCATTACACGAAAAACCCTCGCATCCCACTACAGATTTTTGAAGTAAGTGCCCGGGAAGAGTAGACAGCTGGCAAACTCTTACTTTTTCTTTTACTTCCAGTCCAGCGTGGAATCGTCACTATGTCACTAAACTTCTAACTATTGAAAAACTCACGTCGAATCGTCTCTTCGAAACGATGTAAAAGAAGAAGAAGTAAAACCTACTTTCAATTTTATAATATTTTGAGATATTTGGTAAAAATTCCTACCACCATATGCTGTGAGCACTAGGAAGGCCTCTATTCCACTGATCAACAGCGCTTTAATGGCGGCAGAATGACAATGTTTTAATGTAAAAGGAAATAAATATTTTTGTATTTGTATTTTTGTATTCTATCTGTTCAGGAGGCAAAATTGAGATTTATCGAAATCTCATACACTTAATGACAACCGCCCCGACCGTAGCAACACCGCCAACCGAACGTTAAATTGCGCACTACCTAACAAATCAACATTCAGTTTTCGGTGGCGCAGCAAGTAAAGGTATCTGTCACCAAATATAAGAGGCTTAGATAATTACAAACGCCATCTGAACGGCTGAAGTAGTCATTATCTTTTCAGCGCCATCGAGGTGCCATTCGTTAGTGGAATAGCTGCCCAGGTATATATCTGAAGTATATAAATATAATGTATATTCGATCGGCATCATACGTCGCCATTCAAGTTCGATGCACGTTGCCGGCTGATGGCTCGTAAAATGTAACGTCTTTAGGTACGACGGCTGACGCAGCTAGAAATATGGAGAAAAGGAATAAGTAGATAGGTTCATATTTTGGAGGTTTTCCCTCTACGGTATAATCTGTATGTCTGTATTTGGCGTTTTAATAAATATTCAAGTATCAGGTTTGCCGCGCTTTTTACAAGCTCTTTATTAACTTTATATTTCTATCTGTGGATATTATTTCTTGAGGTTATTTTGGTTTGAATCTTGGTATGTGATTTAATATAGGATAATTTATTGTTTACCTACGAAGTTGCAATTGAACAACTAATATAAGTAATAATAATAAACATTTTTGTCAACTCACGCAGCGCCATCTAACACCAAACCAAGCAAAACTTGTACTATGGGCGCTAGATAGATAGGTAACTGATAACGTGATAACTTATGTACTTTTTTGATATTGACAAACTATACTACATGATATTATGTATAATGTATACACTGTCGGAGATCCTGAAATGAATAAAAATAGAACACCCACACTCCGCAAAATTACTTGAAAATTCTTCTATTTACATTATAACTAAGGTCTTTAAATTAAATACTTTAAATACGTCTTTAAGGTATTTTTTTGGTACTTTAAATTTAAATTTTCTGTTTCTGCATATTTACATACCTTCATCTACTGCACCTTCACACCTCATTACACTCACACAGACACTTAACACTTAAATTAGGCCCTAGATTTGTAGTCTTAACATTATATAGTATTAACTCTGTCCCTCGCATCTCACTTGGGCGAGGGCTGAAAATCAGTGTTGCCAGCCTGATAATCAGTCTGGCATTAGTCGCTGAGCCCAGGCCTTTTTCCTCACTGCGGCAGATATATGCAAGCTTAAACTTGTATAAGAGGATAAGAATATTTTGAACTTTTTTTTGAAATGTATGTGTGTGCTGTTCTGAAGAAATAAACGTATTATTATTATTAAGGTCGTTTCGCACGAAAGATGGAAACGCAAAACTTGGCAATCAGCCGATCTTTTCACTTCTACCTTCTTTTCTATTGAGCTGTTTGTTCAATTGTTAAACAGTTACCTATTTATTTTAAAATCGTAGCACTTGTAAAAATATAACAGGATAGATAAAGACAGTTATTTTTAACTCTCGTTTCAACACGGGAACTCCACGGTAATGGGCCTAAAGTATCTCAATATTACGCAAAGTATCATTGTTTATAAAACTGTACGTGCAAAAATTGAGAACGTGACTATGACTATCGCTACTACATGCTTCTTCTTCATCAGCCCATATACGTCTCCACTGCTGGGGCACGGGCCTCCCTTAATAACATGAGGGTTAAATGCCGTACTCACCACGCTTGGCAGACGGGTTGGCGAGGGTTTTGATATAATTGCAAAGTTTTCCTTCTCTGTGTGCAGATGAACTTGCTTGCATATTTACCTTAGTCGCCTTGTACGACACCTCGGTAAGAAAGAGGGTGGTCCTATTCTACTCTGCCGGGGACTCACACGGCTACTACATGCTACTACCTTTGAATGAAATACATATTGTTGTCGTTTCGTAGAAAATATTTAGTCCTGACTATGGTGTAGCTATATAAAATTACAGACTGAAAAAAAGTCGTCGCAATGACCGCCTAAATTCTTCGGACGCATCATCATCATAAAAGTATTTTGGCGTTTTTTTTTGTAAATTTATTCATACAGATTTATTTTATTCCTTAAGCTGAAAATCGAGTGGGACCTCAGACATTGTGCATGGCTACTTTATATGTAGTCTCATCTAACTAACAAAATTAACTACTTAAAGACTTTATAGTCTAGGAATGATTTAGCTGTATGAACACTATGGTAGGTATTACTAAAAAGAACAGTTTTTATTCGTTTATTCCAAGAAAAAAATATCTTCTATACATATAATAAAACTGTAGAGGTCGAATTTCTGTACATAGAAAAAAAATGCTAAAAACCGAGTCAGGGGGATGTAAGAAGATAAATAAAACAAATCCCGATTTTTTTAGATTTTTTTGTTTCTCTGTTTGTCTGTTTGTCTGTTTGCACGGGCTAATCTCCGTAACTGTTGGACCGATTTAAATGAAATTTTGCATAGGGGTACCTTATATCCCTGGTTGTTGACCATAAAATCTCGAAATTTAGCCAGCAAATATAAAACCAACAACAAAAACCCCTGAAAAAATTCAAAGCTAGGTGTTTTTCAGAACATTTTACTCATACCATAGAGATCAACGTATTTTTGACATATACATGGGCTAAAAGCAAGGACATGTTGTTTTTTAAATTTATCTCTTTCGAGAAAGGCAAAGGAATCTGCATCCATACAGCCAGGTCTTCAATATATGTATTTCTTAGCTATGTCTTTACTTTTCTCATTCTCCGTAAGCCGATAGTGTTTTGTTTACGAAGAACTACGGCGGCGAGAAGCACTGCCGCTGGATCGGAGCAGATACACTGTATCACTTGAATTACTTTTTAACCGACTTCCAAAAAGGAGGAGGTTTTATGTTCGACTGTATACAGGGTGGAATTTTGTAATGCCACCTGAAGGGAAAGTACTCTTAAAACTGTAGATAGAAAATTGTACTCAAAGAAAACATTCCTTTATTTTTGAAAAGAAAGAAAACTGCATTCAAGAATTTTCGAAAATTCGCTTGCCCCAACCGGGAATCGAACCGACTAAAATCTGTAAGAATACCCTGTACTTTTATTGCGTCGATCGTTAGGGTCAATTATAAGGATGAAATCTTTCTTAGAAACTTGGTAAATTAAATGAAAGGAAGGCTACGAAATCTTAACCATTGTATATCTTTATTTTATGTATGTTCACCGATTTCTCCGCCATTTGGACCGATTTTCAAAATTCTTTTTTTTTGTTCGAAAGAGTGTATACTCTAGTGGAGTATTCCACAAGTGGTCTTATTGTCACCAAGTCAGGATCTGATGGAATCCCATCAAAATCAAGGGCAACCCTTAAATGGAATAAGCACTTACAATGTTTCTCAAGTTATTTCTATTATTTACGCCAAACATAGAAAAATATACACATCAACACTGTCTAGGGATATTGCATGATTTTTCATACAAAAGAGGTCTGTTGGAGAAGCTATAATACCATACTCGAGATACACGGAGTGATATAATTTTCAGATGAGCAAGTACTAAACATGAATTTTCAATTTTTATCAATGAATTTAATTTTTCTTGAAATTTGTGAAAACGTGACTAAAATGAAAAAAAAAATTGCACTAATTACACCATTTTCATACAAAAAGCAGAAAAAAGTGCAATTTTGTTTTCTTTTACGTCACGTTTAAAAAAAACAATTTAAACAAAATTCATTTACGAGAATTGAAAATTCAGGTTTAACACTTGCTCATCTTAAAATTATATCCATCCATGTGTCTCGAGTATGCTTTTATAGCTTCTCAAACACACCTTTTTGTATGAAAAATTAAACATGAATCAAGTAAACATGAATCAGCAAGCAAACAATGAAGTAAACAGAGTAAGAAACAGAAACAAATAATTTTATAAAACTATTTTACACCGTGTTATCTGTATCATGCCAATCAAATTGGCGCTGACTCAGGATATTGCTGCAGTACCAGACTGCAGCGCTGGTATTCTGCCATGATGCTACTTATTGAGTTTTCTTTGTAGGTAATAATAACCTTTTTCTAACTTCATAAATTCACCTTTAAAAAAGTACTTTATAAAGAAAATCTGAGGGTGCTGCTCTATAATTAGATAGATGTTATTTTTAAGAGCTATCGTCGAATATAAGTGAGTCGGAAGAAATTAAAATTATTGTAACTGACCCACAAATATCCAAAAATAAAACAAAAACTTCTGTGCTGAACTGGCACTGAACAAAAAATTTGGAATCTGCCAGCTGCCAACCAAATACATTGCATGGTTGGTACAGAGGCCAGCGCATCAGGTTACTCCATTTTCATTGCAAAACCGCTCTTATTACAACAGCACAGAGTGCACGCGTGTGGTAACCTGAGTTGGGGCCGTCCGTGCATTGCAAAATTTAGACAACATATTATATACTCATAAACAATATGCCATTTTTTAAATTTTCATGACATGTAAAGTTATGTGACTTATGTTACCCCAACGAGGATTATAGGCGTATAATATCTAAAATATCGAAACTTTTGTCAGCTTCCCCATTAACAGTTCGGCTATTCTGCACTTTTTTAACGAACCAAAACTAAATAGGTACTTAATACAGTGTTAATAAGAACGAAGTTGATTAAGTATTTAGTCTTCAAATCTTAATTCGGCCCCTTACTAAATGACATTATTCAATCTTCAGGATATCACTTTTTGAAAACAATAAAACGGCTTATTTTTATTTTTAAGCAAAGGAATCTATGGCCGTACAGCCGGTGTTTTCAATGCATTTCTTATTTTTAAAGGCGGGAAACTCAATAGAAACTGACAATTGACATTTGTTTTATTAAAACCACTATGAATATGGTCTATATAGGTTTGATCTATGGCTTTGATGTTCTGACATGAAATAAGGGCTAGGTATTTATTGATTTTTTTGATTTTAGTTTACATCAAGCGTAGCATTGCGTATATAAGCCATGGATAAACATTGTAATATTACTATTCTAATAAGTTTCTTAGTTTGGATCAAGCACTGACACCTTTGCTTATTTCTACAAATGTCCATTGAAGGGAAAAGCTTAGTCATTTCTATCTTAACTTTAATTTTTTATTGAATCATTTTTACACAATTATCGCAAAGCACATAAAAGCAGCGTGCTACGAGTAGCTGAAATCTCAAATGCACGGGGGTTGTCTTAGATACTGACATAGGTGACCTGTTTCAGAAACTTCTATTCCACTGAAAATCAAAAATAAGTCCGTAATTAGCGCTAAGGAATTCGTGTGCCATTTATTGTACTTTTACTGTAAGTAATAGGTCTTTCAACATACAATTTTCGTAAATTTTTTACTCCACATATTTTTATTTTATCAAAATTGATTTTTTATAAGTACAAAATCCTTACGTTTTTCACAGAAACGCGAAATACAATATTAATTAACCACTTTTTGTGGGATTGTTAAGACAACAAGATGTTTTAGAGGCACCACTGACTCATGTTAAGTGTTGATTGTCTATCTCTCTCAGTATCAAAAAATCAAAAACGACTGCTACTTAAGTATAGATCAGAGTCTGAGTCGCGTTCTATAATACGGACCTTAATCTATCAAAAGCAGTAACAATGGTATAGAAAATATAAGCGATAGAGGAAACAACTATGTTTGACCTTTGTTTTCAGATCCAAAGTAATGTATTAAGTATCAACCTCATATGACATAGTTAGCCAAGTTTTCAAATAAAAAATATTTTTAGAAATTGCTTTTCCTTATATGAACGAAATAGTTGCTATTCGTTCATATAACGAAAATATGAACGAAATAGTTGCTTCAATAAAAAACGGCAATTCATGTATCTGTAGTTGTGTCAAAGTACAAACTCGGTCTATAAAAATACATACAACACGCAGACGAGGTTGCGGGCATCAGCTAGTAGTTTTATATATCTACTTTATTGACTGGGACCATCTTGTAAAAAATTATGAAATTTATAGATATTTTTTATTAATTTTCAAATTCCGAAACTTAATTATTTTTTTCAGGTAAAGTAAAGTAAATTCTAACTTCTACTACGCTGAATTTATGCAACGAGGTTCTAAATGAGTAAGTTCTTTGTTAGTACCAGAGTGGTTAAAAGAAAAAGTTTATTTATTTTAAGAAATGTGAGAACTATTGTGTGAAAACTTCTTACACCGAAAACAGCGTTGAGTGTAATGCATGTAATTACAGTCAGCTATAAATAAATAAACGCTACACACTCAAAGGCCCACATTAAGGTTCCCCTTGTGTCGTGAGTCCCTTGGAACACACATAAAGACAAACACAAACAAACATGACCCGAGAACAAACATCTGCTTTTTACACAAATGTTTGCCCCGACTGGGGATCGAACCCAGGACCCGCCGATCAAGAGGCAGCGTACAAACTGTTAAAGTTTATACTAAACCACGCATTAGATGGTTTTCAACCTTATACTGGGTGAATTTAAATTAGTTTGCGACAATCAAGGATGTGACTTAGCCAAAAAAAAACTGAACAACTTTCCCCAAAAAACATGGATCAAAATATGAAAAAATATTTTCGCCTTTCCATACAGGATGTTCGATCGGCTGATTTATTTTTGTATGGGTAGTTTCCTTGGGGAAACTTATTTAGTTCCATTGGTAAGATCACCCTCAAAAGATTTACTAACTAATTTAAATATGTTTAAAGTAACCCCACTTACAATGCTTCTGTTGTATCTCGACAATTATCGATTTTCTAAATACAGGGCTTTAGGTATCTCTTTTTCAACCTCTCGGGTGGTTAATCAATCCATGAAACTGAACAACTTTCCCAAGGAACATAGGTCAAAATACGAAAAAGAATGTTGAGTTCCCATACAAACTTTATCAGCATATAACGCGTTTTGTATGGGAGTTCAAAATTTTTTTTCGTATATTGACCTATGTTCCTTGGGGAAGTTGTTCAGTTTCATAGACTGATTAACCACCCGAGTTGAACGAGAGATACCTAAAGTCCTGTATATTTTGGAAGTTTGCCGGGAGACAATAAGAAAATAAGAGCATTGTACCATACATAATATGATATATTTAACTGTAGATTACAAATACGTCCCTAACTGAATGCCTTATGCTCCCTTTTGCAGTAACACGCTTTAATTTCTCCACGTGGAAAGCCATTTTCGTGATTGCATTGTTCGAAGTTTGTTCAGTAATTACTCAAAGTGTTCGATCGTCACCGATTAGAGAGAGTACAGACAATGTTAGGGTTTCTGCCTGTCCATCCAACTTTCCTGAAGATCGATGTCAGCAGTCAGTTTTGGGGTTCCTGTACTAGTTAAGCTGCAATGTATGTTTCGGAATCAATACGTAGTACAAATGAAACGCTTGAAATGAAGTAACAATAAAATTTAAAAGTTTTAAAACCCCCCAGCTATATCGTAGGGGGTTTATGATTTAAAAGATTCAAAACATAATTATATGACACGAAAAATCATTTAAAAAATTCAGTACCGGGAAAAGAGTTTGATAAAGATCCGTTACTAGTATTTTTGTCCACGTGGTCAAGCATTCAAATATCGATATTGCCTAGTCAAGGTATTTTATCTTACTATGACCAAAAATCTCTTACAAAAACAAATGTCGTAATCGCCAAGATGGCCCTTTCAGAGCATAATTTCTTGATCCTATTATTATGTTTATGTACATTCAAACGAATGAATCAAGAATACCGACCCTTTGGACGAACCGCCCGTATCACTATTTACATGTGCCCGCAACGGGTCAATAACCCGAATCCGAGCGTTCGAATGTGGTTAGTTACCGAGCACGGCCCTCTGTTCCATCTATATCTACCTATTGTTTTCAGAATATACCGCCCGGACTAGGTAACTCTATTATGTTTACAACTACTATAGCGTTAAATTTTAATTACTTGAGAAACTTTAGGATGTTTATCAGATTTCAATTAATATCGAGAGGTAGGTATAGACAAGTGTAAAAATATGTATCTCCCTAACCATGTCAAATACATATGTCTAAATTCACTGATAGATTAGGGTTAGGTCTCAAAATCACATTAAAACACTAGACTTTCTTTCAGTTCAGATTAAACACAGATTTACTTTAAGCACATAACCACCACTTTATACATTGTAACAATAGAAAAAAACAAGTAAGAAGAAATTTAACCTAATTAGCAGCCTTATATGTATTTGCCTGTAACATTTCGATACCGCGATGCAGACAACGTACGGCGCCATCTAGCGTAATTTTTAGGAAACAATATTATAAGTAATGCGATTTTGACATTCCGCCCACCAAGGACTTGTCCTTAAAGAAAAGAAAAACAAACTCTCACTGACAATTATACAAACCAAAAATGATGAAATAACACAACTTAAAAATAAGAAACCATTTGCAAACACACAAAGGCTAATAATAAAAATGTATAGATACATTATACACATAGACATACTTAAAGAAAACAAGGATAATAGTACCCAAACTAATGACTCCACAATCAATGGTTAAAAAAAACAAAAACAAATGATAAGTAAAAGAAATATCATAACTATGAAATCCACCCACCATACCATGACAATGTAACTCATTTTTCTAAAACACAAAGTTTGGAAAGAGGTCTCTTTAATATACCATTTTTACATTTAATCGTTACAACTCGAGTTACGTTATCAGGTCCAGCATGCTTAGCTAAGATCTTTCCTAAGATCCATTTTGATGGCGGTGCATTCTCATCTCTAACAATTACAATATCGTTAACATTTGGCTCAGGTAATTGAGAATTCCATTTATATCTTTGACTCAGCGTAACTAAATATTCTTTAGACCATTTTGTCCAGAAGTTATTCACCATCCTTTGAACCAAATTCCATCTATCTAGTCTAGAAATATTACAATCAGCATAATTATCATCACAAACATTCAATGTGGGCTCACCAATTAAAAAGTGACCGGGTGTCAGCGGGAGAGGGTCATTTGCATCATCGCTTAAAACTGTCAGAGGTCGCGAATTTAAACAAGCCTCCACCTGTGACAACACTGTCGACAACTCCTCGTAGGTAAGAGTTGTGTCGCCGATAACCTTTCTGAGGTGGGTCTTAGCACAGCGAACGCCGGCTTCCCACAAACCTCCAAAGTTCGGTGACTGTGGCGGAATGAAATGCCACGTCGTCGATTCCAAGGTAAGTGCTTCAGCTATCTCATTAGGGAGATTTGATTTGGCACAATCAAACATCTCACGCAGTTGCTTGTCAGCACCAACAAAATTAGTGCCATTGTCACTATAAAGATCCTTACAATGGCCACGTTTCGATGTAAAACGTTTAAAGGCTGCCATAAAACCTTTGGATGTCAAGTCAGTAACGGCTTCGATGTGAATGGCGCGTGTGACCATACACACGAACAAGCAAATATACGCTTTATAAGACTTAGCACCACGTCCTGGCGAAAATCATACATTAATGGGACCTGCGTAATCAACGCCCGTCGCTCTAAAAGGCTTAGTAGGAGTTAACCTTACCTGTGGTAGTTGGCCCATTAATTGTGTCCTAGCAGCTTTAGATTGTCTCATACATGTAACACATCTCCGATAAAACGTCTTTACCTTATCTCTAATTCGCAAAATCCAAAATTTCGACCGAAGAAAATTCAGCATAACTTGCGGTCCTCCATGCATAGTTTTGCAATGTGCGTCTGACACTAATAGTTGAGTAAGATGACTATTAGCGGGTAAAATAGCAGGATGTTTCTTCTCAAAAGATACATCAGCCTGATCGATGCGTCCGCCAACTCTTAAAACCCCATTTTGGTCTAAAATAGGATAAAGAGTGCGAAGAACACTTTTCTTAGGCAATTCCTTTCTGTTTTGTATCAATTTTATTTCCGTTTCAAATTCAAATCTTTGAACTTGCTTGATACATTTCTCTAATGTCTCCTTCATTTCGTTTGTAGTAATAAATTTTGGTAACTTTTTACGATCTTCTCCTGCTATCATCATCCTTCTGCAATAAGACACTATTTTTAGCATCTTAGTCAAATTAGAAAACTTAGTCCACTCGAAACTCTCTTCCTTATTTTCTGTTATTTTCATAGAAGTAACTCTTTCTTCTTCATGTGTTTCGTTTACTTCATAGTCTTCTCTTCTAAAGTCTGATTGTCTAAGCCAGTGTGGACCATTCCACCATAAAGAATGCTTATGCATTTGGGAAGGTTGTAAACCTCGTGATGCGCAATCTGATGGGTTCAAGTCAGTAGAAACATGTCCCCATTGACTGTAGTCTAAAATACCAAGAATTTCTGATACACGGTTGCTAACAAAAGTTGTCCATTTGCTTGCTCCACCCTTAAGCCATGCCAGAACTATCGTTGAATCGGTCCACCCGTACAGGTTTTCCTTCGAAATATTCATGACCTGAGAGACCTCAGAGAGCAATTTCGCCGCAAGAGCTGCGCCACATAATTCCAATCGGGGAATAGAAAGTTCCTTCTCCATAGGAGCAACCTTTGTCTTCGCTGTTATCAAATTAACATGTACAAGGTTATTGTTGTCAATAACACGAACATAAACTGCCGCTGCATAGGCAGCTCTAGATGCATCTGAAAACGCATGTAGTTCCAAGCAACTTTGCTTAGTGCAGTGAATCCATCTAGGGATCTCAATCTTTTTAATTTCTATCAGTTCTTTTCTAAATTTGAGCCATTCTTCTCGTAGTTCATCTGTCAACAGATCATCCCAATCTAAGTGTGCCTTCCAAATTTTCTGAATGATTATCTTAGCCGAGATCACCACTGGTGCAATCCAGCCCATTGGATCATACAATCGAGCAATATCCGATAGTACTTGTCGCTTTGTGATTGGATGTTTCGACTCTGGTAAATTAACAGTATATTCAAATTTATCTGTCTTTCTGTTCCATTGTATGCCAGGTACTTTAAGCATGTTGTCGTTCTTGATAGGCACTGATTGTTCTTTGTTGTGTTTGTCTTTTCCGATGTGATTTAAAAGATCAGAACTGTTAGTACTCCACTTTTGCAGTTGAAATCCTCCAGAGGTCATAAGCTTGTTCATCTCGTCATAAATTATATTAGCTTCAGTCTCCGTGTCACATCCAGTCATTAAATCGTCTATATAATAATCGGTCTTTGTAATCTTCGCTGCCACTGGGTAATATTGTTTCTCTTCTTCAGCGAGCCTCTGCAGTGTTTTGACTGCCAGATAGGGTGCACATGCAGTCCCGAACGTAAGAGTTAATAATTTATAATGCTGTATCGGCATGTCTGGTTGAGGTCTCCAAAGAATTCTTTGGAAATCCACATCATCTGGATGTACCCTCACTTGCCTGTACATTTTGACTAAATCTGCGACAATGCAGATAGCGTGAGTTCGCCATCGCATTAGTAAATGTCGCAAATCTTGTTGAAGTTTTGGACCCACCATAAGATTGTCATTAAGAGACACGTCGTTCACGCCTTTGCTCGAGGCATTAAAAACAACGCGAACCTTTGTAGTTTCTTTGTCGTCCCTAACCACAGCGTGGTGTGGCAGGTAGACAGCCTTTGGATTATCCGTGTGTTTCTCTTCGACAAGAGCCATGTGATCAAGAGTCACGTATTCTTCTAAAACCTTTTTGTAATCTTCATAAAGCTTGGGATTTTTTAGAAGCCTTCTCTCTAAAGAATGTAATTTTCTCTCTGATATATCCTTGGACTGACCGTACTGACATTCTGGATCTTCTTCTTTGAATGGTAATCTAACAACGAATCTTCCTTCTTCGTTCCGAAACGTCGTAGCCTCATAAAAATTCTCACATCTCTTTTCTTCATTAGAAAGTTTCTTCTGAATCTGATCTGGTTCAGCCTCTAGTTCCCAGAAACGTTTAAGCCAGTCGCCCTCTTCTTTGACCTGTAAGTGCATGGTCAAAACATGGTTCTTCACTGAAGTTGTACTTGATAGTTTTCCTGACAAAACCCATCCAAAGACCGTTTCCTGCGCCATAAGATTTCCTTTGGGGTGTTTCATCATGCCACTCAATAAAATATTGCTGTAAACTTCAGCTCCTAGCAAGACATCAATCTTACCTGGTGATGTATATCCTGGATCAGCCAGCTGCAGACCCTCCAACTCTAACCAATCAGGTGTGTTCAGCATGTCACAAGGAAGCATTGAGGTAAGTGAGCCTAGAACATAAGCTTTTACCTGAATAGATAACTGCGGATTGTAACGTGATTCTACATATAAAATTACCGTATGTTTTACATGCATTTGACCGTCTCCCAAACCTGACACAGTACCGTTCACATTTGTGCGTTTTAAACCTAATAATTGTACAGTCGCTTCGGTAACAAATGAGGCCTGCGAGCCCTGATCTAACAATGCACGAATCAAAAGTTTACTCCCTATATTTGAACGAGCCTTCAAAACAGCGGTCGCCAGTAGTACGTTATAACTTTGATTTTTCTTAGAAAAATTCACCACAATGTTATTTTCAGAGGTAGAACTACTCTGTAACTGATTCTGTTGTTCCATCTTTGGTTGGTTATTTTTTCTTGTAGTATTTTCACTATTTTGTTTTGTAAATCCCTCCCTGTCCATATGTAACATAGTATGATGTCTTCGTGTACATTTCTTGCAGCACATAGGGTTTTTGCATTTACTAACCATATGACTTGATTGCAAACAATTGAAACATAAACCCTTTTGTTGAACAAAATCTTGTCTAGCTTGAGTAGGGAAATCAACAAATTGTTGACAGAGATTTAAATAATGAGCTTCTCCACACAAAGAGCATAAAATGTCGCCTTTTTTCCTATTTTCTTGCACAGCTGAATGAAAAGATTTCGATTTATTTGCAGGTTTCTTAGTTTGATTATTCGGCTTTGAAGATTGTTTGCCAGAATCGATCATCTCTAAACTCCGAAATCTAGACTCTAAAAATTCAATAAGCTGGTTCAAAGTAGGTAACTCTTCAGTCATAAAACTCATTTGCTGCTCCCATTGCTTATGTGACTCTGTATCTAGTTTAGAAACGATTAAATATATGATAACTGCATCCCATGAGTCTGTCTCGATGCCCATATTATTTAATGCTTGAAGACAAGAAGTGGTAGTATCAAGTAATTGTTTAAGTCCAAGTGCAATGTCTGCCATAACTTGTTTTTGAGAAAATAATGTGTTCATGATTACATTACAGTTGTAACGTTTGTTGTTGTAACGTTTAGTTAGTTGTTTCCAAGCCTCGTTGTAGTTTTGATCAGTAGTAGCAAAATTACGCAATAATTTTTCAGGTTCTCCAGTTATACTGCTTTTTAAATAATGTAACTTCTGTACTGCTGATAATTTTTCATTTTTATGTATTAGTGACACAAACAAATCATGAAATGTTTGCCACTCCTCATATTTGCCTGAAAAGGTTGGCAATTGTATTCTTGGAAGCTTAACTTCATTACAAGGTGGTGTGCTGTTTTTACCGTTAGTTCTCGAATCGTCTTTTTGCTCAATAAACGGTTCTAACGCGTCTTTAAGATCTGACATGTATGATGTATAGGTTTCTTCGAACCAATCATATTTATCATTTTTGAAATATTCTAATGTGCTCATTTGCTCTGTCGGCAGCGATTGAATCACTTCACGATGATTGCGAATGAATGTTTTATACAAATCCTGTAAACTCTGTATTCTTGTTTCTAAATAAGATTTGGTTATTCTGGTTTTCGGACTTTTCTTGAAATTAATCTCTGCTTTTTCCAACCGTTCGCAAAGTTCCTCTTGTATTTTTAATATTTTAGATGCCATGATTGAGTATTGTTCGTAATTATACGGTAAAATGTAATTAAAATATTCGAAATCAATGAACAAAAGTCAAGTCCACATGTATCACGAATTGAGGTTATGTAGTAAACAAGAGTACACTTTAAAGATGCAATCGTTCAAAAAATGCACTAATATTTCAGTTTGCACGATGTAAATTTGCATATGTTTAAGTTTATTTATGTAGATATTCAACACACTTTTAGGTAAAAATGTCTAAATTAGCGAAATAACTGATACTCCATTTTTGTTGCACTTTCTATGTCTATTACTCACGATTACCAGTCCAAATCACGGGGTTTCGGCACCAATGTCTAAATTCACTGATAGATTAGGGTTAGGTCTCAAAATCACATTAAAACACTAGACTTTCTTTCAGTTCAGATTAAACACAGATTTACTTTAAGCACATAACCACCACTTTATACATTGTAACAATAGAAAAAAAACAAGTAAGAAGAAATTTAACCTAATTAGCAGCCTTATATGTATTTGCCTGTAACATTTCGATACCGCGATGCAGACAACGTACGGCGCCATCTAGCGTAATTTTTAGGAAACAATATTATAAGTAATGCGATTTTGACACATATATGTACTGACTATCATTTGTTGGGCCTTTGAGTGTGTTGTGTTTATTATTTATTTGTTTAGCTAAGTTTCTATAAAAATATTTACAACGTAGGCAACCCGCACCGCACCGTTATATTCAGGTAATTAACTAAATTTTAAAATAGAAAAAAAACATCAATGGTATTCTGAATTCAGGGTTTCAATTTTGCTAAGCTGTCCGTTACATCCTGTATATATTACATATTGAGAGAACTTTTTATTTTCTTACGCACACCATATGACTTAGTTTTATATCTTATTAGATCGGTGTCTCATGCATATTTTAAAAGTATCTTCTACAGATATAGCCACGTGTTTGTCTAACAAAAAGTAATTATGCAAATTCAGAAACACATTTTCAGTTTCAACAAATGAAAAATGTACTTACTTACGTCCTTACGAAAAAGTCTATAGAAAACACATTTCGCATCGCACGAATACCCGGCGACCGAGCTAACTTTGGCGAAATTTACATTTTAACTTATCGACTCTCGCCTTTGTCTTTATATTCACATTTCATTGGGTACACGATACCTTCTCAAAGGTATTACAGAAGAGTTATTTATAGAACGAAAAAGAGAATGTGAAATTAATGGTATATTGTTCAACAAGGGATGAAAGTTACCGATTGCGATGAGAGTGCTGGGTGCTTCAATGCATCCGAGTCAGCAACCGCACTTTCTCCCGAGTGATACATAGTACTTTATAGGTACTATATTTCAGACCACTATAATTTAGTCCATACAATGCAATGTTAGTACTACACCTACGAGGAAAATATGAAATAATAATCAAGACCACATCCAAATAAATTCAAAATCAAAAGAAGAGCCATATAAATCTGCTCGGAATTTTTTACTTTTTTAGATTAGAAGCTATGCAGAAAAAACAAGCATCAGTGACGCCTTCTTAGGACACCTCGAAAAGTACATATGAAGGAGGTCCTATTTAATTTTCTGGCAACGAAACTGTTCAGAAGTGAATTTTCGAATTAGAGTTGTTGAAGATATTCTTTATTTTGCCAATTTCGTGATATTTTATTCAATTTGTAGGATACTCATTTTATTATACAGCTTTTTGTGTCGCGTATGAATGTTTTAATCATTTTCAATTTTATTTACTCGTCCTATTATGATTATTATTGAAATTACAATCATAACATCGTCAAAAGTCAACATTAGTAAGGTTATAAAAATGTCAATTTAGTGATTCATTCTCGTTCTATTTATTCATTTACATGAATCGTGGTTTTGATAACGAACGCTTACTACTAGGATTTGAACCCGCAATCTTTCGGTTACAAGTCTGGTTCATTACCAACTGGGCTATCACCCTTCCTATTTTTTTGAGTACTGTTTTTTTATTAATTGGCGACCACAAAATCTCTCATTGTTAAGCGAAATTGGGACTCTGAGGCGTACCTCAGCAAAAATACTCAGCAACAACAAAACCTAACAATCCAAGCACGTTTGAACAGTTCATTTATGTTAAAACTTTATGCAAAATGTATAACTACATACCTAAGTACTTATGTCGTCTGCATCTTGAAATTCGCTGCAACCACAGAAGTTGCAGCTTATAAGAACGAGTTTGTATGAAGTTCACCATATGATTAGATGCATGTGATCTTGTTTCAATGTGTGGTAAATGTTGACTTCGTGATTTCAGCTTATAAACTCTTATTTAGTAAAACTATAAGACCTTTTGGTCGCCCTCTCGTAATCTTATTATATTTCTTAGGTAATTTGCATACAAAGGCGTTATGCAAGTTAGGAGTTCTGATCAGAATGGTTATTACCAGTTCCAGTTACACACGAAGAAAATATGTATCTTGCGAAAATAAAAAGGTACAACTTTGGGGATATAGTCATTAAGGTTCAGAATTATCGTGATTTGTTTTGTAAATCGTTCTTATTTACTACATATTTTATTTTATTACCCTTAAAATTGTACCTTTTATTAAATACAGTCACATATAAAGGTTTATATTGATCTCTTAGAGATCCACAATAGCTGTTTTTTTGTGGTACAGATATGGCTTGATACAATTATTATACATTTAGGCGTTTCGTCAACTTTAGACTGTATTTATCTTAATGCATATCCCATCTTGGTATCTATTTAAAATGTTGGCATTAATAGAAAGGTATTAACAAATGTCCTTAACACTCCATAATCAGTGTTTTAATTTCTAATTGAATAGGTTTTTTGCTGGACACAAATTTTCGTAGAAAAGAGTTTTTTTAAATATTCTAAGCTATTTTCCAAACATGGAACAGTTCAAATTACGATTATGAAACAAAGACGAATTGATAGCTTCTATTTTAAATCTGTTTAAAATATCTATCCCATCTTCGTAATTAAACATCTGTTGATCAAGTCGCAGGTGTTGGACCGCTATTGATAAATTGAAATAGTGTTGTGTACTCTAAGAAATAATGAACTGAGACAATCAACTGACTAAAACCGTGGCTCTTCAAACTGATTTGGAATGAAAACGATCACAATGGATCAAACGTGTTTGAAATAATAGGTCCCTCCACGAAAAAAATCTTGCGCTGAATTATTTTTAATAATAAATTAATAAATATTCTCGGATAACTCACGCAGCGCCATCTAATCCAAGTATTTGTTGGCAACCCCAAATCTTTTTATTGTCTTTTGGCAAATTCGGAAAATTTGTTGAGTTTTCCAAATAATAAATATAAAGTGTTCAAGTTCGTTTTGCGTTTCCTTTGGCTGCACCAGCAACACCAAACAGTTCAGCTCACCCTGCTACAGTATTAAATTAACAAAAACTTTATTTAAAAATGTTTGTAGAGACGTCTGATCATCATTTTCGAGTAACGTTGGTAAATAACAAAAACTTGACGATTCCGGGAAAAAAACTTTTATTGAAGTATTTGCTAAGCTGTCGCTTACACCCAGTACGTCGTATTGAACCCAGGTAGAACCCATGGACAAAGGAGAAGCAGCAATTAAAAACTTTTCTATCAAAAGGGAAAACAAACAACAAAACAAAAGTAAGTCTGAAAGGTCTTTGATTAAAGTCGACAGTCAAATTGTTGTGCTAACTTGATCTTTATTTAGTAAACATTGTCTGCCGGTAGGGAAACATCTTTATTTTCAGTTTTTTGGGGTTCAGCAGCTCTAGCACGATAACGACAAACTCGCGCTCGGCTCACGCTGAAACTTCACTTTGATTGCGCGAGGGTCCCGCGCAAAGGCTTGCTCGCCCTATGGCGTTGTCACATAGGACCGCGGTGTTGTCGCGGCGCAGTCACTATCGTACTCGGCCTGCTGTTGCAGTATAATGGCGAATTTTAAAAGAAATGTCACTGCCGTACTCAGAGACGTGAATTAAAGTTAAGAAGTAATTAAACGTCATGCTATCTTTGTTTAAATCAGAAAGAGTGAAAGAGACAACATCATAGTTTAACAGTACTTAACTTTAATTGACGTCTCTGAGTACGGCAGTCAGTGTTTAAAATATGTCTTGGGTGACTTAAATTCGTTAGCAAAACTTAGGGATGTGAGTCAGCCCACGAAACTGAAGAACTTTCTTTCAAGGAACATAGGTCCGTTAGCTGTTTTTGCATTTTCATACAACTTGTATGGTCTGATGATTTTCCTTTGTATTTAAGCCGACATTTTTTTTAAGAATTTCATATAGGTTCCTTGAAGAATTTTTTTCAGTTTCACAGAGAAAATCACTGTTGAAAATTTCGCTAAATAATTTAAGAAACATTTTTTTCCACTTTATCTCAAAAAAAGGATACACTTTAAAAGAATTAGTCTTAAAAATAAAACTAATAAAAACGTCAAGTAGTGTCGAAAGTGACGTCATTGTACACAGTTCTTCAAATTACTTTTGTGAAAATAAAATCGGAGGAAATAGTTGAGGGTTAAAAACTATTTATAATTAGTTACTTCGCTAATCGTTATTACTTACGTTGATAGATTTTCATAGCAGTTGAGACGGGCTTGAAAATTCAAAAGTTCAATCTTCGTAGCTAAGCTATTATGGAACCCTTAGACACGAAGTTGTTTATCCCTGACCTCATTTTCGTAATCTGTCGAGGCAGAAAGTCCACGGAGACTATAAACAAAAGATTGTGAATACTTCGGACAAATTGTTTGGGTTATCTTTTGTTTTAAATTTGGAGGGAGGCAGTGTATTGGGCCTTTTTAGACTAAACCACTAACCAATGGCGTCTGAATGGTGATGCTGCAGCTCTAGCACGACAACGACAAACACGCGCTCGGCTCACGCTGAAACTTCACTTTGATTGCGCGAGGGTCCCGCGTTGTCAATGTTGACATTTTGACATAGAACCGCGGTGTTGTCGCGGCGCTGTCACTATCGTACTCGGCCTGCTGGAAGAATAATGGCAATAACTTTTTCTGCTCAGTTTGCGAAGTTTAGACCTATATAAACGTCATACAAATAATGACAGCAGCTCGAGCACCAAACTCGCGCGGCGCGCCACTCGGCTGACGCTGAAACTTCACTTTAATTGCGCGAGGGCCTCGCGCAAAGGCTTGCTCGCCCTCTGGCGTTATCAATATTGACATTTTGACATAGGACCGCAGCGCATCAGCTTCATGACGCGCGCTATCACCATCGTACTCGAGCTGCAGATACCTTGACATGGTTACTGCTAACTGAATGTTAAGTTGAAAGGTAGTAAGGCAAGTACTACGTTCGCCACCCTAACGGTTTGACATCTTTCAAAATAAAAGTTTCATATAATTCATATGACATACTTGTCATATTTGTAACAGAGCTGCGAAAAAAGCTAAATTTTAATTAATTAGTATTATCTTTTTTTGAAACACCTTGTATACGATGTTACAGACGGACACACAGGAACACAGATACAAACTTATAACAGCCCTCTTCTTTGTCGGGGTTAACCCGTCGCGCGTTTGTTTACGCGGCGCGTGCGATACAAATCCTGCACACACGGGTGTGCACGAATCGTGCGAGGGTTATTAAACAGTTGGCAAGCGAATCTTGCCTGGTGACCCAGCTCTAATACCTTTTTGTCGGTTTTTTCTAGGGGTTTCAGTTTAAAAGGCTCATACTTTTACCTCATCTCACGTATAGTTCAAACAAGTCTTTGTTTGCACCAAAATGGAGCAATCACAAAGTTTTGTGTTTCTCATTATCATATTAATTATAACCGCAACAAGATATTTCTTGGAGATGGCAACATTTAACTCCGTACCTATTCAGATTTACTCACTTTTATTCATTGATTTACTATTTTTTTTCTAATGTCGTCATATATTTAGATTTACCTACTCACTTTTATTTTTGCACTAGTTACGAACTTGTTAATTAAACGACGGCCAATTGGCGCTGTCTCTTGATCGACGCTCCTGGGTTAGAAAAAAGCAGATGTTTTTCTCAGGTCATGGGTCTTCGTGTCGGTCTTTATGTATGTTCAAAGGGGCCCATGAAATAAGGGAAAACCTAAGTGTGGGCCTTGGACCAATAAACAATGTGGGCTTTAAAGTGTATGTAAAAAAACGTTATTTGACGGTAGCTTGATTATTTAGAGAGGGCTTCATTCATTATACAAGTATTTGTAAAAAATGTAAGTCTATAAATTAGTTAGCGAAACTTTAGGGTGTAGTTTTTTTAACTTAAATTGCTAAGTAGACTAAAGTAAGATAGTTTTATTATTATCTCTAAAGGAAAAATTAGAAATATTCATTAAGGTTCCTTGTAGAAAGTTATTCATTTACGTGGGCAGATTCACATCAGTAATTTCGAAAATACAATTTGCAAATACTGCATAACGGACTGGTATATACATAATATTGAATAGTTAATAGGTAATACTACCGATAGGGATAATTTAATAAATCCGTGTTTGTTTATTCCCCAGCCAACCTAAATTTCGATCCCTACGGCGGTTTAATCCCGAAACCCAAATAAATCAAATAGACCTAAGTCAATTTCAATTATATTATTCACTAGTCAAACTCTAAATTGGTCAACAAACCGTAACATATAGTTAAACCTATTTTGAATCTTCAAAGTTTGCAATTAATTATTTACCTGTACTACTCCTATACTACCACTACTACCTGTATAAAATAATCTATATTTTATACAGGGCTTTAGTCAACCTCTCTGATGGTTAATCAGTCCATGAAACTGCACAACTTTCCCAAGGAACATAGGTCAAATTACGAAAAATAAATTTTGAGTTCACATACAAACTTCATCAGCATATAGCGCATTTTGTATGGGAGATCAAATTTTTTTTTCGTAGTTTGACCTATGTTTCTTGGGGAAGTTGTTCAGTTTCATGGACTGATTAACCACCCGAGAGGTTGGAAGAGATTTACCTAAAGCTTTGTATTTATATATAATCGGTTTCTGAAAAACGGCTCTAACGGCTTTGTTGAGATTCACAGGATATGTTAGGAAGGTGATTTTGGTTAAAAATCGAATTTTTATCAAAAAGAAATTCTAGATAAATTTGATTTATCATCCTTTTTATTTACAAAAATTGAAAGTTCCTGCACTTTCTGGCAAATAGGAAAATTTTAGTTACAAAAAGATGATAAGAGATGGCGCCTCGGGAACCTGTACGGTACGGGAACCCAGGTACTTCTTATTAATATTACAAAAATAAAAGATTTAATTGTTTCGTTTCTTCCGGATTAAATCAAAAACTACTTAACCAATTAAAAATTACTCGGCCTGCTGGCAATAACTTTTTTTGCTCAGGTGGCGAAGTTTAGACCTATATAAACGTCATACAAATAATGACAGCAGCTCGAGCACCAAAGTCGGGCAGCGCGCCTCTCCGCTGACGCTGAAACTTCACTTTAATTGCACGAGGGCCCCGCGCAAAGGCTTGCTCGCCCTCTGGCGTTATCAATGTTGACATTTTGACATAGGACCGCAGTGCATCAGCCTCATGACGCGCGCTATCACCATCGTACTCGAACTGCAAATACCTTGACATATTTGTATGGGAGATCAGCAAGTACATAGGCTATATAATTTTCCCAAATTCCTACAGGAGCGAAGTCCCGGGCGGAAAGCATATACTATAAATATGTGAAAGTACGTATTCTGTTTGTTCTTCATTCATATTGTAACGGAGCAACGGATCGAAGAGATTTTTTTGCATAGAGATAGTTGAGGGCCTCGAAAGTAAGACTGGATAGTTTCCCACGCAAACGAAGACGCGGGTGGAAAGCTAGATACTTACATAAATAGCTTACATTCTTCCTTTGTTTATTTAGTTATCGTAATTAAAAGCAAACATGTTTAACAGCAGTTTACATCAAATCGTTATGGCGGTGGTTCTCGCATTTATCATAATGGTGAATATTAAAATTTCATTTCGGCATAAGAAGATACTTAGTAAGTCCCTTTATAAGTAGAGCAAATGGCATCTGCTGCAATTGGGAGCTGTGCCAACGGAAACTTTGGGAGAGGCTGTAACAAGTGTGTGCTCAAAACTAAGGCTCTTGAGAACTCTTCCGAACATCTGAAGATTTAATTTCATTTTCATATTGAGTACTAGTTTTCCGCCCGGTACTTCGTTCCCGTGGTAATTTAAAAAAATGATGTAGCCTAGTGTTAATCCAGGGTGTCTGCTACCTGCATACCAAATTTTATCAAAATTGGTCCATTCGTTTGAGCGCGAAAGAGTAACAAACATCCATACAACCATACTTACAAACTTTCGCGTTTATAATATTAGTAAGGAAGGATACCCGTTCTACCAAACAGTAACTGTATCACATTAGATACAGAATTTGTATCGCACGGCGCGTAAACGAGTGCACGACGGGGTACGCTAGTTATTAATAAAAAGATACCAATCATCCTTCCTTCTCGTGTTAGAAGGTATAATAAAGTATGTGGCGAACTTGACAATTTAAAGTTAACCTGTGCTAGTAGAAAATTCAATCCATGCCAGTTTAGCAAAATAAACACAAAACCATGATGTATATATAGTGGACTTGCAATTTAAAGTTAGTAATCGGATACCAACTTCTACCGTTGAACACATTCGTGAAAACCCACCACATTGGTTACCGAATGAGATTGAATTCGAGCAGTTTGAAAATAACTCTAGTTAGATAACAACTTACAGCTTGTTGGATTAGTGGTACGAACGAGATTCAGCAGCTTTTCACCTAACATTGTCTTAAAAGGGGGAAAACTCGAACGTTTTAAAAATACTGCAACGGTTTGGCCACCACATAGAAACTTTTAGCTTATATCATTCAGATGTATCAGCTTGCGCTTGTATTTCTGAGTTCATTATATTACACTGGAAAGATCACGTTAGGAATATCCGAATTTGACGAGCATATAGGTATATGACGCGAATTATGAATATGGACAAAGCGAAAGAGGTATGTTTAGATCTTAAGTAGATAACGTCCGCGTAAATACGATTTATAACAGTTTTTAGTTCAACCTATTATCAACTATGACACCTCAAAAAAAGATGTGAGCTAGAGACGTGAGCTCTTATTTACTGAGACGTTTTTTTTGCGTAAATCTGATGTCTAGTTGGTGTATTTTTAACCGACTTCAAAAAAGGAGTCTCAATTCAACCGTATATATATATATTTTTTTTTTAATGTATGTCCGCGGATAACTTCGTCGTTTATGAACCGATTTTGATTATTCTTTTTTTGTTGGAAAGGGAGTATCCCAAGGGTGATCCCATGGTAAGGAAACCAGGATCTCATGGTGAAATCCTGAAGACATTGAGGGAAACTCTCGAAAAAATTGTCTTTTTGGGATTGAAGTCGGTGACTCTTACGTTTTTGACGTGGAAAATTATTGATCGAAGATTTGGATATTAGTTGTACCAAATGGCAATCTGTTACCTCTACCTCTTCGGACAAAGGCGTGACTTTATGTACGTATATGTGTACGTATTATATTTATACAGGATTTTTCCTTCTTTACTCGACATTTCATCCTTATCATCCTTCCTTAAAGCTCGTATTCCTTTTATTTACCCCTAACGTCGGCTATGTCATGGTTATTAATTGACATGAGTGTGTTTTCTTCCATCGATCAGTCTCTAATTCATTCATGACACGCGCTGTGACAGGATTTTTACTTTTTGAATATTTTATCATAGCCCAGGGTTTCTCAAACTTTTGGCTCCACGAACCCTTGTTGAAAGTTTCCAGATGACAGCGAACCCCTTGACTAACCAAAGGTAACAAATACAGTGTCAAAAGAAATATATTTTTAATATTAATGTGATGGGTGTTTCTTGCCGCAAATTAAGTCAATCTTGGGAGTAATTTTGGACAAAGTGCCGCACGTGCCCGCCAGTCATAAAGCCGCCGCCATTACGTAAATCTTGCCGCGAACCCCCTACCGATGAATGGCGAAACCCTAGGGGTTCGCGTACCCCACTTTGAGAAATCCTGTCATAGCCCTTGGTGCAGCTTTGTATAGGTAGGTTCCAATGACGATGTTAATTTTGATTGAAACGATATCGATTGGTTGAACATTTTTCATGTTCATAAGCGGGTTATATGAGAAAGTAACTTTGTTCAGAAACAGTGTAGTATGGCGAATCAGCGTTCCAACACATTATAATTCCTTATGTCTAATCTGCTTATAAATGACTAGCTTTCCGCCCGCGGCTCCGCTCGCGTGGACTACAGGTTATATTGTGCCCAACTGTGGGATAAGGCGTAAAAGACGGACAGACAGACAGACGAGTTACTTTCGCATTTATAATATTAGTAAGTATTTACCTAACTAACCTAACCTAACAATGCTCTCAACATAACCACGATCTTAAACGTCATCTTAATATAATGTGTAAGTGTTTTTTGTTTTTGATGATTTTTTGTAAAACACAATAATTTTTGAAAATCAGCTTAATTGGCGGAGTTATCGCGTAACAAACATATTTTTTTTTAACAGCGGGCAAAAAGTTAATACCTAATTCACCCAATAAATGTCAGAAGGGGAGGTACGCAGTCCCGTCATGGCACTTTCTCCAGTCATTTATTTCCGCGTCACCCCTCCTGAATGGAAGATGGAGTATTTACTCACACCTCTCCAGCAAGCGTTTTCTAGTTCACTGCGCACAATATCGACATTCAATAAGCAAAATTATACAGTTATCCGAGTTTGCAGAGATTGGCAGCCGATCCAGAAATTGAAGCTTCATTTGGTTCAATTGATATCTACATAGTTCGATGTCTAAAGAACTCCGAGAAGGTGTCAATACTGAAGTTTATGGACATTCAACTGAGTAGGTCTCTTAGAGAACATGTCGGGTAAAAGAAGACCAGGAAAAATAGGAATACTTCTGACGCACTGCACTGCATGTAACAGTAAATAAATGATTTGTCTGTCTGTCTGTCTATCTGTCTGTCTGACTCAGAATCATGATGATTGGAACTTTGCCTTTGCTCTACAGTAGAAGAGGCCTTTACTCTACATGCTACAGTTAATGACGAGCTGAAAATGATTTTTCTTCTTTGAGCTCTTTCCCACTACTGAAGGTTGGTATTATAGCGTAGCTCGAAGGGAGCTGGTATCGGGAAAGAACTATAGAGACCTGAGAAAGCTAGAGAATCACGTTTATGGCATTTATTGATTTAGAGAAACCTAACTGGCGCGGCCGAAGCAATGGGAGGTAATGCGTCACATTCGTATTTCCACGCCAAAAGCTACGAATGATTTTGATTACAGAATCCATAACAAAAGGCATTCTAAATATATGGTTAAAGTGGGAGGTATAGAACATCCACATTATTCAGTTCCACATTTGTGTATAACCCACCGAATAAAATAATTCAAGGAAAGACATATTTCCAAGTTTTGATGTTTTCATGACATGATATCTTTGGTTGCCCTTTCCCCTCGACTTCAATCTCTTTAACTGTTGAAAACTCATTAAGTATTACATAATAAGATAGGTATAAATTATAAAAAATCTATAAAAAATATATAAAAAAATTAGTAAATTGTTCGGTTGTAACGGTATCAACCCACCCCAATGATTTTATTTCATTTTCAGAGTAGTCGATTACCTTTCTTAGCTGTGATCGTCTATAAAATTTCATCAGTAAACTAGCTTTATTATTTTTCTTTGTCATTTTGTTGACTTTATTTGACTTCATATATTTGTCACCATTAGAGAGAGTACTTAGGTCAAGACTTTTATTTTATCTCAAGATGTTTATTCTTCGTAATAAAGACAGGAAGGCAAATACATGACTTAATCCTGAGTTTATTAAAAGGTTTTGTCCATAAACAAGCGGAATACAAGATGCAGACGCCGTATTTCATACCAGGACGAACCGACAGTAGAAAGCCTTACATACCCTGCTTGTAGATAGACAAAGATAATGAGTTACTAATAATAAAAACAAGAAGGCAAATACATGACTCAATCCCGAATTTATTAAAAGTTTTTACCCGTAACCAAGCGGGATACAAGATGCAGACGCCGTATTTCATACCAGGACGAACCGACAGTAGAAAGCCTTACATACCCAACTTGTATTACAGATATAGCAATATTCTTTATTTGTGGGGCCCCATTTATATATTTGCGCTTTTATTATGTATTTGTAATTGTGTATTGCTGTAGTCTATGACTCAAAGTCCCTCTCTTTATATGGTATACTCAGTAAAAGGAAAACTAGTTTTATAACAATGATATTGAGAGATTATAAATGAGGCTTGAGTTTTCTTGATCATGAGAGTTATGAAATTAAACCAACCAAGACATTTCAGGTGATTTATTGGGGTAATGCATAGGAAATCAGTACATACGAGTATAAGCAAAGCTTAAGTGTTTTATAAATATTCAGAAATTGTTATGCGATCAACAATAGAAATAATTCAATAAATATGGAAAATAGCTCTTCCACCGCTACTTACTATAGCATGGAAGCCACAACAGTAGCGGTTTTTATTCTTTAGTAAACCGTTAGCCTCGGGGCAAGCCCTTGTTTCATACGGAGACACCGAGAGATTCTACTTTACTGAGCCTTGATTAGGCATTATAGATTTAACTGACTTTAATAGTCGCATAACAATCTCTTGCAGAATACAGGAAGTATAGAACGTCTTAGGACTAATACAGTTTTCCTTAGCTTTTATTGCGCCGGCCGGACACAAACACTACAACCAGTATAATAACAAGATTTAGGTAAATTCTAGACTAATTATACGTTATTTTCTAGTTATATTTAACAGAGAAAATGGCTGAAGGCCCACACGCGTGAGGTCAGTTTCACGGTTAAAACTTGAGTGTCCACCTCTTCCTTCTCTTCATCTTCAGCTCCTGCGCAGCCTGGAGCCGCCCACATCATCCTCATTGGTAAAACGATTCTTCCCGCTTCAAAGTAGGTCCACGTTTCATGTCGTCATTGGTTATGGAGCCTTTAGGGGTAGCCTGCGACATTGTCTCTTCTCTTTCTCGCAAGCGTCTTTAATCCACGCTCTCACTCGCTCCAGGGGTTGAACACTTGTGTGTCCGCTGGCTATTATGTTCCTGGAACTAGAAAACATTTGGCGAGACTCAATACCTCTTAAAATAATAAAGATAAGAAAGAATATTGTTTCTAAGTATAGAGAATAAAAACTCTCATAAATTTATAAAATTTATAAATTTATGGGTCACAAATGTTCGTTTCCTGGGGTGTTAAGTATTTCAAAGATTTACGCATTGCTTCTCAGCTTACACTTTTAAAATTTGTTGTAAAGGATAGTAAAAAATGTGTTCCTTTGAATTTGGCTGGTGCGGCTTTCTAATTTATAACATTCAATTTGATGTCTAGGTTGTACCGTCACACGGTGCGAATAGGACTTAAATCCACGACCCCAGAAATAGATCTTCTAGTGCTCTTACCAACTGAGCTATCGTGCCATAAAGTCAAGTGGCAAAACTTCTCATTCCCTCCCGCGGGTAAGAGTTTTGAAAAATTCTAAATTTAATTTAGTAGCATTATTGATTACTTGCTTTATTTTCGCGTGTTGATAAATACTTAATTTAACCTCTCAACAGCGCGACGACCTCAAAGTACCTCAAAGTACTTTAATTAGCAAATGGAAACGTTAATTTCGCACATTATTAAGCTGAAATTGTATTTCGTTGAAAAGCGTGATTAAAAATAAAGCAAAACATTCACATAAAAACAAATTAGCAAACACGATTTGTCAACAACAAAAAATGACGAATCACTGTTTGAAATTTCCGGCTGTAATTTAATTTTGTCAAAAAAAGCGACCAGTGATTAATGTATCCGAAAAAACTGACTGGCTGAGTAGAATAACTGTATTTTCAATTAATTAGTTAAACAGATTTGTGATTTTGCCCTGGCACAATTATTACCAATGTAAAGTGTTTAGGAGCTTTAATTAAATCTCGAAAAGGGAAGACTCTGATTAAAAAGGAAAATTGTCTCAGCATTTTGTGAAGGAATTAGGAAATTACGTCACGATCTGTTGCGGGGGCTTCTTGGTTTTAATTCATTTTATTAATTTACTTCTCAATAATTTATTACCGTATCGCCAATTTTTCTATATTTTAAATGTATTTGACAATTTAGGAAAACTAAATTATTAGTCTTCGCTTCATTAGCTTTTTTTTATAGCTGACTTCGCAATGTACAGAGGGCCGCATATCAGGTTACCCATGCGTGCACTCTGTGCTGTTGCGGGTAACCTGATCCACTGGCCTTTGTGAGGAATTCATATTTATAGAAACTGTTTTTATTATTGAAATACCCATTAACCACATTCTCTCTGTCTATAATAAGATTAATAAGTGAGGCTTTCATAGACTCAACATCATTCGCCTGCGCCGTTTCCAATTTATTATCGGTCGGTAGTTAATTCCTTCCATTTTCTCTATTAGTTGTCATCTCAACACCGATTATAAGGGCTGAACGAGATAATAATACAAATAAATATCTCTAGGGTAAAATGTACACCTGACGCTTCATTTTGAAAACAAAAATAAAAACGAGCATTTAATCCAAAAGGTGTCAGAATTAAGGTATTCTACCCACGTCACAACTGACGGACGTATAAGGCGTGTATGACATGATTTGCAGCCTGTGACGTCATTTTATATATGGAATACACTCTTATTTTTTACACTTTTACACGCCTAGGGCGGTAAGCGACGGTTATGATAACTTTACGTGCCCCTTTTACGGCCGGGAATTCTTTGGGCAAAGTTTTTACTGTTACTGTGAGGTGCTAAAAGCGCTTTTGTTGTGAAAGGGGCGCCATCTCATGCCCTTTTCAATCGAGGAGCGAGTGAAATTTATGACCCGTAAATTTACGGGTTTCATTTCAGGATTAGCGTTATGCGAGGTATTGTTGCGAACCGTAATTCACTCGCGAAGATTCTAATCAGTTTTTGGAATGCGGTTTTTGGAATCCTTTTTTCCTGAACCTTTATACGCTTTGAAGATAAAAGGAGGTAAGCGTGTATTAAATGAAGTGGTGAGAGGGTTCGAATTGTGTTTGCTCTGATTGTAATACGTAAATACCGATTCAAAGTTTTAAAATAGACGTAAGAATTTTCTAAAGTTTTATGTAGGTATTACGAACACTGTGAAACATGAGTGTAATCTAACCTATTACTAATTAGAGGATGCCCGGGACTCTGTTCCCTTAAAATGTTCGTAAAATACTACGTTACAAAAGGAACATTTTTACCAAATTTCAGCTCTCTGGGTCCAAGGATTCGGGCTCGGCGTTGATGAATCAGTAAAACAGGACCTTACAAATTTTATATATTATGATTTTCCTCACTACCTGGTTACGAATATTTTGTTAGTAGCCGAAGGAGGTGTGCGTTTGTTTGTTATAAAGGGAACCCAGGCCATTTGTCATGTTAAAGAAGTTTCAGGTAAAATACTAACATTACTAACACTTCATACTCAAAGACCGACACTAGAACATCCCTTGTCATATAAGTCACAAATACATATCCACTTATTTTCATGTCTATGGGCGGAACCCGACTAATACAAAAATTAACACAAAATAGAATCATATCCGGAACCATCGAGGCATCAAACTGGTATAAATAAACAAACTTCGTCAGATCCCGTCGCTTGCTTTCTAAATATGTTACTTAATACAACGCGGTAGGTAACTATATACAAAAGTACCCTGTTTGTTCGGTAATAGCTGCGTAACAGTGTATTAAACTTTGAACAACCATGCGTGCCTGTAGGAAACACTCTGAACAACTTAGCTAAGTACGTGTAGTGTGGAGGGCGTTTGTGATGTTGTTTTACCTAGCTAAACTAGTGGGTAGACGCAGAGTTTGAGAGATAGAAGGGTTGTGACTGCCAATTTATGATTTTTGTGATACTTTTAGGAGAAAATTACATAAACTTTACAGTACCTAAGTTATCTACAGACCTATCTACACACATAAGTGATTCTAGACCTATAACTATACACGAATAACCATGGCCCGAGAAGAAACATCTGGTTTTTACACAATCATTTGCCCCACCTGGAAATCAAACCCAGGACCCATCGTTCAAGAGGCAGCGCTACGAAGACACGACCAAACCAGCCGTCTTACCTTGTACCTTATAGGTACACTTAAGTCACTCTCCCTCGGTTAGTTGGCTGGGTCAGGATTACGGAAGATTAAATAAAATACAGCTAATATTTAGTAAGAATGATGAGAGTACTCCTTCCTTAGAGTATTTGAATTTCAGTCAATTTAATATCTGAAAATGTGTAGACATCCTGTCCTTTCTATTCCCGTAGCTAGTCCCGAGGCACAGGGAGCAAGGGGTGCGGTACGCCCGGAGTGTTGTGATATCCTATTAGACAGGCTTGTAAACGTTGAGCTTTTTAATTAAGCCGGCTAACAGGAGGGAAACCAAATTGTTTGAACGTACGTCGCGATCCACTCAGCGCGGTTGCACGAGAGGCTTTTCTGCTCACTTATTAGAATTGAAATGGTCGGATTAAGTTTACACGGCCTTTGTTTGATGGGAGAAAAATTAGGAATATGTTTTTCAGCTTTACGTAAAAAAAAAAGTGAATAAATTAATAAATATTCTTGGACGATTCAAACAGCGCCAACTAACCCACGTCATTTGGCACTGTTAGGAGCACGTATTCACCTACATTTCCACTCGAAAAGCCGGCGTTATTATGAACGAGATTATGGGCGACGTCAAGGTCTACATTTACAACCTATTTCTTTCGATATCCCTTAACTCGAAGGTCATATTCTGTGAATAAAAATAATTTAAAAATTCCAAGGAACATATGTTCTTAAATGGGTATTTTCTTAGAAATCATCAAACAAAATTCAAATATTTCAAAATCTTTCTCTCATAAAACGAGTCCTAAGTTGGTACACTTTCATTGATAATTAGTTTCAATCATTTATAATTTAGAATATTAAATGTGACGTTGTCATTTCTTACGTAAAGGTGTTTTTTAGAAAACTAGCTTTCCGCCCGCGGCTTCGCCCGCGTGGACTACATCGTGCCCAGCTGTGAGATAAAATGTAACCTATATCCTTTCCCAACATCTAATCTTAGTACCAAAATTCATCAAAATCGGTCAACCGCTGTCCTTGCATTTTAAATCTGTCGTATCTTCGAAAATACATGCTGTAAACGGCAATATTGATCTATATTAAATGCACAATTTATTTAAAGTACTTTATTGGATAAGGATTAATGCTGTATTGCTTAAAATCGCTTCGTAAATAAGTCATTATTTCTCGTAAAAAGTAAATGAAAAAAAAATGGTTATTGTGAGTTATCCCTAAGAGATAGACATATACTATTGCGAACTTTTTTGTAGACCTTTTCAAGGTGCACAATACTGTAGTACATTATTTTGATCTATCTCTTAGAGTTCCGCCAGCGTTTGCAATGTAAGCGTAAAATAATGTGTTTATTTACGACATCACATTAGAAACCTCTAAAATAATCAGTGTTTCTCTAATATATTATGCATGTATTATACATATAAACCTTTCTCTTGAATCACTCTATCTATTAAAAAAACCGCATGAAAATCTGTTACGTAGTTTTAAAAATCTAAGCATACATAGGGACAGACAGACAGACAGACAGCGGGAAGCGACTTTGTTTTATACTATGTAGAGATTCTCATTTTTACCAAGTTTTTTGTATGAAAAATAAAAAAATTAAATTGTTAATAATTGAAAACTAATCTAAATATATAAAAGGAGAAACTGACTGACTGACTGACATAGCAACGCACAGCCTAAACGGCTAAACGTAGGCACTTGAAATTTGGAAATGACGTAGCTTAGGTACCGTAGAGGTGCACTAAGAAAGGAATTCCCGAAATTCCCACGGGAACGGGAATTAGCGGGAAAATTCTTTTGTATGAAAAATCTAAACCGCTTAAGTTAGACGCTTGAAATTTGGCATGCAGGTACCTTAGTAAACTTAAAGCTTAGTTGCTACAGGATATTGCAAAATTTCCACGGGAACGGGAGTTAGCGGGAAAAAACTTTTATATATAAAAATCTAAATCACGTAAGATAGATGTTTTCAATTGTGTACTCTGTACAAAAAAAAATTAACACGCAAACGAAGTTGCGGGCATCAGCTAGTGTAGGTATATACTACATATTTGATTCTTAAACGGTGGTCTCATTGATACTCTGGAGTTATGTGATATAAAAAGGAGCAGGTTGTATACTTAGTCTGATGTGCTGCTGTATTTACAACTTATTTACATTTTTTTTGAAATGTGTACTTATTATTCTATAACATCCAGACAGTAAATACCAATTGAGCTATAGGCTGAAAGCACATAAAACTTAACGAAGTGAACAACATCTATGTAGGATCGAAAAGAAGAAAAAATAATTAAAAATAACTCACAAAAATAAGAACTGAATCCTCTTTGGATAGAATTGAACGGCAGGAATTAAAAAAAAAGAAATGAAACATCGTTATTCAAAGCGTTTATTCATTAAATTTCATCGCAGTTCTTCAGCAAATGAAAATTGCAAGACAAACAACTTTTCGAGACGTCGTCAAAGGCTTTTAGCAAAGGGAATATGAAAGAACATTAAATGAAAATAAAAGAGTATATTAAAAATGTAAATAAAAGTGAGAAATGCAGTCAGAGGAGCAGAGAGCACAAAAAGAGGTCGTGAAGCGGGAACTCAAATAGAAATTACAGTTTCGTGCTTATTTTACGTAAAGATGTGTGAATAACTGATTTGATGAAAAATGTTCACGCCTTCGTTTTAAGGTTTAAGATTTTTACATTTGCCCAGCATTGGGACGATATATGCGAAACAAACGATTTTTTAGTGCTTTAAATTAATTAATTTAGACACATGAAACTAAAATCTCGGCGTCATAATTTTCTAATACCCAGGAGTTAAAAAAATCTCTTTTCTATGTGTAATAACGGCACCAATTCAAACAACAGTATACTCTGTACATTCTGATAAGTTGTCGTTTGTACAATGTACGAGTTTTACACATACCTTTCTGAAGAAAAAAAAATTTCACAGTTTTCGTTGTAAAAAATGTTTTGTTTATACTAAATAACCTTCCAAAGTTTGTATTGTTCTAAGATAGCAGCATTTATTCAAACGAAACGCGTATGATCTTTGCGCGAATATAATAATAATATATAAGTAATGAAGAGCGTATTCTCTGAAACGCTCGTAAAGCTAAGTAACTCGAAAAGAGGAATGTCCTGGGTTATGACAACGGAATACATTCCCAGCATAGGCGTTTCATAACTTTGCAGAAAAATAAAAGACCTTTATTGAACCCACGTATATTTTATTTAGCAATATCTGTCTTTATAACTAAACTGTGATCGGATCGGATCAGTTTATTTCATTTTTGTTATATTTTATTTTTATTACCGCTTAGTTACGTTTCTCATTATGTGTATTTTCTTGTGTCGTGGGTCCTCATGAACCGAGAATAAATACCTGCTTTTTACACAAATCAAACCCACGACCCGTCGATCAAGAGACAGTGTCACTGCCACTCAACAGCGCTGTATAGGTAAAACTGTAGCATTATGCTGAGCCAGCGCCGATTTCGTCTGTGCAACACAGCACTTTGTTTTTATTTTTGTAAGTGTTCTTATAATCGTATTTTTGATATTTTTGATATTTTTGTTTTTGTGTCTTTAAAGTGTCTTCTGTGTCTGTGTTGTACCCAAAATAAAGTTTTTTCAATTTTATTATATTCAACCAAACCGGCCGTCAATAAATCTATAAGTAGTACACATAGAACCTTCAAATACTACAATTGTGTTGGTGTCCCTTTTCAGTTTACAAGAACCCCCACAACTCACGAAAACATAAGATCCTTTGAGGTAGGATACCGTATGGCCGTACACAAAGGAGTGGCTAATAAAAGCCCATAATTTACCAGTTCCAGCAGTTTTCAAACTGTTTTACACGCCCTTCTTTGGTTTGGACCAACTTTATTTTTATTAAAAAAATCAGTGATAATATTTTGACTTTGCCGATTATTTATTCTACTTTTGCTGATAAGAATGAGCCTTTAGAACCCTTCACACGCTGTGCTTTATTATTGTACTAGTTTTCTACCCGGGACTTCGTTCCCGTGGAAATTTCGGGAATGAATTATACACATAAACCTTCCTCTTGAATCACTCCGTCCATTAGTGAAAACTGTATGAAAATCCGTTCAGTAGTTTTTGAGTTTATCGCGTTTAAATAGACCGACAGACGCGGTGGGGGACTTTGTCTTATAATTTAGCATAAATATAATAATAAACACTACATTGGCTGTTTTTGTAGAGTTTGTATTTATTTTATTTTATTTTTTACAGGTACATAGCATTTACATCTCCACAAGCCAGTGCAATGGGATTGAAATAAGGCAGGTCTTTTACACGAAGCTCTACAATAGTATTATATAGTATTTGTAAGATAAATGCGTATTTCCTCCACGCTGGACTGGGAGTGCTAGAAAAACTTAGAATGTACCACTTTTTCCAGGCGTACTATGTATAAAACTCAGTAAGTGGGACGCGAGGGTTTTGCTGAATTATGAACGAAAGGCTGACAACCTCTCACTATTATACATCATGTTTCACCTAATAACCCTAGGAATTTATGTCGAATGTGGCATCAAGTGGTTCTAGAACCATTGATACTCTGCCTCCCCCGATAGGGATGACAGGCGTGAGCGTATGTATATTGTGTATTGCGTATTTGGGATGGTTTCTCTGGGCTTTGTATTTCGAACCAGATTTTACGCCAGTTGTTATTATATACTGGTATTACGCATCTATATCACTTTGTTCCCCATCTCCTTTAGGAAAATTGTATCTAAATATCGGTCCAGGGTACCTACCACGATCGTTTAAAAGCATTTCTGTTTAGGATCCAACTTTGAACTGCTTCGCAATTGGAATGTTTTTTAAAATGGTACCACGATGCCGCTGCTTTTGAACTGCTCGGTTGTCTATGGTTCATTTTTATTTTTTAAATAAATTGTCACTGGTCTGCCTTTGAATCGTAACAGCGCCAAAATTGAATCGCTTATAAGCCATCATGGTATGAATAAGCGTTGCAGACTTGTTTAGGTCCTAAATTGGATCGCGCTAAGCAATCATGGTAAACCTCCTGATATTTTCGGAGCCTATTTATTACAAACAAAAATACAGAAACACAATATTTTCTTCCTAACAATTTTAGCGTAGTGTAGATTGACAATATAGTCTAAGATAGAAGTTAGAAAATCAAATCTCGTAGTTTAAGAACCACTACACTACATTGTTTAACCATTGTTTATGGGCACCGATGTGGCCTGTTCTTGTTACCCTAACGAGGAGTGACGTCACCCTAGTTACACCCTTCAGATAGTTTCTTAGCTGTTGCCTTCGTTATTGGTACGTAGCAATGTGGAAGGAACAGAACATAATTGTCTGTATCTTATATTTCAATCTTTACTAAGTAGTTATTTAAACTCCGTTTTTCTTCGAAAGATATTTTACTTCAGATGTCATGGTGACCACCTACTGTAATATATACTCTAAGGTGACCACTTTTATAGAAACAAGAATATTACAGTAGCAGAAACAGGAATTCCGAACTTGTTATACTTAAAATAAAAAAATGATAAACTCTACACACTCAAAGGCCCACACTCAGGTTTTCCCTTGTGTCGTGGAAAACACATAAAGACAAACACAAACACCCAAGACCCAAGAACAAATATCTGCTTTTTACACAAATGTTTGCCCTGACTGGGGATCGAACCCAGGACCCGCTGATCAAGAGGCAGCGTCCCTCCCACTCGACCAAACCGTCAAACCATACTTATTTTTAAACTAGCTGATTTCGTTCCGGTTTTTTTATCATTTTTTTTTATTACTTGAAACATTCCCGGGCGTCCTGCGGAACACTTAAATGGCGCTGACTCAGTATTGTGCTGCAGCTAAGCTGTAAAATATTTTTTTAAATAGAATAACTGTTCCCGTGTATCTGTCTTCCGTAACTCATGGACGTAATTTTCAACACAAATATAGGGCTGGATATATGAAACTTTTCCACGCGAGCGCTGTCGTGGGCGAAAGCTAGTGAATCTGTATCTACTAGTGTGTATATATATATATATATATATATAATACCCCTTAATTAATATATATAATACCCCTTAATTAATACCCCTTAAATTAAGATTCACTAACTTATTTAAATTCACCCCATAAAATAAATATGTAGATACTCATAACATGTATGTACAACTCCACCAAGCTAAGTTTGCAACTCGTGTCGATTTTATATATTTTTATTTTTTTCATTTTTAACAAAAAAATAAACTGTCAAAACACGAAAAAAAATTGTTGATCTCCCATACAAAATGCGCTATATGCTGATGAAGTTTGTATGGGAACTCAATTTTTTTTTTCCTTGAGAAAGTTGTTCAGTTTCATGGACTGATGAACCACCCGAGAGGTTGAAAGAGAGATACCTAAAGCCCTGATAATTACCGACGTATATAAGTAAATAAATAAAATAAAATAATAGCTTGGTCGAGTAGTACTCATGTTAAAAAATGAAAAAAATAAAAAATATATGAAATCGACGCGAGGTGCAAACTTAGCTTGGTCGAGTAGTACTTGAATAATGTAACGTAGGTATACAAAAGTAGGTATACGTAAACAATGGTTACGTAGTAGATAGAAATGCACTGAGAGTGCAGGCAGTTAAATTACAAATACAGAGTAATGAGTAGTGAATCCCGTTCTAACGAGACTACGAGACTCCACTACGGAGATTGTTTACGTTGTTAACTATTTCACGTAGTACGTGAATTTACGTGCCTCTTGGTTCACGTGGCTTTCTAGTATTGTAACTGGCTTTGGCTGAAATGATATATACTCGTAATCGAAGCTTCAGTCCTTAGTTAAAGATTGTTACGTTTTTTCACGCAACAACTGTTGAATAAATTTTGATGAACATTGAAGATTTAAGGCATGAGCTCATGTATGTGTGAATTTAAACTATGTTTTTGTCTGTATTTGTCGTGTGTTTTCTCAATCAAATACATAAAAAAGTAGTACATTTTCATCAGTGGCAGTTACAATTTTTTAAATTAGAGGTAATGAATAGGATTTTTTTTGTGTGTTTTGATTTTTTGTGATTACTTATCATAATATCCTCGCGATTTTATGTTCATATTTCATGTTCTCATGTTAACATCCACCTCCATGCTCACATTGTATCGATTGGTTTTAATTAGTGTTTCTCCCCAAGAAACTGGATAACTTTCCACTGAATCTAAATTAAAAAAAATATTTTCATAATATACTCAGAAAATCAGACGATCGCACAAGTTTTAGTTCGACCTATGGTTTTTGGGAAAGGTTGTTCAGTTTTATGGGCTGATTAACATCCTTAACTTTCGCTAACTAATACGGAGTCAGTATAGTCGTAACACACTTACAGGCCCACACTAAGGTTTTCCCTCGTACCGCGAGTCCCTTAAAACATACACAAAGACAGACGCGAACAAATTAAAAATATTGTAAACCAATTTAGAACCTCTTCGTTTATAAATACGTTTAAAAGAAACAGCAAGCTAGGAGTAGATATCATTTCAATCGCGGCCAGGCACGTCCTCGGCTGTGACCTCTTACTGACCCATTACCATACACAATTACTGTTCACAGTTCTATATACACCTTCTTCTATGTATACCACTAGCGTAGTTTGCGGTGGCATGTAAGCGTCGACCTTAATTGAACCAGAACGTGATTCCTTCTGAATGTAAAAGCTATAAAAAGATGCTTTGGTTCAGGAAATGTTGGGTTTTTTTCTTAGAAAGAGGACTTGACTTTGTTTAAAAATAATTTCGATTTGGTATTTTTAAAACGCTTACCCACTAATAAACGCTAATAAATAAAATAAACGCTACACACTCAAAGGCCCACACTAAGGATTTCCCTTGTGTCGTGGGTCCCTTGGAACACACATAAAGATAAACACAAACATCCATGACCCGAGAACAAACATCTGCTTTTCACACAAATGTTTGCCCCGACTGGGGATCGAACCCAGGACCCGCCGATCAAGAGGCAGCGTCACTACCACTCGACCAAACCGGCCGTCAAACTTAACTAGACTTAAAGGCTGCTTGACTTGAAGATGCGACAACTCGGTTGGCTAGAGCACCAAGAGATCTAATCCTGGGGTCGTGGGTTCAAGTCCCATTCGTGCCGAACATTTTTCTTTTCCAAAAAATAATTAATTTTCTTGGAAAATAATTTCGTCCCATAGCTAGGCAAAAGTCTAAAGACCCATGTTGACTTCTTTAAGTATATAATTCGTCAATATGACCGATCGGGGTGGTTAAGGGGTAGACGCCGCTTCAGGGTTCGATTTCCGGTCATAAAAAAAAAATACAAAATGTTGTTTAAATCGATTTCCTTTTCTCGGGTCTTGATGCCTATTCTGTGAGCCTACGACCGAATGTCAGTGAATCTCTGTCTTTGGCTATACAGATGACAGTGACAGGCAGAGACGATTATTGACCGTCTGTCGATCGTAGACCGACACTGCCTTATAAGTAAATATGGCGTAGCGTTGGAGTAACTTTTTTAAATCAAAGTTTCTGTTCAATCTTCTCTTTTTTCTATTGAAGTTTTTATAGAAACTTAAACGGAAAGAAAATACTCCAACGCTACGCCATGTTTATTAATAAGGCAGACAGAGTGGACATTTACTCTGTCTGCCTTATTAATAAATATGGCGTAACGTTGGAGTATTTGTTTTTTACATCCACATCACAACTTAAACGGATACAAAATAATAAAACCCCCCATTTTCCTAAAACAACGTCTGTTTAAAGCTATTAAAACTCTTTATGCTTACAGCTATGGCAACAGCTTCCCTGTCTATGAAGTTTTCGAGAATATTCCAACTTTTTGATATATGTTTTCGGGCAGCTTGCGACGAGAGAGAGGATATTAAATACCTTCCGTGTAGATGAGAAATTAGTGGAATTTTGCTAGTATATTTGATATACTCTTGTAATTTTAGGTAATAATATGAGAAATTATTCAGAGAAATATTTAAGAAGGATTCTTTCTGACGACATATAGTACCAAGTTAGTAAAAGGAAATTTATGAATAGAATATGAATACAAATTATATTATAAACCATTTAGTATCCATTATATAATACATACAAGAGCTAATCTTACTAAATGAAAGCTGCGATACGTTTTCAATATCAACAAAGCTAGACATATTCATTTAAAGTAACAGCTATTTAATTATTACTAGAATGCCGCTCGGGACTTCGTTCCAGTGGGAATTTGGGAAAACTGTGTAGCTTATGTTACTCAGGGATAATGTAGCATCCTAATGGTGACAGAATTTTTGAAATCAGTCCAGTAGTTTTTAAGTTTATTTGTTACATGTATACAAATCTTTCCTGTTTATAATATTAGTGTAGATTATTTTACAGTTTCTAGTAAGTAAAATGAGCTCAACATTAAGGTTATAAGAAGCCAATAATAACAAGATTCCACATTTACTTTAATAATTTTTTTATTTTACTTCTTCATTTTTAACCCCCGGCAGAAAAGGGGTGTTATAAGTTTGACATGTGTATTTGTGTTTCTGTCTGTGGCATCGTAGCTCCTTTTTTTTAAAGCTGACGTAATCTAAATGGTTCTTAGCTACATATGATCAAAGTCGGTTTAGCTGTTCAAAAGTTATACGCAATAAATATCGGGGTTTTTATATTTTATAATTTTAGAATTCTATTTCATTCTATTGCCATAAAGATAATACAAAGTTATTGTAGTCTTAAGTATTAACCATGCAGTAGATTAAACATGAATAAGTAGGTTATCTTGATATCATATTTAAAGCAAGTATCCACCCAAAATCTCGTTAAAACCCACAAACGTAGGAAAATGATAGAAAATCATAAATCCAACGCCGCGCTGCGCTAGGATCCGAGATGACGGGAGATGTTAATTTCCTATGTAAACCTCGTTCACCTGGGTTCTGTACAGCCACGCTGCAGCTCGGAAGGAAGGCACACAGTGGTTGGATCTAGTTTATTATTAATTAACTATACGAAAGCTTCAACGTTTACTTTACTCGTTTTAAAGTGTTATAACTCTAAAAATTAAAAATTATGTACCACCCCCGACATTCAATTGCTTATAACTTTTAAACAGCTGAACTGATTCTGATTGAATAGAGCTAAAAACCATTTCAATAACGTTAGCTTTCAAACAAAAAAGAACACATTAAAATCGATTCATTCGTTTAGGAGCTAGGATGCCACAGACAGACACACAAATATATAAAGATACACACGTCAAACTTAATAATACCATACTTTTTTTGTCTGGTTTTAATAAGCATGTTTAGAATTATTTTACATAGTTTTATATCAATTAATTGATGATTTAGGTATAAAAGCTCCAATGTAGTGGAGCAGCGTTAAACCAAATATCTTTCATTAATGAAGGCATGACACCCATAGCTGAAAACCATCGTTGAGGCTTAACTCATCACACTGAGTTGATTGGATCCCTTTATTCTGGTACTATGGTACAAAATTATAACGTATAGTGAAATTAAGGTTAGTTACTAAGGTTTTTATTAATTTTCTCCAATATACCGAATTCAATGATAAATTTTACTATAATAATTGAATTTTTTATTGAATGAAACTATGATTATTCTGTCTGTGTTCTAACTTCTGCTTTTGAGAACAACTTTTCACAAATTTTAGCCACACTTTTACACAACAGCTTACTAAAATATTAGGAACACTGAAGTTTAGGTATGAATTAGGACGGATTTAGATTTATTCAGAGCTACGTAATTATTTTGTTGTGGTTTTCTTTTACTGTCTACGTACTTTTTTGATTTTTTGTTATAATTTCAGAAACACGATGTTTTCCGGGAGAAAGTAAGAAAATAGGAGCACTTTATAACCGTGTCTTTCTTCCTTAATGCTTCAATTTTCTAAAAATCTATTTTAAACAATTCATTCCCTAAAGTTATAAGACGCCAAACCAAAGCCCAAAGTTTGACAAGGCAAGCCCAAATCAAGAAATAGTTGTAATTATCTGGCCGACCACTTCGACACAAGTTTCCATCTAGTTAATAAGTTCGCGCTAACTTCTACTGGCTGTAGTGTAGACAGAATTCCCCAAAGTACCCCAGCATACAAGCCACCCCATTTTCATTGCAAAACCGTTCTTATTGGGACAGGACAGAGTGCACGCGTGTGGTAACCTGATGTGCGCCTGTGTACTAGACAAGTTTTCCTGCTGACGGCAATGTCTGCGCTCTCCCTTATTTCAAAAATACCACGCTTATGAACAAACTTCCAACATCAAACTGTCAAATAGGTTGCAGCAAAGTTTTCTTCTCATCAGCTTTCTTAGGTAATTTTCAATGTACTTATTAATGTATGTACATTGCTTACTCGCTACAGATTTATGGTGAAAATCAGTGGGTACGATTTATAATGAAAATCACTTAATAAAAAAAAGAAAAGCGTTCTTAAAACAAAATGCCTTTTAGGTTTGTTATTCCACCTTCTTTAGTTATTGTTATATCTTGAGATAAGTTTTAAAATGACGAACTTTGATTACCTATGCTATATCGACTTTAACTTAAATGAACAGTTTTATAACTAGGTGAAGTTTACGCTCATTAATACAACTGTCTTTTTTTTAAAATTCTCATATTTATTAGTTGCTCGGTTTAATACAAAAACACTAAACAACAGTTACGAGAATGAATTTTATCTTCGTTTTCCAGTATGAATTCTACAAATACACGAAGACTTGAAAAAGGAAAAAAAAATACTTCGAGCTCTGCGGTTGCATTATTTATTCGCGAAGATCCCGATACTGCGCGTAATAGAACGTACCTATTATGTATTATACGTACTTATACAATATAGTATAAAGCAGTGGTTCCTAACCTTTCCTGTCTCTCACGTTTTCTATCGTTTGTATTGTAACCCCTTCTTATTCTAAATTAATACAGTAAATAAAATAACTACAAGACAAGTTGTTTATAAAGTTGACTATAGTTGTGACATGCGAATAATACCTACCTATTTCATAAATTTTAAACAAACTTTAGTGATTGATTCCACCCTTGAAACTGACATTAAAAAAGTTTTCTACTTCCCATACTACAGCAGCTGATCGCTCAAGTTCTATACAGAGGCAATTTGATTTATTTATTTTCACCTATGTTTTTGGGGAGATTATTTTTGTGGGCTGATTCACATATGTACTCGATTTTCGCTAATTAATTTAAAGTCACCCACCCAATCAAGATTTTTTAAAATGTCTGGAGTATTAAGTATCATTAACAACTGACAGGTTGAGAAGCAACAGGATTTTGCTCCCAAAGCACAGAATTAACCCACAGGTTCAGAACCCAGGGTACAATGCAATATACTAAAACACTATGCCTCTGGCTGGTAACAATGGAGGTCGGCGGGAAAATGGAAATAACCCACATATTCACACCAAGGAGTTCCTGTGTCGTTATCATAATGGAGCATTTTCGTGTCGTGTGTAAATGAAAGCCCGTTTAATTGGATAGCTGGGTTTTGATCGTGTTTTTATTACTATTTCCGGAGCAATAAAGCATACAATAAACTTAAAATCTACTAAATTATGCATTGGATATGTTTTTTTTTCATCATTTCAGTTGTGAAAACAGGTCTCTTTCAAAGAATGGTTCTAGTAGGTAGTTCGAAGTGTTTTTCGTTTTGATAGTATAAATCTATATTTATAAATTGGCACGTTCTGCTTATAAAAGAACGGAAAACCTAGATTTTCATCATTTATCATATTGCGCACTGCCAAGGAATGGAATTCCCTGCCTGCATCTGTATTTCAGAGCTTTAATCGCTAAAAATTTCGAGTGAATAGGCTTCTTGTAGGTGAGCTTACTGCATTCTTGACCGTATCTTCGCCCTTGTGCTAGATTATGGTGAAGAGCGAACCTATTGTTAATGAAAATGATCTCTGATTAGAAAGTCACCTCGTCTTCTTAGTTTAGTATCGTATGTTTTAATTCATTTTTAAATAAAAAAAAATTGGAAGACCTCACACAAGTACACCAACAAACATCGCTGAAGAGTTTCAAAAAAATATTTAATTATTTCAGTGTTCTACAATAGATTTTCTTTCTTATTGACACATCCTGTAAATGCTACTTGTAGCATATAGTTTCTTGTAGTATTGGTAATGCACTTTCATTTGTGAAACTAATGCACTAGTAAGTGGTTGAGGATATTATTATCCACTTACTTACCGTATGAGGTCAGTATTAACGGCTTTGCTAATGGAATACGGCAAGGGGGCAATAATGACTGAAACGGTTTATGTTCAGATTTAAACTTCAGCTATTTACGAGCCAGCTTAATGAAGACCAGTGTAAGTTTCCTTCATAAATAATATCCTGATTTCCGAGTCATAACCATAGAGTTCGCAGTATGAGAAAGGAGATTTGCGTGTAACATGACCATTAGAGATTACGCGTAGCCACATTATTGATCCTTTTATTTTTTAGTCTTCCTTGATCTTGTTTCTATGTTACCGTAAAGAAAGAGATAAAGACTGCCGGTTTGGTCAAGTGGTAGTGGTGCTACCTCTAGATCGACGGGTCCTGGGTTCGATTCCCAGTCAAGGCACACATTTGTGTAAACAGCAGATGTTTGTTCTTGGGTCATGGGTGCTTGTGTGTTCCAAGGGACCCACGACGCCACACACCTCTATTCTCCGCGTGTGATTTGACTTCTCGGTACGACACACCCTCAACTTTCTCTTTTACAATCACGGCCAACAGTCCTCTTACCAATACTGAGTTAATTTCTTTCGCATACATTAATTGTGACAGTTGATTGATGAGAGAAATAAAAATCTTTATTTATTTTATTAATTATTATTATTTGATCAAAATAGCTCTGCCTAGGTCTACCCCTGCCTCTTTTTCCTTCAATCTTTCCATCTATGATGTTTTTTTATAAATTAATTGTGTCGTATCAAATGCCCTATCATCTTTCCTCTTCTGTTCTCTGTGGTTCTCAACAAACTTTGATTTTCCTTCACTAATTCCAATACTTCTTCATTTGTTTTCTTCAGTACCACATTTTAAAGCTAGCTTCGGTAAAAAACCTTTTATGAACTGAATTAATGTCGCTTTTTAAAGATAGATGACAGATAGATTAGAATATCTATTCCCGTTTTGTTCCGTGGCGTTAACTACAGAGATTTCCTTCACCTGCGCCCATTTAATTCAACTTACTTCAGTGCTTATAATTCGCTTGAGAAACTAAAATCACAGAGCTAAGCTTAGGAAACTTTGACAGAGATTAAAATATTGGAAGAAGTTCATGATACTGTGAAATCTAAAGTTGATTTTGCAGAAAAACTTTTTTGCTGCTGTCTTAGACTTTTTTTAACGAAATGTACTGAAAACTGGGAAATTATAATTAATATATAGAAAAAAAAATTGTGTATAACACTCATTAAGTGTAACCACACGACTCGTTTATTAGCAAAATGAGTGTATGTATTTTTTTGATTATAAAATAAAGTCGTTCTTATTTAAACCCAATGGAAAAGAAACTGCCTACCCCGTTAGGGATTATAGGCGTGAGCGTGTGTGTGTATGTGTGTGTGTGTATGTGTGAAAAGAAACTTAAGTAGAAAGGAAATCAACTGTAAAGAATAATGTTTATAAATTATAAATGTGGGTTTCTTTTCATACAATAAGTACAATATAAGCTTCAAATGAAAAATTACTGAAAGCGCGGTGTATGTTTCCTGTTTTATATTCTTTATTTTGGCTAAGTGATACTAGAGTGCTTTTCAGTTTCCTCCGTGTCATTCTGCCTGTGTGCCACTCACCTAGCAAAAGAAAGTTCTGACTCAGCACCACTTAGGCAACGAATTTGGATCTAAAAAATTTAATTTTGGGCACAAAGTTTCCCTTTATGATATAAAAAGAATGCGGTTGGATTTTTATTGTAAACCACGGGAATGAAATCCAGGCCGAACTCTAGTTTTTAACCCCAGACGCAAAAAGAGGGGTGTTATAAGTTTGACCGCTATGTTTGACAGATAGACATCTGTCCGGAAAGACAGCCACGAAATAGTGTTAATTAAATTTTAATGTTGTTAAATTATATTTTATATGTATGTTAGTCTGTAAGGTATTTATCTATGGGCCTAGTTGCCTGAAAATAAATGATTTTATTATTATTATTATCTGTGTGTTGGTCTGTGGCGCCGTAGCTCTTAAACATGTGAACCGATTTAGATGCGTATTTTTTATTAAAAAGCAAGTTTTCTAGCGGTGGTTCGCAGCTAAGTCTCATCAAAATCGGTTTATTCGTTTAAGAGATACTTGAGTTTAAAGAGAAAAATAAAGAGAAAAAAAGGTTTTTTCAATTTTTTTAGTTTTTCGATATAAAAGTATAAGTTGCGAGTTAACGTAACTTTTCAAAATGACAATAAATAAAATATATTGCATACTTATTAAATTTTACTGGTTCCACTTTGCATTGTTTCAATTTTGCGACCAGTTTTCCTGCAGCTGCGTCAGGTATAAATGTTTCTTGGTATTACAAAAAAAAAACTTGCAAAAACTAGAATTAAAATAAAGACCATTTTTCAAACAAACTTAACCAACCATTTTTTTATATTAACTTTTATAAGCCAGAAGTTGTAATTTACTGGTCTAATTTGTTTAAATGAACTAGCTCGGGAGAAATCACGCCGCTACACGAATATTCATTGAAGCTATATTTCACAGCCTTTGTTCACAACGTACACATACAGTTCTCTGACATATTGGTGAAGCTTACTCTTGTACAGTCAGATATAAAAGTTTATATTGGAGCGTAACCCAGTAGTAAACCCATTCAACTGAAAAACTTCTCAGCTGAATGCATTTTATGTGAAAAGTGCATTTTATGTGACGGTCGAGTGGTAGAGAAAAGGTCGTCGACGGGTCCTGGGTTCGATTGACAATCGGGGCAAATGTAAAACAGGATGTTTGTTAACAGGATGTTCGATGTTATGTGTGTTTTATATGTGGTTACTCCTGCTTACTCCATTGGGACAAAGCCGTGAGCTACTATTTGTGTATTTGTTGTTGTTTTTATTACTTACATAAAATGTATGTAAAAAATGCCTGAGTATATTTGAAACAAGCTGTCGTTACTTTCTACAAATATAGAACCCTAAAATTTTATGAAACTAGCACTCGAAGGAAACGTCCATTACAATTAATGCTACTTTAAATGTCATACGCGGTGATAGCCCAGTGGGTAATGAGCCAGACTTGTAATCCTTGTAATCATATGAAGCGGTGATAGCCCAGTTGGTAATGAGAATGAGCCAGAATTGTAATCCAAAGGTCGCGGGTTCAAATCCTGGTGCGGGCCTGTACCACTAAATTCGACTTTTTGGATTTATGTACGGATTTCTAATTATCACTTGCTCAACGGTGATGGAAAATATCGTGATGAAACCCGCTCGTCCAAGAAAAATCATTTTCGAAAGACGAGTGGTCCACTAACTCGCATTAGGCCAGCGTGGTGGACTATGGCCTAAATCTCCTTCGTGTTTCGAAGGGAGGCCCGTGCCCCTCGGTGGGGACGTATATGGGCTGGCAAGAGAAATGTCATACCGTCACTTTCCATCTAGTTTACATTAACAAGGACAGCATTACATTTCACTAGCTTTACCTTTTATGAACGTTTCTGCAACTGCAGCTTAAGCATGATGCGCGACAAACTCGCGCGACACGCCACTCGGCTGACGGTGAAAATTTACTTTGCCTGCGCGAGGGCACCGCGCAAAGGCTTGCTGGCCCTCTGGCGCTGTAAATGTTGACATTTTGACATAGGACCGCGGCGCATTCCGCGCGCACATCGCGCTCGAGCTGCTGAGCGTAAAGCTACTCTATAAAAACTCACCAAAAAAGGAAAAATATCTAAACAAACGATAAAGTAAAAGTGGTATACATGTACTTGTAGATGAAGCCTTCACAGCTTTATTACTATTTCTTTGCCGTAGTATTTTCATGAAGTCTTGTCAGTTGGTTCATTTCTCACGCGTGCAGAGCTTTATTTTCAACTCACTCGGATCGCGTTGAAGTGAGTTTTCTACTGATTTTCGTTTGGTATTCCATTATATATCACAAGCTAACTGCTGCAACACTAAATTGTTTCACCTTATTTAGTTGCTAAAAATAAAAGCAATGGAAGCCAAAAAGACGTTTTTGCGATTCCAACGCAAAGTCGAAAATTGGATGTGTGGGTTCATAACATCCCAGTGCTCCAAATCGTCATCCTCGCCTGCTAGCGGTGCACCCTCTGACATTGGCGAAATCAAAAACTAGATCATGCCCGGGACTTATTTTGTAAAAAAATTAATATTAATGCAACCTATTTTAATCTTACTGAACCTAAAAAAGCCAAAATAACCTAACTTATCCTAATTTAATGCAGACGGCCCTTAAAGTTTTGTAAATTTAAAATTTTACTAGACTAATTGTAACATCGTGGGAGATTATAATTTCACTAGTGAAAGTAGTTGCAAATGTTTTCCTTAATAGTTCAAAGTTCGTGTTTAAACACTTTGATTTCATAGATGTTGAAATGTGACGTCACGAAATGTAGGACCCCTCCCACCCCCTTGTCACACAATAAATCATAAAATCATAAATCATAAAACTTTATTTGCTTTGAAACATGGTTATAAGGTCTTACAAACATATTACAGAGCTACATGTTTCACCATTCACCAATGGTATGCAAACAGTAAATATAAGCACTTACAAAATTAAAATCACACTTCACACTTAATGTCACACTTCGTCGACCCCCTCCCTCCCCCTTAACGTGTGACGTAATTAATGGATCGCCCCATAGGCTCCGAAACTACTGGACCGATTTGAAAAATTCTTTCACCATTAGAAAGCTACATTATCCCCGATAATATATGTCCCCGATAATAGGCTACATAATTTTCCCGAATTCCCACGAGAACGAAGTCCCGAGCGGAATGCTGGTATACAGATAAAATACCTTGGTGACTTCGTGCGAATCATAAGTAGGACCCCAAACTTACGTTACCCACCGAGTTCTCTTTCATCTTTGAACTTGCAAGACGTGATACTTTTATTAAGTTAGGGATATTTAAAAATTGGTTTAATACCGAGGTTCCTCGCTCGCCCGAGACCTTTTTATGTAAATCCTGAAGGATGTGCCGAGATTTTTAATGAAACTGCGCAATTACTTTGATGAATACAGCATTCGTGACACGGCAAAGGGCCTCCACATTAATCTAAATTAAACAGCCTGGCATTGATTTAAATGAGGAGACAAACTAATGCTCCCACGCGATTTATTTTCGGAAGATTTTTGTATGTATGTAAAAACTTTATTGTACAAAACATACTTTCACAAAGGATTTACAAAATAAAATACAAAAGGATAAAGTACAAAGGCGAGCTTATATCCCTTGGAGGATTTTTTGCTGGCAGTTTTTTTTTAATAATTCCATAGCAAATATAAGTTGTTCAGTTTAGTGACTTTTACGATTAATTTAGAATCTTTCAATATGAATACCTGCTTCGATAAAAATATACAGCAAATGCTTAGCTGTTGAATGAAATGAATGAAAAAGACTTATCGGAAAATAAAACGTTACTGCACTAGTTTTATTATTATTGCGACTGAAACGAATTTTACTGTAAATTGGATTGAATGAATTGCGCTTTAATGGTGTGCTGATTTTGTGCAATTGCATTCAGTAAAAGCATGATTTATCATAAATTCGTTATTTGACTGTGGTTTTTATTGTATTGTACTGATGAGGATCGAATAGCATATTATGTAAATTAGCAATCGGTTGGTTGATTTTGTGAAAGTTTCATTGAATTGTTTTTTTTTACGACTCGGTCAAAGCTCAAAGCTGTAGCGATGGTAAAGCCAGTGTTTTTCAATCTTTGGAAATTGAAAAGTTCTTGCGACCTCCAAGGTCACTATGACCTCCCTTAAGCTAAATCTACGAACGAACTACGTCAGAGATTTTAAAACGTAATAAAAGAGTTTGCCGCGGGATAGGAGCGGGAGGCATCATTATACAGGCACAATTGTCTTGTTGTAGTGTAAGACTTACAAATAATTGTCTTTTTCTTTTACCTGCGATCCTTACAAGGCTTCACGATCCATAGTTTGAAAAACACTGGTGTAAGAAAACTGTTTCCAGCTACCCCCGGCATGTGCAATGAGACTTCACTCTCATTAGAGTTGATTGTCAATTAAAACATAAACCACTTCATCCGGTCAGTAGCTTGAGTAGCGATGGTGATAGCGCACGTAATGCGCCGTGGTCCTATATCAAAATGACAACATTGACAACGCCATAGTCTTTACGCGGGGCCCTCGTGCAATCAAAGTGAAGTTTCAGCGTCAGCCGAGTGGTTTGTCGCGCGAGTTTGTCGCCATCGTGCTCGAGCTGCAGATATCGAATTTTTGAACTATCTACCTACACCTCATATATTTAATGACAGCTACCTTGACTGGGGGCGCCATTGCCAATTGAATGTTAAGGTGCCAGATAGTTTTTAACATAATGTGGCATTGCTGATTGGGGCGGCTGTCATCAAGTGTATAAGGTTTCGTTATTTTGCCACCTGAACAGATAAAATGGCTACTATTAGAATAGAATAGAAAAATCTTTATTTTATAGGACATTCAGGATGTCACTTAAAACAAGTCAAGATTACAATGAAATACATACAAACATACATTAAACGATTTAAATACATACATACGCATTCGTTCTTTTGACCCTACTGACTCTACGCCTATTCGCAAAGGTGCAGTCTTCCTCAGAGAACAACAGGCAAGAAACTCTGAGGTTGCTTTTTTAAATCGCATCACAAATTTTCTTATTTACTAATTTTAACTAAATCTGAAATAACTCTAGAGCTGAGCAGTTCATTCCCATGGCTGCCTGTCTGATAAATAATCAGAAATTTTGTAATAGCCCTTATTGCAAAGTTTTTTTTTAATTACTGTCTTAAATTTGTCCAAAGGTAAATTTTGAATACACATGGGAATCTTATTATAGAACCGTATACATTGACCCACAAAAGAGTTCGTGACCTTATGGTGACGACTGTCTAGTACATTTAGTTTATGCTTGGTCCTAGTATTTACATTGTGCCTATCGCTATTTTTTTTAAACAAATGTTCATTTTTCTTCACATATAAAAGATTGTCACATATATATTGGGATGCAAAAGTCAAAATATCTATTTCTTTGAACATTTGTCTAAGAGACATTCTAGGTCTCATTTGATAAATCGCGCGAACGACCCTTTTCTGCAGAACAAAGATCTTATTGATATCCGCAGCATTACCCCACAGTAAAATGCCATATGACATTAGGCTGTGGAAGTAACTGAAATATAGGGTTCTCGCGGTTTCAACGTCCGATAATTGACGGATCTTTTAAACTGCGTAGGCTGCTGAACTGAGTCTGCTCGCTAACTTATCAATATGAGGACCCCATTGAAGCTTTGCATCAAGAGTTATTCCTAAGAATGCAGTAGATTCCACAATGTCCAGTTTTTCATTTCTAACCTGTACATTGGTATTAACCTGTTTAACATTGGGCAAGGTAAATTTAACACATTTGGTTTTTTTCTCGTTCAAAAGAAGGTTATTTACAGTAAATCATTCAACTACCTTTGAGATCGCAGTATTCATATCGTCATAATCAGAGTTGTACCTCTTCACTTTAAATATAAGTGATGTGTTATCTGCAAAAAGTACGATCTCATTGGCGTCTTTAACAAGAGATGGTAAGTCATTAATGTAAACGAGAAACAGGAATGGTCCTAGGATTGAACCCTGTGGGACGCCCATACAGACTCTGGACCCAGGTGACCTAGTGCCGTTAACCTCAACCTTCTGGATCCTATTACTCAGGTAAGATTCCAGAAGCTAAAGTGCGTCTCCTCTTATGCCATAATGATGTAATGTGTGGTAATGTTCTGATCAGAGTTTCATAATGAACACAATCGAAAGCCTTGGACAAATCACAGAAGACTCCAAGAGCATCTTGCGAGTCCTCCCAGGCCGCAAAAATATGATAAATGAGCTCAACACCAGCATCGGTTGTAGAGCGACCCCGTGTGAATCCAAATTGATTTATATTCTTAAGGTTGTTAGTTTAGAGTGGTTATTTGATTGAGGATAATTTTTTCAAATATCTTGCTAAGGGCTGGTAGTATTGAAATTGGTCTAAAGTTGTTGGGGTCCGATGTACTACCAGCTTTAAACAGAGGAATTACTTTACTGTGTTTCATCAAATCAGGAAACACACCATCATCAACACAATTTTTAAAAATAAACGCTAGGTGTGGAGCAATACAATCTATTATGGAATTTATCACCTTTACTGAAAGACCATCAAGGTCCGCAGTCTTTTTTATATTTAACATCTTAAAAGTTTCAAGAATGTCGACAATTCTAACATGTGAAAAACTAAAAGGAACCTTGCTTTCGTCTACATTCTGTTTGAGCAATGATGCAGCGAGAGCGGAGATGAGTGACTGAGTAGTAGAGACGGGAATTGTCATTCAATCGCCATTGAACTGCCATTGATGCAAAGGCAACAGAAATTCGTTGTCGCTGCCGTCACCGCTCTGATCTGTGGCTTTATAAAGTTCTGTTACACGCGATTGCATACCAAAATAATATATTTCCTTGGCCTTGTCTTAAAGAAAATAAAATGACGGAATTGGTATTTAAAAAACCTAAGAGAAAATTGGTAGAATTTTTGCCAATAAACAGTACCAGACGGTTTCTAGATTAAAAAGTGGAAACTTAATAGAATGGTTGGGAACGAACGCAATCTAATAAAAAAGAGTGGATGAGACGCCCTTACGCGTCCAGAATTTTAATCAACTTTGTGGCCAATAACTGTAGGCGGCTGAAGCTTCGCAAATTACTGCCTTAAGTGTTTTTCCTACTATATTGGTCGGAAATACCTTGAAGGAAAAAAAAGAAAAAATACATATTTTTAAGTAAACGTTAGAATTAATTTGAACATGGTGCTCTGAACTTTAAAAACAATATATTTTTGTTAATTACTAGTAGGCTTATTATATTCTAAATAGCACACAACTATGAGTTTTCCAATTTGAAATGAAAAACTCTTGTTTTTTTGTTTTTCTTATCTACAATATTGTAAAATCTGTAACTAATTTTGGAAAAGTTTCTTTTTAAAACATTTGAAGTACCTTCCATTCTAAAAACACATTTTTACTTTGAAAAAAAGCCGAGTTAATGCTAATTGGAATCTTATCCCAAACAGACAAGATACTTGGGAGGATACTTTAAGGGAAAAGACTGTACGTTTACTTCAATAAACATTTTAGCACAATCACGACTGTAATGGTGTAATAACGAAATAAACGCGAGGTCGTTTCAGCAAGTTCTTTGTCGAGGCTGATTCTGTCGAAACTCAAAAATTTAAAAAAATGTATAACCCCGATATTCCATCGCTTATATTTCTTAAACGGTTGAACCAATTTTCTAAATATATAAAATTGAAGGTGTTGACTCACTGACTCATCTCCGCCTAGCCCAAACCTTTTGACCTAGAAAGCCCAAAAGTTCCTTTTATGAGGACGGATTTTACAAAATTTCCACAGGAACGACCTGCCGGGCATCTTCTAGTTTTCAAATAAAGCTTAAAACCATCTCGACTACGTCAGATTTAAAAAAAACACATCGAAATCGGTCCATTCATTTAGGAGCTACGATGTCATAGACGGACACAGATACACACGTCAATCTTATAACACCTTTCTTTTTTGTCAGGGGTTAAAAACAAAAGATCGGATCCGGGCCGCTGTCAGAAGGCTTTGCGGGCAAGCGCCGCGAGCGTGCGAGTAATGAGTTCCACAATTTGACGAAACTTTATTACTCCTAGTACTTAGCAGGCAATTAAGGCAGCTTGAGTATTTTTCTTGTAAGCCCCCACTAATTTGTTCGCGCAGCAATTTAAAACTTTGTTAATTTTTGATTCTTAGTATTGATTTCAATTTTGTGTATATGTAGGGTTTACTAGGACAAAGTTTACGCGTTTGTCGCCCGTGGTCCCTTCTCGCAGTCCCTGAAGGGACCACGGAGATTTTTTTCTCCGTGGTCCGTATAATACTGGAAATTTCCATTGTCCCTTCTCTGTATTTACACATAAGTAGGTACTATGATGATATCAATTGAAAGTTCATTATTGTTGCATATCTCTGGCCACTTACGACTTTTTGATGATTAACAAAAAATGACAATATCTTGCTGCCCAAAGGAAAAAGATGAGGTCGACGATGGAACGAGTTTACCCAGAATTGCCCTTAAAGGCACTGGTTATCCTACTTACCGACGGAACACAGATAGCTGTTTGGCGCCGGACTTCGGTAGGAGGGTGGTGCGAAGTCAGATGGCCCTTTGCAGAGCCTACCACCGCTTTATGGGACCTTCGACCGTCATCTCAATATGAGACAAACTGAGACGACGCTGTCCGAGATGGCGTAGGTATTGTTATGGGGCAGGTCTCACCAAAATCTCCATGGTCCCTTCGAGGGACTTCGAGAAGGGACCACTGGCAACAAACGAGTTTACGTTTTGTTTTTAAGCTATAGCTTACTTTTGCACTGTTTTCGCAAGGAAATCTTAGATCCTTTATCCCGAAGTAATACGAAAAGTTAAAAAATAAACGTTTTCATTTGATGTGTTTATTTTTTTTTATTTTTTTATGAACGCTTTGAAGAGGATTTGAAGACCGTTCTATTTTACTAAATTTCTGTTGTATTTTAATGGTACAAAAAAAGTGTCTAATATAGGCACTATAAAGTTTTTTTTTATTAATAATTGGTTTGCTCTTGGCCACAATCAAACACAAGGGCAAAGACGCTGTCAAATATGTAGCAAACTCACCCAGCAGAAGCCTATTCACTCGAGTTTCAAAGAGATTCGAGTATAAAACTAGGAAATACAGAAGCAGTCAGGGAATCCATTCCTTGGCAGTGTGGAATATAAAAGATGATGGAAAGAATCCGCGAGATTTTGACAAGATAAGGGTGCGTTGCGTATGGCCGTCCGATAGAAGGAAAAGACAGGTGGAATCAGCTCATGCAGCTCATGAGCACACGCATTTATTTCACATTATAAAAAAAAACAATAGCAGATTCAGAAATGGAATACCTTTTAAATATTATGTAGGATCGTTTCAATATCTTCAATATCGTTAAACGTTTACGTTCTTTAGCACTCCTTTTTACAGTAAAAAGGTAGTCGTACTGGCAATTACAATACTGAATAGCTGTAAAAAAGGCTCAATGCTACGAATACCGTAGAGCTTTGCTACGTTGCTACGACGTAGCCATAGTAGCGCTACGTTCGAATGGCCGTTTTTATTGGCTATAAATACGTAGCGGTATTGTTTCAGGAAAGCTTGAATAATTGTACTTAATATTGTGAAAATTATCACAGAAAAGATTTTTTTTTCACAGTAAAAACTTTTTTGAAGTTTTTATTGTGAAAAAAAAAAACATTTTTAATTTAAATATTAAATTAAAAAATATATTGCTTTTACTGTGTTCGGAGTACTTACAACTTTTAAAATATACTTTTCACACAAAATTCGCGAAATCTAATTTTATTGTCGGTTAGTATAAATACAAAAATACCTAATACTGTTTAAGATCGTCGCGGTTATTTTCACAACTCTTAAACTTATTAGTTTATTACTTATATCAGAATTTTACCACATTCGGTTTTTTAATGATTACCGATGAACGAATAAATGAAAAACAAAAATGTAAAATTAAATTAAAACAGAATAATTATAATTAAAAAACTTGTGATAAATTAAATTTTAAATTAATAACACATAGATATGTGAATGGCACTGTTATGTCCGCTGAGGCATCAAGCTTTTCAATTATGTAAATTAAAATCAGATTTTTATCAACTTCAATGGAATTTTAATGAGGAAAACAAATTACATTCCTGTAGAAGTTGATAAAATTAAGCTTATTAACTTTTGATGAAAATAAGCAAATTATTTTTAATTTCCAGTAAAAGTAATGGTGCTTCTTTTGAAATAACATTTTATATTTGAAACTGTCTGACCCTTCGAAAGCTATCAATTGCGAAACAATGGTTGATTTTAAAAAAAATCTGTATAATTTGTTTCCGTAATTTTTCCGATATTTTATTAGTTATTCTGGAAACGAGTCCAACAAATTAGAGATTATTAAAATCGGTCCCTTGAGCTATAAATGGTACAACTAACCCAACTTTGTTTTATACAGGGTGTAAGGGGATAGCTTAGCAAAACCTGAAACATAGATACACAGAAACACACGTCAAACTTATACCACCTCTCTTTTTTGTCGGGAGTCAAAATTTATGGATAATTCTGTTCGTTTTATACTCAGACTCATTTATTTTAAACATGTCTTTCTCTAGACCTCAAGTAAAGTTTAATATTTACTTATATCACACTCTAATAAATTTAATGTCTCACTTCTCTCTTGGTACACCCTTGCTCACTTTAACCGCCTATTCCTCTCACATATGTTAGCTAGAAGGAAAACTCATTGCTTGAGTTAAGCTCGCCGTGGTACATGTTCTTTCTCTTGTAATTTTATACGTATGTGTGTGTGCGCAATAAATAATTAAAGAATAGTTGAGGTATCATATTTTGATTGCAATTTCTCATTTGTTTCAGATACCACAACGTCATCGCTCGCTCGCATCAAGTGACGTGCTAGTGTGTATGTGAGGAGTGCAGGGGTAGACAGGGGTAGGATGCGGGGCGCGGGGGGCTAGCATGCCAGCGCCTGCCACGGCGGCCTGATGGCGCTAGTGCGCCGCATATTAGGCGACGCCCAGGTGAGACTATTGTATACTAGCTTTCTTCGTTCTCGTAGGAATTTGGGAAATGATGTACCCTATGTTTTAATCCTCCATACCAAATTTTATCCAAATTGGTCCAGCCGTTTGAGCGTGAAAGAGTAACAAACATCCATACATCCTCACGAACTTTAACATTTATAATATGTATTAGTGGGACTGTGCAAGTTCTTCTTTCCTCCTTATCGAGTTCTTCTTCTTATCGTGTAGGTAGAGTCAAGTATGTGGCAAACTTGGCTAACCCTGGTGTCAGAGTCTTCAAACCGCACAATGGCCTCTAACATGGTTTTAACGACTGTAGTCAATCGACAACAGCCGGGACCGACAACTTAATGCACGGAAACGCTCGTGATAAATTGCCAATTTGGTCACCCATCAGGTTCCCTGCCTCTGTGTACGTTGCTTAACCTCCCTGATCGGATGAGATCAGCAAGAGCCACTGGGCTACGAGCGCTTCTTATCGAGTTGATTTCATTATATAATCAAAAAAATATTTAGCAAACTTGATTAATTCTACTGTCAGTTTTCAAACCGTCAAATGCCCTCTGACTTGGTTTAACGGTTGCTGCAGCCAATCAACACTCGTAACCCAGTGGCGCTCGCTGATCTAAACCAATCAGTGAGGTTAAGTAACGTACACAAGGGACAAATAACCTGATAGGTGACCAAAGTGTTTCATGTTGATTCGTTTCTCCATTTAGGTGAAAATAAAGCACAAACAAACACACTTCAACATTTAGATTCATCAACAGTTTCTAAATTGTCAAGTAAAAGATACAATTCCGGATAGCTTCCTCTTTGGTCGATGCACAAAAATACAAACAATTAGTGTCGTTCAATCCTGTTAGCGTACCTGCACTTCGTCGATTAGCACGCAGCTGTTCAGTGTAACAAAGTTTGTTGAAACTCCTGACGTAACGCGATATACCTCGATGCATGTAGAATATTCTAGAATATTCTGGAACGGTCTCGAACGCGCCGTTTCACAATGATTAAATTCCCAAGCGCCCTGGGCTTGTATCAATGTATTTAAGCACATTACTTGAGCAGAATAGTAACCATCCGGCGCAACGACGAGACTAGAAAATGCCTGCGTTTTCGGTCCCGTGGGAATTTAGAAGAATCCATGCTTGTTGCTTAGTAGTCAAGGAGAATTTTAGTGAAAGATTTTAGCTTTCTAGAATGGACGTTGATTAGTCAGTAAGTTAGGAGTTTCAGATCAATACGTGTTCCCATCATAAATGTAATTGGTAATTTCCATGCTGGACTGGGAGTGAACGAAAAGCTTAAGATGTACCAGCTGCCGACTCTTCTTTGGCAAACTTTAGAAGCCAAGTTAGTGGGACGTGAGAGTTTTTCCGAAAGGCTGATCACCTATCACTACTATACTCATGCTCCATCTAATCACCTGAACCTCGCTGATCGGTTCACTTACAGAATAGATCCCCATTTGCCCTATTTGCATAATGTGCACGTCATAGGCGTCATTCAAATCGAGCTATTAAAAGAGAGTCGCCCTAAAACGTGGCTATTAAACGAACGGCTCTTAACGGCTATTTACGTGAAATGGTAGCACGAGAATTAACTAAATAGGGCATTGCGTAGCAACGACGTCGAACATTTGTCCTCAAACTTTAGATATCTAATTTAATTTTAAATTCGTGCGTTCCTTAAACTGTGAAGAACAATTTTAAGGGCGATAAAAACGAAATAGGTAACTCTGTTGCGCCTCATAACTTTTCATATACCCAGTTTTTTATGATTATAAAAAGGCTCAATGGCAACAATATGGTCAAGCATGTAGCAAGCTTACCCACAATCCTATAGACTAGAAATTAAAACAAATTGTTAGTGTATGAGCTCGGCAATGCAATGACAAGCAGAGAGATAATAATTATTTTCAGAACACAACATCTTTCATTTTTTTATAAAATCTGGGATTATGATCGTCAGGTATTCCCAAAACGAGACAAACGGTACAATTCGCTAGGAGGAAGAAAATATATACATGAATAACAAGTAAAAGAAATACATGAATAACTAGCGGTGATAGCCCAGTTGGTAATGACCCAGACTTGTAATCCGCAGGTCGTGGGTTTGAATCCTGGCGCGGGCCTGTACCACTAAATTCGTCTTTTTGGATTTGTGTATTATAACTTGCTCAACGGTGAAGGAAAAATTCGTGATAAAACCCGCCCGTCCAAGAAAATTTTCGAAAGACGAGCGGTCCACTAACCCGCATTGGGCCAGCGTGGTGGACTACTAGTATGAGTTGTCCCCAATAAATAAATATTGGGGACAACTCATACTGGTTCACTTGACATTATTTAGCGAAACTTTTGGGGGTAATTTATTCTCCCCAAGAAAATGAAGAATTTTCCTCATGGAACCTATATGAAATTCTGAAAAAAAAACAACGGGTTGCACTCCAGGAGTGCCGAAAGAAGTGAAAACTTGAACATTAACGTTGTGCATTTTTTTTTTCTATGCTGACACCGGATGACATCTTGACTTTTGCAGTTTTAAATTCCTATATTTATCAAACACCCCTCCATGACATTTTGGCTTTTGCAGTTTTAATTTCCTATATTTATCAAACACCCCTTTCGATGAGGGTTACGTGACAAATACATGACCCTGACGTGAGTTTAACATTTTTTACCTATACTTCAAAGTGCACAACGACGCCGCTAAAGAAGTTTTCACTTCAAAACTGTTTGACTTCCTATACCAAACCTTTTTTTACTTCTCATACAAAGGCAAATGAGCTGATCGCATAAATTTTATGGACAGGCAGGACCTATATTTCTTAGGAAAAGTATTTCAAAAATCAAATCCTTAATTTTCGATAACCAATCCAAAGTCATCCAATACTGGGATATTATCCTTTTTACTTGTTTTTCTCCCACAACATTTTTGAAATTGTGACCAGTTGAGTTCTAAAGTAACACAATTTTTTTATGTATAGACAGCAGCACATCAGGCTATACATATTGACCTTGATGTCGCCCTTATCTCCCTCGTAATAGCGCCGGCTTTCGTAGCGCAAATAGGTAACCTAACGTACTGCTGTATGTACGGTCGGCCAAATAATTGGTTTACCACTTTTGACAATACTTCCCATGTAGCCAAAATATCGCTAAGGTTGAGCAGTATGTAATAATGAAAGAGATGCATGATCTTGACGTTGTCACATGATATGCTTGACATCAGCTATTATTGATCTTGTTCGGTCTTTACGAATACTTTTTGTTTTTCTTCTATAAACAATGATCATAGATCTAACAACACTATAGAAAAGTGTAAAAGCTATTTGCTTAATGTCACAATTCAAACTAGAAACACGAAGCAAAGTGTTGACAATGTCACTCTAACGAATGACAAAAAAAGCATTGGCAAACTGTCAAAATATTATGCAAGCGAAAATCAACCTTGTTGTTTTATAATGTGCTAGGGGAAATTGAACCTTAAGGTGGTAAACCAATTATTGGCCGACTGTACCTACAGCATAGTAACAATGAAAAGTTTGGGCAACTGTGTCAACGATTAATAGGTGAAGATAAAGCGTCATCGGCTCCTCACCAAATGCATATTTAACTTAATTACTGCCCACGAAGTGAACTTGCTTGTAGTCCATATTTCTTGTGATAAGCATGCCTTAGAGCTAGTTAAACTGGGACTATGCCAACACATATCATCATAACGTTGGCTAGCAGTAAACTAGGCTATTTATGACCAAGATAAATATACACGCTGTGTGTATTAATGCTGGAGTAAATTATCTTCGTCTCACAAGAAGTGTGTAGGACTTTCCGTGTTTAAAATCCTACTAGCATATCATAGCCTGGTCCGGTCAACTGTACGACTGTTAATTTTTTTAAACCAGGGTCCGGTCAACTGTACTAGCCAACTGTACCAAGGGCAAGAAGCGATACTAATACTATAGTTACGTTTGCCTCACTCTTGATTATATTTACCCGATAAGAAGAAGAAGGCGAAAGATTGTGTGCATGTTTGTTACTTATTCACGCTCAAACGGCTTAATCAATTCTGATAAAATTTGGTGTGGAGGTAGCTGGCATCCTGGTTTAACGCATAGGCTACATCATTTTCCCGAATTCCCACGAGAACGGAGTCACGTATGAAAAGCTAGTAAATAATAATGTCACGTAATTAACGATACAAGTACACAGATTTGCCTTGCATCGTGGACACTTGAAGATTAAAGAATTTAACAAAATATATATTTTTTTCAATTTGGCAGGCGAAACTCCGCAAGATGGTAGACGAGCAGGTGTCAGTGGGCTCCCGCGTGGAAGAACACGCGGAGCCAGAGCCGGCTGACCCCCTCATCACCCCCGCCAGTGCCGCACTCAGTATCGACAGCGACAGGACCCCCCTGCTCATGGGGACCCTCAGCAAGCCCAGGAACTCCTCTCTCAATGGGGACACATCCACTCTAAATAGGACCAGGCTCCCGATACGGAATGGGAAAGAAAATCCTTTCTTGGGTATGTATTTGATATCTTTAAAAAATTGTGCTTGATTTATTTTTCTATTAAAACAAATGTAAATAATCGTTTTTTTAAATTTGTAATTCAATAGTGAATTAGTGATTGCCTACCAAAAAAGTTTTTTCTTCAGATTAAGTACAAACCTCATTTCGTACCTTGCATTTATGTAATACTAGCTGACCCGACAGACGTGGTCTTTTTTTTAACTTTCTTAATTTTTTCTTTTATAAGAACCTTCTCCTGACAATAAGGAACACAACAAAAAAAGAATCATCCAAATCGGTTCAGCTGTTCACGCGTGATGCCGTGACCAAGGGAAATAGGGATTCATTTTTGAATATAAAGATTTATAACACTGTTGATTCCAATGTACTTATTTTGTTTAATGTTTAAAAATAAGGAATTTACAATACAAACCCACAAATCTTGAAGGATGGCTTGTTAAATTAAATTTGTATAATCGGAGTTTCAATGAAAATAGCTAGCTATGGTTAGCAAGATTGTAAAGAATGTTACACAGGGTAATGTTATTAGTTGCGATTGTGTGGCAATGCACAAGCACTGCACCACATATTCTCGTAAAACTCATTCTTAAATTTCCTCAACAGCCATTAGCGGCTGTTTATAAACAAGCTAAGGCACTCGATGACGCGGCGATCAAAGCAGCGTAAAATTAATCTTAGTATCTACACAGCAAAGGTTTTTACTGCCGAAAATCGAAGCACGAAGAAGCATCCGTCGCCTGGACGAAAAAAACCTTTGCTCCGTAGCTATTAAGAGTCTTTTTGCGTTGTTTTGATCGCCGCGTCGCCGCGTTCCGTCCCTTGTATTTTAACAACGCCTTACTTAGGTATCGTCGTTACAACCTCAGTCTATTACAATAAATCAAGAAGTTTCTTTTTTCTCCTATACAGATTCCTTCCCAGACGATGACAATAAGGAAAACCACTCAAATGGCAAGCTAGAGTCGCCAATAAAGTGGTCCACACAGAACGGTAGCGATTCTGGTACATATGCGGAGATTGGGACTGGAGCCAATAGCAATACCAGCGAGAGGAACATTCTGGACCCTGCTGACAGCTCTGAAGAGGAGGTGCCTCTGCCTGACGCCACTTCTCCTGGAAGAAGTAGCGACGGACCTGAACCTAGAGCTGATATCACGGCTACGCTAGATGGAGGTAGGTACTGTGGAGATTCTATCTCCAGGATAATAATCTACTTCGAACGCCTTTAGCAAAATATTCTTTATTCAAACTGATTCGCGTGTTTTGGCGCTATTTTTAAACATTTGACATCGTCTCTACCGTGGATTCGGCCTCGCGAGTCAGATTCCTCTGTAAATCAATAAATGCTTTAAAAGTGACAATTTGCCTTTTCCTAGTCTCCATCAGTCGTTCCCGATACCAGCTGCCTCCGAGCTACGCTAGTACACAAGATATTCAGACTAAACTTGTGGACATTGTTCATGTTGTTTGTTTTTTGTAGCGCAATTGCATACTCTGAGCATATACAGTGTGTTATCAGAGCCTTTAGGGGTATACCATACGATTAATTTCATCGACAAATCACTCCCCTTTATGTTATTTAACTGGAAACATGATGCATGGCAGCCATTTTAATTTGTATGTTACCCAAGCATGGGTGCGTGTGTTAGATTGGCAGTATCTATCGTTGTAGAGGTCTTACAAACACAAATAATTTCTTGTTTGTTAGCTTAAAAAGCAGGTTAAATAATAATCTAACACAATTGACCAAATTGTTTTTAATAAGAGACCTTTAAGCATGGAAAACCAAAAAAAAAACTATGCCATTAAACGACCTATTTTTTGTGATTCTTAAATATTACAGGGTATTTACTAAAAGTGACATAAAAATCTTAACTTGGCTTTTAATTTAAATCGTTTAATTAAAGTCATACTCAAACCGATTATGGTTTTGGCAGCCATGATTGTAGTTGCAGCTAAGTTACATATAAGACAGTGATTTGTAGATGAAATCATAGTATAGCTTAAGTTGTCTGAAGATCTCTCTCGTCCGACATCAGAGGGCATACCCTTGCCTTAAAGATTCCGACACCCGGTGACTGGACACACTGTAAATGCCGTAATTCTACGACCGATAATTTGGAGCAACGGATCATCGTATGTCAGAAGATCTCTCTCTTGTGTCATACAGATGACAGTGACAAGAAGTGTTAAGTATCGGTCGCATCGTATGTGTGTTTTAGACTTACGTGTCATCAGTGGGTTTTTTTAGATAATGGGTTTGCTCAAATGGGATAGTCCTTTTTAACCCCCGACAAAAAAGAGGGGTGTTATCAGTTTGACGTTTGTATCTGTATGGCTGTGTATCTGTGTGTCTGTCTGTGGCACCATAGCTCCTAAATGAATGGACCGATTTCAATTAGAGTTTTGTGACTTTGAAGGCTATTTAAAAGAAAATATCACTGCTATGTATGACTGTGACATGATTTAATTGTTTTTGTATCTGTAATTTGTCTATGTAAGAGTAAAAGCTAAACACTGGATTTTACGCGTCCTCATATCTATTTTTAATGAGGCTGACATAGACACTTAAGGTGATCTAAAGCCCCGACCTGATTCTAGATTATTTTGAAATATCAATCTCTCATTTTGACTTGAGTACTTAAAGACAATAAACGATGTCTCATCAAAACGACCCATTTACAAAATAAATGATCCCTTTGAAACCTCAAACAAGAATAAGTTCATCAATCACAAAGACAGCAAACACAGGAAAGGCCATTACTTATAATACATCATCAAGGTACAAACAAGCGAACGAGGAACAAAGCTTAGTTCAGAAAAGTCAAACTTTCCGTTTGCGTTTATCTTAGCCCGTAATCCACGAGATAATAGTTCCTAACTAGTGTAGTCCAGCATGGTTGTTTTCCTGATGAAGCGAGTTACAAGTTTGTTGGAAATTCTTCATCGCTACGGGCAGAGAATGTTATAGGGTCGTTTATAATGCCAGCAAACGGAGCTAAGAACTTCTGTTGTTCTTGCTTCATTGTATGATTTCTCTCAAAGGACTAGTATAACTTTGTTCTAGAATTTTCTTCTGAAATGGCAGTACTTATTTAAAGTTGGTTGTTTTGTGTACCTAATTTGGTAAACTAGGCCTAGACGGCCTCAGGCTTGATATAATAAAGTCGAGCAGTATACAGGGTGTCTTAGCTCTCTCGCTTACTGAAACGTCTTAGGATAGCGGAATCTACCCATAACTATAATCGACTACAAGTAATTATTTTCTTTCGGAAACGTCAAGTTAAGGAGTTTTTTTTTTATTTTTTTTTATTAAGAATGGGTTCGCTCTTGACCACAATCTAGCTCAGGGCAAAGATGCGGTCGAGGATGTAGCGAGCTCACCCAGAAGAAGCCTATTCACTCGTACTTTAAAGACATTCGGGTTGTATGAGCTCGGAAATACAGACGCCGGCTGAGAATTCCACTCCTTGGCAGTGCGCAATACAAAAGATGAAGAAAAGCGCTCAGTACGTATCCGAGGTATCTCGACAAGAAAAGGGTGATACCCCGCAGTGCGTCTGGACGTCCGATGGAAGAAAGGGGCAGGCGGAATGAGTTTTCGTTATTTACTTTGGTGGCTGTGAGAAAATTGAGTGTTTTTGAATAAATGATTTTATTATAAAGGAGAACATTTTAAAAAACGTGAAACAATTTTGAAAATTTTCTTAAAGAAAACTCCACTGAAAAATCATTCAGAATGATGGTCTGAGTTCAGAGTTTCAGTTTTTACTAACGTGTTTCTTACATCCTGTATGAGAATAAAAGGCAAATGTAAATAAAACAGATGATACAGTCCCAGCAAGCCGAGCATCGCTCCACAGTAAGATTTTTCGCTACTAATGAGCTGTTCCCTTGGGGAATAAGCTCATTTGCCGACTAACTACACCAGGGATGGCGAACCTTTATGGATTGACGTGCCATTTTTACCGACTTCAAAAAAGGAGGATGTTCTATGTTCGACTGTATGTATCTTTTTAATTTTTTTTATGTATGTTCGCTGATTTCTCCGCCAATTATGGACAGATTTTCAAAGTTTTTGTTCTAAAGAGTATATTCAGGTAGTTCCATATAAATTTGATCAAAAATTATTTAGCACTTTTAAAAATTTTAACACAAACAAAAAATACTACAAACCAGAACATCATCTAAATAAATGAGAACATTTTCGTTGGTGGTTATCTGCTAATAGGCATATCTGCAAAAAATACTAGTTATTTTCCTTGTGCGAACTGTTGTTGGGATTGAAGTCGGTGACACATAAGTTTTTATAACGTGGAAAATTATTTAAGGAAATGTTTATTGAGACCATAGACGTACCATCAAATAATATTGACTTATTGTGAAAATGTTAAAATTAAACTAAAACAAACGCGCTACCCGGCCACTACGCCTACGCATTCCGACTCATTTAAGTTCGTAAGTTAAACTGCACAGTCAATTTTGTTAATTTGTCTACTAGTATAGACTATTCTATTTACTATGGGCATTTTAATACAGTTGACATTCTGATACTATGGACGTTTTCATACATACGTCATTTTGATACAATGGGAAATTTGATATCGTTGTCATTTTGATAATATAGACTTTGTGAACCGAAAGGAATCGGTGGCATGCCGAAAATATTTTGTCGCGTGCTTTCGAGGTGCCTTCGGTTCGCCACCCCTGAACTACACAAACGGCGCCGCCCAAGTTCCCGAGAAAGTAACTTCCGCTCAATGTTCCAATTTGTCATTTAATTCTTGCGACCTCCTAATTAGCACGTTGTAATTGCAAATTTGGAAAGTTTTTTTTACTTAGCCGGTCGACTTGTAAGCGAGAGGTACCCGTTACCACCATGTACAAATAACTTTTTTGAGTGCAGTGCTGTTCTTGGGCAATAATCCATTACAAGACGTTCCGGGATACGCGCGACCTAGGGCTTACCTGGCTGTCTTAAAATTATTGGAATGTTATCTAACATAACAGGCCTCGAATTTATATTTCACCGTAATATTGTAGTCTGAAAAAATACCCGTGATATTATAATTTGTCTTAGTAAGATTATGAACTCACGTTACTTTGTGAACTACCCCATTTATCTTCAAATTGACGGACTTTTTTAAAATATTAATTCAACCTAAAAAAGTCTAACCTAATCTAACATAACCTAACTTGTTTTAATTTCATGCAGGCGGCCCCTAAAGTTTAGTAAATGTATAATTATACTAGTCAAATTATAAAATCGCGGGAGGTTATAATTTCAGTAGTGAAATTGAAACGTTACAGTTTTCTCAATTTTTCGGTGACATATACATACACTGGAACGCCAATATGTTCAGTTCTTTAAATAGCCACCTACAACTGATACGGAGCTACGCCACATATGATTAAACCTATGCTAGTATCTCTATCTTCGGCCGCTTACATTCCTATTATTTTGTGTTCGTTCGTGCCAATAATGGCGGTGGTATCCATGTTCTACGTTAACGTATTGACTTATCCAGGCAGAATAATGGGGTCAGTGAGAAATTGCTGGACGTCTTCCTGTAATTTATCGAATCCCAATAGAGTGAATTACTTTCGTATTGGGACCGGTGTAATACATGGCACTGTCTGGCTCGGAACTCATTTTGCAACGAAAGTTATTACTTTTTATTTATTGAGATAACCAACAGCTTGTTTAACAAAGACGGAAAATTGGGTAAACTTGTGCTACTATAGGTTATGCTATGTAGATACAAGGTGTAAAGGACAGATAAGTAAATACTTAAATAGTGGAATCTATCCATTACTGATCTACTTCAAGTGATTATATTTTTAACCCCCGACGCAAAAAGAGGGGTGTTATAAGTTTGACCACTATGTGTGTGTGTGTGTGTGTGTCTGTGTGTCTGTGTGTCTGTGTGTCTGTCTGTGGCACCGTAGCTCTCAAATGGGTGAACCGATTTGGATGCGGTTTTTTTTATTTACAAGCAGGGTTTTTGGCGATGGTTCTTAGATACGTTTTATCAAAATCGGTTCAGCCGTTTCAAGGTCATCAGCTCTTTTGTTAGCTGCGGTAGGGTTCTTAGACTCTTAATGTGTATTTACTTTACTTTCAAACATACATGTGACCTAAAACTTGAAACACTCATGTATGCTTAATAACTATGCAGGATTATGGAACTCTTGGTCTGATGCTGCAGCCAGGATATCCAGAACACTAGCACACTCTTAAAAAAATAATAGCAGATATGTCGTGTTTGGACTCGTTTTGTTCAGTATTTGATTCTGCATACAATGCAATGGTGGCAACACGGTGAGCTGATGCTGCGGCCAGGATATCCAGAACACTAGCACATCCTTGAAAAAATAATAGCAGATATGTCGTGTTTGGACTCGTTTTGATCAGTATTTGATTCTGCATACAATGCAATGGTGGCAACACCGTGAGCTGATGCTGCGGACAGGATATCCAGCACACTAGTACACTCTTAATTATTTTGAAAATAAGTTAAAAATTTTGAAATAAAAATTAAATTAAAAATTTAAAAAACCCCCCCCGCAAAAAAGTAAAGCGGACATTTAAAAAGTAAAAAATAATACCTTTCGTTGAGCCATCAAATTCATTTCAGAAATACCTATATATATATTTTAATTATCGAAATCGATGGATGGCACGATAGGGTTTGCTCATTAAAATGGCGCTATAATGTCGCGTCGGGGTACCGCTTTAGTGAATCAGACCCTTCATTTGATTGACTATTCACTGATTTACTAAAGCGGTACCCCGACGCGACATTATAGCGCCATTTTAATGAGCAAACCCTATCGTGCCATCCATCGATTTCGATAATTAAAATATATATATAGGTATTTCTGAAATGAATTTGATGGCTCAACGAAAGGTATTATTTTTTACTTTTTAAATGTCCGCTTTACTTTTTTGCGGGGGGGGTTTTTTAAATTTTTAATCCCAGGAGTCTTCTTTAATTACCTCCTTTAGCGCTACGTAATATTTCGCAAAACCGCGCCCGCGCGTGATTCCCCCGCACCACACAACTGTCAGAATGTGATGTACAGAGGCCAGCGCATCAAGTTACTCAATTTTCGTTGCAAAACCACTCTTATCGTAACGGCACAGAGTGCACGCGTGTGGTAACCTGCTGTGCGGCCCTCCGTACATTTCTAGTTTTCGTGTTTTACCCTGTTATCTTTGAATCCAAGGTCACCATCGCTTTATTCATGTATTTATCTTTTCCCGGAAGCCGTATTTGTATGGCAAATATATGTACCTACTCATTAATTATTCTGCTTTTACTTACTTATCTTCTTACGTGTGTGTTTCGTTTTCATTTGTTTAAGGAGCTTTAAGTAATTGCACGTTTTATGTGCCAATTAATCTTCGTTGAAATTAAGTCTTGTTTTAATAAGGTATGCAGGGGTGTGTAGGATTATAACATCTTAGTGCTGCCATTGGTAAAATCACAATTGTTGACGTCATTTTCAAAAAAAATACAAAGATTGTAAAAATGTTTAGCTCAATATTTTTTTTTGTAAAGTGAGGATGTAATTTCGAAATGTAATTATGTAAATAAATATTATATACCTGCGTGATGGGCATTATTTCTACACAATCTACACTAATATTATAATGAGGAAAGATTTGATTGAAAAAAGAAAGAAAGAAATTTTACGAAAATACAAATATTTCCTCCTAAATATTATTAAATAGCATAGGCGAAATGCTAGTAATATTATTTTCGTAAGTTTGTAACGAATAATTTCAAAACCACTGGACCGAATTCAAAAATTCTTTCACCACTAAAATTCTACATTATCCCTGAGTAACATAGGCTACATCATTTTCTCAAATTCCCACGGGAATGAAGTCCCGGGCGGGAAGCTAGTCTCTGATACAATACCATAGGCATTGCGTCTCGCACACCTGTGCTGCATGCCGCTGGTGTGACGTGCTACGTACCACGAACAATCGATTCGTCTGGACGGACTGAGTTGGTGCGCTATTTCTGAACTGATCGAATTTATTTGTCAGCATTTTAAGTTACATTGTTGGCATTTAAAGCTAGGATTTCTTTTAATTGAAGAATATAAAATCGCCCTTTAACTGATTAAGAGCGCTTCGTAATCATGGTTAAAAAAGATCCGTAGACCCGCGCCGCCGCCGCCACCACCGGGGCTGCACGACTGACGCCGCCGAATCGATGAATTCTGGAAAATTATAAAAATATTTTTTGTTTTGGGGCACCTATTCACATTTATTTAAAGCAGATGATAAAGTTTGTTTCATGGTAATGACTAATTCAAGGCAACTATGTCGATGAAAAACACAAAATACATTCTATTTTCTGTTTGTCAATGTAGACGAGTTTATTAACTATTTGATTTTAACTGACTCAAAAAAGCAAAATATGATCTAAATCTACAACTGATCTAAAACTTTGACTGAGTTGCAAGCGTTCGTCACCCCATATTGGTATATTACAAGCTGAGATCACATGAACATTTTCTCCTCATTCAAGAATAGCTCCTCAGACTTTCGTGACTAAAGCCAGTTTCACATTATTACGATGTTTACGTCGCCATAACCAATTCCATTTGTATGACTCTGGTCTGGAACCCTAAGCAGTACGAGTAGTTGACGAGTTTGAGGTCGGCCTATGAATATTAACAAGGAAAAGGGAAAACTCAATTCCAAATTAATCCTATCACGAGAGTTTGTTGAAAATAATTTTGTTTACAAATTTTTATTGGTGGTGATTTTATAAAGTTACATTTATTGACTTTTGTGCAAAATGAAACTGGCTTCGAGACAATATCACTTTCTTCTAGCTATAACAAAAGTCAAAAAGTATTAAATGTGTGGGGGATTGACAGACACAGTAGAGAAGTGTCGTTGTCCGTCTAGGTATGCCAGCGTGGTGGACTATGGCCTAAATCACCTTCGTGTTTCGAAGGGAGGCCCGGGCCCCTAGAAGGGGACATCTATGGTCTGATAAAAAAACATTAGGACCCGAGAACAAACATCTGCTTTTCACACAAGTCCTCGACTGACAATTGAACCCGGAAACCGTCGATTCTGGGGAAGCTTTCCTGTATAACAAACCATTCATCAGCAAGTATGTGATTTAGAACCTGTATCTTGTTTTCAACAGAAGCAGCTTCGCCAGGTGGTCGGTCAGATCGGTCGAGAGCTGATGAGGTGCCTGCTTCTCCTGGGATGCTCAGCGCTGCACAGCTGGCCCGCAGGCTGCGGCTTGAAAACGAGCGCCTGCAAGTAAGTTCATTATCATAACTAGATGTACATATATCTAATGCTAGATAATAGCTTTTCCACACTGACCTACAAAGCATTGGTAGTGTTTATAAAGGGACTTTAGTATGCGTTGTCCTGAACTTACCACGAGATTTTCTTTCGTACTGGTGGACCTGCATTCGTACTTATACCTTTTTAGTCCCTCGGTATAAATTATTCCACTCCACCAGGAACCGCTATGGATCACAAAATAATGAGGAAAATTGTAAAAAAAAACTACCTTTTTTTAAGTTTTAGCTGTTTCAGTGGAAAAATAAGGAGAACAAACGTTTAAACATAAAACTAAAGATTACACAAACTAATTTGTGAAATTAACTTGCACAACTCCTTCCGAGTCACATAATGGCACTTGTGTTTCTTAAATACAAAAGAACACAGTTTTAGGCACAGAAGTGTCTCACTTGCTGTCTAGTTGTTAGTTAGTTTTGGCAAGTCGCAGTAAGATGAGAAATTTATTAACAAGAAATATTTTAACGTTATGGTTAGAATTCATTGTGTAAGTACATCGCCCGCCCTTCTAAATGAAACGGACATCGTATTATACATATACAATACAGGGCTTTAGGTAAATCTCTTTCAACCTCTCGGTTGCTAAATCAGTGGTTAATCAGTCCATGAAACTGAACAACTTTCCCAAAGGAACATAGGTCAAAATACGAAAAAAAAATTTTGGTCTCCCATACGAAATGCGCTATGTGCTGATGAAGTTTGTATTGGAAATAAAAAATTTTTTTTCGTATTTTACGTATTATTGGGGGAAATTTGTTCAGTTTCATGGACTGATTAACCACCCGAAAGGTTGAAAGAGATTTACCTAAAGCCCTGTATATTAGGAGTTTTTTTTATTATTCTTGCTGATACTGTGAATGTGGATTTGTGTCTGTCTGTCCCACTTTCACGTCGCCGTAACTAAACAAGGGATTGTTTTAATTTCTTGCACGGGTTTAAGAGCTGAAGAATTCAAAATATAAAACAAAGACAAAAATGCGTATGCGTAAAAAAACATAAGCTGAACATGTGTATGTGTTAGAAGACCCCGCTCCTCATTATTGAAATGTTTCTTGAATCTTGAATGAAAAAAACAAGATAAGGAGGTCGTATTTCGTAATAAGTACGTCATAAAAAATAAAAAAGCTAAAATTTATATACATATTAAATAAAGCAGAATCTTTCATCTCGACTCGGATTCGAATAATCCGTTTGGCGTGAGCAAGTAGGTACTATTAAGTGGAAAAGCGTGCTCCTAAAATCCCAGAGCTCGAATATTTTCGATAAGCTCGCGATCGATCTCATGCCGAATTCCCGAATGGCTCACAACTTTGCGTTCAGATTTTTTTTAATGCAATAAGATTGTCGGCGGGCGTCGTGACCTCTTTTTTTGTATCTTTGAAGTTTTCATGTGATTTTGATTTGAGTGCCATAGTTCTTCTTTTATTTTTGTGTTTTGTTCGGCAATCATCGATTTCACGAACTATCTAAGAAATTTTAGATTTATATACGTACTTCATTAATTTTTCGTTTTAATTTTAATGTCTATTACTTAGAATTACATATATTATTGTGATTTTGTTAAGTTTTTGGAGACACAATGATGAAATAGAAGCAGTGTGCATTGTTTATTTAATACATTTTTAGTTTCTTTAATTGTCAATCAGCGACAATTATTGACATCAAAAGTTTTTAACATGAAAATGGCTGCACAACAATTTTATAATCTGTGAAATATTAAAGTGGGTTTCTCAGTCATTTATTAAGATTTTTCCGTAGTTATATTCTGCCGAAACAGCTGTGACAAACATTAATATTCTTATTAGTTTTTTCTTGAAATTTAATACTCTAATAGCAAATATAAATTTAATTGTCGAAATAAAAATGTTACCTACCTTCCAAGTAGGGCAGAAAGGTTCAATTTTATTCAGGACTTTTTTCGACTGATTCACAAATTCACCTTTCTCTTGTGAGAATTATTGGTTCAAACATTCGGGTTGAGTTGATTTAATCGCAGCCTGTATGCGGACTGATGGCCTAATACATTTACTTTGATAGGGTAGCACGTTATGCTATCTTACTCTGTAAAGGTCAACATATTTTTGTTACATTATAATTACTAATTTTTCATTGGCATGATATTCATGAGTACAAATACTTGTAACTCAATACCAAAACTATGGTACTTTAGCCTCCTTATCTCTAGGGCTAGCGGTTCGTCAAAATCAGCCTGCAAATGGTGTTAAAAGCATGAAATTGTTCATTAAGCCATGTGGATCGATTTGCAAGTAAACCCGTAGCACCAAACAAAAGAAGAGAAGCTATGACAGTTGAGGAGTTAGGAATGAGAGTCGATCTAAAGATCAATCGTGCTGATTTTCATGCTTGTAACACCAGAATTTCGTTATGTACCGCTAGAATTACTGGTTTGTATTTAAATCACAAGCCATTGGGCTTAGGGCTCTTTTATTGTCGTGCGTGTTTGCGCCCGCGTGCGGGCCAGGCCCGCATGCGAGCCACCCAGAACCTATTGTTTCATACATGTTTTTCTTTTCCCGCGTGCGTGTGGCTAGCCTTACAATAAAAACATGTATGAAATGACAGGTTGTGGGCGGCACGCATGCGGGCGCAAACACGCATGACAATAAATAGCCCTTAGAGCGGTGTGGAGCAGATTTTTTTTTGTTTCCAGGAAACAAGTCTTTTTGGCTGGAGTCTTTAAATTTTTCAAATCGTAACTCATGTCACTTCACTTCACGGAGAAATGTGACAAGCGTTGTTTTGTCCGTCTCTTTTGAGGTAATAAATAACCAATCCATGACAGGCAACCATAATGCAACAGACCTAGTATTTTGGCGCTAATCGTTCTGAGAAAAATCTCACATTATCTATCGGACGCTTGCTACCTAAAATTTGTCTGTGGCAGACAATAAAAATACAGAAAAATCTGATTGAAAAAACATACATGCGACTTTGAAACCGTTTTAATTCGTTTGTACGTGTTTGTTGTCAGGCGGAGCTAACGAGAGTACGGAGATTGCTAGTGGCGGCAGCAGAAAGGGGGGAAGCGGGGACCGCATTGGTGGAGCGAGCTAAAGGCGAAGGAGGTCTGGAGACGACGCCTCTTGACCCTCAACAGCTGGAGAAGGAACTGCTGCTGGCTAGGGAGGCCGTCAATTGTAAGTTTATTCATCACATCATCTGGCTGAAAAGCTACAAAATTGTCTTTAGCTCTGATTGGATTGTTTTCTAGCGACGTGATCTTTGATAGGCTAAGGCAAATATCTTGCCCACTCTCTTTCTTACACTCTCAAGTAATATCTTCTGCACAGGTTGTACAGTCAATGCCCTAAGTTAAAAGGCCAAGTTTTATACATAATTGGTGGATACTTAATTGAGGAAACAAACTGTACCTATACTTAGGATATTTAGTAAAGTTAAGTTATTTAAAATTGTAATAGAGTAAATAAATGAATTAAATTATGTAGCAAAAATCAAATTCGTTACTAGTTCAATGGCTTGTTGCTATCTTCACCTAAACAAAGTCGCTGTTTTTACGTTTCAAACCTTCCTATAAGTTAACGTCTGCTACTCAAATTGGGCAAACTAATCGATAACCCATTACAACATTTCAGACTTAACACGCTAGACCAACACAGTTTTATGTCCAAACAATTACTTGTAACTATATGAGAGGCTTGTCGGCACACCAAACAATAAGCCAACATAAACCGATATCATAAAACTAGGCAATTTGTTGAGTGCCACACGATACGGATAGACTCCGCCGTTCAGGCAGACATTTTGATAAACTATACTCATAACACTCTCTTGAAGTACCTGGGACGTACTGAGAAAACGAATTTAGTGTTTAGAGCAGTTTTGGTACAGCTTTGTTGCTCCGCAAGTACTTAGTCAATGTAAAATAGAGCCCAGAGTTAGATTCGCAAGAGTTTGACATATCCGTTTTTTCTATCACAACCTACCACACCATACTACCATGTTCTAATTAATGTTACTGACACAAAGCCAAAAATACTTGAAACATTTGTTATTTTTTCATTCATGACACTTTGTTTATGGTTCGCAGAATCTGCAAAAACTGAAATATAAAGATCTAAAGTCAAATACATTACAATATATTTGATTTTGCAGGGCATTTTATAATTAATTTATTTTGACAGATGAGAACAATGAATATTATTAATATTAGTTGCACCGCGCCGAAACGTCGGGACCATAGGTAAAAACATAATATATGTGAATTTTGACCGGTGTTAGTATTAAATTATATACCTACTTACGTCTTGGAATGTTATAATGATTTTCGAAATAAACAATATAAATAATAGGACAGTCATCAACTGACAACATCCTATCAATTCACCGTCCATCAATCGTGGTTTGTATCCGAATTTCGCATATTTCCACAGTAGATCCCCTGAGTTTCACGCGGATATATATTTCAAACAGGTCACGTATTGCGGACGCTCCAGTAACTTCGGCTGACATTTTCACTAACATCATTACCTTTGCGAAAATCGAAATAGGCACGACACAGGAAGGTTGTATGAATATGAATTTACAGCAGCCTTATTTTGCTTGTTTATGGTGCTTTTGGAGATATAATTTACAAAGGTACTGGCTGATATGAGAGCGCAATAAGCGAAAAAACAGAACGATGCGAATGTGAGTTCCTCGTTTGGTTTTGGTTTTATAGCTTCGCGATTCAGACTCGCATGTTCTTTATGTTTAAGTATAACGATATGCATTCACATAAAGTTAATTTGTAAGTATATATAAGGTTATGACCTTAGAGTCTATATTAAAGGAAGGTAATGGCATACATACATATACTCAAGCCTTACATGTCTGAGGTTCTTAAACTACTTGTCGCCAGGTTTGACATACGTTCTAAGGGTTATTAGATATAACATGCTTATAGAGGCATTTGTGATAGGCTTACAGAATATAAATTTATTTATTACTAGCTATCCCTGAACTACCACGAATATTTCAAGACTAATATTAGCCAAATCGGTTCAGCCGTTCTTGAGTTTTAGCGAGACTAATGAACAGCAATTCATTTTTATATATTAGATATATATATATATATATATAGATTATTATTTATTATTAGTGGGGATAAATATTGTTAGTATTTCGCACACAATACAACAGTACCCTCACATCACAAATACTTACTTTTAGAGGAAGAGTTGGCAGCGGGCACATTCTAATTTTTCCCTTCACGTAGATTATGGTAGAGTGAAATAATGAATTGAAATAAAATTCTTATCAACTTTTGCGGCAAATATAAGTAGTTCCGAGCAAAGGTTCACCTGACCCTGTAACATGTTCCTAATGACACTTTTGTATAATTGCCTAATAGATACTAATAATATACTTTAAAATAAGTGAACTATAGTATGCTGGAGAGGCCAACCTGTGCGATGAAATTTTGTTTTAAAATTATCTATCATACTTTATAGACGTTACTAGAATGACCTTATTTCTCAAATTTTGAGTTGTCATTAGGTGAATGCATTTTAATCAATCCTTTGATGAGTTTCAAGCTGCATAATCAGATCAGCTGTGTATGCGACTAATAAACCTGCACGAATACGCGTTCATGCGGCTTACCGACCCAAATACGCTGCACATTGGTATACTTGGAGTGGCATTTACATGTGCATACAGTATCAAAGCTGCCCCGAGCAAAATTGGTTTTAACTGTGCGCTTTTCCGTAAACTTATTGAATGAAAATAGTATTTTTGTTGCCTTTTACAAACTGCCTCTGTGTGCCCGAGAGAATGTGACGTTTGACATGTATTAAAGTTAAGGTGAAGGACAGAAGAAAGCTTAGCTAAAATAAGTTAATTGTTAAAAAACCTGTCTAGAAAAAGAAGATTTTATTTGAATGTTTATTTTTCTTCATATGTTTATCAGCAAAACCTTCCATTTTAAACCAATATTATGGGAGTGCAAAATAAAATTACAGTAACTAGTCGACCATCTTAGGAAGTCCACCCTACTGGATGACGTCATTTAGCTTGCCATGCACTGTCATCCAATTTAAGCTCTATCGGTTGAGTATAGCTGCATTAAAATTCTGTTATTCGATCCGAACAAACATAAATATCTATGCATACATTGAAAGTTAATAAAAAGATTGTAAAAATACGGTTGGATTCAGACCACTACGGTAAGCCACTAACCAGTAAAAAAGAAGTAGGGATATTTAGTAAACGACAGAAACTCATGCAATGACTGAAAATATAAGAGAAAAATCTGTGTCTTCAAATAAAAATAATATCAAAAGAACCTTTATAGGAAGAGCTTTATAATCTGAGTTGCAAGAATATAGAGTTTGATTTATTATTGACTCTCTAGAAGAAGAAAAAGCAAGATTGGCCTGGCCGGCTTTGAGGTGGTAATGGGTTACCGTTTAAATAGTGGAAATATTTTAGTAGCTCTGAGCAAACCCCTTTCAGAAATAGAAGAAATTATATTTCTGTTTGTTAGAAAAGTCAATAAAAACAAGGAATGCTCCTTGATTTCCAGGACTTTTATTATTTTCTATTTATGAAGTTTCCTATGAGGCTGACATGAGCGTAGATTAACGCTTTAAGCCTCGTCAAAATGCTAAAAAACAGTGTGTACTCAATATCATTAAAAGAACCTAAAAAAACCTTCCCCTACGGTTTTCTGCCTATGTACAGACAGCAGCACATCAGGTTACCCATTTGCACTACAAAATCCGACGCTATTACGAGCCAGATAAGGGCAACGTCTAGGTCAATATGTATAACCTGATGTTCTGCCGTGTGTACAACCATGGTATGACTATGTGCGTGTATACTGTATGCTCTGTGTTCCGTCATAATACGCTAAATGAGGCACCGATCAAAGCACTGCACGCAAACAAGCATTCCTAATCACCGCTCTGATTGGCGGCAAGCTCGCTACACAGTATCATGTCTATTAATAGACTCATGTAGGCAGATTATCTCATACCCAGATAGGCAGATTACGTATACGTAAAATAGATACATAGATAAGAAATTTATTTCCATCACAGTACACACTTATAAAAAGACAGTATAGAAAGAGACAAACTCAAAAGCAACGATAGAATCAACAAATCTTATTAATTTAACCCTTTGACTGATGATATAGTGTGTATGACACTGCATTTCATAATGCGCAGACGTTATTTATTATTAATAGTATACCCTGTGTTTGTAATCGAAATTCACAATTTACGCCAGTCATATCAAGTATTAAAATCACAAGCTAACGGTTAGTAGGTACTATTTTTTTATACGTTGTGTTATAACCACTACCAGTATCGTTTATCCAAGTTTGCAGCTTCGAAAGACCTGTAACACGAAAATAACACAACAAAATACTAAGCAACTAGTTTTACTTTGTTATATTCATACAAAATAGCCAGACAACTAAATAAAAACTGAATAGAAACTTTGAAATGGAAATATGACTCCAATACTTACAGCAGAAACTTGTTAAAAAAGCCGTATAAAATGTAGAGTAAAAGAGTGCAAGCTACATTTCTGTATCAGACATCTTCAACATGTATATTTGTCTGGGTTCCAATCGAAATAGATCGACAAAGGACAGGGTAAATGCGAGCGCACGTAGAAGGAGTTTGGAATCACTTGGGACGGCATTGGGTCGCTTAGGATCGCTCAGGCTTTTCGCAAAGTACACAGAAATGTGTGTATAAATATTACTAAAACAGATTTAGGAGTCAGACCTAAGTAAGTTCAATTTACGAATGAATGTTACGTTATATATTATTTTAAGCCACCAAATTCATTTTATTGGAATTTTCTCATCATCTTTACTTAAGTATTTTTAAAATAAGCACAGAATATATAATAGTACTAAGCGTAAGGGATAATCACAAATAATTTTAGAGAAAGAAAAATGTTGGGCGCCAAGATGGCGCTAATCTACATGCACGACGTAATTGTGCTTAGTAAGAAAATGAGAAATTTCGCCGCTTGACTTGAAGATACGATAGCTCAGTTGGTTAGAGCACCAGGAGATCTAATCCTGGGGTCGTGGATTCAAGTCCCATTTAATAATAATAATAATAAACGCTACACGCTCAAAGGCCCACACTAAGGTTTTCCCTTGTGTCGTGGGTCCCTTGGAACACACATAAAGACAAACACAAACACCCATGACCCGAGAACAAACATCTGCTTTTTACACAAATGTTTGCCCCGACTGGGGATCGAACCCCTGGGTTCGAACCGCCGATCAAGAGGCAGCGTCACTACCACTCGACCAAACCGGCCGTAAAAATTTTGCATCGAACATTTTTCTTTCCCTTTTTACTTTGTTCATCAGGGGTTGGAAAGTATACGGGCTATACTATCGTGCTACGCATATCTTCTACGTGGTATCCTACGGGACTAATACAATGATAACCTTCTTTATATTGTCCGTTTTTGCATCCAAACTTTGGTATCCTTCCCTAGTATGCTTGGTTCCATTTTATCCACGGGGATTTTTGGGAGAAATAAATGTATCTCAAAGTCATCAAGAGTTTTTCCATACTCTTATTTTTACAAGGTGCTCAGTACCAAGTACGAGAATCGAGAACTGGGTAGTAAGAACATCTAAAAGATGATAATCGATCTGCAAAATGTAACTGGTTTTCCCCAGTGAATATAGGTAAAATATTTATGCAAATCAGTAAACTGCTTTAAATACGCAAACGGTATTATTTTGGAGATTTCATGTGGTTATTTAATGGGCTATGTATGACAGTTTAAAAATATTTTTGATTTCGTTTGATTTATTATTTAACATAAAGGAATAAGGTCCCGTTTCAAAAAAAAAAATATTTAAAAATATGTCTTTTGTAATAAAAATATAATAATTAAAAGATTCTCAGTACGGTAAACTAATCCTAAGAACGGCATTATATGCAATCTTTCTTCATTTGCCAAACTGTCATGTCAATTAAAAAAAAAAAACATAACCTGTTTCATATTGTATTGTCGTAGATACAATACTATTATTAATTTGTGATATTGTATTGGTTTTTTATTTGCAAGTTTGGTTGGTTGTTACTTCAGGCAAGTTGGTAGAATCAGGTCTAACGAACTGAGCGGTATCCATAGTGAAACAAACTCAACAACCAACAACTCAAAAACACAATAGTTAGGTTATGTGTCAACAAACTGTCAAACGTCTTTTTTTTACTTTGGCAAAGGAATTAAACCGTATATAATGCTGTAGTAAGCAACAAATCGTAACCAAAATTTTATTTTTATTTTTTATCTATTATCAAAATTATTTGATATCTTTTTATTTGAAAATGGGACCTTAAATCTGCTTAAAATAAAAATAAAACACATTTTTTTTAAATCTTGCACATAGCCCATCCTATGTCTATAGTCTATTTTCAGTTTTTGTGCGTATTCAGTTACGCTAACCAATTGAAAGTAATCCCCTATACACTCGTAAGTAGGTACGAACGGTTTTTTTCTCCTTTTTTGTAAACTAGACTTTTTTGTTCCCAGCGTTGAAAGCTGATAAGAAAAGATTGAAAGCGGAGAAGTTCGACTTGTTGAACCAAATGAAGCAACTCTACGCCACTCTCGAAGATAAGGAAAAAGAACTCAGGGATTTTATTAGGAACTATGAACAGGTAATTTCTATTAAGTATACTTCGAACCAGACAAGTGGAAATCGAAATAAGTAGGTACTCACTTGTACAGGTTTACTTGATTTGGCAAGGTTACACGAACAGTAATTCTACCAAATTAGATGGGAATTGTGCATAACGTTAAAATCGTATGAATCGCAGATTTCAATCCTAACAATGCCTATTAGCACAAACTAAAACGTCATCTGATATATATTTAGGTGATGTTATGGTTTATAAATATTTTTTGATTTTATTGTTTAAAAAAAACAATATAAATCAATATTGATGAATTTTTTATGGGACCACCTCACAAGTATATTCTTTTGAACAAAAATAGAATTTTTAAAACCGGCTGATAATCGGCGGAGTGATTGCGTAACACCCATACAAAAAATGTATGAAAAAAAAAACCGGCCAAGAGCGTGTCGGGCCACGCGCATTGTAGGGTTCCGTAGCAGCATGGTTCAAATATGCAGCTGGCTTCTTAATTCTACAAGCATATTGTCATAGTTGATGTTAAAATCCCCAAATACTATACTTAGTATCATAAACAAGTGTATTAAAAAGTTTGGTCTAAATATAACAGAATGGAAGTGTTTAATGCGCGAGCGAAGCGAGCGCGAATTTTTTTTTTTTTTTTTTTGCGACAATTTTATTGTAAGGAATAATATAATAATATCAAGCTAAGCAGGTGTATATTTTTAATGTCGTTTTCGTAATTAGCACCCACATAAACCTATTAAACGACACCTGAAATGTCAATATGTTACAGCTTGGCTTTCGGCTCGCCTCACTTTTAGCGTGGAACCTTGTAGGTCAACCATTTTGGATTAGGGTACACTTCGTCGTAAATGCTACCCTCGTGAATTATTCCACATTTTTTTCATTATAAAAATTAATGTTTCCTAAACGGATTGCTGAATCGAAAAACGTTTGTAGTAAACCCCTTCTATCTTTTAAAAAGCTATCCTATGATAACGCACTCGATGATATCGGCTAGAAAAAAAAACATCGCCCGTTCACGTTAATGGGAAACACACGAAAAAAATTTTTTTCCACCATTTTATTTTTTAGATTTGTCACCACAATCAATAGGTATGTATGACCATGCCAAATTTCAGCTCTGTGCTACCAAGGGTTTCTTAGGAAACCTGCGGACAGACAGACATGGCGAAACTATAAGGGTTCGTAGATTACTACGGAACCCTAAAAACAAATGTATTGTTAAAGAGTTTGTAATTTGGGAAAGAATTGTTGTTTTGGTCTAAATACAACCGAATGTAAGTATAAAATTCGCGAGCGAAGCGAGCGCGAATTTTTTTTTTTTTTTTTTACGGCAATATTACTGTTAGAAATAATATCAACCTGCTGTTAAAATAATTTTGATGTCATTTTCGTAATTAACGCCCCCAAAAAACTATTTAACGACACCTAAAATGTCAATATGATACAGTTTGGCTTTCGACCTCCCCTCACTTTTAGCGTGGAACCTTGTAAACATATTCTTATTAATCCCAAAAACGTTTGGTCGACTATTACTCGCAAACTTGAAGGGCCAACTTATGTGTGATAGTTTTTCTTTTAATTTCGTTGTATATTCTATAACCGTGAATTTTTTCACATTTTTAGAAACAACTGTTTAGCTGGTAGTGTCCCCCCCGGAAACTTGTTTTTAACAAAAAAATTCACTTTAAAAATATTTTTTTCCCAAACGGAGAGCTGAATCGAAAAACGTTCTTAGTAAACCCCTTCTATATTTTAAAAAATCTATCCTATGACATTCAGTTCGATGGTATCGGCGAGAAAAAAAAATCCATCGCCCTTTCACGTGTATGGGAAATACCCGAAAAAATGTTTTTTCCAAAATTTTATATTTTAGATCTGTCGACGCAATCAATATCTATGACTATGCCAAATTTCAGCTCTGTAGTACCAAGGATCTTATATTATTAATAATCCCAACAGTGTTTGGCACTTGGTCGACTATTACTCGCAAACTTGAAGGACCAAGTTATGTGTGATAGTTTTCCTTTTAATTTCGTTATATATTCTACCAACGTGAATTTTTCCACATTTTTAGAAACAACCGTTTAGCAGGTAGAGGGGGGGGGGACACTTGTGTTTGACAAACATTTTCACTTTAAAAATTTATATTTCGCAAACGGTGTGCTGAATCGAAAAACGTTCTTAGTAAACCCCTTCTATCTTTTAATATGCTATTCTATGACACCCCACTCAAAAATATTGGCGAGAAAAAAAAATTTCAGCGCCCTTTCACGTCTATGGGAGACACCCGAAAAAATTTTTTTTCTAAGATTTTACTCTACAGTTCTGTCGGCGTGATTTATCTGTATAATCATGCCAAGTTTCAGCTCTGTAGTACCAAGGGTTTCTTAGGAAACCCGCGGACAGACGGACAGACGGACAGACGGACATGGCGAAACTATAAGGGTTCGTAGATTACTACGGAACCCTAACAAACATTCTAAGTCATTGGAACATTCAGAATGTTACTTAAAATAAGTCTCAGTTAATTACATTAGCCTTTTTTACTTTGCGCTTAAGCGCCTTAAACTGAGAACCTCCTCCTTTTTTGAAGCCGATTATAAATAATAAACAAGTGTACTACTTCGAAAACCACCGGCTAACCTTTGCCAGTAAAGCCACAGTCCGCCTTCCTATGGTTCGGAGTATACCACTGTCAAATTACTGTTTATTGGGCCTACCTATTTATAATTCTAACGGTACACACGACATAGCAAAATTTGTACTACCATTGCGCCCTATGTTCCCAGCTTCTAGTATCACTGCTACATAGGAGGCAATGGGTTAGTACTATTATTTATTCTGTGGCAATGGTGATTCCACAGAATAAATAATAGTACTAATGTGTGATACCACAGAATAAATAATAGTACTAACGTAGTGATACAATTTTGCTGTGCCGTTTTCAAATTATAAAAGGCCCGTTTTCAACTAATCTCATTTCCAAGAAACATTTCTTTAATTTCATGACGGCTTTCCGATTTAAAAGAAGTCAATTACCGTGAAAATTAAGGAATCGCTCATAAGAGAACCAATCGACTAAGTGCTTTTGTGTCGTTTTTCCTTTTTAATGAATTATAAGAAGTAGCAACTTTTAGAAATTTTCTTTATGGACAATTTTTATTCAGGTTTAAGTAATAAACTTCAGAAGTAATTATTTTTTGTCTACCCACATCTAGGTGAAACATTTCATAGAAACCAAATGACGACGTTTGTTCATAGTAACGCTGCCTCTCAATCGATTCTCGTCGGGGCAAACATTCTCATATCTAGGCATTTGTGACAGTCTTTGAGTCTTCAGGTACCCGTGGCCCGTTTAGAGTGTTATGTCCAAAAAACTTTGAAAAAACGATTTTTAGTAACTGAATGTATCAGCGTAGTTTAATAGAACAGGTTTATTTTAAAAATGTCGTTTTTCTAAATCACGATAGCATAAGGTAACAAACTATGGATTCAGTGCTAGCATCTCACCTAGAATTTGGTATGCGAAACATATGTAGGCATATGAACATAAAACTTAATATTTACTACCTAACAGAAAATATTTGGGTAATCAGTCATAATCATCTATAAGCTAATAATAATCAAAATATTCATGGAATGAGTAGAAGCAACTTTTGTTTGTAAGTTTGTGTTGTAGTGTTGTGTATCTATATATCTATCTATCAATTTGTAACACAGATGCGGTCAAGAGGTGGTGCGTCGTCAGCGCTCGGTGCTGAGCGAGCGGAGCGGGAGCGGGAGCGGGCAGCGTTGCTGAGGCACGCACGGGATGAAGCGGAGAGGTCACTACAGTTAGCTGCAGCACTCAGTGCCAGGGATACTCAGCTTCGACATGCCAGGGAACAATTGTTTGAGGTCAGTATTTTAATGACAAATAATTGTTACTGAAAACGCAATAGTTAAAGCGGAGACGTCTTTCGCAGCGGCGCTGAGTGCTAAAGATACTTGGTTACAACATGCAAGGTTACAACTTTTTGAGGCCAGTTTATTATTAATAGTGACAAAGACAGTATTATTAAAAACGCACTAGATAAAGCGGTTTTTATAGTTAGCAGCGGCGCCAGAGAGCTTAAGATAGTCACAGCTATGATATGCCAGGGAACAACAGTTAAAGGTAAAATTTTTGATAGTAACGGCAAAGGCAGTATTACTGAGGCACGCACGAAATGAAGTGGAGAGGTCATTACAGGTAGCTGCGGCACTCAGTGCCAGAGATACTCAGCTACGACATGCCAGGGAAAGATTGTTTGAGGACTGACCTGTTGATATTCTTTTCAATACAATTTACAGGCTGCATGGGACAGTTTAGAAAAAACTGGAACCCTGAACTAAGACCAAAATTGTTTTATGTTTATTTTCTGCCTTAAAATTAAATTACTTTTTGTAATACACACAATTTTTCAATCAAATACAATGATGACAACGTAAAACACAAAAACTAGCAATGTACATCGCATTCTGAGAGCGGCGCGGCGTGGTGGGACCACGCGTGAGGCGCGGTTTCGCCATATATTGCGTAGCGCCAAAGTAGGTAAATAACGAAAATTTCCGGGAAAAAAAATTACTTGTAATCAATCACAATTAGTATTAGATGCAACCATTTAAGTATTTTCTAAGCTGTCATACATATGGGTATATCGAACATAAACGCTTACTATTAATTAGGACAAACTGAATTCTTTAAACTCTTACTTCTATTGGAGTTTCAGATAATTAACCTAATTCTTATGAAAAAGATAGAAACTCCAAGAGTTTAATATTCCAAGCGGTGGCAATGAGCCAAACAAAAGCAGCAAGCACCACGTAAAAAGTTGAAAAAGTAAAATTTTAAAGTTGCAAATTGCAGGAAACCGCCGGGGATGACCAGTTGAGTGGAGATAGTACTTCATTTACATATTCAATTAAACATGACAAGCCTGGGTCCATTAAATTCGATGGGCACTTAGTGTTTCCTACCACTCACGTAAACAGATTAGGTTATTTGGTAGATGTGTGTCTATTCATAGATATTAGGGGAAGTAGGTATTATTTATTTGTCCTTTTCTGTGTTCCTATTTATTAGTTTGTCAGATGTTTGTATTTTTCCCTTAACATGTTTTTTTTTAGAAATACTCACTTAATCCTGTGACAGTTACCAGACACTTGCTCTGCTATTTGTTTATTTTCAGCCCCACACGCTTTTGTTTTTATACAAACTCATTTTTGCGCATTTACCTACTTACTTTAGGAGGGTAGGAAAAGCATCATCATAGTTAAAAAGCATTCAGAGAATTATTAGATAAAAGAAGATAATTCTCGCCGAACATTTTTCTTTCCCTAAAATTATTTGTTACTAGCATTCCGCCCGGGACTTCGTTGCCGTGGGAATTCGGGAAAATTATGTAGCCTATTGGGAATTCCTTATTATTCCCTCTTTATAATATTAGTTTAGATCAGGGGTGGCCAACTTGATTATACCCAAGATCTCCTGTTTACTAACGAAACCCTGTGCGATCTACCAATTACATACTTCTTGAAATCTTAAATAAAACAGCATAGTTCAGTACACAATGTTGTAGTATTTTTTTTTTATTATATTAAGAGAAAAAACTTAAATGTGAAATGTTTTTTTATTTTTTTGCCTTGCCACGATCGACTGGACTAACAGTCGCGATCGACCGGTCGATCGCGATCGACCGGTTGGCCACCCCTGGTTTAGATACTCGTAGTATAAAAGTGATTGATTCAGCCTTACACTCCCGGTACAGCAAAAGTCTCGCGCAAATGTACCTAGTGACTTTTATAATATGCCTAGAATATCGATTCACTTTTAGATCTCACGTACTTGTAGACCTATAAAAATGTTTTTGTAATTATTATATTAAATCAGTTGTTGTTTAATTATGTGAAATCCAAGCTTATTATGATTATGCGAGGGAATGTTAAAAATACAGTCCCTCTATCAAAGAGTAACCTTTAGATTAGTTAGCGAAACTCCAGGGGCTGATTCTCCTCATGAAACTGAACAACTTTCTGTAAATTCTTAAAAAAATATAAACAATTTCGGCTTCCCATATAAATAAAAGGCAAATCAACTGATCGCATAAGTCGTATGAAGAGGTGAAACATTTTTTTTTTCTCATATTTCGACATATGTTTCTAAGGGAAAATTGTTCGTATCTGGTCTAAATCACATAATTTTGGCCGTGTTGTGATCGGTTGAGAATAACACCACCCCATCTCACTCCGTGGGTGTCGTAAGAGGCGACTAAGGAAACACAAATGAGACCTGCCTCCTAGTAATCCATCCCAAGCAACGACACTTATTTTTTCTGAATCTTAGGTGTCGTCCTGTGGTCTCATGCGGTGTGGTAGGCTCTGTAAAGGGCCGTTTGGTTCGCGACCACCCTCCTACCGAAGTGCGACGCCAAACAGCTTGCTGTGTTCCGTCGGTGCGTGGGAGTACCAGTGCCCATATAGGCATTTTCTGGGTTAACTCGCTCCATCGTCTTGACCTTTATTGTCAAGATTGAGGTCAAGAGTTAACCCATCTTATAATAAATAAATAAACGCTATAATAACTAATTTAAAGTCTCCTAATATAATGTGCTACATACAAACTCTACAAAGTTTTTTTGCCAAGCTACTCGTACATAGCAAAAAAATTTTAGAAATCGATTCAACTTTTAAGCTGTCTTCACGTTCTTTTTCGCTTAAATACCTAGCCTCAAATACCTTTGTATACGTTACTCACGTAGATTCCCGCCTCGGGGCCGTAACAAGGTATTCATAACAAAAAGGGTATGTATACCCGCCCGTCCCAAGCGATCCATCTAAGCAGAGATTACCCGAGTGTATTGTAAACAGGAATTATTATTGATGAAAATTGTAAACAAAAATGTGAGCTGATAAAAATGGTACGTAGTAGGTACGTATGTAGGTGTATTGCAAAAATACGCTGCTACCTGAGGCTGCTACATATACGAGTATCTAGTGTAAAGTTTCACTTGTGAAATTAATCACCCGCGACGGATAGGTTAGGTTAGGCTTTTTAAAGTTAGGTTATGTTGCTTTATAAAAAAGACCGTCAATGTGAAAGAAATTAAGGCAGTTCACATAGTAACGGACTACGGACTCAATAATATTACTGATTTGACAATGTTATGGTGACAATTTAGAGTTGAGCAGTTGACCATTTTTGCTTTTTAAGACGCGGCAGGGAGTCAAAAACCACTTTACTGTTAATTCTATTATATAATTTCTGAGGTACCTTAAAAGACGACCCATAATATGAATGAAACAAGCCTATCATGAAATTTAAATTTTTCTCATCTCGATTCATACAGAAAATTATATGTCCACTTTTTCCTGTAATCCGTACTCCGTACTAATATCATAAATGCGAAAGTAACTCTGTCAGTCTGTTACGCTTTCATTCCTAAACTACTTAACTGATTTTAATGAATTTTGGTACAGAGATAGATTAGACGTCAGGAAAGGATATAAGCTACACTTTATCCCACTGCTCGGCACGATATAACCTGTAGTAGTCCATACGGGTCGAGCCGCGGGCGGAAAGGTAGTATTCTTCTAATTTATTAAATAACTAAGTGCCTTTCTAACCCAGTACCTAAAATCCAATTTCAACTTTTATATTGCCTATAAAAAACAAGCAAAAATTTACTGAGAATTTCTTTTGGCACAGCCTTATAACATTATAACGAATATCAACAAATTTTAAATATCCGAGGAATTTTCATGGAACGTTTTGATAAGCTTATTTTTTACAAGACGTTAAGTTAAATTTACTTTGTAACCGTTATTCGGATGTATACCATCCTTATTTAATTACGAACAGGCAAATGATGCTGCGTTTTACATGGAAACAAAAGTTATATACACTGCTCAACAAAGTCTAAGCAACACGCACGATTTTTCATACAAAAGAGGTCTGTTTGAGAAGCAATAATAGCTTACTCGAGGTACATGGAGGGCTATTATTTTCAGACGAGCAAGTGCTAAACTTGAATTTTCAATTCTAGTCAATAAATGTTCTTTTTCTTGAAATTTGTGAAAACGTGACGAAAATGAAAAATTTTTTTTCGTAAATTCGACCATTTTCATACAAAAAGCAGGCAAAAAGGGCATTTTCGTTTACGTTTCCGTCACGTGTCCACAAATTTCAAGTAAAACAAAATTTATTGACTAGAATTGAAAATTCAGGTTTAGCACTTGCTCGTCTGAAAATAATAGCCCTCCATGTACCTCGAGTAAGCTATTATTGCTTCTCAAAGAGGCCTCTGTTGTATGAAAAATCGTGCGTGTTGCTTAGACTTTGTTGAGCAGTGTACTTACTCATTTATAAAGTATGTTTGATTGACGTGAAAATTCAATTTCACGAGGTTAAATAAAAAAAAGGTTAGAGACTTACTTACCTAGGTTAGAGGCCCAAAGCTGATCTTGGCCTGTGACATCAAACTGCGCTATTTCTTTCTTTCGTGTTTAACCTCTTGGGCAAATTTTAATCTTGTTTTATTTATTAACAGAAATCCACAATAATACAGAAATAACCTAAACTTATTGCCAATTACAAGTTGGTTTTCACAGACGGCATTTTTATCCATCAGATTGTGATTATTGTCAGAAATATAATACAAAAATGTCTTCTTCAAGTGCAGAACAGGAAACCTACGTGTGCGTACACCGCCAGAAATACTTTCCGAGGCGCAACATGCAAGTGATAGTTTGTTGCCGCCAATATCAAAGGAAAGTTTATATTTTTTTTTTCCTCGCAAATGTGTTGAAAACGTTGTAGTATGAACCTCGTTATATACCCGACTATTTGAAAGGCGAAATCCTGTTCAAATTAAAGTAAGCACCCATTCAAATTAATTGAAACATAGAAAGGGTCAGAATTTGTGGAAATTAATGACACGCAATAGTAATAATGCGAAATTGCCAAGTTTTCCTAATGTTGGTCTTTACGCCCTTCATTTACCAAAATGGGCCAGTGGAAAGTTTCAAATGGTTTATTACGGTACTTAAATATATAAATTGAGAGTAGAAGATGTAGAGCAACTATTGTTCGGATAAAATTATTTATTCAAAAGTATATTAAACCTTCGCGCGATTCTTGCAAGCCCGTGTGTGTAGGATTTGTACCGCACGCGCGCGACGTGTTAAATTTTTTTTTTCGGTAAACTCCGCAAAAAGTATATGATTTTTTTTGCTCGCCATAATTATTATATTGGGTGTTATTGAATGGGTTTTTTTTATAAATAATACGGGTTTAAAATAAACGTTTTTCAATCAACATTTTTGACTGCAGACTGCACCTTTGCGAATAGGCGCATAGTCAATAGGATCAAAAGATCGAATGTGTATGTATGTATTTAATGTAATCTTGACTTATTTTAAGTTGCATCCTGAATGTCCTAAAAAATAAAGATATTTTTCTATTATATTCTATTTAAAGTGTAAAAATCTCTAGTGTGGTGGACCACATCTACCAGCTAAAGTGTAACTTTTAAAAATGTGAAAAAAATTACTAACTTTTCAGCTTAACGAGTAAAGGTCGATCAAGTATCAAAATGTAGGTGACAGACACGCTCTTGTCCGGTTTTTTTTATTTAAATTACATTTTTATTCACTTGGCCTTACTTCTTCAGGCTCGAAGACAACTACAAGCGGCCGGCTGTCTATCAGAAGGTGAAAGCGTGGCGTCTCTCGGGATCGGACCTCCGATGATGCTCGGTGGACCGTCAGGGCTCATCGGCGATCGAGGCAGCTGCAGCGCCGACTCAGGTGTTAGAGGTAACATTTTAGCTACACACACGCACTGTCGCACATACATATATGTAATATAGAGAGGTTACTCCATATTCATTGCAAAACCTCTCATACAGAACCTTTTTTTCTTAAATGGGTTTTAAAATTTTCATCATTCATATTTCCTACTTATTTTTGTTTATCTAAAACATATTTACCAACTGTTACGAATGCGGGATGAGGTAGGATTAAAAATTAATATTAGTGTTTATTTGTATTGTTAAATTGGTTACGTAGTCCCAAACAAAATCTAAAATTCAATTTACTCGACCTTTAAGGTTTTATTAATACAATTGAGGAACCTTTTACTACTTGGAAAAGTAATTTCGGGCTTTCCCACCTTTCTTTTACTTGGTTGAGCATCATTTCGATTTCTCTGTTCGTTTTAAGTATATGTTGAGAGTCACATATCAAAGGCAGTTTGAGAAATGTCAATATAACTTGATATTAGATATCAATGTAAATTTTCTTGAGGCTTTACTAATAATACTTACAGATTGCGTAGTACAAGCCTATAACTATCAAAAACCTATGAAAAACAGTGTTTGCACAGCTTGATCTAAGTTGCTCAGTGTATAATTTATAACTGTAACCATTTTTAATTAAAATCCTTAAGCCACTAACACCAAGCTGGGTTATCTTTTGTTTTTTAACTATATTTTTTATATTGTGACACGGAGTAAGTTGCATTCTTACTTAAAAATAAAGTCACGTGGCGGCAAAATCAAGTCAAAGTCAAAAATAGCTTTATGTCGTAGAATATTCAGGGTGTTACTTAATATAAGTCAAAGTAGTGAATAACATTACAATGTTAACTTTGCGCCTATTCGCAAAGGTGCAGTCTTTCCCAGAGAAGAATAGACAAAAAACTCTGAAATACCTTAAACAGTTTCGTTACTGATTAAAAAAGTCCTTATAATTATTTTATTTTGTATGTTTTATCTTTTTGGAGATTCATACTAATAACAACACAAAACGAACGTAAACCGTAAAAAATCAATAAACAACCACCCATCTCTAAAAGTATTTTCATTATACCTCATATAGTAGGGTATTATTAGGCCAAGTGAAATTAAGGACATCAATGTCACCCCTCACTTCATATAGATAAGGTAAACATCAATTAAGGAAATTGACCCATATTTTGAAAAGAACTACCTAAAACAATTCATTACAAACAAAATACTTGTCCACTTCAAGATATAGTTGAAGCGATAAGCACACACGCACCTAGCACTTACACATATGTATATATAGCCATAACAATGCATATTATAGGTATTTATGCAAATGAAGCCGTCGTCAGCGATTCAATTTAAATAATGAATTGCTAAATGATGGATTCATGTTAAGCTGTACAGCTCAAGGCTCATCACGAGGCTTGAACTGCCTCAATTTATGATGGAATATCTAAGTAAAGTAATAAATGCGTGAGAAGAAAATTTGTTTCATTGAAGATTTCATTACTAAAAGATAAGACTTGCTTGGTGAGGGTTTTTTCATAATTTGAATGTTTCTTTCCCTATATGTGCCGGGGGAAACTCCAAAGCCTAGCTCATAGACACAAAGTAGCAGAGGTAAAACTCATACGCTGTTATGGGGAATAGGTGAAATGGTCCCAAACAAGTAGACTGATCACCCGCCTGTACCATTATTAATCAAATTAATCAAATTTTGATTAATTGAAATTTTGATTTTATTAATCAAATTTTGTTATTCATTATTAATCAAATTATTCAAATACATTATTTCGATAAATTAATATTTTACAAATAATTTAACAAAAATGCCAGTCTGCCTGCCGTTCCACTTTTGCAATGCCCGACAGGGTTCATATGTATATAGAAGAACATATTGTAGATAAGACCTTTTATACTCTGTACATATGAATAGCAATAAATGATTGAATTGAATTGAATTGAATTGAATTGTACCTGGCGGGCATCCCCTCAATATAAGTATGTATAGATAGAAGTAGCAGTAGCTTGCCTATGTGTTTTTTACAAGATCGATCTGACTTTTTGACCGCGGTTCTGTCAAGTTTCCAGTATTAATAAAGTACTCTGTGCTGTCAAGTCAATCAATTTTGATTGACTTGATATCACAGTTATGCTTGAGTTGACATATGTGAAAATGTGTATAGTGTCAGTGACAGGTAGCAGCGACGGCGGCGCGACGTCAGTTTGCGGTGGCAACCTGTCTGACTCGACAGCCGAGGGGGCGCCACCGACACTCGACCCGTACGACACCGACGCAGCTTCCCTAGTCTCTTCCGCTCATCATATCTATCAATGTAAGTGTATTTTATCTTTTCGACCCCCGACATAAGTTCAAGTACTTAAGAACTAGTGTTACAAAAAATGAAATCAGATGCAAAAAACTTGCTCCATTTTCATCTGAACAAACAAGAAAATAATTCTCAATAGTCTGGCCAACTGAACTGGATTGCTACTGGACAACTGAACTAGTGGGAACAAAGGGACAAAAAAGAGAGCTGTTATAAGACTGAGGACTGGATCTGTGTGTTTGTCTGTGGCATCTTGGCTCCTAAACGAATAGACCGATTTCGATGCGGTTCACACAGTACAGCGCCATCTATTAACGCCGAATTTCAGAAACGTTCATAAAAGTTGAAGTTTCTTTAAATCTAATGCCGTTCTTCTTTACGTGAACAAGACGGAAAGTGACAGTATGATATTTAAAGTGGAATCAACTTTAATGGACTAAATTTCTTGACCCAAAATAACGATTCCATCATACAAAACTAATTAAACCATATCAGAATTCCGCCTACCGAAAATCTCAAATTAATATGGAAGCCTATTAACAACATCAATTAACAAATCTATTTTGATTACTTTTAATACATAAAAAACTCAAACCAACCTGTAAAACGTACTTTTAATGGAATTGATAAACCCTGACTTAACAGCCAAACTGAAAATAGCCGTTTCACCATTTTAACGTCATTCCATTACGGGAATTTCAACATAAAATGAAATTTGATTTCGACAATCAACTCAAATAAAACGTGAAACGCGAAATAGGTTAAGCTTAAAATTCGCTTTTATAAAGATTTTGAGAGTTCCACTTTTAAACCAATAATCATTAAACAAATCCTTGCGAGAAACCATCGTAGGACAAAACGTGATTATAAATTCGTTTCGTGCTTTGTACTGGTGATTCCATTGGTTTCCCAAAATATGTTCTTAAATATCATTTTTAACCCCTGACAAGAAGAGGGGGATGCTATAAGTTTGACGTATGTATCTGTGTATCTGCTTGTCTGTCTGTGGCACCGTAGATCCTAAACGAAAGGACCAATTTCGATGCGGTTTTTCTTGTTTGAAAGGTGACGTAATCGAGATGGTTCAAATATAGCTATTTGATCAAAATTGGTTTATAAGCAATCGAATATCGGAGGCGATACAACATTTTTAAATACAGCAATGATGATTAGAAAAGGAAAAAGATAAAAAAAGGACAGTCAGTTTCATTTCATAAGTCCTTTGATGGTCATGGTCATTGTACGTAAGTGGCCAAATGTCAATTTTCGAGCAAGGACTTTACAACTGATCTAGTATAATCATTTGAAAAGTTCACTGTACTATAGCCTAAACCCCTTTCATTGATTTGATTTGATCTATAGGGTGGTAAATGTAGATAAGTTTCGAGTTAATAAATATTGGAGCTACGAATCTTTAAAACATGCCTTATATAAAGTTCTTTGAATAAAATCTTTATATACAGCTTTCCATAAACTCAGGCTATATTTGGGAACCGCTACATCAAAGAAAACATCATTTGACCCTTATCAAACGGTGTATTCAGGGTGGCCAAGCAAAAAAAACGCCTTAAAAATACAATATAATATACTTTTTTGCACTCAAAAACATATAGTACATACAATCAAATGGAAATAAAATATAGTGTACAAAAAGGTGGTCTAATATCTAGATAGTAATTTCTTCTAGACTTCTAGGCAATATTAGGGTAGAGGATATCAGAAAAAGTATCTCGAATATTAATTAATATAAATGTATATGTATGTTTATGTATTTGTATACGTATAAATGAATATTATATACTGAAAGGCCTCTACGGCCAAATCGCCTCTATACGCATCAATAAATGTATTTGTTATGTATGTAGGTATATATAGACTCTTTTATTACTCAAAGGGCCTAGTTAACGACGAGATTGGACCATTTTATACCGCGCGATGACAGTACCAGATAACCTCAGATAATGGTTGCTCGTGCAATTTATTGCGTGCGTTACGTGTTAAAAAGTCGGTGTCGGTAAAAAAGAGATTCCATTGTTTTTACGATTTAAATTTGGAATTGGGTTAAATGTGTCATGTAAAATTTTCAGATGGTGTAAGGTCATTTTGTTTACTTCTATTTTAAGGGTAGGCAGATTCCACTCTGAATACATTTATAAAAAACTAGCTTTCCGCCCGCGGCTACGCCCGCGTGGAATAAACAGTTACATCGTGCACAACAGTGGAATAAAATGTAGCCTATGCCCTTTCCTAACGTCTAATCTATTTCTGCTCTGTACCAAATTTCATCAAAATAGGTTCAGTAGCTTAGGCGTGAAAGCGTTCCGCCCGCGGCTCCGTCCGTGTGGATTACAGGTTATATCGTGCACAGCAGTGAGATGAAATGTACCTTGCCCTTTCCTAACGTCTAATCTATCTCTGTACCAAATTTCATTAAAATCGGTTTAGCAGATGAGGCGTGAAAGCTTAACAGACAGACGCGTAACAGAATTACAAACTTCCGCATTTATAATATTAAGGGAAGTAGGGATAGGGATTTTCAAAGCTAAATAACAATATTTTGTTCCAGTGAGTACTCCCCGAGATTGCAGTCCCACGCTGTCTCCTCACAACAGCGCGTCGCCCTTTTCCAGGTCCATCGATGCTGGCTCACTGTCGAGGTATTCTAAAAAACTTTAACTTTACTAGTTTTGTGCCTGCGACTTTGTTCGCCTGGAAAAGTAATATATGTCATTTTCCAGCCCTCTAGCTAACTCTGTGCAAAAACACGTAACGATACTAAGGAAAGACAAGCCAAAAGAATTTCTTAGCAAAGATTATTTACATCAATGAAGAAACACTTTGGCTCGAAGAGGACTTAAACCTGTATTAGATCTCGATGCTCTAACCAACTTAGCTATTGTGCCTTCAAGTCAAGCGGCAAAATTTCTTATTCCCTTACTATAATAAGCACAATTTGTCGTGCGAATAGGTTATTCTTTGTGAATATCTCTTTCAAAAATAGTACTAAAAATCAATCAGGAGCTCCGTTGATTTGACATTGAACTGTTGATTTTCCATTAAGATTCCATTGGAAAGTCGTTCAGGATTCATTCAAGTAAGACTTCATTGACACATTGAAATTCCACCGACACACAACAGAACTTTATTTCTATAATTTTCTCTTTGTATACTGATGAATTAAGGATATTGGAACAAACATAAGCTTTCTATTTTTTACAATGCAATAAAATTTCATTGTTGATTGTTTTTAATTGTATTGTTACTAGAAGCATTAACGGATTAATAGATACAACATTTGAAAGTTGTACTTGGTTTAGAAACATTAGTTGATTAAAATTATTACAATTTAAAACTTCAAATAAATTACTTGATATCTTGCTCCATCCCTATAATGTTTAATCAACTTAACTACTTAACTTAAATATTAATGTAATGAGATAGGTATCAGCTAACATGACTATTGTAGCGATCACAATCTATGCTACATTTTGAAATAAGTACAAACAACCAACAATCCTATTACTTCGAAACTCCATTAGACTGATTAGTAAGTAACAAATATATTGTTAATTGCTGAGTATATTTATTATTTAAGCTCGTTTCCAATTAGATATGTTAAAGTACTGGTACTTTAGTAAACTAGCTAGGTTTTTTAGTTTCTTGTCTATCTATCTATACTTCATACTTCATCAGCCCATATACGTCCCCACTGCTGGGGCACGGGGCTCTCTCAGTAACATGAGGGGTAAATGCCATACTCACCACGCTTGGCAGACGGGTTGGCGAGGGTTTTGATATAATTGCAGAGTTTTCCTTCTCTGTGTGCTGATGAACTCGCTTGCATATTTACCTTAGTCGCCTTGTACGACACCTCGGTAAGAAAGAGTGTGGTTCTATTCTACTCTTCCGGGGACTCACACGGCTTATCTATCTATACTTACTGGGTGAAAAAGAACCTCCTAGCTATATTAAAAATCCTGAACCAGTATCACTTTTTTAATATTTTCCAAAAAAAAAAAAATTTTAATATTTTTTCAATGGGAATAGTTCATTTTTTGCCTAAACGTAGACATTACTCCTACATCAGGCACGCGAGGGATGAGGGTAGCGCTCAGGGGGTGCACCCGAGTGGTGTCTACGTTTAGGGAAAAAAATCCCCCCCCCCCCTAAATAAAAAATAAAAAAATTTAAGTGTTCAGTAAGTGATACTGGTTCAAGATTTTCAATAAAGATAGGAGGTTCTTTTTCAACCTGTATATATAATCTATCTATACACTCACTTCCTTCTTCGTGTGGTTTAGGTAGGAACCACTTGATGCTATACATTTGACATTCATTCTGAGGGTTATTAGATGGAAATGGAATATGAGTGAGTATAGTGGTGAGAGGTTGTCAGCCTTTCACCAACAAATTACAACAAAACCCTCACGTCTCCCTTACTGGCTGCCACAGTATGCTTGGGAAGATTTGGCAGTTGTCACATTCCAACCTTTTCTTTCACTTCCAGTCCAGCGTAGATTCTATGCTCCAGTGCAAAATTTCCTATAGTTCTTTCACAATGGAGATGTTAGCTATAAGCAATGATGGTCTGGTCCTATAGTTATTTAGCAATGGAAATGGAAGCTAAAATTAAATCAGTGATGGCCTTGGGCTTGCCAACCTGTCAAATTTTCTGAAACTTTGAATAAGTTAGTACCTAGAGTGAGTGATAGCTTTTATCGACCTGAAAATTACTTGACTTTGATAACAAAGAAAATGTAGATTGATGGCTTCGTTCGAAGCCTGGACTTACTTATAAGTGGTCCCAATCTTAATTCTAAACATGAAATGTTTAAGAAAGAATCGAATTTTATGCTCATATTTCATCTCATTACCCTTAAAATGAATGTCAAACGTTGCGTCAAGTGGTGCCAGAAGCACATGTCGTTCTGCTTGCCCCGAAATGGACTATAGACGTGAATGTATAGATAGATAGATAGACTAGAATCTAGTAGAAACCTAGCTTGTTTACAAGAGTACTAGTACTTTCTTACCAGCCAATATACGTCCCCATCGAGGGGCACGGGCCTCCCTTCGAAAGACGAAGGGAATTTAGGCCATAGTCCACCACGCTGGCCCAATGCGGGTTGGTGGAGAGCTCGTCTTTCGAAAACAGTGCACTGACTAACTAGTACTTTAATTATATCTAATTAGAAACATTTGCTTAAATAAAAAGTATATATACCTAATCATTTATTTTTACTTACTAATCAGTCTAATCTAACGAATTTTCCAACTAATAGAATTGTAGGTTGTTTGTACTCGAAAATTCGATATGCAAACGATAGCATTACATCTGTATTTTATATTCGTTCTATCGTTGCTTATATTGTCATCCGCTTTAACCTTAATTCAACTCTTTTAAGCTATATACGATCTATCACAATGACGACTATCAATAGCCTCTACACAGCTAAGAGCAGTTGCAGAAACGACAGCGAATTTTTGTCTCTATTGCTCGCAGCTTATGGTTATTTTCTACACTGCGAGATAAAAAAAGAAGAAAAAATATTATATAATTGCTACAACAGTTGATATTTACATTTTGTGTAGTTACTGTGACCTTCTATTAAGTGTACAAACACCTGTGCCAGAAGGCTACGCTACAAATAGAAATAATGAAAACAGAAATTCGCTTTCGCAGTTCCCACTGCTCTAAGCTGTGGCTGGGCTTTAAGATGTGAAATTTTCTTATCAGATCAGTAGAGCAGCTATCAAGTCCTGGCGAATGCGAGGCGGCGCTTGTGGTTGGGCTGCGGGGCCGGGCGGGTGGGAAGGCGGGGCGCGGGCGGGGGTCTGCTTGGGGCTCCATCTCACGGGTCTTCGCTCGCAGCCGCCATCGCACCAAGTCTGGCAGCGCCACCAGCGGCCACGAGAGTGGTGAGATTGATGGTAGATGCACTTGTCATAGCACTAGCACTTTTTTATCTTAGAAATAAGGAAAGGCCCGGGAAGGTCGAGGAGCGTGGCACAAGTTTAAATACAAGGTGACTTTTAAATCACTGGTCAGTTTTTTCTTATGTAGTTATAAAATATAAACAACGAAAGAAAAAGTTGTTTTGATTTCTTTTAAATGTCAATACTTACCCCTTTTAACGAATTGTGTTGAAGAATACTATCACTAGGTTTCAAGTAAACTGGACGATATTTTTTTAAACACAAAATATTAACGTGTTTTCATGTTTCGGATGATCTCACTTGAATTTGGGTATAACGTTTAAAAATAACAAAAAAGGGTCTGTTGATTTTCTAGGGACTTGACGGACGTAACATTTGACCAGTGATAAAAAAGTCAACCTGTGTAACATAATTTTCACAGAGTCAATTTTCACAGAATCCAAAAGTATCGTACTTCGTAAGCCAAAATTTACATCAAATGTTTGTTGTTTTTTATGTAGAAATAAATGCCGTTTATTATTATTGTCTTGACTTCGGGTGCCCCAATGAACGGGTCATGCAACCGCTTGCCAGAAGATCGTACCTACTTAAACTGTGACTTCAAACTGCCTCCAAAAGCAGATGTAAAGTTGGACTTGTAACATTGTCAGACGTTTTTGTATAGGGACAGTGAACGAGTTAAGCAATATTTTAAAGCAGTTACCTACTGGTAAGCCACACTTGCACATAGCTTAACATCCATTTCAACACATTAGATATTTATCTACTGGTTTTAAGACCGAAAACAAGAAAAATCAACGTCGACTTAAAAAACAATGAAGGTGTAATCTGGATTCCAATAAAAAGAAGTGAGGGTTCATACTGTAGCGTACACGGCTACTTGGATAGGGGTCTGATGCTCCTTATATTAAATTATGCTTGTTCGGGGAAAAATTATACTTCTGAATAACTTTAATAAACATTGGGTAACTTTAAAGTAGTTATCGAAAATTAAGAATGTTTTATAGTGAAAACTAATTTAGTTTCGCTAACTAATTTAAAGTCAGATTATAATTGTGTCACGAAATCATGATAACAGGGCCCCGATTCTGTAACCTAAGTTGTGTGTCGATAGAATGGAGGCCATTTTATCTGTTCAGGTATCGAAATTGAGAACTATTTAATCCCTACTAATATTATATTATTTATATTATTTTATATTATATATTTATATTATTATTATTATTATATATTATAAATGCGAAAGTAACTCTGTCTGTCTGTCTGTCTGTCTGTTACCTTTTCACGCCTAAACCGCTGAACCGATTTTGATGAATTTTGGTACAGAGATAGATTAGAGCCTGGGAAAGGACATAGGCTACATTTTATCCCACAGTTGGGCACGATATAACCTGTAGTCCACGCGGGCGGAGCCGCGGGCGGAAAGCTAGTTTTCATATAATTGAAAGTGAAAGTGACGTTGTACACTACCAAGCAACTAGAAATTCAGTTGGCGGAGGCGCCACCAGTCAAATCAGCCGTCATTAGATGTATGAAATTTAGATATAGTTCTCAATTTCACCACCTGAACTGATAAGATTCTAACCGACGCCCAAGTTACAAAATCAAGGCCCTGGATATACTCTATGTGGCTAAAAATAAACGAGATAGATCAGCTTGAAAACTTATCCTATCTTGCACACAGAACCAGTATACGCCAGTACGGGTAGCACCCGTGCATGGTCGCCCCTAGGCAGCGAGGCGGCTCTCCGGGAAGCAGCCTCACTACCGCTGGCCAGGTGGAGAGCGCCTGCCATCATAGCCTGGCTGGAACTGGCCTTGGGCATGCCACAGTACGCTGCTGCGGTTGCTGATAACGTCAAGAGTGGCAAGGTTTGTAGTTCAAAATGTACAGAAGTGTAAACAGAAAATTCTTCTTAATTTTGATTTATTCAAATTTAATTGTTGCTATTAGACTAGAAAACATCTACAAGTTTTGCCTGTAGAAAATGAATGTGTTCTATTAGACCTTGTAGCCGTTAGCCGATCGTAGCAACAAATTAAATGACTAAACGCTTACTCGAGTTATTTATGTCAAAATAGAAAAAATGCAGGGGATACGTGTCCTATCTTGCTTTCGAGAGAGAGAAAGACGGAACTAGAGAGATGACCGTGCGCCAACTTACAAATATCAGTGGAAAATCAACAGTGTTGTGAGAAACTATCGCGTTTCGGTGAACTCTAATTAAGACATGGCAGTATCTAGTAAAATCTATCAAGGTAGCATCGCTTTACTGCTTTATAACAATCACCTTTCAATGAAACTGAGTTGGGAATTTTCATCCTCTTTTTCCATTAATAAATTAATAAAGTCACCCTATTAAAAGAGGACCACTTCGCTTTGATGAGCACCTAGAGCTCTCTTTATAAATTGCTGAAATTGAGAACCTAGAGATAGTTTTACTGCATTTTGCAAAAACATTCTGTGAGCGAAGCTACGTCATCGTATATTCCATTAGCGAAGTCCGGTGAAGAGTGCTTGCACCGAATTTTTCCCCATTTTTTGTTCTCATGCAATAGCTAGCAATATAAAAAGACCGCTTAATAACATTATCGAGGAAGACTTTGAACCTAAATGCCATGTGAAAACTGACATCGAAATACACGAAGAAAAATCACAATGAAACTCAGTAGGTACTCGAAATTATCTTGTTCGGAATTTTGCAAGTGGTTTTTTGCAAGGAATTTTTCTCTTTATATTGCTCGTCAGTGCATTTTCCGACCACCATGTACGTTAGCCTTTTCACCACGTCAAGCGCGAGCCTTTCGAGGTTTTTGAAAACGAGCGAAATATGCAAAATTGTATTCAACGCAAAATCGACGCTCCCATTTAACCCGCTCGTAACTCGGGACTAAAACATTGGCCTTATCTTTTTTTAAATAAAAAAATCCTATTTTCATTACGTCCCTATCCATTCATTATTCCAAATACGTACGTTTTATTAGATCTATATGTAAATGTGCTCCCAATACAAAGTCCTTGATAAATTCATCGTAGTATTTATTTATTCGGAACACGTTTGCTTTTAGATTTATCAGTGCGCAGTTGCGGGGCTATTAATACATGATAGGAGATAATTTAAGTTAATTGATGTATCTACCCCGTTTGACGAGCAATATGATCTGGAAGCTTATTCCCTAACTGCGATAGAGATAATGATAGTGATTGCGATAATTCAATGCGATAGTAATATTGAATGCAATAGCAAAAGTGGATGTTGAAAATGAATGATATTGTGCCACTGAATGATATAGGTATGGCAGGTTTTCATTGGCTGATAAATTGCCAAACTACCAATTTCATTCGTGTCGGTAACTAATTTAATATATTTGTCTCTTGTATATTCCTCTCGCTTTCTCGTTCATTTAGTACTTCCTGTCTGAAGTTTGCGATTTCCAATACATTCATTCTACACGGTGATCAATTAAATGACATGTACAGTAAAAATAAGTTAAAGAGAGATGGGGTTGTAACTAAAGTGTATTAGAGTGAGACAGCACGTAGCAACCAATACACTGACCTGAAAACAAGCTTTGTAACCAATATTATCATCTTCTTTTCATGATCTCATCTTTTAAACTTTTAGATTAAAAAATCTTCACATTTGAATTAGGTTCAGTACATAGATATGTTATTTAAGTAATTCGTTAAATACTAAAACGTTAAAAGAGGATAGTGCTCTGTATACCTGAGGTCAATATTTAAATATTGATGGCAATAATTACTTAAATGCTAGACTATTAATTACGAGAAACTTATATTGTGCCAGCTGCCAACTCTTTTCTGGGATACTTTAAAAGCCAGTTAGTGGGTTCTTCTGTGGCTGAAAAACAGACAACCTATTTTAAACAATATTCATGTTCTATCTTATATTATGACTTATGACCCTCAGAATGTAGGTTAGGTATGTAATTGTTTGACAACCATTATGATGCTCTGCTTACTCCGTCAGGGATTTAGGCTTCAGTGTATATATATGTTTAAATAAAATTTTACTTAAACTCAGAGCCAAAATGAGTTATCTAGCCATCCGAAACGTACTAAATTTATGTTTTTCTTTCCATTAATTTCACTAACCCATTCATTAGTCAAAATAATACAAAATAAAGACAAATAGCATAGCACTATTTGCTTGTGTTGTGTAATGGTGCAGGCGCATGTAGCGTTCCACATAAGACTGCGACCTTTGCCTCGGTACCAATGTGGTACTACCGGGCCTTTTGCCGTGTTTCGGGAAAGGCCGGGCTCTAGAAAACAAGGCTAAGACATTTCTTGTTCAATAACATTATTCCAAGATCAGTAATAAATAAGTTAACAACTTGCTCCTCCCAGGTCTCTCATCTTTAAAAGAACTCGTCATTCTACAAAAGTTCAATAACAAAACCTGGGTCTTCTTCTTCCTCCTACTACTGTAATTGGATTGTAGAGATTACGTAATAAATAATAAAAATTTATTATTATTATTTTCTTTTTCGTATTTTACTGCCAAATCAAATGGACCCCTTTGAGTACAGAACTCTAAAACACATCAAACTTTTTTTATTTTTCCATGAAAGAGGTGTCTATTGTTTATTTTATATTTTTACTATAATTACTCTATGTCTATCAAAAGTGTCAAAATTTGTCAACGTCAGTTCACGTAGAAGTAAGTATTTTATTTGTAAATATAAAATTTAAATGGTTATGTTATAGTCCCGTAAATAGCAGGTTTTTTACATTAGTAGTACGATAATACATCTATGTTATACCTACAACAGAAAGCAAAAAAAATATATTGCAAAAAAACTATTTTCTAAAGAATGGCAAACATGCGCAGGGTTTTGAAACCACAACTTCAGGCACAAGCCACTCAATATCGTTTTAAAATCAAGCTCTTCTTATATATACAATTTCTTATATATAAAATTGGATGTCCTGATTCACTGACTCATCAACACCCAGCCCAAACCCTCAGACCTAGAAGACTAAAATTTGGCAAAACGGTGTCTTTTATGGCGTAGGTAAGTGCTAAGAAAGGATTTTTCGAAATTCAACCCCTGGGGTGGTGAAATGAGGGTTCAGGGTTTGTATGGAGAAAACAAATTTTTTGGACATTTTAACTCGAAACTTCGTCAAGATAAACCTTAAGGCAAATAAAGGGACAAGTGTTTCCGGATTTTTTGAAAATCAAGGGGTCAAGAATGAAATGGGTGACTAAAATAGTTCTTTGCGCGAGAGCGTATATAGCCGCGGGCAAAAGCTAGTCTATTTATATTTACAACATCAAAGGTATTTTGCATAATTTTCATTCATAAATCTGTTTGCAGGGTTGTAAAAAATGACGTCTTCACTCTAACTTCATCCACACAAAACCACGAAAATGCGAAGTTACAAATTCAAGATCAAATATTTGTAAATACCTCAAGTATGTATCTTATACATACGAGGAACGACAGACAGTGGACCAAGGCAGTCTCCAATGGTGGCCAATGGGAGCAACAAGGCCAGTGAGCAGACCAACCAGCCCGATGGTCAGAAGATATCGACAAAATGACGGGACCTCTATCGATGAGGTTATCACAGAACCGTGACAATTATCACTACAGAGAAGAAGCCTATACCCAGCAGTGGGTTGATGTGGGCTGAGTTTATACTCAACACAAGATGATACAAATACAAATACAAATATACTTTATTGCACACCAACATTACAGAACATGAGACAGAGTAAGAGTACCTTATCAAACTATTTTCATGATAGATTTTCGCGCGCGACTTCGTTCCCGTGGGAATTTGGAAAAATGATGTAGTACCTAGCCTATGTTACTCAGGGATAAATCAGCCATTTAATGGTGAAATAATTTTTGAAATCGGTCCAGCTGATTTTGAGTTCATTCATTACAAACAAAAATAAGATACTTTTTATAAAAAGTTAAAACAACTTCAAAAAGCAAGAGATAAAGATGTAGAATTTAATGTGCTATGTACTAACTGATCTGTTTGAAGTCGGTGCGAAGGCGGTTTATTTTTTTTACAAAAGGTTTATTTATTTTACTATTTTTAGTGTAAATAATAGAAAGTACGTGAGAAACAATGTAAATGCCTATTAAATTCGAGGGTTTCCCTCTATTTTCCTGGGATTCTATCATCAGATTGACTTGATCAGATTGACTGACTTGATTACAATCGGTCCACCTCTGGAGTATACTCTTTCGAACAAAAAAGAATTTTGTAAAAAAAAGAAAAAAGAATTCGGTCCATAAATGGCGGAGAAATCGGTGAACATACATTAAAAAAAACATACATACATTCGAACATAGAACCTTCTCCTTTTTTGAAGTCGCTTAAAACTACAAATCTTCCCTCTTTAATTAAATATTAGTATAGATAAAAAGTAGTTATCTTTTACTTTACAAAGTTTTATTGTATTTCAGTTATCGAGACATCATCCAGTTGCCGTCGAAGTTGGTACAAATGAGTGACATGACATATGAAGTTTTGAAACGTGGAGTTTCAAGAGAGGATATCAGCTCTTGAAAATAAGTAACAAAGATGTAAAATGACCACACTTGAAAAAATTTAATGCTTTTTTATATTAAAATAAAATACATAAACTAAATTGAATTTTGATTTTTGTGCTTGGAGAAAATCTGTAAAAAAGAAACAATTTTTAAATTAACTTATCATATACATTCTAAGATATAAGCACAAGCTTATATATGTTTGATATATTTTACTTTTAATATTAACGCGAGTGCGTCTGATTGTTTACCTATTCAATGTACCTAGTTTGTTTCACAAAATAATAATAAGGAGTTCAGAACAATTATGACCCTACCATACTATAAAAGTGGAAGCATGGAAGCTACAGTAGCTTCCATACTAGACTGGGAGTAAAAGAAAAACATAGAATGTGCCAGCTGCCTACTATTCCCAGTCATACTGTAATAGTCAGTAAGTGAGACGCGAGGGTTTTGCTGTATTGTGGGCAAAAGGCTGACAACCTCTCACCACTTACATCATTTTTCATCTTAAAACACTCTTGAATTTATGTCAAACGTGGCATCAAGTGGTTTTAAAACCACTGATGCTCTGCCTACCCTGATAGGGATGAGCATACATAATGCTGTAAGGAAGGTAAAGACTTCAAATAATATGTTTGTCATTATAATTTTTCAATTTATTGAATTTATTAGGAACACTTACTTAAAGTGCCTGTAATGTAAGTACCTTATCAAACTTTATTCATTGATAGATTCCCGCGCGGGACTTCGTTCCCGTGGGAATTTAGAAAAATGATATCCTAGCCTATGTTACTCGGGGATAATGTGGCATTCTAATAGTGAAAGAATTTTTAAAATCGGTCCAGTAGTTTTTGTGTTTATTCGTTACAAACAAACATACAATAAATAAACTTTTTATAAAAATATTTACCGACTTCAAAATTAAAGGCACCCATTTAGATATTAGGTACTTCTTTTTTCGTTGAAGTCAACAACCAAGGCATATATCACAATATTAAAAATGGCTCTCAGTTCACATTTCTGCAATGTGAAATGGGATTTATATTTACAGTTAAAACTCAGAGGCTACGTAAAGGTTTAAGAAAATACGCTATTAGTTCTTGATTCACAGGGTTTTTTTTTGTTTGATAATTACTATGTGAACCCACTGTTGGACTGGACAAGCTCCACCGAACTTCTTTTTGGAATCTTCAGTGGGTAAACACACTTCACACTTGACTATACCTACATGATAAGAAGAAGAAGTATGTTAAGACATAAATCATATATCTATCTGTACACTTACGACTATGATCCCTTTTACGTATGTGGTATGTTGTTTAATTATCCAAGCTTATTGTAATTAAAATATGCTCGATATTGATAACCCAATGAGAAATGTCATAATTTGGGAAACACTTCTTACTTCATCTCGTCCTCGTTTTGCAGTTAAAACTTCTATTTCCAAAGAAAGGATTCACGTTAGGAAGTTCAGACATTGTCAAAATGTAAAATATGTTATTTTATTTGCATGTCCAGACGTTTGATATGATGAACATTGAATATCTGGAAAATGGTGTTAAATAATGATTTTAATACATTGTTTACAAAAAATCATGATTTGAGAACGTTGAAAATTAAGTGGCATACGAGACGACCGCCTGTATTGGCCATATACTAACACTTGGGTTGGCAGAGCGTCAAGCAATCAAAAATGCTTAGGTTTTAATATGATCCAGAATCAGGGGTATAATGTATAATGTAGCCGGTTTGGTCAAGTGGTAGTGACGCTGCCTCTTGATCGGCGGGTCCTGGATTCGATCCCCAGCCGGGGCAAACATTTGTGTAAAAAGTAGATGTTTGTTCTCGGGTCATGGGTGTTTGTGTTTGTCTTTTTCCAAGGGACCCACGACACAAGGGAAAACCTTAGTGTGGGCCTCTGAGTGTGTAGCGTTTATTTATTTATAAAAATGGTACAGCTTGACGATCTTTTGCCCACAATACAGCAAAATTTTTGCGCTTTTTTATATACAGCCCGCCATGGTAGAAGCATATTTACTCGTAAGATGCATCATTATTCCCCCAACAAATTCCGAAGTACCCATATATACGTATACATACGTTTACTTTGCTATAATTGCGTAACAATAATCATGTTTTTTATTAATCACACGAGAAAAATAACAAAATAATAGTGTTTCTCAGAAGTAAACAAACACCAGAATAATATAAAACAACCCCTTTTTCTGGGTAAAAAGCATGTCAATACTTCCCAATATGGCTATTTCTATTTACCTCATTCATTTTTAAGAGAGCAGTATCTCCCAAATTACTTTTTTTGTTAAATAACATAAGTATTTTTGAATAATTACAAAACATTTCTTAAGAAATTATCAATTAACATGAAAATAATTGACAAATTGACAATTACATTCATTCAATATCATTCAAAATGTCATTCTCTGTCTTTGTTCCAGTTATAACAGCTTGAGAATTCGGACAATATAACATGAAGTTGGCCATTTCCTGTTCCATCTATAATTTATTTGACAATAATTGATTGCGATAAGATTGCGATACAGCTTGATTATCACTATCGCACTTAGAGAATAAGGTCCTGTTTCCACTTATTAACCAGGAAACGTGTTATAATAATGATACTTGTATTAGGTCACTCTATGATAAAATAATGCTAATAAATCATATTAATTTGCTCTTAATAGATAAAAATAACCTTACTTCAAAACCTGCTCTATACCTATTATATGTAGGTAACCTAGGACAACTTTAAAATAGTAGCCAACGTCCGTCCAGGATATTCGTTTTTAATAGAAGTGAAACTTTTATTGTTATTAGATGTATGTTTTATGATATTACCAAACAACCATAAACCAACCAACTTAACCTTAATGTCGTGTATAATTTTATAAATATATAATCAATAAAAATGGAATTAGTTGTAAAAGACAAAAACCGGGAGGTAGCAATATCGTTGGTAAGGTATCCAAAAAACCTGCTTCACACATTGGATTCAAACTCCTCTACTCACTAGGATGTGACGCGATATTAGCGTCAAATATTGTGTTCTGGTTGGTTCTAGATCCGTGCTTTGAATGGGCAGGTTCTGCTTGAGCTGACGGATGCAGACCTGGAGGTGGGGTTGGGAATCACCCAGCCGATGCACCGAAAGAAGCTGAGGCTGGCTATTGAAGAGAGGAGGAGACCCGATCTGGTGCGGAACCCCAGCATCGGACAGCTCAGTCATGCGTGGGTAGCTGCGGAGTGGCTGCCGGATTTAGGTCTAGCACAAGTAGGTTCTAATGTTGTGTATAAACCACCTGTCTTCTGCTAGCAGTATCGTATTTTTGGAAGTACGTAACAGTAGGGAAGAATTTATTGAGGATGGAGTTTTTTTTATAGACAATAGGTTCGCTCCTGTCGACAATCTAGCTCAGGGCTAAAGATATGTTTGAGGATGTAGCAAGCTCACTCGAACATTAAAGACATATATGAGCTCAGAAATACAGATAAGACGCAGCCAGAAAATTCCATTCTTTAGCACTGCGCAATATAAATGATGCTCAGTTGGATCCAAGGAACCTCGACAAGGTAAAGTTTATACCCAGCAGTGCATCTGGACGTCCGGTAGAAGAAAAAGCCGGCGAAATGAGCTCATGCAGCTCATTAGCACACTCCCTGAAGTACATCTTGTAGAAAACACTACTTTACGTCTATCTTTGGAGTTTATTGAGTTCCGCCAAGTAATGCTGAATTTTATTACATGGATTAACTTTTTTAATGAAAGAACAGATTTCATAGATGAACTAATCCTTAAAATCAATACAACTGTTTCACCCGCTTTTCTTGTTCCCAGTATGCAGAATCCTTCCTGGCCAGCCTGGTAGACGCTCGGATGCTGGACACCATCAGTAAAAAGGAGCTGGAGAAATACCTTGGAGTCACCAGGAAATTCCACCAGGCTTCCATCGTCCACGGCATCCATTTGCTTAGGATAATGAAGTATGATAGACAAGTGAGTATCTTGAGTAACATTTAACGTTTTTTCTATTATTTGAATGAAAGAGTCTTTATTTTAAAGACACAATAGTTTATCTGTTTCGATAGCAAATGGTGATTACTGTCCTTTGATTGACTGATTGATTAATCTTTCTTCACTCTACTGAGACGCACCACACACAATCAATCGCTTTGTCGGAGGCATTCATAAGCTCTTCCCTCGTGCAAGTTCTCAGAAAATTGATCTACATGCGATGTAGAGAATAATTAAAAAACAACATTCTCTACATCGCACAAAAATTTATATTCATCAAAATTCCATCGAAAAATGTGAATGATAGCCAAGTTCAATGTTACATATATGCCTTGGTTGTTGACTTCAACGACAAAAGAAGTGAGATCTAAATGGGTGCCATGTTCAATAGTCAGTCCTGAAATTTATTTATAACAACATACTTTAAAATATAATTTCTTCTAATATAATTGGAAGGTACTAACACTCCGCTATAAGAAGACGTACATTACTGCTCTGGAAACCTTCAAACAGCGGAGGGTCCCGCTGGAAAATAATTTAAAATTTCCGATAAACCTTTGAGGTACTAATATTTTGCATAAACGATTTAGGAGGTACTAAATACTTGACAAGTAAAACTATGGCTGTCGATCGAATCAGATGAAGGGTCTCGCTGGGTAAACGGGCATCTTATAACTTAGGATAATACATTGAAGCCTAAGCTATATAAATAAAGTTCCAAGTTCCAACAGATTATTTTTGAAATTAATCATTTCAGTTATTCAATATTCAAGGCTATCTCTCAGTTTAATGTAATAAGGACCCATTTCAGCTTAAAATTTGGTTTAATCTAATTTATTTTCGACAAAAACAAACTCAAATAAACAAGACACAATAATAATAATTCACAAAACGTTTTCTCCTTCTCGCTTACAGTAATAGAATCTTATAACGGTGGGGGTTTTTCGATAAGAAGAGATAAGTGAAGCAAATGAACGATTATCCAAAGAGAGCTCCAAGATGAATAGACGCTTAAATAAATTGGCTACAGAAGTTTGCAACAGAAAACAGTTTTTTTTTTATATATTTTTACTGGCATCTCTACATTATTATTCTAACAAAACGCTCAAATTGTATGGAGACGCGAACTTTTTTTTCATATTTTGATGAAAGTTTCTTAATTTCTTAATTCACATTCTTAATTTTCGCTAACTAATTTGAAGTTACCCAATATACAGACTTCGTCTAATGCCTAGATTGCCTAGGCCGCCTACATTCGTTAATTTAATGATAACTATTTTAAAATAGTCAGTTGCAAGCTAAAATTACTGCGCTATCCACATTCATATCTAGTAGGAGATTTTCTTAAGTAACGATTTTCGGTATTTGATCGCCATTAAGACTTTTCTTCTTACGCGGTCATCATTTCTCAAGTATTGTTCAACATCTATGTTCCAGGGTTATATTTTTCAAAGAGAGCTTCTATTGCAAAGGAATTGTATTTCTACAGTCGCAGCGGCTATGATCTCGTAATATACCCTCGTTAATCATCGGCTCTGTCTGTGTGTTTCTCTTTGAAGTACACAATGCCGACCTTTTTAAACTTTGTTGTATTTACCGTGTTCTTTGTTCGGCTTTGTGTTAAAGAAATAGGGAACAAATCTGGTCAATTAGGTCAACTTCTGAGATTTTGCTTTTAGCTTTTCAACTAATGAGTGTCAGAATAAGTAAAATCATTTTGACGTTAAAACTATTGTTTCAACATTATATTCTTGAATTATAAAGCTACTTTTTATGAAACTACTGGTTTTTAGACCATATTACTTTTCATATAGCCTATTGTTAGTTTTAAGTCCAGAAACTATATCTGTGCAATAAAACAGGTGAATTGGTTACGACATTCGACAAGATTAGGATGGTACCCTGCGGTACGTCTGCAGAATTTCTGAATTTACCACCTACCTTATTTATGTTAGAGAACTGTCAGTAAAACCTGTCCACAGAACCATACCTAATTAAGTATTTTTAAAATGCCCTCCCGCGTGAGGGATATTCACAAATAATTTTCAGGGAAATAAAAATGTTCGGCGCGAATGGGACTTGAACCCACGACCCCAGGATTAGATCTCTTGGTGCTCTAACCAACTGAGCTATCGTGCCTTCAAGTCAAGCGGCGACATTTCTCATTCCATTAATTATTTGAGAACCACACCTATTCTACGTAATAACTACTATTTTCTTCCTCGATAGGCTTTAGCTGTGAGACGGCATCAGTGCGAAAACGTGGACGCCGATCCTCTAGTGTGGACCAACCAGAGGTTCATCCGATGGGCTCACAACATAGACCTCGGGGAATTCGCTGACAACCTCAAAGGTAACCTTATTGTTAGGGTAGAGTATTACGTGGCCGATACGAGTTATTCTTTTTTTTCTTTATTGATGTGGATAGTAAGTACGAGTATTGCAAACGACAATGTTGGATTAAAAGGCTTGGTTTCCCTTTTCAAAGAAAATAAATATTTTTATCACATATTATCAAAGTTCCAAATAACGGAGGAAACAATTCTAGGTCAGTAATAATTCCGTAAACATTACCTGGCTAAGTTAGAGCCATTGTAATTGGAGAACTATTGATATGTCAAAGTTACTTTTTGTCACGCATTCGCAGGACTAAAGTTTGTGTTTTCATTTTTCCCAAAACAGATAGCGGAGTTCATGGAGGTCTAGTGGTTTTGGAACCTTCTTTCACTGGCGAGACTATGGCCACAGCTCTGGGCATTCCACCCTCAAAGAGCATCATCAGAAGGCATCTAGTGGCAGAGTTTGATGCCCTCATCATCCCAGCTAGGTAAGCAATTAAGTTACTTTGTTCATGTTAATAAGTTTATTTATAAGGCAACATAACATTTGCTATCATGTATTTTTGCCTTGGAAAAGGTCGAAGGTGTTGGTTTTGTTCTATATTATTTAAGTACGGGGTCCATAATAATATGTGTGCTATATACAATTGCTTCGGCATTAGTAGAAAATAGTTATTTGTTCAACAAGAGAGTAAAGTTGTTTTTTGCTATCCGAGTGCAATCTTTAAATTACAAGCTACCGAAGTAGTCTACAGTTGAATCACGAGCGTAGCGAAGAGTGAGCGATTTAAAGGCACGAGATCAAAAAAACTTGCTCTCGTGTTAAACATGCAACTTTTCACCTCTACAGCGAGAAAAGATTGACAGTGATTTCAAACTTCATGAAGGTTAATTGACAAATAACTGTGAACTATTTGAAAAGTGGCTAGGATTTTTTTTATTTGACAAAGCATTGGTAACGAGACCATCAGCTTAAAAGCAACAATAACACATGAAGTATTCTCAGGTCAGGTCAATAAAACATGAAGTAGGCTTCTCAGGTCCTTCGTAAACCGATAGTGTTTTTTACGAAAAACTATGGCGGCAAGAAGCACTGCCGCGGGATCTTTGTCGGAACCAAGCGGAGCAGATACACTGTATCACTTGAATTCCTTTATCACCACACTGTTTAAAGTTAGTTTACTGCACAATACACCATCAATATTACACATTAAACAACTCTTTAATGTAATAAACAAAAATTCAATCGGCACAACAACCCCTCACGCCGAGTTCCCGCCAAAAATCCAAAGTGGCTAGGATTATAGTTTGCGTTCAGAAATTGCACTTCGTAACATTTTTACAAAATTAAAAATATTGTTTTAGAAAACAACATTGATTATTAGATTTTATGTTAAATAACATTTTATTACTTTAAACGATAAATATTTAACACATTTTTGTGATTTTGATTTCAATAAATAATATAAAATTTCGTGATTTGCTAATCCTAAATCAGTTTCAGAACAAATCACCACGCCAAGCCATTTGAAAGTTATTGTTCCAAATTCAAATCACTTTGTCTCTCGCTCAAAAAATGCTCGCAGCAAACAACGATTTTGCTGCCTGATTTTGACAAGCAAAAGCTCTCTTTTCGATCTGGAGAGATGAAAAATTTTTTTTACAATCAATTCAACATGGAGCTTCAGCTCACAAAGGTGTAGCAAATGATATGTCTGCCTTCATCGATATTTATTATTACACAATACTAACATAAATATACATGAATAAATTGCTTAAAAATAAGAGCATAAGTTTGGTGACGACAAGCACTGCCTATTGATAACATTATGTATTGTAAATTGGCCTTTACTACTAAGTGAATAAGGTACATTGAGGTCAGTCATGACGCGCACTGCATGTCTAGTTGTCACCAGAGTCACGCCTCGTAGGTGAGCAACATGTAGTTGATTATAATGTGAGGTGCAATCCTGCAGGTATACGATATTTTGCCAGGTGGAAGAACTGCAAGTGGAGGCTGCCCGAGCATCCATGTTGTCCACAAAACAAAGATAAATCGACTAAAAAAAAACTCTCCTTCAAAAAGTAATCGCTTCGACGCGTCCTATATTTCGACGACTATACTCTGGGCCCGGCGAGAAGGCGAAATGCTGCTAACAGAGTAGTGCTTACAACTTTTGTATACTATTGAAATATTTCATAATTCCCACTTTATTTGATTGGATTATACTGTTCGTATAACCCTGTCAAATTAAATAAATCTTCTGCATTAATAAAGTACTAAACAAGCGTTGTCCCCAATTATTTTGAAGCGTACTTACCATCGTTATTCTTCTTAACTGGCCCAGAGTATACCTATGTACAATTCCTGTATCAAAATATTTGTAAAGTTGCTATTTTTACAACAAAAAAAGATTCATTTGCAAAGTGACTAGTTCTTCCGTCGATACTCGCTCGCTGCGAAACTTTTTTGATCGAAAACTTGAGCGATGAAGACTGATAAGTTATTGTTAGGGATCGTGGTTAGTAAGTGAAAAAATCTCGAAAAGTTAAAGCGGTCGACACTCTTCTCTGTATTGTTTGTACCCCCCTTTCGCCTTCAGTGTTAGAGTCAATGTGTCACATCGTGCCCCCTAGAGTCCCGACATGCGTAGCATTAGATTTGTCACGTAAATGTTTATTAAAGATTCATCCGTTTGGTAAACTTAGTAAATGTATACAACTTAGTTGTTATTGACATAAAGCATGTGATGCTTCATAATTATAGGGGGTAAAACATATCCCATTAACTTAACTTACTAACGAAATGGATTTGTTTCTGTTGGTGAATTTTAAAATTATAACGAAGTTTTTAAATCATTACACCGAATATCTTTAGATAATAAAACGGAACCATTCACCATAGCTTTAGGGTTACAACAATAATAGCGTTTACCAATACTGTAAGATAACTATGTTTTTGACTTGTATACATTCTTATTGTAAAGTTGGCATCAGTGTATATTAGGTTCACTTGTAACGATATCAATTGACATATAAATGTGAATAAATCCTGATAAAAGATGGAAATTGAAGGACGTGGTCAGTTTGTTTTATTATCATCACCTATCGGCGAACCCTATCGACGATGCTAGATCGAGACGGAACGGTAACGATCATTTTATCGATACATCATGAATGCTGTCATCATCACTAGATCGCACCTTAATTTGATCAAGCTCTATTCACTCTCTCTCCTTCCATTAACTTGCGTTTTATTTTGTAAACATAATTTCATCACGAGTGCTTGTCTTCCTTAATTTGGATCTTAATTACATCGTATTTGTTTTCTAAAGGAAAGTACTGTGCGCAAATTCATGACTCATTTCTTTGTTTAATATCTCGTTTCAGTACTTTTCTTTGTCATCGTTTAATTCATGCTCCTCTTTTACATATTTATTTTCGTCATAGTCGTACACAATCAGCATGATTCTTATCAAATTCAGCAAACATCATCATGCTTTTGGTGTCTATGTTAAATCTTTATGAACATTTATTTATCAATATTGTTAATATACTTTTCAATGTCTCTGTATAGCTTCACTTTAAAATAACTTCTGTTTACAAAATGTCTAAATTATTTAAAAGGCAATGCTCAGACTACAAATCTATTGAAAAAGTTGCATGTCAGCTTTTTGTGTTAACGGATCGGAATACTAGAAAAGTCGGAAGTAAAGTTAAATCAATCGCCTTTGCCTGGCTTTTGTCTGAACTATATTATTGTAATAACTTTAACTGCGAATAAAATAGAAGTTACATTTCAGGAACATGTTTGGACATCAAATAAGAATGTTGGGTCGACCGTTTTCAAGATCTGTCGCCACAGGGCTACCTGGGATTGACCTTAGCGGAGATTCTAGGAGACATAGCTTAAGGGTGAGTTGTTTTTTTTTAAATATAACATTTTGTTGAGACTTAACATAAAGGGTGAGATATAGTTAAACAAATATTGATTAAATAAGTCAGTCTGAGAGTATGCAGAGGGCGATGTTAGGTGTAGATGTGAGAAGTTGAATCCGAAACAAAGTTATTCGCAAGGGAACTAAAGTTTGCTAACATTGTGGATTTTCGGGTGTGAATGTATTCATGTCTGTGTTTGTGTGTATTCCAGGGCAAAGACAATGTTTGTAACTTCATTGCTTAAGATACCTTACAAGCTAAATGTTAGCGTGGGAGTTTCTGTAAAAAATAGTTTAGAGATTTGCCATAAAGGGAACATAATCTTGAAAAGTCGCTGATGCGTAAACAGAAAGGAAATTTTGTTATTTCATATACCTCTGTCCTGAAATGCTAACTTCTAGTTATCCAATAGGTACATTTATCTATAAATAAAATAAAAAAGTCTTATGTATTTTTTGTTGCTGAGCAGGGTTCCATAAGCCGAGCCCTAGGGGTGCTGAAGCCGAAATACGACCGGACCTCGCCCTCCAGTTCCAGTGAGAGCTCCAGCGTACTGAGTCTTACCACCCAGCCTTATCATCAGATGTCCTACTCGCCTCCTATAGGTATGAATTGGTACCAAATTCTAATGATGGTACAAGGGATCGGTAGTTCCTTACCGCTATTTGACTTTGTTAATTTGTTTACTTTGGTATTAAGGTACTATATCAAAATCAAAGTAAAAAATAGCGTTATTTCATAGAACATACAGAATGTTGTAAGTCAAAGTTGGGAATTACATTAGCATTTTTAACTTTGCGCCTATTCGCAAAGGTGCAGTCTTCCTCGGAGAGGAATAAGCAAGAACTCCGAGGGTTGTTTTTTTAACTCAATTATAAAAATATCTTTATTTCAAATTTTTATTGACTTAATATCTGAATAACTCTGGAGCTTAACAATTTATTTCTGTAGTTACTTGTCTAACAGATAATGTCAGTTGACTTTGGTGACTAAGGAAACACCGATTTTCGTGGTCTAACATGAACATCGACAAACCATCAAGCACCTATGCAGCCTGGCCAGGCCGATAACTGTTACCCTGAAAAACAGCCTGGTTGAGGCACCTTTTCGCCTCGTAATTAGTTGTATGTGTTTTTTGCCTTCTGGCTTAAGTGGTGACTTTTCTTTTACTTTCTTTCTTTCTATCCTGGAACATACAGGTTGACTTTTTTATCAGTACCCGAATTTTTCTTACGGTGTCAGTAACGTTGATAGAACGTAAAAAAGGAGGAAAAACTTTTTTTTTCCAAAACTTTCAGATTTTGATACCCCTTTTTAACATCTTAGACGATGAATTTCGTAAAATGTAGAAACACCGGTGTCACAAATTGTGTTGAAGAGTACTATTATCAAGTTTCAAGTCAATTGGACGATGTAAATTTCATACAAACGTTTTGATTTATTTTCATGCTTCAGACTATCTAGCTTGAATTTTTTGTATAAAACGATACAAAGCAAAAAATACAAGTTTGTTTAATTTTCATAAAGTTTACGTATAAAAAATTTGGGCACTCAGCTTGTATAACAAAATCAGCGTGTATAACATAAGGAAAACCATATAATACAATCTACCCTGTTGACTAGTGTCAAATAATATGTTCCTAATATTTCTGATACGAAGAAACTACTTTGTTCTTGTACTCTTTATGTGTTGCACTCTCTCCCTGCACAAATAGCTCGCGATGCATTTCAAATACGTGTGCTGTCCAATCCTATTTCAACCAGGACGTTTTGATTCCGTCGCTGTCAACGATACGTGTTTCGCCTAGAAGTGTCGTCTTTTTTACGTAAATGATTTACTTACATACTCGTAATAAAAAATATATTTAAAGTGTAGAAATAAAAATTAATTAAATATACAGGGTGTTAAGTAATTCGATCTTATCCTCTCGGGTGGTGACTCAGCCCATGAAACAGAACAACTTTCCCTAAGAACAAATGCCAAAATACGAAAAAAAATTTTTAACTTCCCATACAAATTGCATCAGCTGATAAATCATTTTGTATGGGAAGTCAATTTTTTTTTTCGTTTTTCAGCTTTTGTTCAGTTTCATGGGCTGATTCACCACCTGAGAGGATAAATTCGAATTACTTAACACCACAGTATACGGTGTGATGTTTCTTGAGAAATGTTTTTCGTTTAGTGGGCTGATTGATATCCTCGATTTTTGCTTACTAATTGAAAGTAACCCAATATAAAAAATGAAAATAAAATATATTTTTTTAGGTTTGAATGGTTAACAATCTAACGTATAATGTAGTTAAAATTACTGATCAACAGGGTTACACTCAAAGCGATAATGGTTTGATTTTTTTTATCGATAGCTAGGCCTAAACATTTTTTCAGGCTTAAAAACTGCAGGGTTATCGACCATTTTGATTTACTAATCAACCCTACGTTCTTTATCGTGTAGGTTAGGTTAATAATTACGCAATCTATATGCTCGGCTCCTAAAACAATTTGTTCCAAGTACAGAGGCCAGCGCATAAGGTTACTCCATTTTCATTGCAAAACCGCTTTGCACTGCTCTTGTCGCAACAGCACAGAGTGCATGCGTGTGGTAATCTGATGTGTGGTCCTCCGTATAAAAAAATAAAATTATTCACCAGGTATGAGAACACTATCTCAGCTAAGCATGACATATGCGCCGCCGCCTACCCTGCAAGAGTACGAGCCAATCTACACCCCTCTTAGCCTCTACTCGCAATCCAGCGTCTCCACCCGGGATAGTCTGCAGCGACTCAATGATATCAAGGAGAACTCCGGAATCACTCATAGGTAAGACTGTAGACACCATTAAAGGATAAAAATAAAGCGACTAAGAAATACACGGTGAATTTTTGTTCGTTTTAAAGCCAAAGCGAGGTGATTCGCCTTAAAAAGTACTATCGATTTCAGAAAACAAAATCTAAAAAAACTGTTAAATTAAGAAAATTAAAAGTGAGAAATTTATTTTCGTAAAATCAAGAAAACATTAGTAGGGCCGCTCTGCTCCTACGTCTACACGCGAGTGAGCGAGCGAGCGAGAGTGACGGCCGCGAGTCGTTGACCCCTCCTCCAGAGTAGGTATCGTAGATTCCAATTTTCCCTTCATACTTTAACGGGCTTAGGATCATAATCAATGCCGCTTCTTGCGGCGGCATTTTGTCGGTGGCTATGCACTTTAGTTCGATTCGGCTGACGAAAAATGCGTTACTACTTGTTCTCATATTTTCGAGTTAATGTCGATATTTTTTGAAAACTTAATTTTTTTATGTCTTTAGATTTCTTTTAAACTTTGGTAATCGATAGTCCTACTTAAGGCGAATCGACTCGCTTCGGCTTTAAAACGAACAAAAATTCACCGTGTATAGACGTATTTTGACTCAAATACGTAGAATTTTACTACGAGCACATTCGTAGCGCTACACCAGGAGTAAATTCTACGGTATGTCTCTTCTACGGTACTTTCTTTGACTGTTTCAATAAAATTAATGAGAAATACCTACGTCTTGAAAATTAATTTTACTAATACAAAATTTGAAGTCAATTAGACGATGAAAAATTTTTTTCATACAAAAATTTTGAATTATTTTCAGTTTTCAGATGATCTAGCTTAATTTTTTTCGTAGCAAACGATACAAACAAAAATAATTTACATCTAGTATAAGCAACCTTTAATCTTATATTAAATTGAGAGTTTCATGTACAACTGCAACAAGTACAACTGCCGCTATTCGATCCATTCTTATAATTTCAAATGTTTTATTGATATTTTTTTAGGTACGGACAAAAAGCAGATCACGCGCATCGAGTCAGCTCGCCGCTTCCAGCAAAGTCAGTCGACGATTCAGTCGTCAAGCAAAAGCGCCATCGCCGCGTAAAGAGCATTGGAGATATCAACGCCTGTACTAAAAGCTCAGTGTAACGTAAACTTGAAATGTAGTAGTTTAATTACGGAGTATCGGAGTACTAGGGGGTTGTGAGAGTATTGATTAATTCTGATCGAACCATTTTGATGCAGAAAAGAAATAATATTCCAAGAGAAAAACTTGGAGAAAATAGTTTTGTTAAAAATCTACCCATATTAATGAACCGGCAGATTCAACAATGAAACGCTTTTAAAGTTATTTAAACATTTAAAACTTTCGATTTGCAAAACGAAGGCTCTAAATGAAGTAAGCCATGGTTGAACTGTATTTATAAAAAAAAATATTTGATGTACAATAAAAGATTTACATACATACAAATAAGAATTTAGGGGACAATTTATAAAAGGAGTTTTCTGTTTAGAATTACGCTGGTTAAGGATTACGGTCACACTCTTCTTAATCAAGGTTTAACAATTTTTTAGTACTTATAAACAAAAACCAAAGATATCGCTCAACCTGAAAATGTTTTGTACAAAGTGGCATATCAAGGAACTCAATTAAGTGTAGGCGTAAACATTAAATTAAGTAATTATCAATTTTATGTGACTGAAAATACTTCAAAAAGGTTGTTTTTTTAACATTTATTATTTTTAAGGTTTTCTAGAGAATGGTATATATTTTTATTATTGTTGATTTGCATTTCAACATGTTTTTACATTTTTTTAAAGTTATCCGAATCTAATTAACCAAAAAAGAATCTCTGCCATTTTACTGATTTGAAATAAAACTTGGCCCAAAGGTCTTGAAACCAGGCTGTACACTTAAAAAATTGCGATAAAGTACACGTCTTAAACATATATATACGTCTTAATATATTATATACTCTAAAAATAATGTTAGAAAATACTTTTTAGGCCAATCACAAATGACAAAGCTTTCTTTGTAAATTGGTGTACTTTTCCGCATTTTTTTTAATTCTCGTGCAAAAATGTGAATAAATCTAACCCTAAAAACGGTAAAAACTATTGTTTATCATTACAATTTTTTACATTACGTTTCATTATTTAGATATGAAATTTTTTGAATACCCCGTACACATCTCTAATTAAAGATCGTGTTAGTTTTTTATAGTAAGGCTATATAGTAAATATGCCTAGCAATAAGATTACCATATTCCCATACTTATATCTGGTGAGTATTATCTGTACGTATTGTTATAAATATAATACAACACGATTTAATTTTCCCCACTGTGATATAAAACACGCGCACTCCCAATGTAAACCAAAGAGCTTCTCCTTTTGATATATTACAAAAATTTTAGTCAATTTAACTAAATTTTAGAACGTGAATATTGAATAAGTATAATCTTATTTTTAAAGAAGTGTATCATTCCAATCGAGCTTCGATTAATTTGCTTTTTGTTTCGTTAATGTTATGTTAAAATGACTTCAATTCTGTTGCACTAATAATTCAATCCTAGTTTAGGAACTGTAATTGTTACTTTCTTCGCATACAGAAGAAAAAAAAGATAAAATAGTGTAAACTTGAAATAAATGAGTCATGAGTGTATCTCAAATGAATCATTATACAAAGTTTGCTTTAAAAAAGAGAGTTATCTTCCCCCATTCCATAAGTATGTGTTATTGCTCAAGACATGACATCCTTATTAAGCTCAATCAAGGTGATGATGACACAGGATAATAAGTTGAATGCAGCTTGTGAAAAACTGATAGAAAGAAACTTCTTATGAGATTCTTCTCATAAATGATACAAGCTCTCACTATGGGGCAGCCTTAACTTTCTTTTATGGCTTTTCATTTGAGGTCTGCCTTAACTTTCTGCCTCATAAAAATCCTCATATAGGATCGACATTTTCGACCCGAAGTTCGAAAACAGATGTCAATAATATAAGTATTCCAAATTAATTTGTATGCAACAGAGTTAACGTCATTTTCTTTTTAAAAATGTTTCATTTAACTCGACATTTGTCTCTATTGAGATCACTTGTTTAAAGTTTATACTGTGTTCAATTGTTTTATCTACTTATACGTTTAGTTTAATCACATTTAATTATCGTGATATTTTGTTTGTGATACCGTTCAGTTACCCACTAGTTAGGATTTTTATACAGTCTTCTGAAATAAATAGTTTCAAAATATTTCTTGGGTTTTATTTCTACAAAACACCAAAATTCTCTAATCTGTAATAATAAATATCTTATTGTGTTTCTAACACGAAGTTTCTATACGAAGGTTACGATCAAAACTATGTACCTACTTGTTATATGCAGTGTTTAAGTTTTCATTAGTAATTCAGTTATTTTATGACATGAAGTAAGTACTTTATGACAGTTTTTACTTTTTACATACGCTCGTCAAACAATATTTTGTTTAAAGAAGTAGGTACACTCAATACCCAAGGTAGAGGGCCAAGTTCATTCTAATTTGAACCTTAATGCCATGGGGGTGCTAAATTTAGGGAACAGACTGTACCTTGTTTAGTAAATCTGAATTTTGAACAATTCAATAAATGTAAGTATGTATAATTTAGTTTATTTCTCCACCTGAGAGTTACAGTTTGCAAATATTTAAAAAAAATGCTGCAAGATTGAGAGGAGACTGGGTTGTGCTATGTCAAAACGAGTATTATTGAATTACGCAATTTCTGCATTTATCATACTACATATATTATAAAACAAAGTTCCCAACCGCGTCTATCTGTCTGTCTGAACGCGATAAACTCAAAAACTACTAAACCGATTTTCATAAGGTTTTCACGAATGGACGGAGTGATTTAAGAGGAAGGTTTATGTGTATAATTAATTCCCGAAATTCCCACGAGAACGAAGTCCCGGTCGGGAAGCTAGTAATGTAATAAAAAAGTCTTTCTCTAAAGAAAATTCCTGAGCAATATATTAAATGAAAAAACCCGTCGCGCATTCCAGTGAAAAGAATAAATTGAACGTTATTAAGAAACTAATATCTATATCGAAGCCGACAGAAACAATTTATTTTCAATTCGCGGCCGTCGACGGTATAAAAGGGACCGCAAGCTATTTCGCCCATTGAAGACCGCTAGCTATTTATTTAATAGCTCATTCTGAGTTACAAAGGGACTGTTACATGAACAAAAAAAAGTTGTAAATCTTACAGAATATCAATAAGATAAAAGAAGGAATTTTCTTTGCAGGATTTATCTTGCGAGTCGCGCATTTAACTGAAATTATACTGGGCCATATGACGCGGCAAAACATTTTTTGATATATCATTAAATTAAGAGAAAATTAATATTGTGAATCAGCCCACTACACCGAACAACTTTCCCCAAGAAACTTAGGTCAAAATACGAATAAAAATGTCGTCGCTTCATACAACTTGAGCAGTCAGATGATTAATAACTAACTTTGAGATTTGTTCAGTTTCTAAGGATAACCAGCATGATCGCAACGCTGTTTCAGTTTATTATTTGAAAGAGAGTGTTAATGCTAAAAAGGTCTACCTTTACTCTCTAGAACAAAGCATCGATAATGAATCGCGGAACCAAAATAATGACGGTCTTTAACCGTTTGATCACGTAAGAAGCGATCTCCGTTCATGGAAGTAGCGAAGTGTGGGGGGAGGGGTGGCGCTCCTCCCTAGAAGTACGGTCACTGTAGGCTGGAATTCTCACAAACTCATCTTTTAGCAAAAGCAACGGTGCATCTAAAAGCTTTCTTATACAGGGCTTTAGGTAAATCTCTTTCAACCTCTCGGGTGGTTAATCAGTCCATGAAACGGAACAACTTTCCTAAGGAACATAGGTCAAAATACGAAAAAAAAAATTGAGTTCCCATACAAACTTCATCAGCATATAGAGCATTTTGTATGGGAGATCAAAATTTTTTTTCGTATTTTGACCTATGTTCCTTGGGGAAGTTGTTCAGTTTTAAAAACATGTTTTTTGTAGTATTTTTTATTATAGGGCACATAGAAATACATCATCTACGAAAATTTCAACTGTCTAACTATCACGATTCATAAGATACAGCCTGATGACAGACGGACGGACGGACTGATGGACGGACGGACAGCGGAGCTTTAGTAATAGTGTCCCGTTTTTTCCCTTTGGGTACGGAACCCTAAAAAGTCTGCCAATGTGAAAAAAATGAGGCAAAGTACCGAGAGATAATCTTATTAAATCAAATTACAATATTACGGCATTGACAATGTTACGGCGACATATATCCATAGAGGTATACAATACTCGTATATTGTATGTTAGCTATACACCACATGCTGTTTTTATGTGACGCATCTCAATCTTATGGTTAGTTTTATGGCGCTTATATTAAGGGAGCGGCTCTTTTAAGATTATAGGTAAGGGAAGAAAAAACTTTGTACCACTTTTTTTGAAGACTTTACAAATTATGTTATATTGGGTGGCTTTAAATTAGAAGCAGTGATAGCCCAGTTGGTAATGAGCCAGACTTGTAATCCGAAGGTCGCGGGTTCAAATCTTGGTGCGGGCCTGTACCACTAAATTCGTCTTTTCGAATTTATGTACGGATTTCTAATTATCACTTACTCAACGGTGAAGGAAACATAGTGACCCGCCCTTCCAAGAAAATTCGTTTTCGAAAGACGAGCGGTCCACCAACCCGCATAGGGCCAGCGTGGTGGACTATGTCCTAAATCCCCTTCGTGTTTCGAAGGGAGGCCCGTGCCCCTCGGTGGGGACGTATATGGGCTGGTAAGATGGGTTTATTAAACCACATGCCCCAAAATACAGGTGACACTATGAAAAAACATTTCGTCTCTCTATGCAACTTGAGTGATAAGCTGATATTGCCTTGCATGAGAAGTTGAAACTTTTTTATTAGAATTTCAGTTAGATTTCATGGGGAAAGTTTTTCAGTTTCATGAGCAGAATCCCTCCGTAAAGTTTCACTAACTAATCCCTTTTTTTCTTTCATCATGTACTTAAACAAGATTATATCGGTATCATCATGTAATTAATTTATTATTTGTGGTGTGGTAATAAATAAAGTTTTTTTTATAATTATTGCTCTTACACCTATACAAGTATACAACCAAAATACAATCAAAACAAGTAATCAAGACCATAAAAATAAGCTATCAGATCTTTGGAAAACTTAATGTGTTTTTTAGGATATCTTCATCCTTTGAAAAACAATTTTGCAGCTGTGTGTACTTTGTGATCAACGCTTCACTTAAGTGCCCAATTATTTTAAAGTTCATAAACCATTCAACGTCTGTAGGCTGTAAAACCTCTTATAAAAAATATAGCTTGGAAACAGAATAAAATAAGCACGGTAAAGAACGATGGGACAAAACGTCCCCCCTCCGACCAACAGATTTGAAATGTATCTCAAATGAAAGATATCAATGTAGTGATGACTTTTTACTATGGCGACATCTCTCGAATGTGTGGGATATTCTGGGAAAATATTATTTTAATGTTAATATTGATAACAAAAGTAAAGGTATGTTATGTAATAATTCTTTGATTATTACCATATTCATAACATTTTTATTGTTATATTCATATTTATCATCTCAGGTATAAATTTAGTACACACATAAAAATATAAACCGATAGGTATTTTAGCAATCTTTAATTATGTGCTATTTCTAAACCCCATGGATATTGACATTGAACATAGCTATTAATCTCTTTAAAAATACGTATGAAACTGACGACATACACAAAAGGTCTGTTGGAGGGAGGGGACGGAGTACATACATTTTTGCCCATGGTCCTTTGTAACATTACGACAAACTTTTAATTTAATCTGCCCAAAAAGTTGAATACCCAAACTATTCACTTTGTTCTTAACCTAATGAGAGGAACAGTGAATAATTTATGTACACTTTGTTATAAAAGCCTAAAAAGAAGTTCCGAAAGGGAATAATAATGGCTGAATTGTCCTTGAATCAGCAACTTTCTATTGGATTTCCACAAACTGTGATGCTTGGAGTTTTCGTGGCCTCAATCAAAGCGTAGACTTTCAATACACGAATTATTCAGTAGATATAGATAATGCTTTCCTTCTAAATTAAGATTGTAAAGGCATGATTCCAAAGATTTAGAAACTAATTACTTGAAGTACACACAAGCGCAACTTTGTACAGAGGCCAGCGCATCAGGTTACTCCATTTTCAATGCAAAACCGCTCATATCACAACAGCACAGAGTGCACGCGTGTGGTAACATTGTGTTTAGTAATTTGACAGAAATAATTTATTCATGTATTTTGATGCAAATCACAAATTAATAATAATTATGAAGAAAAAGTCCTTGCTAGCAGTTTAAAGTACTTTCTTGAAATGCACCGCGGTCAAAAGTCGTTAAAGTGTCGAAAAGACAATGCCAGAGGGCGAGCAAGCCTTTGCGTGGTGCCACTGCGCAGTCAAAGTGAAATTTCACTGTCATCTGAGTATGCAGTAAAAAATTTCAAGCTCCTAATATTGAATGAATGCATGTGGACAACATCCACTTCAAAAGTGAAGTAAAATATTACTTCATTCACTGTATTGACGATTATTAGCGGTACCGCATTGAGCGTTGACCTTTTAGGCCAAGATCCCAGGGCCGCCAGACCTTACTTACTTTCTCATTAACCAAAAGTGTGGGAAAGAGTAGTGCTAATATGTATACTATTAACATATGAATACCTGCTAGCCTGGGCCAACGGCCTATTTTCAGCTACCAGGTTCTGAAGGTACTTCCAAAAATTACTCACTTGTCTTGAAGTCTGGGGGCTATAAAAAGTATTTTTATAGTTCCCTGAACATCATATTAAAAAATCACGGCTCAGATTGTAGGTATACAAATCACGGCAAGTAATTTACTTGCGAACTGTAAAGCGACTGGCAGCAATCACAGCCGACGGAGAGTGTCATTGTTGATCATTAATTTTTATTTTTAATTATTATACTTTTGGTTACTGATAAAATAAGTAAGGTCTGGGGGCCCTGGGATCTCAGTCTTTTTACTGTACACTTGGTATACGACGCAACTGGCTTCATTCCGAGACAAAATGAAATCATCAAGAGCACGCAATAGAGAATTCCTTTGATTAAATTTTGACAAGCCGGATTGGGTTATCCGTGTCAGTGCCTGTCGTGTGTTTCGATGCCTCTTCGTGTAAAACTAAAATTTGTAAAGCCTTTGATGATTAAACTTCATATCGTAGTAGAAAACTTCACAATACCGGAGCGTCTCAGTTTGGACTACCGTCTCAGTTGTTTTTCATGCTGTCTCGATGTCAACCACCCACCTCAGACTTGTGCGAAAGGGACAATGGGCTATGTGCAAGATTTTTAAAATAATTTGATTTTTTTATTTTAAGCAGGTTTAAGGTCCCATATTCAAATAAAAAATATATCAAATAATTTTGATCATAGATATAAAAATAATTATTTTTTAAAATTTTGGTTACGATTTGTTGCTTATTACAGCATTCTACAGATTAACTCCTTTGCCAAAGTAAAAAAAAAACGATTGACAGTTGGTTGACATATAACCTATACCGTTGCGTTTTTGAGTTTAAGTTCAACATTTAAGTTTCAATCACAGACTAACTAGAGATACGTTTCAATGTACTTACGTTTAAATGATCCTCACAGCAAAAAAGTGGACGTTTGGGACAATTCCTGTCAACCATTTTACACCAACTTTCTTTCGATTCCTTTGGAATGGTAACAAACGTCAAATCGTGAGTTAATGTCAGTGTTTGAACAAAGAAGTATAAAACATTTTTTAGTTCTCTCCACCGCTGTAACTCGTCAGATGCCATGTTGAGTAGCAAAGCCTGCTGCGCTGTCGTTATTAGTGTTATTCCACAAATCCGAAGAGTATTAATTACTATCGTTGAAGCAGTTCTCGGAGTCCGGTATGAATAAGGTGTAGTCGTGAGAAAATCAGTCAAAATCTAGCACTACAAGTCCGTGCAAAGTTAAATCGTAATCCGGTATGCGGTAGCAGTAAAAGACTTCAGAAAAAATTAACCAAAATAAAACTCAAAAATAAACAACCAAATACAAAATGAAATAGGTTATGTTTTTTTTTTATTGACTTTGGTTATGTTTTTTTTTTATTGAGCTTGGCAAAGACACGATTGTATAATGCCGTATTTATGATTAGTTTACCCTACTGAGAAACTTTTAATTATTATATTTTTATTTCAAAAGATAGATTTTTTATATATTTTTTTTTAGGAAACGGGACCTTATTCCCTTATGTTTAATAAAAAATTAACCGAAATTAAAATTATTTTTAAAATGTCGTACATAGCCCATTGCAGCTTTCCGGCGAAATGCCGAGTTTTATTTCAAAAATTATGAGTTTAGGCGTCAATGAATTCCTACCCCAAAAACTTAATGAAATCGTACGTTTTTATCTCTATCGATTTGTAAGCGTATAAACGTGGTTTGTACGTTTTGTTTTTTCCAAAATCGATCTTAGTTTTTCAACAGTCACCTCTTTAATGTAGAGAATTTTTTTGCCGAAAAATTTAGTCTCAAATATCTTTTCGTCTACTAAAAATGTCAAAAAATCAAAACGTACAGACCTAGTTTCTGCTGTTCCTGATATTATACCAAAATTTAACAGGGATCCGTTGACGTTTAGGGGATGGAATCCATTGACGCCGTTTGTATGGGAAAAAAACACTGAGACGATCCTCTACCGCAATTCACCGAGCTACATTTATGATACTAACTAACATAACTGACTGTCAAAAACTTTAAAGTTATCCCATATCCCATTTTCTTTTTTATCTCAATCTAGCTTTTCGCCCGGGACTTCGTTCCCATGAGAATTGTTTCGTCAATTTTCCAATGTTTTAAGAGTTATTCTGCTATTTGCAACGGAGACAAACACAACAAATCAAAAATCATGAAAATCGGTCCAGCCGTTCTCGTGTTCGAACAAACCCGACATTGTTTTATATATTAAAGATTTCCCAAATTATAATAATTGTAGCAGCGAAGTGTGAAAAAGAAGGAGATGCGAATAAATTATAGTTACACAGCGCCGTTGTACAGCAGAACTTCCCGGCGAGGCTCATTAGCGGATACTGAAATGGCCGGCTACTTTTCACAGCGTAAGTATCTAAAGTTTTAATTTTTTTTAGGTGGATATGTTATGGACCAAGTGATTAATGCGGGCATTATGAATAATGCCCGGGCATTATTCATAATGTCTAGCTCTATCGGGCAAAGTGATTAATTACTATCTAAACTTCATTATTTATCATATTGCCCGGTCATTATTATATTGCTACGTGACAATTGGGCAATTTGATAAAAAAGCTAAGTTTGATGCGGTGCGGGTAGGGAAGTGCGGGGAGGGAAGCGGTGCGGGGAGGGAAAAGCCCTCGTTGCAATTTATAAAAGTTTTTGTTATTTTTTCACGACCGCCATTTTAGATTTCAAAATCTAAAACGACATCCATGACGGATTTTTACAAAAAATCCATGTCCGCCATCTTGTATTTCAAAATGGATGTCGTTTGCGGAATTAGCACCCCCGAAAACCTATTAAACGACACACATATCAGTTTTTTCAAAAATGTAAACGTCCGCCATCTTGGATTTTCGGAATCAGCATCCCCGACAATCTATCAAACGATACCCATGTCGGCAAGCCCGAAAATTTAATATCCGCCTTCTTGGATTTTTTGTGCGGGGAATCGCGACGCTCCGGGGTTTGCCCTTCTCGTCACGATTCCCCCAACTAAAATCAAAGTTGGCGAATATGAAATTTTCGGAAGGCAGTCGGCGGGTAAGACGCTTGGTGACGCTTCGGGCTTCGCCCTACGCAGAGCTCGGCCTTCGGCCTCGCCCTATACGCAGCTTTCTTCGGCATACGGCCTCACCCCACCTTTAGTATCTAAACTTGTTTGGCGGCCATCTTGAATTGGGGGGGGACGCTCTGGTCGTCGCCCTACGCGGAGTTTTGACTTCGGCCTCACCCTAAACGCAGCTCGCCTCGGCCTACGGCCTCGCCTCACCTACAGAATCTAAACTTGTATGGGCGCCATCTTGAATTGAGGGGGTTGACGCTCCGGGCTTCGCCCTACGCGGAGTTGGGCTCAGTCTGCGACCTCGCCTCACCGTTAAAATCTTAACTCGTATGGCAGCCATCTTGGATTGGGGGAGGGAGACGCTCCGGGCTTCGCCCTATGTGGAAATCGGCCTTCGGCCTCACCATTTACCTTGCTACTTAATCCAAATAATGAGTCTGATTATTTAAATTGTTTAACATTTAGTTTATTTGAAGTTAAAAGACTATAATAATGAAAAAATAGCAATTAAATATGTTTGTATTACTCTGCCCAAAAGGTGATGGGCATTATGTATAATGCCCGGTCAATTTGATTATTTGAATAATTATTATCAAATTGCCCTCTCATATTGGGCATTTTTCATAATGCCCGGTCATTATGAATAATGCCCAATTTATCACTTGGTCCATAACAGATACACTAGCTAAAATAAATAAAAAGAAGGGTTTGAATGTTTGGTAAATGTGTTTGAATGTTTGGGAAATTGTAAGAGCTTGATTTTTATATTCATGCTCCTTAGTCAGGTTTTTACGTTTTATCAACATAACAGTCTGTGATTGACAATTCTTCTTCTTCTTATCGTATAGTCAAATGTGTAGCGAACTTGATCAAACCTAGTGTCTGAGTATTCAAACCGCCAAATGGCCTCTGACTTTGGTTTACTTTTTTTATCAAAAAAGTTTTGGAATTAAAAGTAATTCAAATTATTGACCCAAAATATTACTAACCTATTAATTTAATCAAAATCGTTAGAGCCGTTTTCGAGAAACCGATTACATTTTAAAATAAGTATAAGTACAAGATTGCAAGTCCAAATGTTTAATATAGGAGACAAAGAAGAGTAAGTTAAAAATATTTAAACATATTTTAAATTTTTAGGTTTTTTGGTCATGAAAGTGACATTTTAAAGTTGCTTTTAGTTAGCTCGAAAGCACCTGTAAGCGAAGTGTGGAGTGCTCTCCAGCAAAACCGGTTTCAACCGGCGGCGGCGGTCTTGAGTGCAACTGCGTTTAGTTAGCGAACTATTCTTTTCAATTTCATTGAACGACCTGTGAACGCAGCGCTCTAGATGAAACTCCGTGATAGGATGGTGAAACTTCGTTTGCAGAAGTGGTTTTTCAACTTAGTTTTTCTTACATTATAAAAGAATTTTCATGCGCGGCTCGCTAACAGAGGTCGTTATTTTCATAATTAAAGACCTTGATCAAGTTTTTGTAAACAGTCATATATTTCATTTCTACCTCAGCAGGCCGAGTACGATAGTGACAGCGCTGCAACAAACACCGCGCTCCTATGTCAAAATGTCAACATTCACAACGCCATAGGGTGAGCAAGCCTTTGCGCGGGACCCTCACGCAATCAAAATGAAGTTTCATCGTGATCCGAGCGCGAGTTTGTCATTATCGTGCTAGAGCTGCATTTCTAAAGGCTCAACTGTCCATTGTTTTTGCAATTTTATATTTTATCTGCGATAGTCTACTTATTAGAAACATATCTACCTATAAAACATCTTCTCTTTCTAACAAACCTAACCTTGTCATAAGCATCTGAATGAGAAATTGCTAATATTTTTTTGAATTCATTTCAGAAGAAACAAAAAAATGTAATAAATAAAACTGAAAGAAAAAACCTTTCGACAAAAACTAAAATTATCAGAAACCCAGTAGGGCTAAAACCAATTTAGCAGTACTCAGGTACGCATAATCAAGGGCCCTAGAAGCGTACGAGCCAGGAACGTACAAATTTCAACTACCCTCATATTATACAACTAAATGTAATTTAGGTCCACTAATTAATCCTCTGATTGGATCGGGTTTCATCCTGTTTAGGCTTTGAGTGGGTTTGTAATTTGATGATTTATAATCCGACAATCAAATCTTGATAGGTACAAATGTTCGCGATGTTATTAGAGTAACTAATTTACTTGTATTTGTACTCGTAAAGTGTTATTAACATCTAATTATAGAAAAATCTGCTGGACCGAGAGTTAAAGAAAAACTTACAGTAGAATGTGCCAGCTACCTACTCTTCCCAGGTATACAGTAAGTGTCTGTAAGTAGGATGCAAGAGTTTTGCTGTATAATGGGCGAAAGACTGACCACCTCTCACCATTATACAACTTGTTACATCTGTTAACCCTCACAATTTGTGTCAAACGTGGCATCTAGTGGTTCTAGAACCACTGATGCTCTGCCTACCCCGTTAGGGATTATAGGCGTGAGCGTATTTATGTATGTAACATTTAGTTATTGATAAGGGAAACTAATAAAACCTATTCATTTTCTTAAGTGCATGCACAAGGTTACGGAAAGTACATTCAGTCTTCCGAAAGTGCTGTGCTCAATTATTTATCTCACCCTAAGAGCTTTGGTTAGTCGGTGACGACCTCTCGCTTACGAGTCTGACATTATCACGTTACTGTACTGCACCACGTACCCTATCCTAAGAAAATAGGTACAACATGACCCTACCGAGCTTAAGTAAAACCGTTTAAAATTGTTAATTACTTGACACCTCTACACTGGCTGAAAAGAATACATTACCCTGCTAAAAGGAGCGTCGGTGGTCTAACAACTAGTGGGTCGGACTCGTAAGCGAGTTATGTACATAACTCAGAAAACGAAATCGGTTAGTATGCAACTAATGTACTATCACGTTCATATATGGAGGCATAGTCAATACAAAACGCAGAAAACAAGTCGCTTGCGGCCGCTCGTGTACTCACACATGGACACAAATTACGTATCCGCATACCCCACTACGCTTGTTGCTCTGATAACAAGCATAATTTCACGAGCCAAAGCATAAGCCTTGGTGGCGCAGCGGAAACACTGTCTGCCTGCTGTAGCAAGGCGCGGGTTCGAGCCTAACTGTCGCCTAATAGCTACGAAGTTTTGTTAGAATGTTTTGGTTTTCAAACATTTTTTATAGTCATAGACCATACCCTACAAAAATTGAATGCAATGAAGTTAGTTTAGATTCATTCGGTTCGGTGTTCACGAGCAACCTGTTTGTCATTGCTAGATCATAAGCGAAGGTGCTCGTGTGTTCTTACCGTATCGGCAGTTTACTGTGATTTCTTTTTTCGACATGCATACAAATACATAATAAGTTTGCAGGAGAGGCAGTGTATTGTTGCGCTGCACAATATAGGATATAATATATCCCAAATTGCTAATGAGACAGGTCTTACAGTGAGTATTCTAATGTTTACTTCATGTTAACACTGTTTTTAAATTTATAATTTATTTTGAGAACGTAAACATATCATCTAAATGATAAGCTTAACTATTCTAATGCATTTTATTAGTGGTGCATAGTTTTTGTTCCTTATTATGTTAATCTTGTTATTTTGGTTTTAGTGAAGGATGGGTGAATCATTACGGAATGAGGGTAACGTGTAATCTCGGCCGCGCAGTGGACGATCGCGAGTTATCAATGAATCAGCGTGTGGTGCAAATGTATGAAAATAATGGAAGATAAATGGAGTTCATCGATTCTAAGGCTTAACAAGTTTAATTAAATATTGTTTTGTTATGTGTAAAATTGTGATATTTATCTATAACTTATTCTTTTGTTATTATAAACTATATATCTACTGCCTTGTAGTGCAAGTTGAATATTAATTTTTGTTGAGGTTTAGCTTCAATACTCTTTTCTTCACGAAAACGAATTCTTAAGCTATAACCTTAATAAAATTGTAAGTGATCAAGTTGCAGAAAAAAAATGGAAATAAAATTCGTTTTATTACCTAGTCGAATTTCATTTTGTAACAATGTAACATTATTATTATTAATGTAATATTATGTGTGAAAATAGTTGTTAATGCTTTATTAAACAAAAATAAATTACAAAAAGGAACTACTCGGCTGGGATTAGAACCCGTGAACCTTTCTCCCTGCTAGGACAGTGCTTATCCGCTGGACCATACATAACGCTAGTAAGATCGACAAAATAAAGATACACTACGTCATGTTTACATTACCGATTGTTTGATATGACTCAACAGCAGCGGTGAGTGGAGGACAGTGCAATGTCGGGTGAATGCGTCCTACAAAAACTTCACCGAGGAGCCAAGAGATGTCGCTTAGCAAAATTATGTTCTTAGAGGAGGCTACAAGCTTGTGTGTGTGAGAAATCGTTTGAACTATGTTCATAGGAACATAGTCCCTATTGCAACGCGCTAAGTAGTTTAACTATGACTCCATTAAAGAACGCTACTGTACATTAGTTGCACACTAACCGATGCTCTTACGGTGAGGGAAAACATCGTGAGGAAACTTGCACATTCAGGCAACTGAATGTGTAACCATGATCCAATCCGGTCAGGTCCCCCTGTTTGCAGGGTCACGGAGGTCAGATGGCAGTCGCTCCACTGTAATGACTTGACCTGCCAAACCCTGGTTAGTGTGCAACTAATGTACATTACGTGAACGAACGAACGTGTGAACGAAATCGGTTAGTGTGCAACTAATGTTCATTAGTTGCATTGCACACTAACAGATGCTCTTACGGTAAGGGAAAACATCGTGAGGAAACCTGCACATTCAGGCGACGAATGTGTAACCATGATCCAATCCGGTCAGGTCCCCCTGTTAGCAGGGTCTTGAGGTCAGATGGCAGTCGCTCCACTGTAATGACTTGACCTGCCAAACCCTGGATCATGGTCTAGCGCACCCCGAATGAGAAACGGGACTATGAGCTTGGAAGAAGAAGAAGACTTCACCCTGCTAAAAGTCAGCGTGGACACACTCATGAGGTGTCCTCGCAGACATAATGATAGGTATGTTATGTTATGTTTATCCGCACTTGTGCGTGATATTGTTTGGGCTACCTGTTCCAGCCAGCCAATGTCCCTCCAGAAGCACCCAAGATTTATCACGTTCCTGCATGCCTCTGATAGGGATCCCGGGTTATGCAGGATCTGTGCCCGTTGTGCTTCCACGGTGTGGCACTGTATCGTAACATGCGCTGAAGTCCACGCAGACATAAACACAGTTATCAAACATTATATTTGTTATAAGACAAAACAACTTCACAAGGACACGTACATATAAAGTCTATGAATGTAAATAATAACTTTAGAAATAAATCTCGCGAGCGGACAGCAATATTTGCAATATAAGTTGCAATATTTTTACTACGGTTCGAGAGCGCTGAGTGGCATACATAACTTCCACTTCACATAACATCGTATTTTGTGTTGTCAGCAGAAATTCAATCGAGGACTTGAGTGAACTGCCGGGGGAATATGCAAAATTGTAAGGAGGTTGTCAAGATACTTGGAATGGAAATCTATAAAAAGCACGGATTTCTTATTTATTTAGAAATACTTACTTAATTATCTGTGGTTCTGGGTCTTTGGCGGGAATTCGGCGTGAGCGGTTGCTTTATCAATTGAATTTTCGTTTTCTGCGTGAAAAAGTTGTTTAATGTGTAATAGTGATAGTGTATTATGCGGTAAATTGACTAAAATTTGTGTAGTGATGAAAAATTCAAGTGATAACAGTGTTTCTGCTCCGTTTGGTACCGACAAAGATCCTCGCGGTTGTGCTTCTCGCCGCCAGTTTTTGTAAAACAGACGCTATCCAGTTTTACGCAGAACATGAGGAGCTTAGGGCTTAGGTTAAGTTGAAGAAAGAAGATTTTTCACTGAAGACATGGCTGTATGAACATAGTTTCCTTTGCCTTTCCCGAAAGGGATAAATAAAAAAAAACTGTGGTTCCTTAGAACTATACGTTTAAGACATCAGGGTTGATTAAAATTACCTAGCAAATATTTTTGCAACTGTAGACTGTCAGTAACCACGTACCTTATGCATACATATGTAGTTTTTTGAGTATTACTTTTGTAAAAGGTGTCAATAAACCTATTACATTTAATTTCATTTATTATATCTTTTTTATTAATATTTTTTTCAACTATATTAATGTAAGCTGTAACGTTTAGTAGAATGGTTTACAGTCTTATTCATTGATTTAAGGTTATCAATATTAATGAAGTCGGTTAAAAATGCAAAAGTGTGTCCTTCTTTCAAGTCGTAACAGAGCAACGGGCCGATTTTCCCCAGGGAAAATTGGAGACCGGAAGTGATACATGCTACTAATTCAGATAAAACTAAGCTAAACCATAAATATTTTAAGTACAAAAGTTTCGATATTGAAGCGCCCAGCGTTTTTCATTTACCAATACAAATAAAAAAGGAAACCAAATATAAAAATCCAAATATCAATAGTCAGGCTTCAATCTTTGTGGGTTTGTACGTTTATGAAATGAAATGGCTGTCAACCCACAGCTGTCCATCAAACCTACGTGCACGGAATGGGAAAGAGAAATCCCAAACTAAGCTACATATGCCAGAAAAATAAAACAAACAGGTGGAACATCAAATCATGGTTGAAACCTTACTTATATACTTAATTACTTATAGAGGTATAGGTACTTATAAACTTATATTATGTATTTAATTATATTACTTTATTACTTATTTATTTATACTTATAGACTTATAATATTATAAATGCGAAAGTAATTATTTATCATTTATTATAAGATGGGTTAACTCTTGACCTCAATCTTGACCATCAAGGTCAAAGATGAGGTCGACGATGGAGCGAGTTAACCCAGAAAATGCCTATAAAGGCACTGGTACTCCCACGCACCGACGGACCACAGCAAGTTGTTTGGCGTCGGACTTCGGTAAGAGGGTGGTCGCGAACCACACGGCCCTTTACAGAGCCTACCACACCGCATGAGACCATAGGGCGTCACCTCAGATTCAGAAAAAAAATGAAAAGTGTCGTTGCCTGGGATGGATTACTAGGAGGCAGGTCTCATTTGCGTTTCCTTAGTCGCCTCTTACGACACCCACGGAAAGAGATGGGTTGGTGTTATTCTTAACCGATCACCACACGGCGAAAAACACTGTCTGTCTTTCCCGCCTAAACTACTGAACCGATTTCGATGAAAATTGGTACAAAGATAGATTAGAGCCTGGGAAAGAACATAGGCTATATTTTATCCCACAGTTGGGCACGATATAACCTGTAGTACACGCGGGCAGAGCCGCGGTCGGAAAGCTAGTTTTGTATAAAGCCAATATTCGTAACATTTATGTTGAAAACATCCATAAGAAAAATCATCTTGCCATTAAAAAGTCATTAAAACTTAAAAAATGCATCGTATGAAAAAAATGGGGAAGCTTTTAGTTTTTTTGTAGTCAAAATTCTGCATACGTATACTACGCTTATGCCTAAAATCCCTATCGGGGTAGGCAGAGCATCAGTGGTTTTAAAACCACTTGATACCACGTTTGATATAAATTCAGAGGGTTATAAGATGAAATATGATGTAAGTGGTGAGAGGTTCTCAGCCTTTCACCCACAACACAGCAAAACCCTGTCGAAATTCTAATTTAAAAAAACGTACACACTTACATAAGCATAACATTTCACCCATTGTCGCAGCAGAGACCACAGAATGCCACTTTGTACGATCCACACACACCTCTTTCGTTCTCTTCACATTCAAATTAATACACTGATAATGTAAGTCTAAAATAAAAAAATATATTACCACCTTTTTTTTTAATCTTTATTAAGGAGCTTCTTCATAATTGAAGATGTCGCTCCATTAAACAAAATTACTAACTTAACCAGACATGTTAGCTTAATATTAATTTAATACGACGGACAACAGTATATGACCCTAACGAGGAACGAATCCGTACCTATTGAGTTCGCTTTGCCAACGCGAAAAGGTAGGACCGGTAAGTACATAACGATGGCCTCATCCCCCTTCATTCAATTGCTTATAACTTTTAAACAGCTGAATCAATTTTGACCAAATATATCTAAGAACCATCTCCATCACGTCAGATTTTTAAAAAACCACGTCAAAATCGGTCCATTCGTTTAGGAAATACGATGCCACAGGCAGACCCACAGGTAGACAGATACAAAGACATACAGACTCACACGTCAAACTTATAACAGCCCTCTTTTTTGTCAGGGGGTAAAAATAAACTATAATAATAAAAATAATAATAATAAACGCTACACACTCAAAGGCCCACACTAAGGTTTTCCCTTGTGTCGTGGGTCCCTCAGAACACACATAAAGACAAACACAAACACCCATGACCCAAGAACAAACATCTGCTTTTCACACAAATGTTTGCCCCGACTGGGGATCGAACCCAGGACCCGCCGATCAAGAGGCAGCGTCACTACCACTCGACCAAACCGGCCGTCAAATGAATGATAAGTACAGAGTTTTTTATTATTATTTATTATAAGACCATAAAGGTCAAAGATGAGGTCGACGATGGAGCGAGTTAACCCAGAAAATGTCAATTAAGGCACTGGTACTCCCATGCACCGACGGAACACAGCAAGCTGTTTGGCGTCGGACTTCGGTAGGAGGGTGTTCGCGAACCAGACGGCCCTTTACAGAGCCTACCACCCCGCATAAGACCATAGGACAACACCTCAGATTCAGACAAACTGAGGTGCCGTTGCCTAAGATGTTTTACTAGGAGGCAGGTCTCATTTGTGTTTTCTTAGTCGCCTCTTACGACACCCACGGAAAGAGATGGGGTGGTGATAAGAATACCGATCACCACACGGCGGAGTTCACCAAATGAGTTCAAAAACCTGAAACTGACAACAGAAAAAAGAATCTACGCTAACGACAATGTGAAATCTAAACAAATATTTCGTATCCAACAGAATTTGTCCAATTTCAAGTCCTCTCAGATAGAGTCAAAGGAATATAGAGTTTGTGCACAAAAGTTTGGCTTCCGCAAAATTTATTAATTGAACAGACGAGATCTAGTGCACATCTGAAGCCGCACAATTGTTTGTGGAATGAAATAAAGGCCATTGTTGGCCGAACAACTCGTGTTTTGTCCAAACAATACGGGCTGGAATCAATGTGAGATGTTGTTAACCCCCGACAAAAAAGAGGGGTGTTATAGGTTTGGCGAGTATATTTCTGTGTAGCTGTTATTTGTGTGTCTGTATGTGGCATCGTAGCTCCTAAATGGATGAACCGATTTTGATGAGATTTTATTTGTTTGAAAGCTGACGTAATCGAAATGGTTTATAGCAATGTTTAATCAAAATTAGTTTATCCATTTTTTTTCTATTATAAGATGGGTTAACTCTTGACCTCAATCTTGACCATAAAGGTCAAAGATGAGGTCGACGATGGAGCGAGTTAACCCAGAAAATGCCTATAAAAGCACTGGTACTCCCACGCACCGACAAAACATCGCAAGTTGTTTGGCGTCGGACTTCGGTAGGAGGGTGGTCGCGAACCACACGGCCCTTTACAGAGCCTACCACACCGCATGAGACCATAGGACGACACCTCAGATTCAGAAAAAAATGAAGTGTCGTTGTCTGGGATGGATTACTAGGAGACAGGTCTCATTTGTGTTTCCTTAGTCGCCTCTTACGACACCCACGGAAAGTGATGGGGTGGTGTTATTCTCAACCGATCACCACACGGCAAAATTATAAATGATGAATTTGATACAATTTTTTATCAAACTCCTAAAAAAATAAAGGTCTGAGTTAAGTACTTACAGTTACCGCGACTAATCCACTTTTAAATAAGTATTCCTTTAGCTTTAGAACATTCTTTAAAAACTATAATTCTTATAAATCATAAAAGGAACTTCGGATCTTTAGCTTTTTAAATTTGTTTGACCTGAGAGTGTTAATAGAACTAGACACTGGTTAACAGTGTGATAAAGCCACGTTAATTTTTACTGTTTAAAAAAACTGGGCATGTTACGTAAGTTCCAGAGCTTTATGTAGATTGACATAGGGGCTAGATTTGCATGCTTGACTTGCACTAGCGGCATTTGCATAGCAATTAGAGAGGCATTACCATTTCAATTGCGGGGAATGAGTGCTGCAGCCACTGTCACGGTGGCGGCACACCTGAATGGGCTTCAAAAGAGATGTTGAAATAACTAGAACAATATAAAAGGATGAAATTATTAGAACAGGCTGTGAATAGGTGGTTTTTTTATTATAAGATGGGCTAACTCTTGACCTCAATCTTGACCATAAAGGTCAAAGATGAGGTCGACGATGGAGTGAGTTAACCCAGAAAATGCCTATAAAGGCACTGGTACTCCCACGCACCGACGGAACACAGCAAGCTGTTTGGCGTCGGACTTCGGTAGGAGGGTGGTCGCGAACCAGACGGCCCTTTACAGAACCTACCACACCGCATGAGACCATAGGACGACACCTCAGATTCAGAAAAAAGTGAAGTGTCGTTGCTTGGGATGGATTACTAGGAGGCAGATCTCATTTGTGTTTCCTTAGTCGCCTCTTACGACACCCATGGAAAGAGATGGGGTGGTGTTATTCTCAACCGATCACCGAACTATACGGCGAACGGGTTCTTCTAGTCATTATAGTTTTAAGCCCCGAAGTAAAAAGATGTGTGTTATAAGTTTTATAATATGTGTACCTGTGTGTCTGTCTGTGACATCGTAGCTCCTAAGCAAATGATTTCGTAATAGAGATAGTTCTGAGCTATATTTGATCAAAATTGGTTCAGCGATTTAAAAGTTATAAGCAATAACTGCATTACCATAAAATATCAAACACCACTTAACTGAGAACATTTTGTTGTTGTTTTATTTATCTTTTTCGGGAAAGACAAAGGAATCTATGTCCATACAGCCATTTTTTAAAACATTGTCTTAGTTTAATTTTATCTTTTGTGTTGTGGGAGTAAATGTCGAGGGTTATACAATTTTGTTTTAATTTTAGAGTTATTTATATCTTCTAAAAACATTAATAAAGTTCATAAAATTACGTTTTGTCTAGCTAATATTATAAAAGCGAAAGTAATTCTGCCTGTCTGTTACGCTACTAAGCCTATTTTGATTAAATTTGGTACAGATATAGATTAGACATTAGGAATGGATATAGACTACATTTTATCCCACATCTGGGTACGATATAACCTGTAGTCCACGCAGGCGGATAACTAGCATTGGATAAACAAATTATGATCCCATTCATTTTGGCATAGGTAGAAGTATCCAACATAAAAAATGCTAGTTCTATGTGTATCACCAGCTTTACTTGAAGCTTAGTAAAATTCTAGCATAGTTACATTTGGCTTTTGTTGAATGTTTAGGTTTGCATAAGCGGATTATGAGGCGAGAACTAACTTAGTGCTTTGTGCTTTTGTTCGGTAATTGTTGTTTCTTGACTTAGAATTAAACGTTTAACTATGTAAGTCTCGTGTTTGTTACATGTTACTGAAAACTACATAATCTACAGGGCTTTAGGTATCTCTCTTTCAACCTCTCGGGTGGTTAATCAGTCCATGAAACTGAACAACTTCCCCAAGGAACATAGGTCAAAATAAGAAAAAAAAATTGAACTCCCATACAAAATGCGATAAATGCTGATGAAGTTTGTATGGGAACTCAACATTTTTTTTTCGTATTTTGACCTTATGTTCCTTGGGAAAGTTGTTCAGTTTCATGGACTGATTTACCATCCGAGAGGTTGAAAGAGAGATACCTAAAGCATAATGTATTTTATTTAGTTATGATTTCTCAGTATTTGCAATGTTCCGGTGACTGTATGTATATGTCACCGGAACATTGCAAATACTAAACTAATTATAACTAAATACATACACTCACGCCTCTAATTCCAATCGGAGTAGACAGAGTATCCCTGGTTTTAAAACCACTTGATGTCATGTTCTACATGAATTCAGAGGCTTTTAAGATGAAATATGATCTAAGCGGTGAGAGGTTGTCAGCCTCTCGCCCACATAACTAGGAAATTATAATCAACCGCGACATTACAATTTGCTCAGTAAAATTACAAATCCACGAATTCATGAAATTGTTATTTTAGGTTAGGGTTTTTAGGTTAGGTTAGGTTAAATTGCATATTATACAAAAATTGTTATAGTAGAAATGTAACAAGGCTAAGCGTGTTTTGATATGGCGTAGTAAACCTATAAACAAGTACGTCTGAAAGATTTTTATCTAACCAAGTAAAATAATTACAATACGGGTTTGACGAAGTTGCGGTGACATATATTGGGGTTATAATTTAATCATATCTAGGGAGATTCATGAACAAACATCATCGAAAGATGAGAAATTACAAAAACATTCTCTTTGTAAATATTTCGACCCTAAAGTAATGTACAAATAATAGTAGATGTGTTTCCCATCGCCTATGAATATTGTAATGAAAGAGCGCAGGTGTTCCATTCCTGATTCATTGTGAAACGTGTTCATTCGAAAACGAATTTCTTGTTCTCCAACTGTGGCTACGCCCGTTTGGATTTCTGCTTAGAATACACGTAAATTTAAAATATTGGCTTTGTAACAAAAACAGGGTTAACTTATGAACAGAATTAGATTTATTGTATTTATACTATTTTAGTAATCAATTACACCTTAAAACTAAGGAACTTAAAATGATTCAAAGTTCGTTCTATGTTTAAAGCAATATAGGTATAAATCGATTAAATTAATATAACAATAACTAGCTCTAACAAAAGTTGTATTAAATTTTACTTTAATAAGTTTTCATTTCATCAAGATTTTTTCTTTAAAGTTTACGGCAAACATAGCACAAAATTAGAGAAAGTTCTCTACTGAAACAAGAATAGCGTACATAGATAGGGTATGGTAGTGTATTCGAGTGACCAGAAAGTGTGCTCGCAAACTTATGAATATATTACGTGAATAGGGGTTAGCAGGGGCAAAATAACGCCGCACCGACACCTAAATATAAAGCCTTTCGGTGTTCTAACCCGTTTTAGTACAAAATAAAAATATTTAGGCACAATTCGCGACGCAGAGAGCCCGTAGCTCTATCAAATTTAAGCCGCAAACCCATTTCGACGAACAGTGAAGTTACGTCAAGCGTAAGTCTTCCGAAAAGCTGAAAGAATGTTGAAAATTTTCCCCCGGAAAAGGAATTTAGCTTTTTACCGTAGTTGTACTCACAGACTTTATTTTATGGTGGTAGCTATATTCCACAGAATACTTAATAGTATGGAGTTAATAGTACGGAGTACCTTACTAGTGTTTTAAATACTGTAAGGTAATTTGTAAATTTGTGATTCCTTTTGTTATAGTTTGTTTCTATCAGAGAAGAACTGTAATTAGTCCTCTGGCGCTACCTTTTCTATATTTTACCTTGTTATTAAGGCTGTTGGTTTTCCAAATATTAAATAAATAAATAAATAGATTTCGTTGCCTGCATAGCATGAAATTGAAACGTGTCCAAAGGCAACGGGCCTTTTTATAATTGTAAAACGGCACGGCAAAATTGTATTACCATTGCCTCCTATGCAATAGTAATACTAGATAGAAGCTGAGAACATAGGGGGCAATGGTAATTCAAATTTTGAAGTATTGTGCCGTGCCGTTCGAATTATAAAAAGGCCCAACCGATTTTTTCCCACTGAAGCGCTAAGTGTGTAAGGTCGCCTATATTGTACCTTTTTAGGGTTCCGTAGTAATCTACGAACCCTTATAGTTTCGCCGTGTCCGTCTGTCCGTCTGTCCGCAGGTTTCCTAAGAAATCCTTGGTACTACAGAGCTGAAACTAAGCACGATTATACATATGAATCACGCCGACAGAACTGTAGAGTAAAATCTTGGAAAAAAATTTTTTTTCGGGTGTCTCCCATAGACGTGAAAGGGCGATGATTTTTTTTTTCTCGCCAATATCATTGAGTGGGGTGTCATAGGATAGCATTTTAAAAGATAGAACGGGTTTACAAAGAACGTTTTTCGATTCAGCACTCCGTTTGCGAAATATAAATTTTTAAAGTGAAAATTTTTGTCAAATACAAGTGTCCCCCCACTATACCTGCTAAACGGTTGTTTCTAAAAATGTGAAAAAATTCTCGTTGGTAGAATATACAACGAAATTTAAAGGAAAACTATCACACATAAGTTGGTCCTTCAAGTTTGCGAGTAATAGTCGACCAAGTGCCAAACACTGTTGGGATTAATAAGAATATATTTGAACCATGCTGCTACGGAACCCTACAATGCGCGTGGCTCGACACGCTCTTGGCCGGTTTTGTAACATTATTTGTTAGCATCTCATCATTGTTTTTCTTTTCAAATTGTGCAATAAAATATATTGTATTGTATTGTGTGAAGATCGTTTATCTGAAGCAGTGCACAATGCGCTAAGCTAAAATTAATATAGTCAGTGAGCTTCTACGATACGATATAATCGATGTAGCTCTAAAATGTAAAAAAATTTTATAACCCTCGACAATTAGGGCCTTACCACAAAAAATAACTAAAACTTAGACAGTTGTTAAAATTATGTTTAAATTGATATAAATATGTAATTGCATACAGGCAAATAAATAGTTTTATTAATATTATTTGATTTATTATAATATAACCATTATTTAATTTTAAATGAAATAATAGACTTCCAGGAGAAATCAAAACTTTGAGTATGTCAGCTGCCTTAATTTTTATTTTAGAATTAGGGATAACTTTTTCTTTAAATTACCTCCGCTTTAATGTTTACGGGCATTCAGACCTAGCCTTTGAACACAGCTTAGACTTATATACTGTCACTAAAGTCCAGAATATCCAGGCAAACAGTTGGCGTAAAGTTATACGGAGGGGCACTTCACTAAGTCATAAAGCTTTAACTATCCCGTCTGCCTAGATCCATTCCCTGGCGTATTCAAAGATGTAAGCTTAACTTTACGGTATCTACCTTTGAATATACGTTAGTTTAAGATTTGTTTTTTTTCCGAGTTCACATTTTCGTTTTCTATGAATTTCGTTTTCTATAGTCAAACTCAAAAAAATATAGATTCATTTTGTAGAGAATTTAGGATGTTACTTAAAATAAGTCAAAGTGTGAAGTACATTAAAGGATTTACAAACTCCGTGGCATTATAATTAAGGGATGACAACCATTTTGTGACCACTTGCTTCGTCTCTACATGACTGAGGTTCCCAATTTTACAAAGCTTGTTCACCTGCCTGTATATAAATGGGAATGCGAATGCGAAAGGGGAAAAACGTTGGGCAAAGGAGGTGCGCGTTTTCACACTTTTTATATTTGTCCTACAAGAAAATTGCGTGTCCTGGTTAGTATGTGAGATAGTCTTGTGGTAAGCCAATACTGCCCTTCGTATATATAGCTTTCGTTCAGACAGTACGTTGGCCTTCTTGTAGAGCTTAGAGGTGGGAAATGTAAACGGTAATCTCAACATCACCTTCAAAACTGCTCTTTGTGCCCTTTCCAACAATATCATATACATTAGTTTTTTTAACTGTACGCCTTTTCACAAAGGTGCAGTACAGTCTGATCCCTTAATAAAGCTACCACACAAGTTCCTTAATTGTTGGGGATAAGGTTTAAATTAGAATGAACTTGGCCCCTTAACTTTAGATCTACAATACATTTAGACAGTAAAAAATTGTAGAAACAATGTCCTGAAGCTAAATTAACGCGGTCAAATGTCTAAAAAGTATCAAAATGATAACGCCAAATGGCGAGCAAGCCTTTGCGCGATGCCCTCGCGCTATTAAAGTTTTAGCAATGAACACATTAGCTAACCTTTTACTATTTCCATCTCCTTCTCCATCGACCATACGGATATGTTCTTTCTCAGCTGTTTAATACGACTTAACAAGTAGGTCATGAGAATTGGAAGCTGCAGTGACACAGCGGTGCGGCTTAATCGGCTTGCAATCGGCTTGGCTCCGGCTTAAGCCGCATCTCGACATGCGACATGCAGGTCAGCCACTGAATAGACTGCAGCTTAATTACTCATAATTTGAATATCCTAGTCTAAGTTAAGTGGAACAAACATGAATACTTTCAGTGTTATAATTAAACGACTTCAAAAAAGAAGGATGTTCTCATTTCGACTGCATATTTTATTTTTATCTTTTTTAGCTATTTCTCACCCTATCACTCAATCTCACACCACACATGCTTCTCAAGGATCTTCTTATACACCATTTATTCTACTTTAATTTTTGTTTTGCCATTCCCAGCACTCACTACCATACATTAGTATAGACGTCATTACGGGCAGCCAAATAAGCCGTTTCATGATTAGCAATTGTATTTATTAATTATTGAGCCGACTAAGTCAAATTGAAAACTGTCGGTCAGATTATCTACACATTAGAATATTTACCCACCGATCATAAACAATCCCGGAAAAAAACCGGGAAATAGTGTTTATTAAATTTTATTTTGTTTAATTATATTTTATATGCATGTTAGTTTTATGTATTTATCTATGGGCCTAGTGTCTTGATAATAAATGATTTTATTATTATTATTATAAACGTTCTCTCTATACTAAGAAGCTGTTTGTGCATACATACTAAGAGGTAAGAGTCTAGTTTTGTAATAAATAACTGTTTTTATTTTAACTACCTACATCTTGTTTTGTGTGCCAAATAAATAAATAAAACATTATAATAGTCCTTTGCATAGATAACTTTCTTGTTTTTATAGCCCACAAGTGGCTTTGTAGGCGTTTATGGTTAGAACTAAAACGTTCCTGATACACCGCAGGCTTAGTATTTGAAAGTAGGTTGCAAACTGCAACTATGTATGTTTATTTACATGACATTGTAGTAGGAACACTTTGTCTTATATTATTACATAAACCAAATATATTACTAAGGGCTCGATGGCTCCTAGTTTAAAAAGAGCACCCCTCGTAGTTTCTTGCATATTCTTCGGTAGACTGCACCTTTTCGAATAGGCGTAAAGGTAAAAGAACGAATATTTGTATGTAAAAAGAGAAATTTACTTTCTAGCTGCATTCTCTTTAATCTCTTTCTTGCGAGTATAGACTTCCGCATCAATATAAGGAAAAAATCGGGTCCTATTTGTTATTAGGGAAGTTTTATTTTCTCTTGCTTTTAAATTTATACATGCGTCCTTTTAGCAATTCAAGATCATTTGTCAACGTCAAACAAATGAAAAGAAATGTTAACTGCTTCTCTTATGAGAGTGAAGTCTCGCTGCGTATGCTGGGCCAGCTGGAGAGTTAATATGTGACAGTTTTGTCTTATACAAAAAATAACAAAAGTTTTGACCTTTTCTATAATTAATCTATCCACAAAAATAATTTCCCCAGAATTAAAGTACAGATGTATAGCCGCGCTCTCTCTCGTTTTATTTCATTCACTATTTATTATTTTGTTCAAATTACTTACATTGATTGTTTCTGCTTTAAATATTGCACTTTAAAAGTATGTCAGGATTTACAAGGTCGTTTTATTTCAAAAACAAATTCGTTTTGTCATTTGATTTTAGTTATAAGATTTTATAAACACATTCATTTGGGCACTCAAGCAAAATGATCTTTAGTTTGAGCCCACCTTATCACACCAGCTGCTGCGCGTTTAAGGTTCTCATTTCCTATTTAACAGTGTAGTACCTACCCACTCTCCTTTGTAAATGTATCTCAAAGCGCCTCACGAAGGAATATAATATCACTTTCAGAATACATTGTATGTAAGTAGGTACATTAATTTCTCAATCAGAAAATAAATTGCAAACACCTCAAATATGAAATTAAATGTGACTGTGTTTAGTAAAAGATACAAATTTCGGGGTTGTCAATAAGAGCGACTTAGTTCATCATGCTCCACTGTCACAATATAGTTTCTTTCAAAAAACTTTCACGGTCACAAAAAGAAAAATACCTAGTTGTAATATGGTTGATATCACAAAAATAAGTATTTTCAAACCGAAGCTCAAAAATAATATATGCTTCGTGTTGTGATTTTATAGTTTCACTACGTATTACATAAAACCTCAAAAAAGTTCTCATGTAGGAATATTTATATGAAGAAATATTTTATACTTACTAAAATAAGTAATAAAACATGTGCTTAATAACCTTACTTATAACAAAACGTTTCTAATAATTTGATTTTAGTGCATAGTTTAGTCTTTTTTTTTCTCAATATAATGTCAGGGTTACACGGCGTCATAATCATTTACGAGTATTATGATAAAACAGTGTTACTTAAGTAACTTCAGTAAATGCATTCAATTTTGTTATTTGCAAGTAAAAAAAATAACCAAGTTTGTGTTAGCTACAATAGAGAATCAAGAAGCAATAATCCCCTTTGTCGAAGGAAGTGAAAATGTTCTAACAATCCTCAAATAATGGCCCATTACCTCACAGATTAGACGTCTTCCTTACACCGCTGCTCTAAGTCTCTGTGATTGCCAACCAATTGGGTTACCTGATTGCTGCGTTACTGTGGATTAGCCTTTTCTTTGTTAACCTCTAAGGTAGTCTAAGGTTCGTATTACAGAACTTGGTCATTTTTTTAGTAAGGAAAATGGACAATCAATACTTAAGTATAGATCAAGACTTGAGTCTCCTTCTGTAATACGGGTCTTCGAACCCCAAGTATCAATTTTCGAGCGTTGACGGATTTCCAAGAGACTTACACTCAGTTGTAGAAACTTTCATTAAAATTATTGCTACTTTAAATGACATGCTATCACTTTCCATTTTGTTGACATAAACAAGGACGACATTACATTTAAAGAAACTTTAAATTAAATGAACGTTCCTGCAACTAAGCGACAACCTCATTTAAACTTTGTGTGTCAAAAAATAAAGTTGTTTTGGATTTTAGATGGAGGGAATGGCAACATTGCTTGGATGTTTTATTATTTTGGTGGAGTGTGAACGCACCTTTAATATAAATAAATTTCATAACGCTATCAGTAGCATTAACTTTAATAGATATTTTTGCAACTGGGTGTTATTGCTTCTTTATTCTTGTTATAGGAAATTCTCGTGAAGACTCTTCGTTTTGAGATTTCAATTCTTTTATTATTTAACAAAACTCTTTCTCACAAAATCTTTGGAATAAAAACAGCCTTACTTCTTGTAAACGCGAAAGTTTGTATGTATGGAAGTTTGTTATTCTTTGACACTCAAACGGCTGGAACAATTTTAATAAAATTTTGTGTGGAGGTAGCTGACAGCCTGGATTAACACATACGCTACATAATTTTCTCAATTCCCGCAGGAACAAAGTCCTGGGCGGAAAGCTAGTTTACTCATATATTTTCCACGAATAGGCTTCTTCAGATATTTTTTTAAAGCATTTGATATTCAAATCTGAATTTAGAACATCTAAACGGTTTCGCTGAAAATTTGATTGGCTAGCTGACTGAAATTGAAACCGCAGACATGGGGGTTGAGTGGAGCGGCACTCGTCGATGGCACATCTATCAGCTCCCGAAATTAAATACTGAGGTGGGTTACCCGTACTTTTTAATGTTTTTAAAAACTCCAACGAGGATAGTAAATTTGTTTTTGTTACTGAGGTTTTTACTATTATTTACATACTAAACATACCTCACGCCGTTGTCTTTTAAGCTATTGCATAGCTTCTATCGCGGGCCTTGAGCGCGGGGACTGAATCCAGAAATTCCGTAACGAAAAAACCTAACGCTCCCCACTCCGACGGGCACGGAGGTGTGGCTTGAAGGCCGTGCATCGTCTAACGTCGTTTCAGTTCGGCAGTCTTCGACACGGTGTTTGTGTGCGTGCAACAATAATAATAATATAATAATAATAATATAATAATAATAATATAATAATAAAATGAAGTTGCTCCGATCCGGACGAAAATCGGTATCTGGGGGGTTTGAGGGTCGATGATTCCGAATATCGGGTCAGTTTTTCGATTCCGCCATTTTCCAAGATGGCCGCCATACAAGGAGTGGTGAGGCGAGGCCCCCCCAAATCCAAGATGGCCGCCATACAAGTTTAGATTTTAAAGGTGAGGCGAGGTCGAAGACCGAGCCGAACGCGCGAGGCGAGGCCGAAGGCAGAGTCGAGCCGCGTATAGGATGAGGCCGATGGCCGAACTCCGCGTAGGGCGCAGCCCGGAGCGTCCTCCCTAATTAAAGATGGCCGCCATACAAAAGATTTTTAAGGTGAGGTAAGGTCGCAGACCGAGCCGAACGCGCGAGCCGAGGCCGTAGGCCGAGGCGAGCTGCGTATAGGGCGAGGCCGAAGGCCGAGCTAGCTCCGCGTAGGGCGAAGCCCGAAGCGTCACCAAGCATATTACCCGCCGACCGCCATCCGAAAATTTCATATCCGCCATCTTGGATTTTAGTTGGGGGAATCGTGATGCGAAGGGCAAAGCCCGGAGCGTCTCGATTCCCCTCACCAAAAATCCAAGATGGCGGATATGAAATTTTCGGGCATACCGACATGAGTGTCGTTTAATAGGTTTTCGGGGGTTCTGATTCCGAAAATGACATCCATTTCGAAATCCAAGATGGCGGACATGTATTTTTTGTAAAAAACCGTCATGGGTGTCGTTTAATAGGTTTTCGGGGGTGCTGATTGCGAAAATAACATCCATTTTAAAATCCAAGATGGCGGCCGTAAACAACAAAAAAAATGGTAAACTTTTTTGAAATTTTTACATAGCAATTTGTATCAACTTATGCAATTATAATTAAAAGTAGAGGGCTACTTTTAATTATAATTGCATAAGTTGATACAAAATGCTATGCAATAGCTTTACTGCGGCAGTCCCCGAGTGCCACACGTCTAATTTTTTTATTACTTGAGTTATGTATACATCCACAGATATAATACGGACATCAAGTCCCTTGTCTGATTATACATAATATATTAATTTTGATATTATACAGGGTGTCCCAGGAAACCTGTACCAGCGAAGGTTTGGGGTTTGGGGATACCAATACTTATCGATTGGACCCCCATGTATATTTCGTGATTTTTTGTAGTTTAGAAGTTATAACACATTTAAGGAATTTTTATAAATTTATCACCAAGCATCGATTTTTATTTTTTTCTCTTTATGTTTAAGACTATTTACAAAAATTCTTAATGTTAGATAATAAGGGAAATATCCGCTACCATTAAAAAAATAGATGTCCCTCATTATCATGGAACATTATTTAAATTTAAGTTAAAAGTTAAAATAAGCACTTCAGCGAAATCTTTTCAAAACTTCAAGTTGGTAAAAAAATAATTCAGATGGACCTGCAGGTTTCAAACAGCTTTTAAAAACTTTGGAAAATATTCAGCTTTCACAGATGATGTATTTCTGTTGCGACTATAACAACAAATACAAAAAAAAATATGTTTAAGGGGGCTTCCATACAACAAACGTGTTTTTTGGCGTTTTATAGAACCCTTCGGTTCTATAAAAAAATATATACGGAACCCTTCGTGCACGAGTCCAACTCGCACGAAACTAAAGCAAGCATCAGTATTTTAATTTAAAAGCTGTAATTATGAAGAATATGTGTAGAGTAGAGAAACACGCTTGCCAAAAAATTCACTTTGTGCAAAGAGAATATTTTCGCCCGAAAAAGACAAGTTCAAAAGCAGAGTTGGTAAATAAATTATACAGCAGTGTAGCGGGATATTAATTTGGTGTATTTATTGCAGAATGCCGCTTGCACCTGAGCTCTACGCTCCGTCGGATCGTATTCAGCTCACGGAAAATATATACGAAATAAATAACGATTGTGGAACATGTGTCTTAATGTTTTCCTAACAGAACTTTTTATACGTACATTAATACAGACACTCATGCTTATAATCCACAGTGGTAACAGAGCATTGTGTGATTCTAAAACCACCTTTATTAGAACATAAGTTTTTTGATGATTAGTTAGAATTCTTGACGAATTTATGTGCTTTTAGTGGGTTCGTAAAGCGAATACATTCGAACACCTAAAATTAAAAATTACTTACATGTTGACAGGAGCATAATTTCTGAGATGCAAGGTTTTTTTCTAGGTATTTTTTTCTTTTTCTCTAGAAAGTCGACAAGCAGTGCACAGTAAGCCTCGCAGAATATATATGTGTAGTATTAAGAGAAAATCGATCGGCAAACCACGCGGTATGGAACAGGGCCTCTTTGTTTGACAGATAGATTTCCCGCTAATATCGAGAATACTCGTATTTTTTTTGCACTGTAATCAAGAGCTGTATAATAAGTAAAAGTTGTTTTAATCCAACAGTAGATGATAGAATTTTCGTATTTCCTATACACATAAATAAAAAATACAATGTACACTTACTACTTAGGTTTAAGCGCGCGTAGCCCGCCGGTGGCTCTCGCTGATCTCAACCGATCAGTGAGGTTAAGCAACGTACACAGAGGCAGGGAACCTGATGGGTGACCAACTTGTGACCAAAGTGGCAAATTATCACGAGCGTTTCCGTGCTTCGGAGGGCACGATAAGCTGTCGGTCCTAGCTGTTGTCGATTGACTACAGTCGTTAAAACCAAGTCAGAGGCCATTGTGCGGTTTGAAAACTCTGACACCAGGGTTACCTACACGATAAGAAGAAGACTTAGGTTTAAACACACAGTGATAAATTATCTCCTAGAATATTTTGTGGAAGCACTTACTTAATTTCTATTAAATACCCAGGGAGGCGCCCTGGGTATTTAATAGAAATAAAGTAAGTGCTTGGAGGCCCTGGACATACTTACTAAGATAACCTGGGCCCCTATGATTTAGACAGAGAAGAGAGATATAGAAGAGATTTTGTTAAAACAGGTTTAAAGAGTAACTTGGCAATTCTAGATTTTATTCCACTGTCTTTTTTTATTTATTTACTGTCACGTTAAATAAAAAGATAGTTGTTTATTTGAATAAATTTTGTTATAAATGATGGTTAATGAATATCGGTTAGTGATCTGGCTGTAATTCACGGAGCCCTGAAAACTTGCCCAGAATGCTTAGGGGAAAAAGGGGCCTGTGAATACCTCCAATGATCATCTGTACTAGCATTCCGCTCGGGACTTCATCCCGTGGGAATTCGGAAAATTATGTAGCCTATGTCCATCGGGGATAATGTAACTTTCTAATGGTGAAAGAATTTTTCAAATCGGTTCAGTAGTTTCGAAGCCTATTCAATGCAAACAAATAAACAATCAAATATTTCCTCTTTATAATATGTATAGATATATACTATACGTACCATCTATACACGTCTTACAACATGTTGGTTCCATTAGACCTGCTAATAGAACTTAGCATCAATTAGTTCAACCAAACCAACTACAGAGAGAGTATTTAAGTGACACTGGCTTTAGTAATAAATAAAAATACAGTAAATGGGGAGGGGGGATGTTACAAACTTTTCGCTTGTCACCCTTGTGTGATTTGGAAACTTTTTCTTCAGTGGTCAGTATCACACTATACAGGGTGTAAAGGACAGCTTAGCAAATACTTAAATGGTGGAATCTACCCATAACTATCATCAGCTATAAGTTTTTTTTTGCCCGGAAACGTCACGTTAAGGAGTTTTCTTTATTTACCTGCTTTGGCGCTACGCAACGTATCGCGAAACCACGCCCCGCGCGCTATCCCCCCGCGCCGCGCTGCTATTGGAGTACATTGCCGGTTTTCGTATTTTACGTTATGATTGATATTTTTATTGCAAAATGGGGTGCATTTGATTAAATAATAAAATATGTAAGCAGAAAATATTAAAAAACAAAAAAAAATTGAAAGTTTTCCGGAGAAAAATGATGATATTCATTAAATTCCACTGGAAAATCATTTAGAATAAATGTCTGAGTTTAGGGTTTCAGTTTTTGCTAAGCTGTCTTTTACACCCTGTATCTCTACATTCTACATCAGTATCACAATAGTTTCAATTACATAAGTGGCAAAATATTGGGTCTATGCACTTAAATTATAGCGCTTTGACCTTAAAACAATCCCGTAAGGGAAAAAATAATATCGGTCTTTGTGTATGTTCCAAAGGACCTACGACACAAGGAAAAAACTTAGTGTGGGCCTTTGAGTGTGTAGTATACGTTATTTGACACGATACTAAAATATTAAAACGGGTTCGACCTAATATTATGCTAAGCTGTGAGGTTTATAGACTAGTGTATTTCGTTATCGAAAGTAACCGCGCGCTATTGCTTAACTCTAATACCTAGCTTCCTGTAACACACAACTTTGTAGGCAGAGCTCACAAAACTACTATGTAGGTAGCAGTAAACCACCGTAGTAAAACTAACAGTATGAAAGGTAATTTTCAGGCTTTGGAATACCATTACAACAGTGTTTGTTGTTGTTTACTTTCATAGCTCAGTCGGTAATAACCTTGCCATTGATCTTAATGTTAGGAGTTCGATTCCCGATCAACAAATAGTTATTAATTATATAAATTTAAGGTGCTTAACTTCGTTCAACGTTTCACAGCCGAGTTATTTGCACATATTTTCGTTAGATACCTTATAATAATTTACCTTTTTTCTTACTTTTTACGCTTCATTTTAAAATTAAATAGTCCGTGAGCCATAACGCCCATAATATTTTGACAAAATCAGAATTTTGTTCAGGTTAAATAACTAGAATAGTTCTGTTAGTTTAAAATCAATTATATTTCTTATAAAAAAATTCTGGGTTTTAAATGTAATAGAACCGGCATAAAGCAAAAAAAGGAAATCTTAATACGTAATTTAGTTAATATTGTAGTGTCATCTTTCCACGTTGACGCTACCGCCATAAGGGAGTAGCATTAGTATTCCTTGTTCGTACCTACTGTCCGTTTCTGTACGTTATTTAACTCTGTAGAGGAGTGGAGAAGCCGCGGGCAATGTACGGTAAGCCTCGAAATCAATTTCGACTTGTTTACAGACGCTCGCCACACTCTAACAAAAAGTTTAAAAAAATCCCAGCTACTGACAAAAAGAGTGATCAGTGGACTGGGTTGGTAGGCAAATTGAAATATACAAGCTATAGATCAGTAGGGGACTTTTGTATAGAAGTACTTTGAAAATTAGGTTTCCAAGTGACCGGGAAAAAAGACAAATTAACCCAATTTTTCAATGTGCCCTTCATTAAAATATGGATCTCTAGGAAACTTACAAAAAAGTATGTTAAATAATTAAGAAACCTCTGAAAAAGATATGACCTATTGTGTTCCAGAGAAGCATTTATGTACTTTTTATTATAAAAAGACACTTGACTATACCTACACGGTAAGAAAAAAATTGTAATCCCAATATAACAACAAATGACTTTAGCACCATCGTCATAAATATAAAGAAATAACTTAGTAACAAAGTGATGGCAAAGGTAATATCCATTTACTAAATGATTTTCGAACGTTTGAACAAAAAATTCGCTCCATTTGTGAAAATTCCATTGACACATTTCATACGCCAAGACTTTATACCCACCTCGCAATTTAATTTAAAATCGCAATCTCCTATAACGGTTATATTTTTCTGTTGGAAAATTGACGTTTTTATTGAAGCTTTTTAAATATTTCTACCTGTCTCGGGAACCAAGTTTATTTTTACATAGTCTTGTCAATTTAACGACATTTTCTTTGAAAATGTACTTTGAAAGATTACTCTCGATTTAGTTCTCTCTGAACGTTTAGCTTTAAAAAAATGCAAATGTACTTTTTAATTCTTTTTGGTTCTAAAGTATTACCTTATTTAAAGCATGCACTTTTAATTGATGCCAAAACGGTTAAAACTAGTGTTAAAAGTTAGTATTAAGTAGGATCAGCAGCTCAAGCACAACGTAAAAACAACACAGTCAAATGTCAAAAATTTGTTGAAACTACAACGCCAAAGGGCGAGCAACCCTTTGCGCGATGCCCTCGTTTGTCGCGGGCCGTGCTAGCTATTCAGATACTTAAACTGAGACAAAGTTTAGAGTTAAATGTAACATAGTGACTGTAAAAGGTAAAGAGACAAAAAGTAGTTTGCGGGATCTAGGTACATAATATCTACGTATTTCAATATCCAAAGCAGATTTGAGATGCAGTTTTCAGGATTTCTGCAAGATGGTAACTGTAATACTTTTTGTTCGAAATTGTCCGTTATGGCAAGAAGAGCTTGGCAACAAAATGCTAATTTAAAACCTATAGAAAACTGAGACAGTGGAGATGGTGTAATATCTTGTTAGATTTTTTAAGAAAATGTCTGTACAATTGCTTAAATTACATTTTAAGTGACTTAAAATAAGCGAAAATTAAGGATGGTCAGCCCATTACTCTGAGTCACTTTTCCTTAGGAACATCTACGTAGGAAATCAGAAATAATTTAGAGCAATTAGAATTTTTTAAAACCGGACAAAAAAAGATAAATTTTGTAAGTTTGACGTATGTATTTCGTGTCTGGGCATCTGTGTGTTTGTCTGTATCGTAGCTTCTAAACAAATGGATCGATTTCGATGTATTTTTTTTAAGCTGAAAATTGGTTCAGCCATTTAAGAATTAGAAGCTGTCTGTCTGAACGCGATAAACTCTAAAACTACTGAACGGATTTTTCTCACTGGTTTCACCAATAGAGGAGTGATTCAGGAGGAAGGTATATGTGTACAATTCATTCCCGAAATTCCCACGGGAACGAAGTCCCGGGTGGGAAACTAATAGAATATGAATTTGCTAAATTCAGTACCGAATAGACCGTATTTCTATTTGTACATTCCTTACAATCCCTGGGCTGGTGATAAACCAACTTCACATAACCAGTGGCGTAGCTAGGTAACCAAAAGGCCTGGGGCAAAAAATAAACTAGGACTCAACTATTCAACTAAACTATTTAACACCGTTAGTTCAGTATTCGTCGTGTTACGAATTCGACGTACTCTAGATTTGTCGAAATCCAGATTCGTCTTACTCCAGATTCCCCAGTATTTTTTAAAAATAAGTTGCCATTATTAAAGTCGTGTTCCTAGAATCTGGTTTTTATTTATTTATTTATTTACAGTTCTTTGCACACATGACAAATATATATAAAATCACAAACAGAAATACGACACAAAAGGTTAGCTTATCTCTAAAAAGAAATTTCTTCCAGCAAACCCGAGCCACGGAAAGTTGAACGGAAAGGCAGATAGAGCGTGCAAAATACGTAATATACCTACATAAACTATACTATAATTAAACTTATACTACAAAAATAATTAATAAATATATCAAATAACAAACATACATAAATATTACTATATATATATATAATATTACTATATATATATATATATATATAGCTGTATTTAAGCGTAGAGTTAAAGAGCACTACCTTTCCCTGCAATAGGCTATTTATTTATTTATGTGTGTATATATATATATATATATATGTATATATATATATATATATATACACATAAATATATATATATATATATATGTATATATATATATATATATATATACACACATAAATAAATAAATAGCCTATTGCAGGGAAAGGTAGTGCTCTTTAACTCTACGCTTAAATACAGCCAGCGAAGGGCTGTCTCGGACAGTATTTATATTCCAAACTAGCTGATGCCCGCAACTTCGTCTGCGTATTGTATGTATTTTTATAGACCGAGTTTGTACTTTGACACAACTACAGATACATGAATTGCCGTTTTTTATTGAAGCAACTATTTCGTTCATATTTTCATTATATGAACGAATAGCAACTATTTCGTTCATATAAGGAAAAGCAATTTCTAAAAATATTTTTTATTTGAAAATTTGGCTAACTATGTCATATAAGGTTGATACTATACATTACTTTGGATCTGAAAACAAAGGTCAAACATAGTTGTTTCCTCTATCGCTTATATTTTCTATACCATTGTTACTGCTTTTGATAGATTAAGGTCCGTGTTATAGAACGCGACTTAGACTCTGATCTATACTTAAGTAGCAGTCGTTTTTGATTTTTTGATACTGAGAGAAATAGACAATCAACACTTAACATGAGTTTTTGAGTTTCCCGCCTTTAAAAATAAGAAATGCATTGAAAACACCGGCTGTACGGCCATAGATTCCTTTGCTTAAAAGTAAAAATAAGCCGTTTTATTGTTTTCAAAAAGTGATATCCTGAAGATTGAATAATGTCATTTAGTTAGGGCCGAATTAAGATTTGAAGACTAAATACTTAATCAACTTCGTTCTTATTAACACTGTATTAAGTATTTAGTTTTGGTTCGTTAAAAAAGTGCAGAATAGCCGAACTATTAGTGGGGAAGCTGACAAAAGTTTCGATATTTTAGATATTATACGCCTATAATCCTCGTTGGGGTAAAATAAGTCACATAACTTTACATGTCATGAAAATTTAAAAAATGGCATATTGTTTATGAGTATATAATACGTTGTCTAAATTTTGCAATGCACGGACGGCCCCAACTCAGGTTACCACACGCTTGCACTCTGTGCTGTTGTGATAAGAGCGGTTTTGCAATGAAAATGGAGTAACCTGATGCGCTGGCCTCTGTACCAACAATGCAATGTATTTGGTTGGCAGCTGGCACATTCCAAATTTTTTATTCAGTGCCAGTTCTGCACAGAAGTTTTTGTTTTATTTTTGGATATTTGTGGGTCAGTTACAATAATTTTAATTTCTTCCGACTCACTTATATTCGACGATAGCTCTTAAAAATAACATCTATCTAATTATAGAGCAGCGCCCTCAGATTTTCTTTATAAAGTACTTTTTTAAAGGTGAATTTATGAAGTTAGAAAAAGGTTATTATTACCTACAAAGAAAACTCAATAAGTAGCATCATGGCAGAATACCAGCGCTGCAGTCTGGTACTGCAGCAATATGCTAAGTCAGCACCAATTTGATTGGCATGATACAGATAACACGGTGTAAAATAGTTTTATAAAATTATTTGTTTCTGTTTCTTACTCTGCTTACTTCATTGTTTGCTTGCTGATTCATGTTTACTTGTATGTTGGTTATTTGTCTATTACTGTGTCAATTGAATAAAGTGTCAATCTACCTATCTATCTATCTATCTATCTATCTATCATAAAATCAATTAATTAGCACTTCACACTGTAACTTTCTGCACCAAAGTTTCCCTCGTATGGTTTGTTTGTCCAAACCGGAAATCGAACCCAGAAACCGTCGATTCACAGGCTGTGTAACTCTACTACTCAACCAAACTTCCGACAAAAATTTAAGAAAGGATCTTTTATACAAAATATCTCATAAATCTCAATCAGGTCCTTTTATCAAATGCTACGTACTCATAGACATAGAAAAATAAGTTAAATATCAACACTGTCTAGGGATATTGCTTAATTTTTCATACAAAAAGGTGTGTTTGAGAAGCTATAAAAGCATACTCGAGACACATGGAGGGATATAATTTTAAGATGAGCAAGTGTTAAACCTGAATTTTCAATTCTCGTTAATGAATTTTGTTTAAATTGTTTTTTTTTAAACGTGACGTAAACGAAAACAAAAATGCACTGTTTTCTGCTTTTTGTATGAAAATGGTGGAATTAGCGCAATTTTTTTTTTCATTTTAGTCACGTTTTCACAAATTTCAAGAAAAATTAAATTCATTGATAAAAATTGAAAATTCATGTTTAGCACTTGCTCATCTGAAAATTATATCACTCCGTGTATTTCGAGTATGGTATTATAGCTTCTCAAACAGACCTCTTTTGTATGAAAAATCATGCAATATCCCTAGACAGTGTTGATGTGTATATTTTTCTATGTTTGGCATAAATAATAGAAAGAACTTGAGAAACATTGTAAGTGCCTATTCCATTCAAGGGTTGCCCTTGATTTTGATGGGATTCCATCAGATCCTGACTTGGTGACAATAAGACCACTTCTGGAATATACTCTTTCGAACAAAAAAAAAAGAATTTTGAAAATCGGTCCAAATGGCGGAGAAATCGGTGAACATACATAAAATAAAGATATTCAATGGTTTAAGATTTCGTAGTCTTCCTTTCATTTAATTTACCAAGTTTGTTAGAAAGATTTCATCCTTATAAGTGACCCTAACGATCGACGCAATAAAAGTACAGGGTATTCTTACAGATTTTAGTCGGTTCGATTCCCGGTTGGGGCAAGCGAATTTTCGAAAATTCTTGAATGCAGTTTTCTTTCTTTTCAAAAATAAAGGAATGTTTTCTTTGAGTACAATTTTCTATCTACAGTATTAAGAGTACTTTCCCTTCAGGTGGCATTAAAAAATTCCAACCTGTATACAGTCGAACATAAAACCTCCTCCTTTTTGGAAGTCGGTTAAAAAGTAATTCAAGTGATACAGTGTATCTGCTCCGATCCAGCGGCAGTGCTTCTCGCCGCCATAGTTCTTCGTAAACAAAACACTATCGGCTTACGGAGAATGAGAGAAGTAAAGAAATATAAATTGAAGACATAGCTAAGAAATACATATATTGAAGACCTGGCTGTATGGATGCAGATTCCTTTGCCTTTCTCGAAAGAGATAAATTTAAAAAACAACATGTCCTTGCTTTTAGCCCATGTATATGTCAAAAATACGTTGATCTCTATGGTATGAGTAAAATGTTCTGAAAAACACCTAGCTTTGAATTTTTTCAGGGGTTTTTGTTGTTGGTTTTATATTTACTGGCTAAATTTCGAGATTTTATGTAGCCTAAATGTTGACCGGGGATATAAGGTACCCCTATGCAAAATTTCATTTAAATCGGTCCAACAGTTACGGAGATTAGCCCGTGCAAACAGACAAACAGACAAACAGACAAACAGAGAAACAAAAAAATCTAAAAAAATCGGGATTTGTTTTATTTCTCTTCTTACATCCCCCTGACTCGGTTTTTAGAATTTTTTTTCTATGTACAGAAATTCGACCTCTACAGTTTTATTATATGTATAGATGTGGAAGAAATTTTCACTAGTTCAATTTATAGTTTGTAAGTCAGAGTCCGAGGGGCCCCCTGAGCACGGGGGCCACGGGGCACTGCCCCGTCTAGCCCTACGGTAGCTACGCCACTGCACATAACATACCGACATTCCATTATAATATACTGTCAACATGCAGATACATTATAACGTACGTTTCTATTATTACTCTAGCTAGGTGATAACCCCTACATTTAAGAAGAGTTGCGAATATCTATACACTCACGCCTATAATCCCTGTAAGGATAGGCAGAGCGTCATGTAATTCAAGAACCACTTGACGTCACACTGGACAATTGAACATTGAATGTTCTAGATGTAGAAAAAAAACACATTTTCTAGACTTCTATGGGATGACTTTAAATTGGTTAGCGAAACTTTAGGTGATGATTCTCCCTATGAAACTGAACAACTTTCCCTAAGGAACCTTTATGAAATAGTCAAAAAATAAAAAAAAAGCAAATCAGCAGGGCCCCGATTCTGTAACTTCAGTTGTGTGTCGATGGAATGTAGACCATTTTATCGGTTCAGGTGGCGAAATTGAGAACTATTTTATTTTCATATAATTGTTGACAGCGTGACAACCACCCCGACCAGCAGCGCCATCGCCAACCGAATGTAAAGTTGCAAACTACCTATAGCAACTGAAAATTCACTTAGCAGTGGCAGCCGTCATTAGATGTATGAAATTTGGATAGTTCTCAATTTCGCCACCTGAACGGATAAAATGGCGACCCTTCCTGATGGAACCTGGTGTGTTGATACACACCTCTGAAGCTACAATATCGGGGCCATCGCTCAAGTTGTATGGAGAAGCGAAATTTTTTACATAAGACCAAATTTGATATATGAAATTAATAAGAAATTTTGCCGACTTTGCTTAATATGGAGGCTGAAATGAAATTAATTATTGTTACCAAGAAAATTTACTTGAATCAGATGAAACCATACATAAGATGGCCCACTTACATTAGAAGTAATTGAAGCATAATTATTTCGGGTCAAAAGGGTAAAAGATGGAAGATTTTTTTCCTAAACAGAATTATTTGTTATTCAATTAAATGGTTTTATTAGTTGAGAAGTATTTATAAAACAAGAGATCTCTATGTCACCGTAACATTGTCAAACCCGTAATACTGTAATTTGACTGAGTAAGATAACGAACTGTGAATTGCCCCATTTTTTCTCACATTTCCGGATTTTTTATAATAGGCAACTTAACCTAACCGAAACTAAAAAAGTTATCCTAATTTCATGCGGGCAGCCCATAGTAAAGTTTTGTAAGTTTATAATTTCACTAGGCATATAGTAATATCGCGGGAGATTTTATTTACCCTAATCTTCTTCTTCTTATCATGCAGTTATAGTCATGTGTGTGGCGAGCTTAGCTAACCCTGATGTCAAGAGTTTTCAAACCGCACTATAGCCTCTGACTTGGTTTTAACGACTGTAGTCAATCGACAACAGCCGGGACCAACAGCTTAACGTGCCCTCCGAAGCACGGAAACGCTCGTGATAAATTGCCACTTTGGTCGCCCATCAGGTCCCCTGCCTCTCTATGTTGCTTAACCTCACTGATCGGTAAAGATCAGCGAGCGCCACTGGACTAAGAGCGCAATTTCCATAGTGAAATTGTAATACATATATTACGGTTTTTTAAATTTTCTGATGACATCTATATCTTCTGAGTGGGCTTGCTACACCCTCTAACGCTTCTTGGCCCTAAAATACTTAGATTGCGGTCAAGAACTAACCCATTTAGACTAAAATCTTTAAAAAGGGGCTTTTTTATGATCCGAACGGCACGGCATGGTATGACAGAATTTGTATTACCATTTACCTTCTAGTTCTCAGCTTCTAGTGTCACTAGTGCATAGGAGGCAATGGTAATACAATTTTGCCATGCCGTTTTCGTATTATAAACAGGCCCAATATCGAAGTTTAGCAAAGATGCTAAACAGGAACAAATGCCTTTGTTACCTATAGTGAAAGCTATCTATATAAAATGAAAAAGAAATGAAATCTAACAAGTGAGTTCCATCTTGCAAGCAATGCATAAAATATTGTAGAAATCGCGAAAATGGTGGAAATAGTTGAGTTTTACTTTGTGCAGCCTCGTTCAAGTAAAATTCAGGCAGCTGCCGTCTTCCCGGCGGCTTGAGACTCGAAATGCAGCTTCCAGAATCAAAGGCAAACTTGGTGAGTACTTCTTCCTACTGTTTTAATTCCGTCGTAACACAAATATCTGGTAATGTTACTTTGGTAAAGGAGTCTAAAATGTTCAACTTTGTACAAAGTTTTGCGTTTTTTTTTTATTTGTACGGCTATTAATGAATGAACGATACCAAGGCAAAATGCTAACAATTTACGAATTTTTCCGTTTGTCAAAAGTTTCCGTTTGTATTCTCCTGTAACTGGGTGAGTAAACATATAATAACCGCCTTATTCATTAACCTAATTTAAAGTTAAGTGATCGTGGAGAGCCTCGCGGGAGAGTTTAAAAATATTTCTTATAGACCCAATATAAGACTTAGGACTTGTATACCGAATAAGACGTTTTAGCAAACTTGGTGAGTACTTTTTCCTACTGTTTTAATCCTGATCTTACACAGTTGCTGCTTCAATCATTTGTCAAGATGCAGAGGCCTATGAACTGAACTGAACACAGCAGATATCTAGCAATTTAACTTTGGCAAAGGAACGTCTTCAAAATGCAAAACATTTATTTTTTGTTTATCTTTGTCCCTGGGCTAGATTGTGGTCAAGAACAAACCTATTTGTTATTTAAAAAAAAAATCCATGCAGGACTTATAGACCGAATGCCAAAAATGTTCAACGCTGAACAAAGTTTTGTTTATTTTGTATCAACAAATCTCTTTATTTATTTGTGCGGCTACGATACCTAGGCAAAGTGCTAAAAGTTTTCAACGTTTTCCATTTGCCAAACATTTAATACGATGAATATCGGGTTACTAACGTAAAGAGTTATCCGGAATAATCCGGATGAAGTCAAAAGCTTTCTTGCTTAAAAAATGTTCTCTCCATACAATTTATGTGATCAGCTGGTTTCCTCAATATAAAAGGTCAACATTTTTATGGTAATTTGATACGAGTCCCAAGGAAAACTTGTTGTTTCATGAGGTGGTTCATTTCTTATATCTATCTAGAATAGCTAGATATTGGAAACCATCAACCACGCTTACAAAGCTGACAGTTGCATAATACTTTGCCTAGCAGTGCATTAAAAGAGTTTAGTTTTAAAGTGAAATGCACAATTTGTTCAGAATTACGCCAGTTCATAAATCACCTTCAGTCACCTCACCTCCGTATAGAGAACATGCTAAATACGGCACTTAGAATGATTAATAGCTATTTCCTTTTGGCAGTTCCCTATGACGGGATAGCTTCAGGTAAAAATCTAGCAACATTTGCAATGTTATCGGAAGGTTACAAGATTGATTCTATGGGGGTGACTTCAAATTAGATATAGCAAAACTTTAGGAACTGACTCTTTAAATAAATAAATAAATAAACGCTACACACTCAAAGGCCCACACTAAGGTTTTTCCCTTGTGTCGTGGGTCCCTCGGAACCCACATAAAGACAAACACAAACACCCATGACCCGAGAACAAACATCTGCTTTTCACACAAATGTTTGCCCCGACTGGGGATCGAACCCAGGACCAACCGATCAAGAGGCAGCGTCACTACCACTCGACAAAACCGGCCGTCGTCATATATAACTGAGAAAGCTGTTCAGTTTCTTTCTATGAAACTGAACAGCTTTCTCAGTTATATATGAATTTAGATCACATATTATAACTAAGAACGATCTCGATTACGTCAGCTTTCCACAAAAAAATCGTATCGAAATAGGTCTATTCGTTTGGAAGCTACGACGCCACAGACAGACACACAGATACACACGTCAAACCTGTAACACCCCTCTTCATCCATGTTTAATATTTCGACCTAACGTTCCTTGGGCAAATTTGATCAGTTTCGTGGGCTGATTCACATTTTTAACCACCAATACAGTTCAAAAAGTCAATAACCCACTAGACAGTGATATTTGACATTTTTAAAAAATAATATCGTGAATAGAGGCTATAAGGCGCGCTTTGAAATACGCGGCCCAATATTCCAGAACGTTCCAAATTGATGTAACAATTTCAACAAGTCAGAAAGTTATAGTAGCAGATAGGTCACGCTAACAATGTAAAACGCTCGCTTGGCATTCCATCCAGGCAGCTCAGCGTTCTAGACTAGATTGTCAGGAATCCACATCAAATATTTGTCAAGTCGTAGTCGTTCTAGCGCGAGTTGGATTACACAGTATAGAATAATCCCTACGACTAGCCAGCGAATTTCGCTTTAACGACTGGCATACTCGCAGAGGTTGGTACCGAACGTTTACAAGGGAATTTTTCATTGAGTTTTGATATCCTTCTTTATAGTTTAGGTATAAATCAAGTATGTGGTAAAGTCCAGCATGGTAGGACTGGTAGTGAAAGAATAACTTAGAATGTGCCAGCTACCTACTCTTCCCAGGTATACAGTAAAAGTCTGTAAGAGGGATTTGAGGATTTTGCTGTATAATGGGCAAAAGGCTGACCACCTGTCACCATTAGGCAACTTGTTCCATCTGACAACCCTCAGAATTTGTGTCAAACTTGGCATTTGTTCTAGAGCCACTGATGCTCTGCCTACCCCGTTAGGGATTACGGGCATGAGCGTATGAGATGTGGCAAAAGTGATTAACCTTGTTGTTGGAGTTTCCAAACTGCCAAAGTGGTCTCTGACTCGATTTAACGATTGTAGTTAATCAACAACAGCCGGGACCGACGACTCCGAATCACGGAAACGCTTGTGATTAAATTTCTACTTTGATCACCCATGAGGTTCTTTGCGCCTGCGTTAATTGCTTAACCTCTCTGATCGGTTCAGATTAGCGAGTGCCACTGGGCTACGAGCGCTTCAGTTTTGAGATAAATGAAATAATTATATTCTCTATGAAGTATTTGGCTACTTCGACTTCAAATACTGCTAATCCGGGGCCAAGTTGTCTCTTCGGTGGGCTCTCAGCCAATCTTGGCTTTGAAAATCTGATTACACAGTGCACAGTAGAGCTGGCTTAGAGAATTGTTTGTATAAACCGCCGGAAATATCTGCGCACCTCATTAAATGAAGTCAAAGCTTTAAATAGTTAGCCTGTAAGGTTCTGGTGGGTATTTTTTTGCAAATTACTTTTCAAATGTATAATAACTCTACAAATTAAAAAAAACCCCTTATAACTCTTGAATTGCTGAACCAGTTGAACCGACCGCTAGAAAACCTGCTTTTAAATATTTTTAAACTGCAACCAAATCGGTTCGAGAGGTATCTGTGCCACAGACGTAGCGGTCAAACTTATAACACCCTTGTTATTGCGTTGGGGTTTTTTTAAATATTATGTTGGAGTAAATCCAGCGACGTGCACAAATACACGGTGATAAAAAACCTCCCAGCTATATTCAAAATTCTGAACCAGTATGACTCAAAGAAAATTTATGAAAAACAAATTTTTTTCAATGGGAATAGTTCATTTTTTGCCTAAACTTAGACATTACTCCTACACCAGGCACTCGAGGGGTGCGGGTAGCGCTTGGGGGGTGTCTACGTTTAGGAAAAAAATATTCCCACCGAAAAAAAAGTGTTCTGTAAGTGCTACTGGTTCAGGATTTTGAATATAGCTAGGAGGTTTTTCTTCGCCCTGTATTTCTAACGGGCTGTTTAAATATATGTTGGTTTATGGCAAATTCTCATTTTCAGGGAATTCCTGACTCCGCACAAGCTCACTAACGGCCAAACTTACCCATTTGACCAAGAAAATTGAAATTAAGCATAATTTACAAACTGTTCCGTAATTTTATCCCCGTATATGGTATACTAAGAGTCTATATTATGCCAAAAATCCCCCGTATGTGGTATGCCAAGGTATGCACAGAATCTGTAGTTGCTAATGATGCTAGTTACAGAGCAGGAATTTGCCAGAGCTCAGTCAACATATTCAACGTGAATGACATACAGTATGTCAGTAAACAAAGACCTCGTTAACTTCCTCGCAAACATACCATCATTGTTCAAACCGGAATTATTCTCGCTATCATAATCACTGCGTATTTAGATAAATCACCAGCAACGTTCGATGTGATAGTAACCCTACAAACAAGGCATCTATTCTGCTAATCAATGGTGTCTGAAAACCAGCTGAAAACCAGCGTTGGGGCCTCGGCTTCAACACATGCTGAGCTGTGTCCTTTTTGACATCGCACTACAGCACAATTATACATTGTTTTTTCGTCTCCTGTATGTGTTCTTGTCCTGTGTTTTATATTGTATGTTATTTTATTTTCTTTGTGTTATAGTGTTTTGTGTCAAATAAATGTCTTGAATCTTGAATCTTTGAATCTTGAATCTTAATATCGGTTGAATGACAATGGTGACTATTTTATCTGTTCAGGTGGAAAATTCAGAACTTTCGAAATCTCATGCACTTGATGACAATACCCCGATTGGCAGCTCCATCGCCAATTTACGTTCTAATATCAAATGTATTTTGGATACTTCTCGCTATCTAAACGGATGGAGTGGTCATAATTAAATTAATTAGAAAAACTTTTGGGAGTGATCCTACTCATGAAACTCACCAACTTTTCCCAAGGAACCCATTTAAAAATTATAAAAAAATATTACGACTTTCCATACCAAGGCAATCAGGTACAATTACAAGTTTTATGAAGAGGCGAAAGTTGTTCAGTTTAATGGGCTTATTTACACCATTAGTTTTCCCTAACTAATTTAAAGTCACCCAATATACAGGGCTTTAGGTATCTCTCTTTTAACCTCTCGGGTGGTGAATTAGTCCATAAAACTGAACAACTTCCCCAAGGAACATAGGTCAAAATACGAAAAAAAATATGTTTAGTTCCCATACAAACTTTATCAGCATATAGCACATTTTGTATGGGAGATAAAACATTTTTTTTCCTATTTTGACCTATGTTCCTTAGGAAAAGTTGTTCAGTTTCATGGACTGATTTAGCACCCGATATCTTGAAAGAGATTTACCTAAAGCCCTGTATATTATTTAATTGATTCAGAAATAAACAAAAAACAAAAAAAAGCGTTTCACACATAAAACGGGGTATAGATAGCTGTATCTGACAAGGCCGTGTCTTTTACGTGTGCACATACACACAGTCCTCATATAACGTAATATATTCTTTGATTCTTTAACAACCGAGTGGTATAATAATTACATTTTGGATGTAATTTCGATAAATATGTCGCTGCAACACAAAATTGTATTCTACAAAAACAAATGAAATATTCACTTAAAGTATCATATCATGTCATAGGTACTTTAATATATCTACATCTACACTTCTAATATTATAAAGATTTATTTGTTTGTTTGTTTATTGTTTGTTTGTTTGCATTGAATAGGCTGCGAAACTACTGGATCGCTTTGAAAAATTCTTTCATCTTTAGAAAGCTACATTATCCCCGATGGAAGGCTAGATAATTTTCCCGAATTCCCACGGGAACGAAGTCTCGAGCCGAATGGTAGTAATATTATAAAGAGGAAAGATTTGTATTTTTGTAAGTAACGAATAAACTTAAAAGCTACTGGACCGATTTCAAAAATTATTTTACCATTAGGATGCTACATTATCCCTGAGTAACATAGGCTACATAATTTTCCCGAATTCCAACGGGAACGAAGTCTCGAGCAGAATGCTAGTCTTACTAATATTATAAAGAGGAAAGATTTGATAGATTTTTTGTTTGTTTGTTTGTCTGTATTGAATAGACTCCGAAACTACTGTACCGATTTGAAAAATATTTTCACCATTAGAAAGCTACGTTATGGACATAGGCTACATAATTTTCCCGAATGCCCACGGGAACGAAGTCCCGGGCGGAATGCTAGTATATTATAAAAAAAAGTCCCCCGCTGCTTCTGACCTGTCAGAACGCGATAAACTCACAAACTATTGAACGAATTTTCTAACAGTTTTCGACTATGGACGGAGTGATTCAAGAGAAAAATATGTAAAATTAGCTTTCCGCCTGGGACTTCTTTCCCGTGGGTATTTGGAAAAATTATGTAGCCTATGTGTTAATCCAGGGTTTCAGCTACCTCCATACATTTTATCAAAATTGATCCAGCCGTTTAAGCGTGAAAGAGTAACAAACATCCATACATCCTCACAAACTTTCTCATTTATAATATTAGTAGGATTTTTTTCCGAAATTTCCACTGGAACGAAGTCCCTGCAGCGAGCTATTCTTAAGATAAACCTAGTTCTGTAGACGGGAAGGTGATTAAAAGTTACGTTACCAAATACTACAATATCTAATTATTTAACTTAAGTTCTGATGTGAGCACTAACTCGCCTAGTTAACAGTAGTTGCTTAGTTCTAAATACATTATAAACTAGTGCAAGTTGGTGGAATTAGTTCAATTAACAGTTCATAAACAACGACAAAGCATAACACGAAATTAAAACTGTACAATAACAACACAAGAAGCTTTAGGTTCAATTAATTGAAAATTACTGCACTTTAATTCTTCTTTATATTAGTAAGCGAAATTTTATGGTGTGAAACTAAAACAAAATCTAAGGAAACGAAATGAAATTCGGAAAAAAAATTCGACTGCCGAAACAAAGCCAATTAGATAATTTTAAATTAGCTAGCAAAAAATCAGGATATGAATTAACCCACTAAACTGAAAAAATAGGCATCAAAGGTTCTAATATGAAAAAAATACGATTATTAATGAGATCAGCAGATTGCCAATTGATCAGTTTTTTTTTAGAATTTTATGTTTGTTCCTTGAGGAAATTCGTTCAGTTTCATGGGTAAAGTCGCTCTCTAGACTTTTACTTTTAATTTAGCGACACCCCAATGTTATAACAACTTCAGACATCCACTTCTTTATTCTCTATCGAGGTTAGCAGGACATTAAGCTGTCATAGCTAGAGTAGACTGGAGTTGTCAGCCAAAGTTGTCAGCCTTTCTGACCGATTCTTACAGCAATAACCATAATAGATTTTACAGAAATATAATTAAAACCAATATTGACATTGGAAATGTCTTTTCGTTCGCTCCAGTAGTAAGTGCGATCCCCTTATATCTCGAAGAGTTGTGAAGATAAGATATTAAAAAGACGCGTATTTACGAGAGCTGTAAGGTGCAAAAATAAAATTATTTGAGAAAGTCGCAAATGAAAAAAGTTATCGCTGAATAATGAAAAAAAAAAACATTTTTTCCGAATTTTTTACTTTGGCGCTCGATATTTTGGAAACAAAGAAAGATATCAAAAATTTGAGAAAAATTCCTCTGGACAATTTAGTCAGCTACAATTTGAGCCAAATACAAAGACAATCGGGTAAATGGTTTGCCCTGTAGCCTAACCTTTTTGAAAAAGGTCAAAAAGACAGAACGGCATTTTTTCTAATTCTGTAGATTCATTTCCAATGTGCTAGATCAGTCGTGTGAGTCACGAAATCTGTGAATTTTTACTATGTTTTTCTTTAGTTCGATGCCGCAACTATATCCTACAACTTTTCAAAAGGTTATATGAAAAGTTTTGAATCATCAACAAAGCAGCACTGAATATAAAATTCATGAGCAATTTTCATGGAATTTTTGAAAGATTGATCGATCACATGGCCGACGCCAAATTGTCAGGACGTTAACTGAAAATGCGTCAATATCCATCAAAGAGCTTGCTGCTATAAACTTGTTCACATGGATTTATATGTATTTAGGTTGACTTGATAACTAAGGATGTGAATTATCTATGGCCTAACCCTATAGGTTTTTTTATAATTCGAAAACTGCATGGCAAAATTGTATTACCATTGCCTCTTATGCACTTAATACTGGAAACTGGGAATTAAGGGGGCAACGGTAAAACAAATTCTGCCGTGCCGTGCCGTTCAAATTATAAAAAGTGTTTCCAAGGCAGACTCATGTCCCTTGGTGAGAACGTTTATAGCCAATGATAATCCACAAAAAACAACAATTTTTAGCTACTAAATACTAAACAAATAAGTCAAAAATTACACCCACCCATTACATATGTCCACTTAACAATAATCAATGGGCCTTTTTATAATTCGAAAATGGCACGGCAAAATGAAATTACCATTGCCTCATATGTAATAGTAATACTAGAAGCTGATAACATAGGGAGCAATGGTAATTCAAATTTTGAAGTGCTGTGCCGTGCCGTTCGAATTATAAAAGGCCCATTCATGTGGTGTTTTTCAATTTTATTATAATACATGATAACACTACAATTAATAATTTTGAATCACCCTCGACATTCGATTGCTTATAACTTTTAAACGTCTGAACAGATGTTCACGAAACATGGCTAAGAACACTCGGGATATCTATGACACAAAAAAAAACTAAACGAAAATCGGTTCATCCGTTTGGCAGCTACGATGCCACAGACAGATACGTTAAACTTATAACACCCCTCTCTTTTTGCGTCGGGGGTTAAAAATAATAATGAGTGTTCCTATCCATAGTTCTAATCTGCGGGAATCTTTTATTTTTCATTCGAGACTCACGATGAGTTCATTTTATAATTAGTTTTTTCTTGGGGCCGTATTCCTTTTTTAACCGACTTCAAAAAAGGAGGAGGTAAGTATTTTTGACGGTACGTATATGTAAATATTTTTTTATGTAGGTTCACCGATTTCTCCGCCACTTGTGGATCGATTTTCAAAATATTTTTTTTTGTTCGAAAGACTCCAGAGATGGTCCCATTGTAACTAAGTCAGGATCTGATAATGGTGTCCCAGGTAAATTGAGGGGAAACGTCGAATTGAATTAACTTTGTATAAAAAAATTAAACCGACTCCAAAAAAGCGAAAAGTAAAAAAAACATCATTTAATGTGCTACGTAGTACCTACTAATCTGTTTGAAGTCGGTGCCAAGTCTAATAAGTTTGATACGCCGCCTTTGCACCGAGCCGTGCCGTGCCGTTAGAATTATAAAAAGGCCCAATCAGTTAAATAATCTGTCCTTTGACACCCTTGGTGCAAAGGTTTTTGAGTTTGATATTTTGGTCTAACTAAAATAAACAGCATAGTAACCTAGATACTAATGTACCTCATAGAGGCAGGCATCGCAATCAGGCCCGTCGAAGTCCAATCGTGTTCTATCAATGCGAAGTGAATGCCAGCAAATTGGGGCATTGCAGTGACATCGAATTCGGCCGCCCACGTGATTGCACGTTTGTGGCACGATACGTTTATTTGTGCCCAATACGAATTCGTGCTTGCCCACTCCGAATGAAGTCTAAATTCGTGCCTGGATTTGAAAAGATGATTGCGTTTCGGAGATATTCCCGCCAGGTTTTCTAACAAAAACCTACTCGAGCTCTGCGATGCGCGGTGTTCAGAAATCGCTTGTAATATAAAGAACTAATGAGATTTTTTACTGCAACTTAAAATAAACACCTATCTATGTAATAGTTTAGGATATGAACTATAGATTTTTGTGTATAAATTGTTTAAATTCCTTGGGTGATACCACAGGTGACACGTTGTAAAGCACAAAATCCTTACTAACTAATACTCGTATTACTTATATTTATTTTATTTAAGTTTAGAAAACTGAATTAGGTATTAATCCTCAAAATCTTAAATCATAGTTGTTTAATTTTCACTCTACGTAGAAAAAAATACTTACTTTAATAAAAACTCGGAAAGTATTTGGTTACATTATAGATCTTTTTTTTACCTTTGACCACAAACAAATCCGCTTAATCAAAAATGCTTTTACATTTGCTAACAAAAATAAAAGAAGAAAGATTACTTTTCGTGGAAATGGAAATTTATAGAAATATGAACCCTAAATATAACAGGATCCCACTTCAGCTTTACTCGTAACACGTGTCACGGTTGTGGCCTACAAATACAAATAAAATATGCCATCTTGCTTATGGATGGGAAAATTTTGACGCCATTTTCTTTTTATGTTGGCTCCGCAGCTAACAATCGAATCATAGTTTATCGGATCTCTCCGAACCTAGTTTTGCCGATGATATCTAATGTCACAGGAATATCATGTGATTCGTCTTTTTACAAACGACAGAAAGCGCCGTATTTTTTCCTTTGCGTTACTTTACACGCTCATGTCAACCTCTGAAAATAATTAATTTGAAAACAGGCCTGGAAATTGAAGCATTCTTTGTTTGTAAGACTTTAGTATGTTGTATATTGCCGTAGAATATTGTAAATAATTTTCCGCAGTAAGAACTCCTTTTAAGAACGCTGCAATATTCGAATTACTTTCAGTAAGGTTAACCTTTGGTTTTCACAAATGGAAAAATTATCAGATTTCATGCCATACATGATTTCAGAGTACATTGGAAATGAATTTCATATTTTAAATAAAACGAAACTAGTTTTCTAATCTTTCATTTATTTTATTTTCCCCATTTTATTATAGAACACGAAAGTTTCCGCGCGAACTAAGAATTCACGCAAAATCGACCACCTATATGTAAGCGTTGTGGAAAAATAAGTCCACCGATTTTCATTTTTTTGCACTTAAAATGTTCGCATTCTATGTTCCCAGGGATTATTTTTTCGAAATTTCGATACCTCTTTTAGTTTGCGAGATATTGGACTCGAAAGGAAAAAAATGACGAAAATACAAAAAAAATCGGTTTTTTCGTCACAACTTTTTAATTTTTGATATTTTTCAAAATTCTTTTTTTGAAAAATGTACTCCTTGCAAATACGCATCTTTTGAGTTCTCATACACTATCCTAGCTATATTATTACCGACACCTCCCAAAAGACATTTCCAATGTCAAAACATTTGGACTTGGCTATGCCGTTTACAAATAGGCTAATTATGCAATATGCCTGCGATAATTTGTGTAACTCTTTCACTTCACACTAAACCTAGTTCCTCACCCTCTTCCACAACGTACGGCACGTAGGTCCGTAGTCCGTAGTAAATGGGATCACGTTAATAAATAGACACTTGTCTTGTGCTAGCGACGTAAATACGTACGCAGCACAATAGAAGTCATTACTTACACGCACGGGACGAATACTTACTAGAGTAGGATTAGAGATTTTATAACAGTATGTTAGCGAGGAGAAAAATTTTTTTTCGGCTCAATTCCTGTAGTAGCTGTGTAACACAGAGAAGATCGTGCGATGCGAACTATTTGTAACTTTTTATTATTTATTATGGCTGTCCCACTCGGGCTACGCCTTCCTTTCCTTTTTACACCGTTTTTCCTCGTCGACCTCATCTATGATCTTGGTCACCATTGAGGTCAAGAGTTAACCCATATCATGATTTAAAAAATAAAACAACAGACGTAGCTCAAAAATGCGCTCAATTTAAATGGGACCATGCCGGTCTAGGATGCCGAACGAGTTATGGGCTCAAAGAACCTCTTTATGGGCCTCTTTGTAATTCTAAAACGGCACGGCAAAATTGTATTACCATTGACTCCTATGTACTAGTAACACTAGAAGCTGGGAACATGGGGGGCAATGGTGATTCAAATTTTGCCTTGCCGTACCGTGCCCTTCGAATTATAAAAAGGCCCTATGGGTTCCTAATACATATAAAAAGAACCACCGTTTCCCATTGGACTAACTATTTCGCACAACTGAGATGTTCCTGTTGACACAACTATAGACTAAGCTCCCGCCTAGAAAAAGATCGCACGATCAACTCTACTGAAGTCGAGAGTGTTATTAATTATAATAATTATGTTTGTAGTTTTGGCTATCGAAAGCTACCAATAAGCCTCAATAATTAATTCTCTTACACTCATGTGTCGTTACTATATTAACAATAGTTTTTCGCCCGGTACTTCATTGAGGTGGAAATTTGGGTTATGTAGCCTATGTTACTTAAAAAATCTAACATAGAAAAAAAATATATATATCCATAGAAAATTCTAAAACAAGATACTCTACTATACTTCTCTCTTTTATAATGTCTACCCTTACTGAGGGTAATGCGGCGAGCGCACGACAGAATTTATGCTGATTTTATCACTCGCACATCTGTGAATAGTGCCTCCTGGGAATAAGTATGGACTAGATATTGACGTAGTCACCACCGCGTGGTATGAAGTAAATAAAAGATGATTCTCTGTTAAATGTCAGGTAAGAGTTACACCAATTGCATCGGATTGGAACAGAATTTACAATCATTAATTAAACGAAAACAAATTTTCTACACAGTAATTAAATAAAATCTAGCCGCAAACAGCCGCTTGAGCGCGGGCGTGCTGTTTGGTGTAAATCATGCGTTAGAGTTTAGCTCTTAATCTTAGAATTGCTATAAATAGCTTGGGCAGATCAAAAAGCAGCGTATTTAAAACTCCAACTGACCGGAACATGTACAAGAAGGAAGAAAAAGAAGAAGAAGTGGAAGGACTAGGTTGGAATCGTGTAACCTAATTCAAACACATATCTGCTCGTAGTTTTACCATTCTTTCCTTTTCGTGAATCGATTTCTCTCAAATTAATTACAAAGTAGTTAAGTAGGTGCTCAGAGTTTTACGACCCTGCCTAAGGTCTGTTAACACACGAACAAACTACTGGCAGTAAACACGACTTTATAGACGCCTAGCAAGAGTAGCACACCTACCTTAGAATATTATTACTAGAAGGAATAAAAAGTTAGTTAAGGAGTTTTACCTCCATGACAACAATCTGCGTTAAATATGACTTTGCAGTGACATTATTATTTACATCCAACCCTCTGTCTTTGCCACATTTTTATTATTTGACTCTTAGCCCAGTGGCGCCTGCTGATCTCAACCGGTCAGTGAGACTAAGCAACGTACACGGGGGCAGGGAACCTGATGGGTATCCAAAGTGGCAATTTATCAAGAGTGCTTCCGTGCTTCGAAGGGCACGTTAAGCTGTCGGTCCCGGCTGTTGTCGTTTAATTACAGTCGTTAAAACCAAGTCATAGGCCGTTTGGTGGTTTGAAAACTCTGACACCAGAGTTAGCCAAGTTCGCCACACACTTGACTATATCTACATGATAAGATTATTTGACTCAGTTTTCTTGCGTCAGATTAGCATTTCCGGAAATGAAAATATCCATCTACAAACCCTCTTTCGTCCTCCCTGCTTTCCACTTACGAAAAATTTCAAAGTTGACTTTACTTCCTGCCCTTCTGAATTTCTGCACACCTTGAGAAACCAATTAAAATCACAATGAAAGCAATAACAGAAGACAAGAAAAGACAGCGGAAAACCGTCATGTGTGACCAGACAAGGCCCAGAAAGGGAAGAGCGAACCACAGGTGGGACATAAGATCAACGATACATAAATCGAATTTTGAAGAGACTTGAAGAAATCGTAGAATGTTTAGTGTAGCAAAGAGTAGAAGAGCCCTCTCGCATCTCCAAAGTATAATGTAGTCCGGTCCTAATAACTACTTACTGCAGCTCTAGCACTCACGCTGAAACTTCACTTTGATTGCGCGAGGGTAACGCGCAAAGACTTGCTTGCTCTATAGCGTTGTCAATGTTGACTTTTTGACATAGGTCCGCGGTGTTGTCGCGGCGCTGTCACTATCGTACTCGGCCTGCTGCAAATGGTGGAGGTAAAACTTACTTCGATAGTCACGCTTGAACGCTGAACATTGTTAAGTGCAAGAAATGGCAACTAAGATTTCTCACCCTAAAAACTCTAAGTGTAAAACTAAATTAGGCAGTGAAATTACAAGCGGAACGGTGCGAGAGAATTAACGTTCGCGTTCGGCAACTTAGACGGGATATGTAGACGAAATTAAAGCTTACTTATTCTAGTCAGTAAACTCTACTGACTACGCGTAGCCATTTGTCATTGAAAAGGTTTAACGAATGTGTTATTATACGCCAGTCATATTTAACACGAGAAATGTCTAAACAAACAAACTAACGGCTAATTCTGATTTTTTTATATTTTGTTAGGACCACTACCAGGGCCCTAATCGCGGTATTTTGCACAACGATTATCGTTCGTTTGGTTTAAAATTGCGTATTCATTTTTGTCACCGGGGTGTGACAAAGATGAAAAACGAGAAAATAGTAATCTATAATCGTTTGGATTTATTTTTTGCTGTGAAAAATTCAAACCAATGGTTATTTTATTAACCAAATAAACAGACCCGTATTTTCTCGCGAAAAACAGAGCAAAGTGGCAAAATTATCCCCAAACGTCTGGTAGCCAGGCCAAAAACCTCAAAAAAAAAAAGGGGAGGATAGTTTTAATCGTTCACTATCCGTCAAAATAACGATTACATTGCTCAGAGTAAAAGTTCATCAAGAGGTACTTTTCCAACGTAACGATCATATTGAGTAGTAATTTTTTTCATCCATCCGGATAGGCAAAGGTCGGAGCCATACAGCCAAATCTTTCTTATGTAATTTCTTCTACTCAAAGTCTTAATTTAAATGAAGGCTAAAGAAAGCCAAACCTTGAGTTTTCTATATAAAGGCAATATGCCAAATCATAGCGAAGTACTATTAATAACTAGCTTTCCGCCCAAGACTTCGTTCCCATGGGAATTCGGAAAAATTATGTAGTTTATGTCACCCGCTGATAAAAGAGCTATTTTTGGTGAAAGAACTATTAAATCAGTTTAGTAGTTATTTCCTACCAAATAAACTCACATATTTTAGATAAGACAGTGAAACTAGTCAATATAATATCAAATTTCTTCACTATTTGTGGGTAGGTATTGGCATAGCTTTAACAAGGATTTAAGTACTCGTAAGAACAGGGGTTCCTTAACTTATTTGAGACGCGCCCCCTTTCGACCATAAAACAAATTCCGCGTCCCCCATGCTCCAGTCCAGATTATTAGGTCAGAATAAAAAAGTATTAAATAACAAAATAAGTATTTTTAATGCTAATTAAAGTTTTACAAAAATCATACAAAAGGTATTTGGTAAGTAAACCTACTTATTGGGAATGTGATGGATGAGCTTGCATGGATTTGACGAGGTTTACAATTCTTGGCTTAACCATAGAAATCCCACAACACAACGTTAATCACTACTACCAATGTCTTTATTTATATACTTTGGTTTTTATTGTAACTACAGCAGAAAATCCCCTTTCACACAAATATTTACTTGATAAGGGTAAATAGGTACAATTGAAGTGCTTTTTCTGCTATTTTGGGGTAAATTGAGAAATATTTGACTTAAGTTAAGAACACTAAGTACCTATGTGTATATTAAGCAGTTCGATAACGACTTAAGCCCTCAGGATTTTTGACTGAGAAGCTATTACAACACTTATCCAGGATACAGAGGGTTTGAATAAAATAATTTATTTAACATAATAAATCAAGAAAATGTTTTAATTAAATTATAACATAGAACACGTGAAAATTCAATAACATAAAAGCCTTTAATAACTATTAAAAATGTTCAACAAACAACAATAGTTAGGGATTAGGTATAGTATAAGTAAGGTAAATTTTATTTTCATTATTTATTCAATAAATCTACAAATCTATTTAATAAGTTTGGTATATAATCCTAAGTCTATGCTTATAATCTATCATATTTGTCTAAACATAAGGCTTGTAACTCATCTTTCACAAAGTACCCAGAAAAATTACAATTATTTTTAATACGGGTACTATTTAAATACTGGCTTATAGTGTAGAATAGAAATGACTAAGTAGGCCTCTTGACTTCTAAATTGAACTCTTAATCTTGGCACTTACCATTTATCTTTTCTTATTATCATTTACTAGCTTTCCAACCGGGGCTTTGCCCGCGTGGACTACAGATTATATCGTGCGCAACTGTGGGATGAAATGCAGCCTGTCCTTTCCTAGGCTCTAATGTATCTCTGTACTTAACTTCATCAAAATCGGTTCAGTAGTTTAGAAATGAAAGACGGACAGACAGACTATGTCTGTAGTTACTTTCGCATTTATAATATTAGTAAGGATAAATTAAAAATTTATTGCTTATAGGTTACTCTTAAACGGCTAAACCAATTTTGATCAATGTAGCTATAAAAACTTTTTATAAAAAAATTGAACCAACTTCAAAAAAGCAAAAAATAAATACAATATCATTTGATGTGCTATGTAGTACCTACCTACTGATCTGTTTGAAGTCAGTGCAAAGACATTTTTAGTGCAAATTATAAACTTTTCATTTTTTAAAGTCGGTTAATAAAACGAAGTGTAAGCTTTGCAAAAGTTTAAGCGAATCATTATAATGTATTATTTATTTTACATACACACTTATTAAACAGAGAATACCCTTTTTTTGAAGTCGGTTAATATACTAAAACCTTCTCCTGAATGTAACAAATACTTTTCTGAAAACCACATCAAAATCGGTTCAACCAAACGCGAGATTATCGCAAACATACATACATACATACATACAGGTCAAACTGAGAACCTCCTTTTTTTGAAGTTGGTTAAAAATCATCTCGATTACGTTACCTTTCAAACAAAAGAACTGCCTTCGAAATTGGTCCATTTGTATAGGAGCTACAATGCCACAGACATAGACACACAGATACACAGACTCACAGATACAAACGTTAAACTCATAACACCCCTCTTTTTTGTCGGGGGTAATGAGATGATCCTGGACAAATTACACGGTGCCATCTAAAATCTGAAACTAAGCAAGGATTGGTACTGGTTCATTACTTTTTTTTGTAAATACATACATTACAATGGCCGATTTGGTAGGTTGGTATGTGGCGCTGGCTTATGTGGCGTTGCCTCTTGGTATGTGGCGCTGTCTCTATCAACGGGTCCTAGGTTCGATTCCCAGTCGGAGCAAACAATCATGTAATAAGCAGATGTTTCGGGTCACGGGTATTTGTATTTGTCTTTGTGTATGTTCTGAGGGACCCACAACACAAGGGAATATAATTTGAGTGAGTAGCGTTTTTTTATTATTAATATCTACATCTACAGTAATACGTATTATAAAGAGAAAATATTTAATTGTTTGTTTGCATTAAATAGATAGGCTCCGAAACTACTGGACTGATTTGAAAAAAATCTTTCACCAAGTATACTATATTATGCCTGGATAACATAGACTACATAACTTTATCGAATTGCTATGGGACTAAAGTCCTAGATGGAATGCTAGGTGGGTTTTACCTAAACCCCTCACAAATATATATTTGAAAAAATGATTTTCAAATATGTTTGTGAGTCGGGAATTAAACTTACAACCTTTGGATCAGAGCTATCAACTAGTGATGCAATGAATACCACTTTTACGAATACGAATCCGAATAGAAATAACGATTTTAATATTCTGCGAATACGAATAGATAAACATAATAAATCAAAGGCAATAAAACCCACTTTACAAGAAATGTGGAAATGTTTTTAATCATCAACTACGGATAACTTTTTATTCAAAAAACAAAGTGTTTGTAAATTGCTGGACTCTGAACGATTGTTTTCGCAGCACGGAGGGAGCGGGATACTCGAGGTGTAGGGAACGATGCCCTTGCGGTTAACTCGCGCTCGCGGTGTATTTCTTGAGCCGACAATGGCTCGTATTCGATGCCCCCTGCGTGTGCAATGTTGTGTAGAACACAACAGACACTAACGATTTGAGCTGCAGTCGCTGGCGCACAATGGAGTTTTCTGTCAGCCAAAAGACACCTTAAAAAATATATAATTTTTGAAAATAAGTAGTTTAGTAAGTCCCTTAATCAAATGAAAGTTTATTTAATTACTATATAAATACCTGCACCGAGCCTTCAGCACCCCTATGCATCGCTCTACCAAGGAACGTACAGAAACGTGGAGATCCGTGAAATAACTTTCTTGGGATTCCGGCTCTGCATTAAAAATTAGAATCATCATGCTTTTTCTTAAGGGATCCCCCCCCACATCACCTATGAATAAAAATACATTAGATAATAATGTAATTTTGTACGGACGGCCTCAACTCAGGTTACCACATGAGTGCACTCTGTGCTGTTGTGATAAGAGCGGTTTTGCAATGAAAATTAAGTAACCCGATGCGCTGGCCTTTGTACATTAAATATCAGGTAATTATTCTCCCAAACCTTACTATCATGGGAAGACCGCGGCTGTGAGAAGTCTGATGTTCAAATCAGCATCACATCGCCCATGTAAACACGAACAGAATAACAGTATGCTTTTTCGGCCACTTTGAATCTCTATTACTAAAAGACTTACTTTAAGAAACTGAGCTTTGATAATGATTTATATGATTTTATATACCTTCAAATTTTTACTTCTTGAAAAAAAACAACGCGTAAATTAAGATCAATACGTGTACTGCACTTTTTACTCTCTTCGTTTTGTTGTTTTTAAGAGCTATGGAAGAGCCGGGTTCTCCAACATCAGGCAAATTAATTGCCTACTAGGAGTTCCCTATTCCTATTAATACAATTGTCTTTAAAGTGTTTATGAAATAAAATATTTAAATTTATTTTAAATGTTGAATGGGCAACTACGTATATTTTAGTAGTGTTTTCTTTGATCCATCAGGATAGGAGCAAGATAATTTTTATTCATGCTTAGGAACTTAGGTGCTTAGTTAGGATAATCCAAGGTACTTAACACAAACGCTCACCTTAGTCTCCATGTCTAGTGCATCCGAGCGATAGACGGGAGACATACGTGGCCTTATTTCCTCGGCCAGTTCTAGGAACTGCTGGTGTGAGAGGTGATATATTTTCCTGAATTTCGCCTCAGTAATCACAGGCAGCAAGGGCCGCGTTATTATTCCGCCGTGTTGCGGCTCTCTCCGCTGCCGCATCCTCTTCCATTTCTCTATCAAATAAATCCCACTACAAAGCAAACATTTTTTTCCTTCTTTTCCTTCCTCTTTTTTAGAAATCGAGCAAATGAGGTCGCCGCAATAAACTTTTAAAAACAACTATACGTTTCATTTTTTTAGCATTAGAATCTTGTAAAATTTGAGTCCTTCATCTGTCACGTTAATGTGTGGCGAACGAAAAAAATCTAATAATTGCATATTATATTTTTAATTTATATTTTTAGGTTCTAAATGCCCAATAATGTGAGTGTTTATTCATATTTTTAATAATATTACATTGTAATTACAATTTATACTACGAAACTTAAATTAATACAAATAAAATATTCATTTCGAAAAGTTTAACCTATAAAAGACTTCATTCTTGAAGTTTCAAACATAAACATTGAAGCCAGAGGTTGCAAACATAAAATGTCACGGCACAGGTCAAACGTCACTCTTCTCTCACAAGTGTGCGAGTGCGATCAGTAAGTAAATTTTGCAGTTTGAGGGTTTTCATTTGTTGTTATGTTTTGTTTGTTTTTGTTGTTGTTAATTTTTAAGCGTAAATTGTTTTAAGACCCCGCAGTAAAGGGGGCCGAGAGAGGTGTGGGCGGGAATGTGTCAGCACGGTTTACCTTATAGTTGTTGTTTATCCTTACTTCCTTACTATATATACTATATTTCATATTTCATATTTCTTTATTTGCCTTGAAATGGTACAATAAGTTCTTAAGCTAATTATCAAGTTCATCATTTGAAACCTTGTACAAGGTACAGCAAACTTATAGTCATTTAAAAAATACAATATTTTCTCATTATTATTTTTTTTATATACAATCATCTATGTCAGTTTTTTTTTCTAAGTCTAAGTCAATGTGGTAGATTCTAATAAATTCAAGGTATGTTAATATAATCAATAGTAATAATATTCAATACGAAATTCAATGACAAATTAAATTGTATTCTAATATTTTAAATGACAATTAAATAAATTAATTAATTACGGTTAATGTGATAGTTATAATTATAAAAGTACCTTGTCATAAGTAGTAAAATTAAATGTTTCTTTTAGGAGAGGTAATTCAATCATTTTAGATACTCGTCAATTTTAGAATAAAATTTTTCAATTAAGTACTGTTTCAGCTTATTGGAGAAAATTTCATAGTCAGATTCATTCTTAATGGCTTTTGGGATTTTATTATATATTTTTACGGCTGAGTAGTAAGGACCCGATCTGTACAGCTCCATCGTTGAGTGTGTTTGTTGCAAATTATTTATGTATTTTGATCTTAAATAATTGTATTTTACATGTTTGTCTCGTTTCAACGTGAATAAGTACATGTGTTTCGTGACAAATAGCGCCGTTGTGAATATGTAAAGCGAAGGTAGGGTAAGAATTTTTCGCTGGATAAAGTATTTACTATATTTACATACTATATACAGGGCGACTTGAAATTAGAGGTATTCCTTTGAAGGGGCTGTAGAAGATGGAATTTGCAGTGTTTTTCTAAAGGAGAACCATATGCGTAAGTCTTGAAAGTGAACCATTTCAGAAAAATTTGGAAGTTAGTTATTTAAAAAAAAATCAATAACTGATTTAAGTATATAAAAATTAATAAAAAAATTACTTGATGGTATCCTGATATTTTTTGATTAGTTTTGTGTAACTGATATTTCATTAAATCTGATAGAGCCATTAAATGTACTAGATTGACATAAACTTTAGCACTATGTAGAAAAACGTTTAAAAATTCAACAATAAAATCGAGGAAATTACACAAAAAAGCGAGTTTTTTGTGTAATTTCACAAAAACTCACTGGCCAATGTTCCGTACATACAAGCACAAAAACACCTTTATTTTATCAGCTTTCGAATAAGGCATAATAATTTCAAATCGTCACAGGGATTTGAGATTATTATGCCTTATTCGAAAGCTGATAAAATAAAGAGGACCAATGTAATAGGAGCAAGTCGAAAAAATATATCAAAAAACACAAATTACATACACGAAAAAAATGATTTATTTGAGTTCATTTTCAAAGTGACTACCCCCGTTTCTACAACAAATAGGCATACTTTTACTCATTTTACTTTTCACAACATAAGTAGTCAGAGTATTGTTAATTTGTTGTGCTGCAGCTATTATTCTTCGTCTTACCGACTCACTCGGAACGGGTTGAATAGTATACAGGGTTTTTAAATATTTTAATTAAATCTATTTCATTTTGTTTCTAAGATCTACATCTAAAATAGCTTCAACTTGCACTCTGATTCACTACATATGGTTACGGCGGGTTACGGTCATTAAGACCTCACTTTTAGTATAATAAAATGGCGAAATCTTTAATAATTTCACAAAGACAAACAGTAACCTTTTTTGTAATATGAATGTCCCCGGGCTACAGATCTAATGTTATTGGTGGCACAGTTTGGGCCTTTCAATAAAAAAAATTCAGCTTTTTAATTTATCATAGTTTTTTGTTTGCAACAAAAATGTTTACTACAACTGCTTCTTTGTTTGACGTATGTGTCAAAATAATATTGTTATTTTGACACATACGTTCCTATTGAAACGTTCTTTTTTAGGGTTCCGTAGTAATCTACGAACTCTTATAGGTTCGCCATGACCGTCTGTCCGTCTGTCCGCGGGTTTCCTAAGAAACCCTTGGTACTACAGAGCTGAAAGGCATGATCATACATATAAATCACGCCAATAGAACTGTAGAGTAAAATCTTAGAAAAAAAATTTTTTTCGGGTGTTTCCCATAGACGTGAAAGGGCGATGAATTTTTTTTTCTCGCCAATATCATCGAGTGCATTCCATCGAATGGAATGTCATAGGATAGCTTTTTAAAAGGTAGAAGGGGTTTACTAAGAACGTTTTTCGATTCAGTACTCCGCCGTTTGCGAAAAAATATATTTTTAAAGTGAATTTTTTTGTTAAAAACAAGTGTCCGGGGGGGACACTACCAGCTAAAGTTTATTCACGTTGGTAGAATATACTACGAAATGAAAAGGAAAACTATCACACATAAGTTGGCCCTTCAAGTTTGCGAGTAATAGTCGACCAAGTGCGAAACACTGTTGGGATTAATAAGAAATACATTGACTAATATTCGATCCTTGGTACTTCAGAGCTGAAATTTGGCTTGGTCATAGATATTGATTGCGCCGACAGATCTACAACATAAAATTTTGGAAAAAAAAAAATGGATGTTTCCCATACACGTGAAAGGGTTTTTCTTTTCTCGCCGATACCATCGAATGGAATGTCATTTTTTGATACTATATTATTTGGAGATTTTAACATTGACTATGACTAGTGATGAAAGAAACTCAGCCTTCTAAGGCTTTTAATACAGACTCGCCTTAGTTTTGATGCCTCACGACTGACTCAGTCTTTTAGTTCCCAACCTTTAGTTATAAGACTAGCTTCTTTAGTCGAGGTCTTTTAACGTAGAAAGCTGAGCTGTTACTTAAACAGCTTAAGGCGACTACAGCACCCGATAAAAGCAGCACACATAGGAATAGTGCCATCTCCGTCTCTCAACAGGCCTGGGCCGGCAGTGCGAACAGTGTCCATATACGAAGTTTACGGTCTATGAAAGCGAACGTGCGTAAAAACATGTTCGAAAGTTAGAAAAATGAGATTTATGGAAAGGTAACAGCTTATATCGAAAAATGCGTTAGCTACTTATCGAGAGTGTTCAATTACGAACATTTTGATAGCAAATTCAAGTTCCTGTGTGCATTTTACTGTCGTTTTTACAGCTTAAAAGATACACAATATTGGTATTTAGAGGTGACTTTGTGAGCTTTTTCTATCGAACCAAAAGTGCTGAATCATGTTTTCAGCAAACTACTTATCTAGTTTATGTCCTGAATATTACCGTATTTTTTATCTTCGATTTAATGCAGTGCGTCATGCTTATCTACGCATCATAAAATCGTAATTTAGGTGCTGTAGTCGCCCTAAACTACTTAAAAGACTGGAGACTCATTGTCTGGGAAGGCGACAGTCGTAAGGTATGACAGGTCACAGAGGGATCGCGGAGTACTTACATCGGTTCAAATTAAAGGACAATCCCGGATGCGAGTTTGATCCCGGCGTAAGCGAGTCTGTGTGGCACATATTACTAGATTGCCCACGCTTCGCAGCTGCTAGAATGGAAGTTGAAATCACCATGGACACTACACTAAACAAATCAGCTTTGCACAATACATTAAGACATATGGAGAGTTAATGTGTTAAAAAGGTTAAATAGGTAATAATAATATTAAATGTAACAAGACAAGGGCACGAACAAGTCTGTGGATGCAAAATTAACTTTATATAAAAAAGGTATGTGTTGATAGAACGTAAATATTTAATTTTATCCCCTTGTTAAATTGTATCAAATTGTATTTAGTGGTTTAGGCGTGAATTATTCTTTTTGGTTGATAGGTTACAAAAGATTTATTGAATATCACACACAAGCTGCGGTGTGAACCCTTTTACATAAAAGAACTCTAGTCGTTTAAGTCTTTTAAAATCAACTGGAGTTGGTTAAGTCTTTCAGTCTATTGAAAACAACTCGAGTCGTTTCAGTTTTTAGTCTTTTAATAAAACGACTAAGTCTTATTAATAAAAATTCGAACTTTCAATCTTAATTTTAGAGTCAAGTCCTGTAAGATGGAGGCGAGTCTTTTTAATAAGCTTTAAAAGACTTTAGTCTCTTTCATCTCTAACTATGACCATAACGATAGTATACCAGTTTTAAATTAATACGTAATGTAAACGATTTTTATACAACCGTTTGCATCCACGCGTGGTGGTTCTTAAACAGATGGTTTTTTTTTTCATTTTCCTTGTGGCGCTGGAATTTAAAATTTTTTGTGACCTTCTTTCTTTGTGACCTCGTTTTTAGACATTATTAGCGGTTTAACCGTCAATATGCTCGTAGAATTAAGAAACCAGCTGCATATTTGAACCATGCTGCTACGGAACCCTACAATGCGCGTGTCCCGATACGCTCTTGACCGTTTTTTTTTGTTATGAACGATTGTTTTTTTGTTATGAACGTAACAAAATTGATCAAAATCGTGATCAAAAATGAAAAATATAACGATTATTGTTCTTTGGTAAAGTCGTTAAAATTAGCGCGATTAGGGCCCAGTACTAGTTTACAGCCTCGAAAGACCTGTGCTAACTTTGCAGCACTCGAAAAACCGAGAATTTTTCGCACTTTTTTTTTTGGTATTCTCAATATAAATCCTAAAGTATGCGTTTAAAATTGAAATTTATACGTTTTAAAAGTAGAACAAAATTGCAAAAATCAGCTCTGTACTAACCGAGAAAATAAAATAAAAAACTGTTTTTCCAAAAAAAGTGAAAAAGTTGATAAGCTCAGGTAGGTGGCTGCCTAAAAATTTTGCGATTTCCCTAGTAATTTACTTACCTAAAATCTCAGGAAATCAGCACAGATTTTTCGAAGCTGTAAACTTGGATATAACGTACTGGTAGTGGTCCTAATAACATAAAAAAATCTGAACTAGTTTGATTGTTACTTTAATATTCGATATGAATATCCACGGACTTATTTCCGTCCCCTTGTCACAGCTGCCTTTATTCAATTTTCTTGTTAAGTCTTTCTTGTTTTATAATATTGCTAGCTTTTTGCCATGGATTTCGTTACCGTTGGAATTTGGAAAAATTACATACCCTATGTCGCACGCCCATTAGTGAAAAAATTTTTGGAATCGATCCGTTGTTTTTGAGTTGATTCGTTATAAACATACAAAAATACAAATCCTACCTCTTTATAATATTAGTGCATCTCTCCATAGTAGTATACAATATTTAAATAAATAAATGTGTATATTGTATATGCACATTTATATGTGTATATTGTATATATGTTATGGGTACATTTGCACCCGGAGTGACCCGGGGCGGGCTATTTGACTTGATTGATTTTAGATTTAGGACTGCATTTTCGTTTAAAAAAGTGTTTTAATTTTTTTGTTACTTACCTACTTGGGTTTGTTTTTCAGCAGAAATACAGTTTCTTTCTCGCACAGAATAACCATTAACAGCACCAACGTTCCTTGACCTAACAGATCGATGCAGCGTGCAACTAACGTGTAATTCTTTTAAAAGCCAAAGCTTGGATTTTCAAATAAAACTGCAATTTCCACTCCCAGTTCCAATATACGTTATTCTATTATTGAAAAATACGGCAAAGTACGATTCGTGTTTACGGAATTAACGTTCTGCACCTTCAAATTCAGCATTTACAATGTTTTAATAGATGAAATTTTCTATTATAATTTTTTTTTAACAAAAAATTTACCCGCCTTCAAAAAGGGTAAAATAATTCACGAAAAATAATTCACGAGTAAGTAGTGGTTACGGGTAAAACAGTAAATAGTTGATTTATACCCGTTACCACTACTTACTCGTGAATTATTCATAGCGGAGTATGGTAAATAGAGAGGATTTTTTTTTTTACTTTGGCGCCGGTATAAAACAATTTGAAAGTCTCAGGGAACAACTTCGTTTTTGCCTCGTTTACATTGATGACCTATTATCATCCACATATATGACCGAAAATTTCATTTTTATTTTTTAACAAACTACTGAAGCGATTTCCATATGGGACCAATCTGGAAGTAGATGCTTCCAAACTAAAAAAAATGTGAAATCGGTCTATAAATGACGGAGTTTCGAGGTAACAAACATAAAAAAAATAAAAAGAAAAAAAAATCACCCGAATTGAGAACCTCCTCCTTTTTTTTGAAGTCGGTTAAAAACGGGATTTGTCTGGTATTTTTATTCCCCTAATCTGCATTAGGTGGTGGACTATGACCTAAATCTCCTTTAAGTTTCAAAAGTTGGCATGTGCTCCTCGATGGGGACGTAAGTATATGGGTTATGAATCCCTTACTCCCTACTAACATTACCTATAAATGCGAAAGTAACTCTGTCTGTCTGGCTGTCTGTTACGCTTTCACGCCTAAATTACTAAATCGATTTTGATGAAATTTGGTAGAAATAGATTAGATCTTGGGAAAAGACATAAGCTACATGTTATCCCACAGCCGAGCACGATATCACCTGTAGTCTACGCGGGTAGAAAGCTAGTAACGTATATAGATCTGTAACTTTCGAATATCAACAGTTTGGTTGTTACATTTTTCACTTAATCCGCCATAAGGCTATAACAACTTACACTAGATGGTATCTAGTGTTCCACGTTTTTTAAATTTGAGTCTTGAACACTAAAAAAGCGCTGGAGCAGTTCCAGCACACGGTGTAAGAGTTACTCGATCTCAATCCAATTATTTTTCGATAACGCTCGAGAAGTCGGCGCGCAGTCTTTACGTGCCATTTTCAAAAATAAACATTTATCAGAAAGTTATGTGCAAAGTCGAGTCGTGAGCAGTTGGCCTGGAAATCTCTTTGATACATTTAGGACGTGAAGGATGTCAGCTGGAGCGAAATAAACGAAATCAAAGAGCCTAGAATTTGAAATTTTTGTCCGAGTTCTTTTTTGTTATGATACAAAATACTTACTGAGATAATTTAATAGTTCTTTAATTTGATTTTTAAATAGGCAATGGGCCTATTTATAATTCGAAAACGGCACGGCAAAATTGTATTACTATTGCTGAGAACATTACTATTGCTGAGAACAAAATTGTATAAGCTGAGAACATAGGGGGTAATGGTAACTCAAATGTTGAAGTGTTGTGCCGTGCCGTTCGAATTATAAAAGGCCCATTGTCCATCGAATTAGCATTTTTTGCCTTACATCAAATGAGGTAGTTCTGATTTTTTATGAGTTGGTAGTGATGAAACGGGTGATGACAAATCCAAGTTTTCGACCTCGAAAGCCTTCGAGATCACAGTCAAATATTTGAAAATTCATTAAAATTTTGGACTTTTTTAGTTTTAGTAAATTTTTACCAACAAGGACCTATGTTACGGCAAAAGTTACTATGCGCACTTATTAGAAGACTAAATTTTCAATAAAATGAGACTTGGTCTTGTTAGATTTGTCATCACCCGTTTCATCACTATCAACTCATAAAAAAATTAGAACTACCTCATTTGATGTTAGGCAACAATTCTTTTTTAACACGATTTCAATGAGCTATGTGGTGTTTTTCAATTTTATTACAACACATGATAACACTAAAATTAAAAAAATTAAATCACCCCCGACATTCGATCGATTGCTTAGTTATAACTTTTAAACAGCTGAACAAACTTTCATGAAACATGGCTAAGAACACATGGGATATAATTATCTATGACACAAAAAAAACTAAACGAAAATCGGTTCATCCGTTTGGCAGCTACGATACCACAGACAGATACGTTAAACTTATAACACCCCTCTCTTTTTGCGTCGGGGGTTAAAAATAATAATGAGTGTTCCTATCCATGTAGTTCTAATGTGCGGGAATCTTTTATTTTTCATTCGAGACTCACGATGAGTTCATTTTATAATTAGTTTTTTCTTGGGGCCGTATTCCTTTTTTAACCGACTTCAAAAAAGGAGGAGATATGTATTTTTGACGGTACGTATATGTATATATTTTTTTTATGTAGGTTCACCGATTTCTCCGCCACTTGTGGATCGATTTTCAAAATATTTTTTTTGTTCGAAAGACTCCAGAGATGGTCCCATTATAACCAAGTCAGGATCTGATGATGAAATCCCAGGTAAATTGAGGGGAAACCTCGAATTGAATTAACTTTGTATAAATAAATTAAACTGACTCCAAAAAAGCGAAAAGTAAAGACAACATCATTTAATGTGCTATAGTACCTACTAATCTGTTTGAAGTCGGTGCCAAGTCTAATAAGATATGCCGACTTTGCACCGAGCTTTAACTTAATAAAAAGTCAATTTATTTGTATCTTCATTTTATTGGGCCGTTTTATAATACAAAAACCGGCCAAGAGCGTGTCGGGCCACGCGCATTGTAGGGTTCCGTAGCAGCATGGTTCAAATATGCAGCTGGTTTCTTAATTCTACGAGCATATTGTCATAGTCGATGTTAAAATCCCCAAATACTATAGTATCAAAAAGAAATGTATTAAAAAGTTTGTATTTTCAGAAATAATTGTAGTTTTGGTCTAAATATAACAGAATGGAAGTATTTAATGCGCGAGCGAAGCGAGCGCGAATTTTTTTTTTGTTTTTTTTAATAGTTTTTTAGTTTTTTTTTTTGGTTTTTGATTTTTTAAATTTTTTTGCGATAATATTATTGTTAGGGATAATATAATAATATCGAGCTGCTGCTAAAGCAGGTCGCGTGGTGATCTTGTATAAATTTGATATCATTTTCGTACTTAGCACCCCCAAAAACCTATTAAACGACACCTGAAATGTCAATATGTTACAGCTTGGCTTTCGGCTCGCCTCACTTTAAGCGTGGAACCTTGTATGGCGGCCATTTAGGATTAGTGTACACTTCGTCGTGAATGCTACTCTCGTGAATTATTCCACATTTTATTTTTATAAAAATTAATGTTTCCCAAACGGATTGCTGAATCGAAAAACGTTCGTAGTAAACCCCATCTATCTTGAAAAAACCTATCCTATGATAACCCACTCGATGATATCGGCGAGAAAAAAAAATCCATCGCCCTTTCACGTGTATGGGAAACACCCGAAAATCAATTTTTTTCCACTATTTTATTTTGTAGATCTGTCAGAGCAATCAATATGTATGACCATGCCAAATTTTAGCTCTGTAGTACCAACAAGGATCTAATATTAGTGAATATATTCTTATTAATCCCAACAACGTTTGGCACTTGGTCGACTATTACTCACAAGCTTGAAGGGCCAACTTATGTGTGATAGTTTTCCTTTTAATTTTGTTGTATATTCTATCACCGTGAATTTTTCCACATTTTTAGAAACAATCGTTTTGCTTGTAGTGGGGGACACTTGTTTTTAATAAAAATTTTCACTTTAAAAATTAATTTTTCGCAAAGGGAATGCTGAATCGAAAGACGTTCTTAGTAAACCTCTTCTATCTTTTATAGAGCTATCCTATGACATTTCATTCGATGAAATCGGCGAGAAAAAAAAATGAAATAAATTTAATGAAATGGAAGTTTTTAATGCGCGAGCGAAGCGAGCGCGAATTTTTTTAAGTTTTTTTTTGGTTTTTAAATTTTTTTGCGATAATATTATTGTTAGGCATAATATAATAATATCGAGCTGCTGCTAAAGCAGGTCGCGTGGTGATCGTGTATAATTTTTGATGTCATTTTCGTAATTAGCACCCCCAAAAACCTATTAAACGACACCTGAAATGTCAATATGTTACAGCTTGGCTTTCGGCTCGCCTCACTTTTAGCGTGGAACCTTGTATGGCAGCAATTTTGGATTGGGGTACACTACGTCGTAAATGCTACCCTCGTGAATTATCCCACATTTTTTCATTATAAAAATTAATGTTTCTCAAACGGATTGCTGAATCGAAAAATGTTCATAGTAAACCCCTTCTATCTTTTAAAAAGCTATCCTATGATAACCCACTCGATGATATCGGCGAGAAAAAAAAATCCATCGCCCTTTCACGTGTATGGGAAACACCCGAAAATCAATTTTTTTCCACTATTTTATTTTGTAGATCTGTCAGAGCAATCAATATGTATGACCATGCCAAATTTTAGCTCTGTAGTACCAACAAGGATCTAATATTAGTGAATATATTCTTATTAATCCCAACAACGTTTAGCACTTGGTCGACTATTACTCACAAGCTTGAAGGGCCAACTTATGTGTGATAGTTTTCCTTATAATTTTGTTGTATATTGTATCACCGTGAATTTTGCCACATTTTAAAAACAATCGTTTTGCTTGTAGTGGAGGACACTTGTTTTTAATAAAAAATTTCACTTTAAAAATTAATTTTTCGCAAAGGGAATGCTGAATCGAAAAACGTTCTTAGTAAACCCCTTCTATCTTATAAAAAGCTATCCTATGACATCTCATTCGATGATATCGGCGAGAAAAAAAAAACCATTGCCCTTTCACGTGTATGGGAAACATCCGAAAAATTGTTTTTTCCAAAATTTTATTTTTTCAATCTGTTGGCGCAATCAATATGTATGACCATGCCAAATTTCAGCTCTGTAGTACCAAGGATCTAATATTAGTAAATATATTCTTATTAATCCCAACTAAGTTTGGCACTTGGTCGACTATTACTCGCAAACTTGAAGAGCCATCTTATGTGTTATAGTTTTTCTTATAATTTCATTGTATACACTACCACCATGAATTTTTTCACATTTTTAGAATCAACCGTTTAGCTGGTAGAGGGGGGGGACACTTGTGTTTGACAAAAATTTTCACTTTAAAAATTTATATTAGGCAAACAAAGTGCTGAATCGAAAAACGTTCTTAGTAAACCCCTTCTGTCTTTTAAAAAGCTGTCCTATGACACCCCATTTAATGATATTGGCTAGAAAAAAAAAATCATCGCCCTTTCACGTCTATGGGAGACACCCGAAAAAATTTTTTTTTCTAAGATTTCACTCTACAGTTCTGACGGCGTAGTTAATATTTATGACCATGCCAAATTTCAGCTCTGTAGTACCAAGGGTTTCTTAGGAAACCCGCGGACAGACGGACAGACGGACAGACGGACAGACGGACATGGCGAAACTATAAGGGTTCGTAGATTACTACGGAACCCTAAAAACGGAACAAAAAAATTGCGTTACCATTGCCTCCTATGCACTAGTGATTCTAGAAGCTGGGAACATAGAAGGCAATGGTAATACAAATTCTGTCATGCCGCGCCGTGCCGTTCGAATTATAAAAAGGCATAATTACTCATATAAGTATACAGCTTTCCGAGTATGAAAACAGTACCTATTTATATTTATATTTATATTAGGTACACCAACTCGAGTTTCGCCTCGGCAAAAATGTTAAAAGAAGTTTTCCGTAAGCGTTTGCCATTATTTGTCCATTTGCGTCCCTCAAGTTGTCCCAGGGACCTGTTAGCAGCCGCGTCAGTTCCCAGCGCCCAGGTCTAAGCCCTCGTGGCAGCTGTGACATGTCCTCATGAATTATTTAAAAGGGATTGCTACTCTGTGTGACATTTGAATTATTTTGAGGGCCTCACTTGCGCATAATTAAGTGACCCCTGGTTTTACAGTGACACTTACATTTGCGCTTTTACAAAACAGGTTGACAAAATTAATATACAAACATAGTTATCTATCACGCTTGTGGTTAGGCAAAACTAAATCCGCATTGGGCCAGCGCGGTGGTGGTGGACTATGGCCTAGGTCCCCTCATGTTTCGAAGGGAGGCCCATGCCTCTCGGTGGAAAATCTTAAAAAATGAATTTGGCTTATGAATACAAAATTATCATGTGGTAACTTATGGACTCCAATATTTTTAGTTGCAATTACAAGACTCGACCTTACTCAAAAAATCAAAAACTTTGTAAAATTTTACTTTTTTTAAAATTTACAAAAACTTTATATTTCAAACAAAGAGCTCGGTATGAATTCACGTTAATCCAATAAAAAATCGCAGCAAAATGGAACATTCGAAACGTGAGAGACCAATGAAATTCCAGTTATAGACTCCTGTCGATATGAAAAGTTGATCAAAAACCTCGACGTCGACGGATGTGAAATTAATACTGACCGACAGACAGACATCGGACATCCGACATCGGCAAAATTGAATACTCGGAAAATCCATCCTAGATTGCGGATTTTAAGTTTTTTAACACAGCAAGTTGTTTGGCGTCGGACTTCGATAGGAGGGTGGTCACGAACCAGACGGCCCTTTACAGAGCCTACCATACCGCATGACACCATAGGATTAGGACGACACCTCAGATTCAGAAAAAAAAGAAGTTTAGTTGCTTGGAATGGATTACTAGGAGGCAGGTCTCATTTGTGTTTCCTTAGTCACCTCTTACGACACCCACGGAAAGAGATAGGGTGGTGTTATTCTCAACCGATCACCACACGGTTACGTATCTCCCGGATATATATTTCACTAACAATGGTGACAAGATTATCCGTTCATGTGGCAAAATTTGATCTATCTAAACCTGATAACAACCGCCTCGATCAGCAGCACCACCCCCAATGTACATTAAGTTGCTAACTACCTAGTAACTTAAAATTCAGTTAGCAATGGCACCGCAGTTAGCAACAGATAACGTCACTTAGCAAACTATATGCTCCTTCAAACTAAACGCGTATGCAAAATTTCAGGTCAATCTGTTGAGGATAACTGCATTATCCCCCTGAAAACCAAACGCGAGCCATAAGTTTAAAAACATTTCACTTTCTCTAATGTTATCTTCGCTGTTACTAAAAAAACTTCTCGTTACAATGAAATTATAAATAAAAACTGTAATATAAAATGTAGGTCTCGGTAAAGCTCTCTACTTCTTTGTGGTGTTGCCAGAGCCATGAATAAATAAGCCCGGGAGCTTCCTTCGCTGGTCTACACAGGGCTGAACTAACGGAGGCTTTGGGGGGCAAAATTAATAAATATTTTCCAAAAAAAATATTTAAAAAATTATACAATATATTTTCAAAAAAAACTATACACCCTCGTGCGATTCTTGCGACGGGTTAATGTTTTAGAACTAGCCGGATTTGTATCCCACTGTTAACAAAGACATTATTATTAACGTTTTATTCGACTCACAGATGACAATTTAAAGAAAAGAACATACAAAAATGTTCTGCATATTACTAAAAAGAAGTTAACCCATCGCCACTTTACCTCTTAGGTAAAATTCAAGACATATCCAACATCATCCTATATCATCAGCCTGTATCAGTCTACTGCTGGATATAGGCTTCTCTTATGGCACGCCACTGAGCTGGGTCTTCAGCTCTCCTCCTCCAACCCCGCTACCTTACAAATATCGCCACCCCACCTAACTATAGGGCGCTCTACGCTGCGTTTGCCGATTCGCGGTCTTCATTCTAGAACTCGTCTGCCCCAACGGCCATAGGTTCTACAACAGACATGACCAGCCCACTGCCACTTTAGCTTGCTAATTGCCGGGCTATGAAGGTGACTTTGGACATATCCAACTCGTCAATGAAAAGTGGCAGTTACAACACAGTACTTACATCCTGAACACGGCACAGTTACGTCCTATGACTAGGTAGTATCTTTTTTTTCTGCCCATATATGTCCCCACCGAGGGGCGCGGGCCTCCCTTCGAAACACTGAGGGGACTCAGACCTTAGTCTATCATGCTGACCCAATTGGCCAGGACCGCGAGATTTTTTTTAGCCGTTCAGGTTTTCATCACGTTTTCCTTCACCGCTGAGTAACTGATAATTCATGAAAAATTCGTACATGCGGGCCTGCACCAGAATTTGAACCAGCAACCTTCCGGTTACAAGTCAGGCTCTTTACCAATTGGATTATCAGTTATTTGTTTGTTTATTAAAATATCCAGCATAAAATTTGAGAGAGTTCGTCTCTGTGACTACCTACGTGCGCTGGGGCCGGCTCAAGGCGTTATTTCAGTTTAATTATTTGCGTCGTCGGATCACGGCGCTCCGGTGGGTAATGCCATTCTTCATTAACAATTATTGTGGAATTACATTACAAAGTAATGTTATTGTATTTTATTTTGTAAGATACTGAGCTTGTTGGAAATAGAGCTGAAAATTTAAGAACTTACATTATTTATTTATGGACCAAAGCATTATTATAATACGGCCAAGTTTCTTATTAAAAATAGGTCAGAGGTCGAGACTGAGGCTTACAGAGACTTAGGTTTAAAAAAACCATATTACTAAAATGCTTTCATTCAATTCTTAACTACAATTAATAGTCGAAATTCAATTCAATGCTTACTAAAATTATTATTTACGACTTTTTACTTTATGGAGTTTACTAGCTTTCCGCCCGCGGCTCCGCCCGCGTGGACTACACGTGCCCAACCACCTATGGGATAAAATGTAGCTTATGTCCTTTCTCAGGCTCTCTAATCTATCTATCTCACTACCAAATTTCATCGAAATCGGTTCAGTAGTTTAGGCGTAAAAGACGGACAGACAGACAGAAAGAGTTACTTTCGCATTTATAATATTAGTAAAGAAGTAAGAATTAAATGTAATCGTCGCCTATTTAAGGTTTAAGAATAACTCAACACAAGTCAGATTTAAAAAAAAAATAGTAAACTAGTTTTCCACCCGCGGCTCCGCCCGCTTGGACTACAGGTTATATCTTGCCCAACTGTGGGATAAAATGTAGCCTATGTCCTTTCCCAGGCTCTAATCTATCTCTGTACCATCAACATCGGTTCTGTAGTTTAGGCGTGAAAGACGGACAGACAGACAGAGTTACTTTCGCATTCATAATATTAGTAAGGATTTTTTAAAGTTCGGTGCACGCGTACTGCTCGCACGTTATACCTCATAAAAAATGTCATCTTCCACACTGCACTGTTGATAGTTAATGAGCATGAATCACTAAAACCAAATGTAATTTGTATTGATAATATGAGTCACCACCTAGCAGTATTACAGGTTAAAGAATTTGGATGACTCCCCAAAGAAAATAGTAACACCTATCTGTTACTATTTCCTGAAATCAAATTTAAAAAATAATAATTAAATAATTAATATTTCCTTCAATTTAGTTAAAAAATATATTTTTGGATATTATTCTGTTTTTTATTTTTATTTCAGTTGTAATACCGCAGAATTATCAGTTTTTATTAATTTAGAACAAAAACAGGATCCTAAAGTTATTCAAAACAACGCCACCTATCCAACGGCTTATGAACTTCAAAAAGGAATAAGCTCCTCACATCCCTCTCACTGTACAGGAGAGTTACGCGTCCCTCTCATGAGGCACTTCACAACAGGTTGAATTAGTTCCTTAACTTAACGGTAGGAGGCGCTCTGATATGACAGTGTTGAGATAAATATTTTTCCCAAGGCGTCTTGGGAGCGAGGGAGTCTTGGCGTAAGAGAGAAGAATCAGATGCCTTTACCCAGCAGTAGGATAATAATAGCATAGGATAAGATATGTTTCGCTTTTAAAGGATTTGTCCTTTGTTTAGACAAATCCTTTAAAAGCGAAAAATATGTGCGAAGCGGGAACGAAGGGTCTCCGTTTCAGATTGGGCAAAAATGCTTTCATACGTCTCTCCGGCGGTTGTTCTCCTCTATAGGTCGCATTTCTCAACCGATTCTTGAGAAAGCGACCTATATGTAGAAGAGAACTATTTGTGAGCAGTTTTGATAATTGGATGGATTTTTTTTTGTCGAATAAGACCCGTGTTCACCAAAAATGACATTGTCAAATCTCTGGTTAGTTGCTAATCGTTGGTTAAATATTTGGTGAACACTGCCTTAAGTTTTTGTAATTTTTTTAAAACTGAAGGGATAAAATGGAAAAAAAAAATTCAGCAATTTCAAAAAAAAGGTGACTCGCGAGTTGTACAGCACACAGAGGCACTCGACACAAATTGTGCATATTTCAAGTCAAATACATTTTTAAGATAGCACTTGTAAATCATATACAAGTTTATCCTTAAAAATAAAAATGTTTCTCCACATATCAGCACTGAATAACAACACGTAGAAATGCGGTGAGGGAAATAAAAATAAAACCCAAAACTGAACACAACAAGGTATTGTAACAAGCCATGGATAATTTGACGTAGGCTGACACATGATTGGACTCGCCGACCATACATTTGGTCCTATTAAAGCTATTCATCCAGCCTAAAGTATTTCACTTCAGTGAGAGTTGATAAATGAAATCATTTCACAAACAGTCTCTAAAAGCTCCCGGAGAGTTTTAAAGGACACTGCCGAAGTAGAAATTATTTTAAATTACAGTTCCATTAATAATTTTGTTTTGGATATTTACTTTATATGTAAATAAGCATGCAGAACTTTAAGGGTTGTACCGTGACTTTTTTTTTTTAAATTTACGTTGTACATAATGTCCTATACAAAAGCAAATCAACTGATTGCATAACTGGTAAGTATAGAGAAGAGAGGCAAATTTTTTTCATATTTTGACATAATATGTTCTAGGGGATCCTTGGGGAATGTGGGCTGATTTACGACCTTAATTTTCGGTAACTATCTAAAGTCACTTAATATAGTAACTATCGTTTAAGTGTCGTAATCTGTTCTTATAGCAGATAGACACAAAGGCCAAACTTCTATCTTTGCACTAACGCCTAAGGTCACTCAAAGAGTGACCAAACCAAACCAAGGTCACCGACATAGCCCAAAGGATTGCTAACCTTAAGTGGCAGTGGGCAGTTGGCAGAAATTGCTCGTAGGAGTGATGGCCGCTGGGGCAGAAAAGTCCTAGAGTGGCGACCACGTGCCGGCGCAGCGTAGGAAGGCTTCCCACAATGTGGACCGACGATCTGGTAAAGATTGCGTGAAGCCGCTGGATGCGGGTGGCGCAGTACCGATCGAGGTGAAGATCCCTGGGGAGGCCTATGTCCAGCAGTGGACGTCTTGCGGCTGACGTGATGACTCCCGCCTATAATTCCTGGCGGGGTAGGCAGAACGTCATATAGTTCGAGAGAACTACTTGACGTCACATTTGATAATCACTATGAGGGTTATTAGATGGAACATGAGTGTAGTGGTGATAGGTGGTCAGCCGTCCGCCCACGACACAGCAAAACCCTCATATCCCACTTACTGATTTCTGCATATGTCTGGGAAGAGTTGACAACTGGCACATTCTAAGTTTTTCTTTCACTCCCAGTCCACTATGGATATAGGGTAAGGAAGTAGGCCATACTTAAGTTTCATTTAAATCATTAAACATTTTTTTATGGAATTATGGGAATTTCGGGAATGTATTATGTAAATCTGTAAACCTTCTTCTTGAATCACTCCGCCGTCTATTAATGTAAACCGTAAGAAAATAAGTTCAGTAGTTTTTGAGTTTATTGCGTTCAGACGGACAGACGCGGCGAGGGACTTTTTTTTATATAAACTTTATTTGCTATTCTATGTCTGGCAAATCTATTAAATGCTGTAGGTTTCCCAATTTGTTTCAATAAATAAAATAATACATATACCTGTAGTATGATGATTTACAATTTGTCACAGAAAGAAGACACCTTATATAAAGTGTGATTAAGACTCGTTCATAGATAATTTTCCACGTCAAAAACGTATGAGTCACCGACTTCAATCCCAAAAAGACAATTTTTTCGAGAGTTTCCCTGAATTTCTTCAGGATCTCACCATCAGATCCTGGTTTCCTTACCACGGGACCACCCTTGAGATACTCCCTTTCCAACAAAAAAAGAATAATCAAAATCGGTTCATAAACGACGAAGTTATCCGCGGACATACATAAAAAAAATATACGGTCGAATTGAGAAACCTCCTCCTTTTTTGAAGTCGGTTAAAAATAAAGAACAAATAACTTCACATATAATCATATCCCACTCTATCTATGTCCAGATATCCCACATTAATCTATATGACAGCTCAATTACCGGCACTCGTGCGCATATCGCACCGCATTGAAGGCTAATTGACACGTTCACCGCAAGTCCTGAAGTAAGCTGTCAATAATTTAAAAAAATACAAAACGACCTGAATAAGCTCTTTTAAGCCCTCATTACCAGACTGTGATGGATTGTTGCTTACAAACCGAAGTTATGGTTTTATTTGTCAGTAATTTTTAAAAGCTATAATGGGAACATTTCAAACATTAATTAATTCTTTGCTGTAATACTCGTAATTGTACAATAAAGCATACTTACATACCTACAAATTCATTTTAAATAATTTTCCACGTTAAAAACGTATGAGTCACCGACTTCAATCCCAACAACAGTTCGCACAAAGTAGATATCTAGTTTTTTGCGGACTACAATGCCTATTAGCAAATAACTACAAACAGAAATGTCATTCATTTTTAGATGATGTTCTAGTTTGTAGTATATTTTGTTTTTGTTGATTTTTTTTAAAAGCGCTGAATCATATGGGACCTCTTCAGGAGTATACTATTTCGAACAAATAAAGAATTTTGAAAATCGGACAACAGTTGCCGGAGTAATCGCGTAACAAATATACAAAAAAAAAAACAGTCGAATTGAGAACCTCCTCCTTTTTTGAAGTCGGTTGAAAATTATATCCTTTTTAAAAAAAATGTGCCCTTCTTGTAAGTGGACATAAAAAAAAAAATCAGCGTCATTTTCGGGATTAAAACTTTCTCTCTATCACTTTTAAAATTATTTAAACCATTTAAAAGTAGAGCTTAAGATGAGATTTAAGAACCCGTTTTACTTAAACAAAGCATATCGCATTCGCTACAGAATTCATTACAATACATGTAATTTCCACCGCTGTCCGTTCTTCCGATTGTCCGTCTGTCCATTTTGCATCGTGTGCGCTCGCGCATCGTGACAGCTCCTATTATGTCTTTGTATTGTGCTGGTAATTACATTTACAACATACACTACGATTCATAAGCTGACCAGGGGTTACTAACTCATGCTTGTTTGGTGGGTCGTAAATATTGAAACAACTCTACAAGTGTTTCAGAAAAAAAAAACCATGGAAGAAAATTTAAAAGTTAAATAGGTGCTACTCTATTAATCAGTCGCGGGTTAGTCATATTTCAGAGTCAAAGTTTCATAATATACTTGACATTTTAAAAAAACATGATATACGAGTAATTTACATAACTTATGAAGTAGAGATGCGCTTAAATTTTTTATATTTTTTATTCAAAGATATTAAATTTCAATAATAAACGTAAAAACTCTACACGTATATATTTACTTAAGTCTTTTTTTATTTCTGGATATTTTTGAAATACCTTTTGTGTTGGAAATAATTGTAATTAAATACATGACCATTGAGGACCAAAAAAATAAATTAAAACAAAAATCACTTAAAAAAAGATAGATAGATAGATAGAAATTCTTTATTGCACACAGTCACAAAAAAAAAGTATTACAAACTTAACCAAACAAAGTGCGCAAAGGCGGCATTATCGCTAAGAGCAATCTCTTCCAGGCAACCCTTGTTTTAGGGACAACTTTACGAAGTCGAGAGTAGTGCAGAGTACTATTTATAGAAAATAATAGACAACAGTATTGAATCGATTATAAAATGGCTTAAATTATAGGTTTCAAGAGGAAAATACAAACTTAATTTAGGTAGGTATACTAGTTAAGTAATACCAGGCAATAAATAAAATATTGATAAAATTCAAATATCCTATTTCATTTCATAACATAATCATGTCAAAAGGAAATTTTAAGGGGAACGAATTCGACAAAGCGGTCCGCAACTTGAGTACCCAAGCCATACGCTTTACAATAAAAACCCAAACAAGAAGATATGATAACTGGCCAGTTAATGATATTTCTGAAGTGCATACTATATTTTGTAATCCTGATACACAGCTGTTTATGACAGATTGTTACCAGCCTGGCAATCTTGAGACAAATATAATAAGCTTGGGGATCATTATGATGGATTTATTTAAAGTTAATCTCACAAGTTGGTTTACAAATCAATTATTTGGATAGGGATTAAGGGATAATGTTAATAAACGAGGCATAAAAACTGCATTTATAAATTACGTCTAGCAACGCTATGCCAAGAGACCACTTTGAAGCGCTCGTAGCCCAGTGGCTCTCGCTGATCTCAACCGATCAGTGAGGTTAAGCAACGTACACAGAGGCAGGGAACCTGATGGGTGACCAAAGTGGCAATTTATCATGAGCGTTTCCGTGCTTCGGAGGGCACGTTAAGCTGTCGGACCCGGCTGTTGTCGATTGACTACAGTCGTTAAAACCAAGTCAGAGGCCATTGTGCGGTTTGAAAACTCTGACACCAGGGTTATCCAAGTTTGCCACATACTTGACTATACCTACACGATAAGAAGAAAAAAGACTGTGAAACGATGTAACTCCTAGATCCCAAAAAGGCCATTTACGTAAAAATATTGGCTATTCCTCCAATTTTCTTTACTGACTTATTGTTTAGAATTAAGAACGTTTTGAAGTAAAAACTTCTTTAACCAAGTTAAGAGATTTTTGGGAGGGGCAAAAGTTATGGATTGGTGACGCGACATACTGACCTATTGTGCCAGGTGAAAACCAGACTAATATCAATTTCAATTTACAAATTATGAAATTTTAATTATACATACTGTAATTTATAATGTAGGTCATTCATAATCTGCTTTCTACATATAAAGCTTAGATATAAAGATCGGTTGTCATCTAACCTCCTGTTTTATTACACCACGTGTTGCCAGCGAGCGGTGCTATGAAATTAAAAATTTAATTATTTATCTTATCTTTAATAGTTACGATTGAAAATTTCGAAATATAAATAAAAATGGAACACATGAGGCCGCCGCAAGAATTGTTTTCTTAGACCACAATTTATTTAAAATTAAACAATAACAGTTATTAAAAAGTTTTCCCGTGATTGCCTATTTAAATCATTTTTTTACCCCTAGAAAATATTGTAAAAATGTTGAAATACACTGAACAAGAGTAAACTCTGCAAATAGTGATATAATATTTAACGCGTACTAACCTAATTTATACTATAAAGCCCAACATAAAATGAACATCAATGTTCGTATAAAAATTGCCTCGTCACGTCATTATGATTGACTGACAAATCGTGGATGTGAGAACAATACAAAAGTAATCTGATGTCTCTGCGCGTGAAAGGTCAGTCCAGTCATAACAGTTGTAAGAAATTATAGATGTAGTGCAAGAGCTCTCACCTTTTATAGTCAAGTTAAAGTGACATTTGTGTTTTTGTAGAAAATGTTCTTTTTGTAGAATATCTACAAAGCAGAACTGTAAGAGTTAACTGAGCAAAAGCCCTTATTAAGGAAATGGTGCTGGATTCAATCAATTAAATGTATGCATTGTGTTACAAAAGTAACATAGGATCCACATTAAACTTGTGATACATGAAAAACCATCCTGGAGAAAATCTGATGCTAAAGAAACTACATCCAACGGCTTTGGCTGGAAGAACACTTATTGAATTTATTGCACAACATTGGGAAGAGTATAATTCCGTTCTAAGAACCTGATGAGGGACAGGTCATGTTTATAAAATTTCACTATTTACACCAAGACATCATTTTACATTAAATTTTTAATGGGTAAACGACATTTTTGAAGAATGTTTACCAGAACACAAGTATAACAGGATCAAAACTGTTCAGCATGTTTTTATGAACAATTTGAATGATCCCTACTAATATTATAAATGCGAAAGTAACTCTGTAATAAAAATGAGGAATAAATAATGTCTGTCTGTCTGTCTGTTACCTTTTCACGCCTAAACCGCTGAACCGATTTTGATGAATTTTGGTACAGAGATAGATTAGAGCCTGGGAAAGGACATAGGCTACATTTTATCCCACAGTTGGGCACGATATAACCTGTAGTCCACGCGGGCGGAGCCGCGGGCGGAAAGCTAGTTAAACATAATCCACAATATAATACGCTTTGACTCACGTTTTTTTAAAGTCGGCGTCAGGCCGTGCATGCCGGTGCATGACCTGCCTCACTCTCTGGTGAAGGTTCTCGTATAGGATCGAAACTGTTGGCCCGACGCTGTCTTTAAGTAACGTGAGTACAACCGTGTTATTTTATGAGTTACAAATATAATTTGTTGAATCACTTTGTGACTTGAAATTCTTTTATATACATATAAAAGCTCAATTTTTACCGCGAGTTAGCAAATTTTTAAATGTGACAATCTCTTAGACTAGACCACTAACCCGCCATCAAACGGCATTACATCTCCAGATATATTTTATTGTCCGCAATGGCCATATTTCTCGCAGCGATATGGTTCATATGGTCTTAACCTTTGCGAAGATGTAAATCTTGCTTTGTGGCCTCGACACTAAATCCTTATAAACTGCGACAGGGAGAAACGAATGCTTAACTCATTTTAAGGTGACATCAAGGTGGTAGCCTTTAGACCCACTAGATTGAAATTTATTTAACGTATATATATATATATGTATATATGTATTTCTACGTGTACTGGGTGACTTTAAATTTGTCAGCGAAGATTAAGGTAGTGAATCAGCCTACGAAACTGAACAACTTTTCCCATGAAACAAAGATCAAAATATCAAAAAAAAATCGCCTCTGCATACAACTTGTGCGATTAGCTAATTTGCTAATAGCTTTTTTTTTAAATTTATTACGAGTTCTTTTTGGAAAGTTGTTCTGCTTCATGGGAGAACCATCCCCTAAAGTTCTGCTAACTAATTTAAAGTCCATATTGAAAAGAGAGTCGCCGGGGTTGATTACTTCTGAGGTATTATGTAAATATGTAAAATTTACTAACTGATGCTCTTGTGCTAGGTAAACGATGAAAAAAAGCATGGTCAGGAAATGCGTAACCATGAACTAATATTAGCACGCTCAATAGTAAATTAAGTGATCTACTAATCTCTGGATTACGGTCAAGGATACCCTAAATAATTAACGAAACAATGGACCTTTTTATAATTCGAAAACGGCATGTTTTGTATTATTTGTATTACCTATGCCTCCTATGTAATAGTAATACTAGAAACTGAGAACATAGGGAGCAATGGTAATTCAAATTTTGAAATGCCGTGCCGTGCCGTGCCGTTCGAATTATAAAAAGGCCCATTGCTCTAGTATGAAGAAGAATTCTTTGAAATTAAAGAACAAGATATCCAAGGTTCTGTACGTACTTCAGAACTACTTTAAAATCACATTGAAAATCGTGTATTTACCATTCCATGTAACCCCTAATTGAGCTGCCTTTAAGTAGTTTTTTGCTTCAAAAAGTCGAACGCGTAGGACGTGCGTGACAAACCGATACTCTCCAATAAGGTGAGCGTACAAAAACTGCAAAAACTAAACTCGTGGAAAGCAATGTCAGTGGTCGAAGCAATTACAGCTCCGTTTACCCTAGTTTTTTATAAGCGCAATAAAATATAGGTCTTCGAAATGCAATGAACGCTCGGGTCGCGCAGGCTCTTATTAGATAGTGGCTTAACCATTAGGTACACATTGCGCGGTTGGGTCTAGTCTAATTAGCGTGAGTTATCGTGGGGCAAGAGTTGTAGGTTATTAATAAGGAGTTAGTATAACTTTGTAGTGGAAAATATGCCAGATATATTTTTCATGGCAGATACGTAAGCTTAAATCAATGTGTAGAGTATTTACTAGATTCTCGTATCTTTGTAACAAGGTTTACTAGATTCTCGCTCAGAATTATGGAGCGAATGGTCGCTCGGATGTATTTTAGCCATGTCACTCTCCAGTTTTTCAATCATGTTTAAGCCTATTTATCACCTACGAAAAAACCTGATAATATTTATTCGTATTTAGGATCGGAAAACTATCCGATGAATCAATGACAGATGTCAATAAATTAATCAATTTCATTTGAGATTTACATCCTAACTAACGGTTTGGGACTGATTGTTTATTATTATTGTACGAAAGAAAATAATCAATACTTTTCGCACGAAGATTTTGCATTCTTGTCGTTAAATCTGCCATCCCTCAATGGATCACACTCTGCACCGTCAATTGTTAACCGCGAAACTCCTATAAAAAAACAGGCACCAACCGCATGTCCGATATAGTTTTACAACTAAATGGATCGAATTAACTCATTATACCCAACTCCCACATTTACTCCAATTTTTTCATCCCTATAATCGCGCTACCAGTTATTAAGTAGGCAAGAAAGTGATGTTTCCCCAAGAACATGATTATTTTGTTATTATTTATAATGACAGTGCAATAAGTACCTTGCTTATTTGTAATTTACTGAGAACTTTTGCAGTTCTTACGTCGCTTGATGGAGGATCCTATAACTAAGAACGATAAAAGTTTGATAAAAGTTTACAATGTATCTGTCGAAATAGGATAATAATGAAGCCGTATTATAGTTTTATCACTATGGATACAGTTATTATACCATAAAATAGTAATCTTATTAGGAATAAAATTATAACACAGCTCCAGTTTAGTGATTTGATTATATTACTAAGTAATACTTTAGGTTATTGAACCGCTTTCGTATTATTATGTTACGGATCGAATTAACTATTATCTCCGAATATAACTATATCCCTTGGGGATATAATTATATCACAGCTTTATCTATCTTACTGTGACGTATCCACAATGGCAGATATGTTTGAGCATTTAGAAAGTCAATTGTCAAATATTTTTCAGAAAACTTGTACAGAATCTTAGCCTGTCTAGGTCATGCAGGAAATCTCTCTCTATGCATTTCGACTCAAATAATAAAAAATAATAATAAACGTTACTCACTCAAAGGCCCACACTAAGGTTTTCCCTTGTGTCGTGGGTCCCTTGGAACACAAATAAAGACAGACACGAACACCCATGACCCGAGAACAAACATCTGCTTTTTATATAAATATTTGCCCCGACTGGGAATCGAACCCAGGACCCGCCGATCAAGAAGCATCGTCACTACCACTCGATCAGACTGGCCGTCAAAATCGCGGCACTATCACCATATAAAGCCCTATCATGATGTGCCACTGTCTCGCTCACCATTGTCCGCCTGCCTGCGGTATCTGAATCAATAATAATTGTAAGTAGATGTTGCTGCGAATATCAGATCAATCAATCCACTTACCTTCCTAAAACAAATAAATCAAATAAAAATTAAACGATAGAACTACTGGGCAATGTAAGAGAAGCAATTGAAACGGTATTTTTTCGGTTAGCACATCGTGGCACATCAAGATAGAGCTTTGTATGGTGCGAGTACCGCAATTTGAGTTGAAATTCATAGGGGTTTCATGTGCACGCTAAGATTATATAAGCTAGGTAAAACAAAACCAAAACGTAAACAAAGTACTGGCGTCCTCTTGAACCTAAATATAGACATATAATAATGAGATTGCAATTCACCACGGTCCCCTTTCATTCATCATTTTAGTGTCACTCTATCAAAATGAATGATGTGGGAAGGCAAAAACTTATATTGAAATTAACTGCGTACTACCATCACGTTTTAATGTCGCTTTTTTAATATATTGTTTTTATGATAGGGTAAGATTAAAATGTTAGAAAAAATCTTGTCAGCACACACCGAACGAATACTTTATTTATCGAAATAGCAACTATACCGAAGAGCATAAATAGAGACACAAAAAGTCAACTTCTAAATATCAATCATACTATTCCAAATATTTAAAACGCTTACGTAGAGGGATATTCCCAAAGAATTATAAGAGCACCAGAAGATCTAATCCTGGGAGTGGGTGTCTCATTAGGCTCTTTTATAATTCCAAAACGTCACGGGAAACTTGTATTACTATTGCCTCCTATGCACTAGTGATATTAGAATTTGGGAACATAGGGAGCAACGGTAATACAAATTCTGCGTTGCCGTGCCGTTCGTATTATAAAAAGGCCCATTCGCGCCGAATATTTTTCTTTCCCTAAACTAATTAAATCACTAGTGTTGAGCATAATTATAACGGGTAAATCTTAAACAATTCATAAACGAACCGCTTGACAGACGTATTTTCTGTCTAACTTGGTATAAAATTAATATACAAAGGTTTATGATTCAATAAGAAATGAATAATCAAAAAATACCACACAAGGTCCACTCCACCATCGGCAGGGAGGAAGCGAAGTAGATCATTTTGATAATAGCGACTACAAAAATGACTTAAAGGTAATTAATAATTAATAGAAATATTATTAACTATGAAAACATTAAACTAGAGGATATCCGGGACTTCACTTCGGTGGAAATTTGTAAGATCCTTCCTTATTCCTTGCCTACGTAACATAAGGAACTTTAGTGCCAAATTTCAGCTACATTCAAGGTTTTGAGTTAGGTATTGATGAATCAGTGATTCAGGACCTTAAATTTCATACATATTGAGATCGGTATTTTGTTATATATTCTTTAAAAAAACTTGGATTTTTTATAGTACGACAAAGTTGTATTTACCTATCTGATGCTAGTCGCGATCAATGCGTAAAGCTTTGATATGCTTCACAAAACTTAGCTCAAGGCATTTAAAGAAGATAAAAATACAGACTTCAGAATAAGATACCTGGGTATATTATTAACGGCTGATATTTTATACATCGAAAGGAAAAAAGTGACGTTTCGAAAGGAGCCGTTATCGAGTTTAATTCTGCTCTCCAAGGATCAATCAGGGCGCTTTGTGCGAGCCGCCTGGGTGGCACTCACTAACCTTACAAATAAGAGGTAGTAGATAACATAAAAAATGCCTTTGCTTTTATTTGTGAGCCCAAGATTTGTGTAAGTTTTGTGAAACTCCTGGCTGCATCATCGAATCTTCTTCTTCATCGTGTAGGTATTGTCAAGTGTGTGGCGAACTTGGCTAACCGGTTGAGATCAGCGAGAGCCATTGGACTACGATCGTTTCATCTCGAATAACACTTAAACTCACATTTGTGTGTGCAAAATATTTACAAATACTAATCGTTGAACTAGTATATCAATCTTCCTCTTTCGTGTCGATGGCAAAATTATATTTTTTGGCCACAATTTTTGCCAATTCTACCGCATTTTCAGCTGCAGCCAATCGGTCCAGCACGCAGAGCAGAACATGGGATGCATGAAAGAAGCCTCCTCGAGTGAAGAACGATACTTTTTGTTGCCTTCGCACCCTGGGCTATCTGCAAATTGCTCAATACAGATTGGAGAATCTTTTCAACAGCATGGCAAATCAAATGAAATGAACACAAAACAATAAGAAAATGATAAGCAGTAATAATGTTCCTATAAGAATGTTTGTCCCTTCAGTTCTTCTTAAGCAGCTTAAATGTTTTCCCGGAAACTTGCCAAAAGCTCTACTTCATGATAAAATATCATTGTTCTACAATGCTTTTGATAAAAAATTCTTTATCTAATTTCTTCCATAAATATAAGTCATTTGGTTTTAGAATAACGAAAATACTGATACCAAGGTTAGTCAAGTTCGGAACACATTTGACTATACCTACACGATAAGAAGAAGAAGACCTACCACAGCGTTTCTTGTCTATCTACATAAGCAAAATTACACCTTTCTCACATCGATGGTGGTACGCTAAGTAAAATATTTATTCAGCCAATACAATGGCAACGCATTTCAATGACGCGTGCGCAACTCATAGCCTAAAGCGAAGTACGAGCCTACCTCCCAGGGTCCCGCGAGACGCCATTTTTAGACGCATCGATAATGACAGTTGATGCTATTGTTGATAAAAGCTCATGTTTTACTGATCACATGATCATCAAATATTATTTTTATGTTTTCGAATTGCTGTGGAATCTCGGGTTAAGTTCCATTTGCTAAAAAGAGACACAAAATAGTTTTTAGACAGAGATACATTTTAGCTTTTACGGCACTAGAAAGGCGTCTCTTTTGATCATTTACGTTTGTATTCAGGGTACGCGCGTTGTCATGATCCAGTGCTTTGCAGTCCCAGGATTATGTGGACCAGATATTTACCGTAGGCTTTATATTTCGAGGCCTAGCCAAGGGGAACTTTGCAGGATTTTATCATAGAGAATCACAGAGAATAGAAGAGGGAAGATTGGGAATTTGGCCCATGCTCACGATACAGCAAAATCCTCGCATTCCACTAACAGTATGCCAGGGTAGAATTGGCAGCTGGCACATTTTAAGTTCAGCATTCATGTTTTCAACATTAATAAAGAGAATACTCCAAGGTAGACAAGTAACTGAACAAAAACCGAAAACAGAATGGCAAAACGAATCCTATATTTGTCAAGAAATCTCTATTCTTAACATGTTGTCTGAGTAACACCATAAATAAACGAAAAAACGCGACGCATCTGTATCTTAATCGAAGAAAGGAGCTGTAAAAAGTTGGCGATCGAGTGATGCATTAATGTCTGCAGGCTATAAAATGAGAGTGTTAATATTTGTCTTCGGTCCCACCGTTCTCGCCTCAGGCCCCCACTCACACTTGACTTTTTTGTTTGCTTTTAATGCTATGACGGGTGCACATAAAACGTTAAGTACACGCAGGTTCGCATCGAGGTGTCTTCTAACTTAATCAACCATTAAGACTTTAGCCCTTAGAGTTAAGGTTGAAGAAAAACTTATGGGTTTCTAGGGTTGCTACTCTTAAAGCTTTCCTTACTTTTAGATAGATAATCTTTATGGCACACAGTCACATAAAATGTTTTACTTAGCAAAGTGCGCAAAGACAATCTTATCGCTTAAGCGCAACGTCTTTCAGGCAACCCTTGTTTTAGGGACTCTTCTGCTTTCAACGTCTAGAATTCCTTTTTTTTATTTTGGAGTAATAAACTTATACATAAATGAAATTTGAAATGACGTTGGCTACATAGTTTTCCCAAATTCCCACATGAACGAAGTCTCGGATGGAAAGCGTGTAAATAGTTATTACGACTAGCTAATAGAATTGGGAAACATAAAGTAAAAAGTTTTATTATTTACTAGCTTTTCGCCCGGGACTTCGTTCCCGTGGGAATTTCCCCGTCAATTTTCCAATTTTCCAATTTTCCAACTATTAAAATAGTTATTCTGCTATTCGGGACGGAGAGAAATACAACAAATCAAAAACCATGGAAATCGGTTCAGCCGTTCTCGAGTTATAAGTGTTGTAACAAACACGACTTTCTTTTATATATATAGATAATAGTGGACGACAGCCAATGCAGTGGACTTTTAAAATTATTTATCCTAATAATATTATAAATAAACGGCAGGACTAATCTTGATAAAATGTTCTATGGAGATAGCTGAATTAACACATAGGCTACATAACTTTCCCAAATTCTCACGGGAACGAAGTCCCGGGAGGAAACCTGGTTTTTAATAAAGATAACACACTCAAAGGCCCACACTAAGACTTTCCCTGATGTCGTAGGTCCCTCAAAACATATATAACCCGAAAACAAACATCTGCTTTTTACACGAACATTTTCCCCGACTGGGCATCGAACCCAGGACCTGTCGATCAAAGGCCGCGCCACTACGTTCAAATTATATTTAAAAATTTCATGCCATCCCTAACAGCAACTACAAAAACTCGTTTGATGCAAAAAGTCGATCGGTGGCCAGTTACGCAAGGCTAGTAGTAGAGAGATGTGAATAAAAAGTTTCCCTTTCTAGGATAGGAAGTTCAACAGCCTAGGAACCGGAAAGGAATCTTATGAATATGCAGTTAGTGCCTCTGGTGTTACCCGGTGGCAGCAATTCACTTTCCTGGAGTCATGCTTCATTGCATTTAAATGCATTCACCGAGCTGAATCGAAATTCGATCTCTGGCTATACAAAGTCAAAGTTTTTAAAGAAATAATAATCCTATGTGGAAAGCTTACCTGTAAAAGTAGGCATAATATATAGTCTTATACATTAGGCACAATATTAGGCACAATATCATAATATTTATTATATATTCATCTATCTATACTATACACTCACGCCTTTTATCCCTTTCGGAGTAAATAGAACGTCATATGGTTCTCAGAAGTGACTAGACGCCACATTTGAGATTCATTTTGAGGTTTATTAGATGGGAATTGAGTATAGTGGTGATAGTTTATTAGTCTTTCGGCCACAAAACAGCAAAATCCTCGTGTTACACTTACTGCTTTCTGCATTTTTTTTTCTTTCTTTCTTTCTTTTTTCTGCTTTCTGCAGAAATATGCCTAAGAAGACTTGGCAACTGGCATATTCTAAGTTTCTCTTTCCCTCCCAGTCCTGACTCAATTATAGTATTGAAAATTAGTCCAAGCTGCAACCAGTGATTTTTTCATCAATCCCTAGTTGTAAAATTACTTTAAATATTTTTAAAACTGCTGATTAAAGGAGATAGTATTTTTGCAATGGAAAACTAGCGCACAATAACTATAAATTTTTTCATTTGGGCATTGTGTAGATATTCCGTTACAGGATGATCATTTTCAAATGAAAACATCAAATACCTAAAATAACTTGTATCAAATCAGTCGAACCAATATATGTTCTTAAAAAACTGTAGACCTTCGATTCTCTAATCAAACTATTAGGGAAAAAAGTTCACTTCCGATCAGAGAGCTATGTTTGAAGTCAGGTACAGCCCCGTCTTAAATTTACTTACAGTTTTACACCCAAAAAAAGAATAAGCTGCGAACTCAAAACGAATTGCAGCTTTAATACGAATGTTATTGAAGCCGCTCAATAAATAATAGTATCACGTCGAGTGCTTCATTACCGCACCGTATGAAGATGCAAATAATTTTTACACGGTAGATTGTTTCTTTATCTATATGTTAATTTCTGCTTTTATTGTAATGCCTCCTGCAGCTGTGAACGATTCGCTCCTGTGTTATAAAAAAGCTATAAGAAAGGCACGAAGTAAACTCATATGATTTGTGCAATATTAAAAATTAAGTTTTGGTATTTTTATTAGATAAAAATATATCGGCTTGAGGTCCTAGCTTGAAAGTTGACGAATACGATGATTTATTAATCTTTCGTTAATTTTAGCATACAAATAAAAAAAATATATGTAAAAATAATACGTATCATAAAGGAGGATGGAGTCTCTCTTTAAGTAAATATTATGCATGTGTTGGGAGGCATATCTTTTGTATAAAAATATTTTTCTGGATATTCTGTTCAATTTGATAAAATACTTAATGTATTTGTGAGTGCCCAGAAAAATCAAATACAAATAAGTAGTTGCCTCATAATTTGATCCCCGCAAACTCACGTAATGCATGCTAAAAAACGGCAAAATTTATAACACACACTTGTAGAAACCATAAAGCTTTCATAAAATGCTTGCTTTATTCATTTTATTCCGTGCATTATTTCGAAGTGTCAGAACTCGAGACATCTTATGGGCTTTTGCAATGTTCAGAGCTGAGACGTCCTTTAAGGGATCGATGAAGACAATGTTAGACTCGCTTTCTTTTTGGGCCTTTATGTGCAAATGGAGGACAATTTATCAGGACGACATTTGAATAGGGAGTAGTTTTCCATACTCTTGGCAAATAAATGGGCCGAGCATGAATTCAAGATGTTTAGAAGGCTGGCAGAGAGTTGGCGATCAATAGAATTGAAACTCATGTGCTAAATTCAATAAATATTAAATTGGTTTTGTTAATTTTTCTGTAGAAACAACGGGCTGTTGGGGCAGAGTGGCAAAAACAATTTCACTAAGATTGGCATCTTAAAGAAAGGGTTATTACCTCCGCTCCAGGTCTTTCCTGGTGCAAAAGGCTGTCCATTGCCATCCAGCGTGGCAATGCCGCATGTGTCATGGGCACCTGTTCACCAGGGATGACAAGGCTTTTTGATTAAAATTAAGTTTCATTAAGTTTAAGATTAATTTGATTACAATTAAGTCTTCGACGATGATGTATAAGACAGTTTTGTGACATTATAATAAATAATTTTCTTAAATACAAATAAAATACACTTACAAAAGCTTACCTACTACAGAATAAATTGTGTTCTTTTAAAAACATTTAAATTTCTGAAAAAGTAATACCTCAGGATAATTTCACACAACTTCCAACAGAGTCAATCTCACGTCTATTAAAGTTACAATCATTGAAATCAATTAATTTTAATTTAACCTGTAAAAGCTTTCAACGCGATGAATAATTGGGATTCAAAACGAACATGTAAAACTGCAAAACACTAAAACGTAAGACTGGATACCTATTGTATAATATACCTAGATGCTAATAAAACATAGACCTGGTGTAACTTAGATTTTAAAAGTACATACGGCGGTACATTGGACTATATTTTAAATAAATAGATAAATAAAGTCGCCTGTGTGTCCATTTAATAGTGATGGTTTTCTTAGTTTATTGTATACACTGATACACTATTGACTGTGCAATAATATCGTACAAGTCTACTCGATGTAAAATTTGTAAAGAGAAAAATGTTTGTCCGTATGCACTTTTTCCCAGAATTATGTTAACGCCAAAGACCTCAGAAATAAAGATTATTCCTTTTTTCCTTTTTTGGCATGAACGTAGAATAATATTACAAGTTTTAACATTCTATGGAGTTCCTAAATCATCGGCCTGTCTTTTAAAACTATTTGCAGATTTACTTTAGTCAGGGGCATTCAACCACACGTAGGCTTTTATGCATTTCATTTTATTTCATTTTTAAATGTCCGTGTTTTTACCATTTGTATTTTATATTTAAATCATTTAGAGTTCAAACTTTCTAGCTGACTTAGTTTTATTTTATTTTTAGAATTTCGCTCTAAGAAGTAACCCAGCAAAGTGCAAGGGCACTATTTTTAAATAGTTCGCCTCTTGTAGATCGATATCTTTCATCAATTTGCAATGGCTCTATCGAACTTTTTCATTACTACACATTTACGAACGGGTCCAATCAAATTTGAATTCTAGAAAAAAAAAATAGTTCGGAAATTGATAGAATCCGCGGAAATAATAAAAAATATCACTCGATACGAGGCGATATATCGATTTAAAAATAGTGCCCCAAGGGCTAAAATGAACACCCACGATTTTGATCTGTGGTCTTCCTTAAGGTATTCACTACTCAAACCTTCCCTCAGTCGTAAAAATATAAATCGCTATACAAACAATTCCTAATTGCATTGAAGTCTTCTAGAACCCCTATAAAAGGCGGCGGTAAAACAATATAGTGAATAACGATTGTAAACTGTGAATTCATGCGAAACATGTATTATAAAAAGGTGAGCAAATGCGAAATAAATAAAAGACCATATTTAATTTTGCTCTTATAGTTAGAGCTTCTCTAAAAGAATTCGATTAAGGCATCGTTTACTTTTAACAATAATTTATCGCGTTCATATTTGAGATGATCAGACGCAAAATAAAAAAGTAAATATTTATACAGGTCGCGCAACGAATTATGAGCGCTGACCTTGAGTGTGCAGTGGCCATTTTATGAATTTTCACGCGAATTTGAACTTTGTGCGTAAACGATAACGTGCGCGCACATCCCTTCGCCTTTTGCCGAACGCTCATAAATCGTTGCGTGACCTGTACACCGTGTTCCTGAGGATATCCATTGACTAATGTAAACACTTTAATTTCTATAACTGGTGAAATCTTACAAGGCATTTTTAAGTAATGCTTAAAAATGCTCCGTTTCAAAGTTATTTGAGAAATTATTTAATTGGGTTGTGGAGTGAGAAAGGGTCTTTATTCGAGCTACGCTTCCACTTCTATCAAACTGCATTTGTTACCTGAGAGACAAATCCTGTAACGATCTTAGCATAACAGATAATTCATTTAGTTTGTGTGAAAGTTAAAAATTTATAAAAAATAATAATTCAGTAATGCGATCATAACGAAAAATGTTTATCTTGATGGTCTGAACAGAATGTTGAAGTTAATGGATATCCTCAGGAACACGGTGTATATGTCAGAAAATTGGAATATCTATGATGAACAGAACAGTGCGGATATGTTGTTTTAAACTTGTGAACAGTATTATCTAAAATGCATAGTAGTAAAGGCAAAAAAAATATGTTTTGATACTATTTTTAAGGTCTTTTCCTTGTAAGTGTATTTCCTGTTGGATATTCTATAATATAGGAAAAGTGTTCTTATTTATTTTGTTTCATATAGGACCTATATGAAAAAAAAAAAGAACACTTTTGCAACTCATCTTGAGAGCACGAAGGCATAGTAGCATCTTAAAGTAGTCTGATGTTAAAAACATGAATGGATATGTTATAGGTTGCGTACACCAGTATATACTTTATTGCACGCGAAACGATAATTAGCACCAAGACCTTTTAAAATGGACCAAAAAACAGCTTAGCTACACAGTCGGCAGCTTGGTTTTAGTTTCTTTTAGCCGCAAAACCCTGTTAAGTTATTACCACCATTAAAAATAGTATTTAAAAACTCGTCCAACATGGTAGCCACTGTCAAACCAAAATCTATTTTCTATGCCATATAAATTACTTTAAATTAGTTAGCGAAACTTCAGGGGTTAATTTTACCCAACTAAATAACAATCATAACAAGGAACTCATGTAAAACTCTATGAAAAAATTTCCACTTCTCGTAAATGGCGTAATTTTATTCCTTACTAGCTTTCCGCCCGGGACTTCGTCCCCGTGGCACTTTTTTAGTTTTTTCTTTCATAAGAACCTTCTCCTGACAATAAGGAACACAACAAAAAAAGAATCATCCAAATCGGTCCAGCCGTTCCCGAGTTTTGCGCTTACCAACAGATTTAGTGATTCATTTTTATATATAAGATAAGAAGATTTCAAAGTTATTCCATTCATTGTGCCGATTAGCATCCTTGATTCTCGCAAACTAATTTAAAGTCCCATCGTCTCGCTCCATCGTTGACCTCATCTATGACCTTGGTCAAGATTGAGGTCAAGAGTTAACCCATCTCATATAAAAAAAAACTATATTTTATTTTTGTGGCCACCATTTAATATTGTCGGTTCCAAAATAATTCAGATTGGTATAATCCTACAGGCTAGAGAATTTAAAGGCACAGATTGCTGGCCCTCGTCAAGGCAAATACTGGTAACGACATAAAAAATAATTTTAAACAGTAAGTAATTATACACATCAACGCGGTCTAGGGATATTGCACAATTATTCATACAAAAGAGGTCTGTTTGAGAAGCTATAACAGCATACTCGAGATACATGGAGGGCTATAATTTTCAGACGACCAAGTGCTAAACCTGAATTTTCAATTCTAATCAATAAATTTTGTTTTACGTGAAATTTGTGAAAACGTGACGAAAATGAAAAAAAAATTGGGTAAATACTACTATTTTCATACAAAAAGCAGGCAAAAAGTGCATTTAGGTTTTCGTTTTCGATACGTTTTCGCAAATTTCAAGTAAAACAAAATTTATTGACTAGAATTGAAAATTCAGGCTTAGCACTTGATCGTCTGAAAATTATAGCCCTCCATGTATCTCGAGTATGCTGTTATAGCTTCTCAAACAGACCTCTTTTGTATGAAAAATCGTGCAATATCCCTAGACCGCGTTGATGTGTGTATATTAAAAAGGGGCTAGGTAAAGAAAAAAAGTCAATATAAAAAAGTTATAAAATTTATTTATTTCCTCATCACTTATAAGATATTTTTATGTTTAACAAGGTCTTAAACTAGTGGGGAGACAGGAGTCCAAAACTAGAAGTCCGAAGTCTATTCTACTTCATTTAATAGTATATAAAATAAATAAAATAAATGAAGCTACGGTATGGTAAGTGCTTATGTAATAGAGATTTAGAGAGACATCTAAGTATCTGAATCGTATTCATCTCTACAAAGCAAATACCACTTAAAATTTTTTCCTTGTTTTCTTTTGGCATGGCCTACATGAAACGGCTTTTTAAACGACAGCGTGGGCGAGACAATGCCTTTGAAAAATTAAATACTAAGTGACTTTAAATTATTTTGCGAAAATTCAAAGACCATTGACGTTTTGAAAACTCTGACACCAGGGATAGTCAAATTCACCATGTTCTTGATTATACCTTCTATAATAATATTATAAAGAGGAAAGATTTGTATTTTTGTATGTAACGAATAGGCTCCGAAACTACTGGACCGATTTGAAAAATTCTTTCACCATTAGAATGCTACAACATAGTAATAACAACATACTAAGTAACATTAGCCCGAGTAACATAGGCGACATAACTTTCCTGAATTCCCACGGGAACGAAGTCCCGAGCGGGATGCTAGTCTATCTATCTATACTGATATTATAAAGAGGAAAGATTTTATTGTTTGTTTGTTTACATTGAATAAGCTCCGAAACTACTGGACCGATTTGAAAAATTCTTTCACCATTTAGAATACTACTTTATCCGTGATGAATATAGGGTACATGATTTTCCTGAATTCCCACGGGAACGAAGTCCCAGGCGGAGAGCTAGTTATTTATAATTTCCAAAGGGTTTCTTGGGAAAAGATGTTTAGTTTTATGAGGAAAAGACACCCAAAAGTTTTCTCACTAATTTAAAGTCAACAAATATATGTCAATACTTTTGCTGTATAATCCTTCATAATGACTGATTTGATTAATTATAGAAACAGGCGGCTTTTAACATCAAAAAAACGTCCGTAAAAAGTCCAATCAAGTTTAGCATAAAAAGTCAAAAGCACCGCGGATGTAATTGGCTATTAACTAAACCACGGAAAGCAATCAGTCAGATTAGTAATTTTATTTTGACAGATACTTAACTGATGATGGGAACTCTCATAACGCAAATTCCATTTTGACGTGAATTTAAATAACTCAATTTTTTTTAAAAAAGTTCATAACTCCCGGCATTCGTTGCCATAGCTTAAAAAAAAAGATCTTACCTCAAAAAATAAAACTGAAACTTGCACAATATTTAAAAATGGCTTATTTTAGTTTTAGACATTCTCTAAGAGTGGTGTTTTAATGTTTTGTGGTAAAATCAGGTATTGCTTATAACTTTTAAACGGCTGAACAAATTTTAATCAAATATAACTAAGAACCATGTAAATTAAGTCAGCTTTCAAACATTAAAAAACCGCATCGAAATCGGTCCATTCCTTTAGGAGTCACGATGCCACAGCTAAACTCAAAGATATACACGTCAAACTTATAACACCCCTCTTTTTGTGTCAGGGGCTAAAAACAAATTTTAACAAAATTGTTGTGTTGCAGCTACAGATCTACCATCTAAATCAAAATTTTAATAAAACCACTCGATATAAAGAAGATGAGCTCTGATAGTTTTGGTTACGTTGCGTGAAGACTGTACCGCATCGCATTGTAAGTCACGATAATACACACAGTCCACGACACAGCCATACCTCTTCACCTGAGTGTCTATAAAGTTAGAGTGAATAGGCATCTTCTGGGTGAGCTTGCTACATCCTCGACCACATCTTCGCCTCTGAGCTAGATTGTGGACAAGAGCGATTCAATCAAAACATTTTTTTTGTATAGGAGCCGATTTGTTATCTTCATGCTTAATAAGTTGAATTATATAAATTTATCACTAGGTGACTATTGGCCCAATCAACGAAAACCAACTACCGCCAAATAGGGGAAATAATTCGTGTAAAAGCGATTTTTGGCGTAGTTGTAGGGAATAGTGTATAAAGCAATATTCTGAAAGTTCTGATGGATAGGGGGGAGTTAACGAGGAGGGGGGGTAAAGGTCCTTTTTTTATTTTTTTCTTAAATAACTCGTAAACGGTAAATCAAAAGGTTTGTAAGACGATTTTGCAAACTGGGACGGGCTGTGTGCGTCAGCAGTTTGAGACAAGACGTTAAAACGCGAGAATTGATCATAATTAACTTTTTTCTTTTAATATGTAGGTATCTCGTTAAATATTGATCCGAGCGAAAAAGTGTCATGAATCTTTTTGTAGAGAATTTTATGTAGATTACTTGAGTAAAATAATTTTTTTTTTGCTAAGAGCCACTGTTTACGAGTTATTAAGAAAAACTTTAAAAAGGGACCTTTAGACCTCCCCCTACCTGTGAACTCTACCCCTATCCATCAGGACTTTCAGTATGTTGCTACAGACACTATTCCCTACAACTATGCCAAAAATCACTTTTACACGAATTATTTCCCCTATTTTTTTTTCATTAAATGGTGTGAGTATTATAGCATAAACTGAAAGCGTGAATCGAAGTTAAGCTTGCCGGGCAGGTGTTTCATTTGCTACTTAATACGCTATACCGGAATACGTTATTATTTTTAGAACATCCATCAAGATCAATATCCAATTATGTTAATGCATTACAAATTATCTTTTTGGTTTAACGTACTCACTTATTTATTTTTTGTGATCACTCAAAATTCGTTCGTGACTTGTTGCCTGACTTTGTGTGATACGGTACAAAAAAAATTAAATGATAACTACATAGTATCACTATGAAAGTACTTACATCTATGTGTAGGAGCTCCCCGCTTTACATCAAAACAGTAGCTCTATATCACGCCTTTGTTGTATCACCTTAATACACGCTTGTTAAAGTGATTTTTAATTCGCTTCTAAATAACTTAATTATGTAGTAAGTTAGACAACCTTCAGGCGCTAAAGTAGCTGTTTAAGCAGTCTGCGTGTTTTTTGGGAGGAAAAGACATAGGACTAGTTATCTGCAAAATCCTGGATCGTTCAATCGTACAGTCAAGAGCAGGTCACGCTTTACACTACCGGTTTAAGCTGAGCTTTGATTTATACTACGCGCCATACAATGCAGGGCCGGTCCAAAGTCCAAAGTGTCAAGCTTGACGTGCTCTTGAGTGTACCTCGTATCTGTAAAGGGACAATACGCTATGAAATGATCATCGGAGACACTTGTGAAAATTTGGGATTTAAATCAGCCCACAATATATCCCCAAGGAATATAGGTTGAAATATTCGCTATAGTTGTGCGATCAACTGATTTGCCTGAAGTAAAACTATTTTTTGAGAATTTCAAAGAGCAGTGATAGCCCAGTTGGTAACGAGCCAGACTTGCGATCCGAAGGTCGCGGGTTCAAATCCTGGTGAGGGCCTATACCACTAAATTCGTGTTTTCGGATTTATGTACGGATTTGTAATTATCACTTGCTCAACGGTGAAGGAAAACATCGTGATGAAACCCGCCCGTCCAAGAAAATTCATTTTCGAAAGACGAGCGGTCCACCAACCCGCATTGGGCCAGCGTGGTGCACTATGGCCTAAATCCCCTTCGTGTTTCGAAGGGAGGCCCGTGCCCCTCGGTGGGAACGTATATGAGCTGGTAAGAAGTTATAGAGATAGGTTCCTTAGACAAAGTTGTTCAGTTTCACGGGGAGAATGAACTTCTAAAATCTCTCTAGCTATTGTAAAGTCAACCCATTCGGTCAATGACCTTCTAACCATACAATGTCGCTTGTTATGTTTTGTTGGTGTGCAATAAAGTATATCGTGTTGTGTAAGTGCCCTTCAGTGTATAATTGTAGAGCACTTACACAATATCCACAATTTATGCACTTGGGTCTACAATGTAAGCACTGTTTGAACTGCACCATTGTAGAATTGCAATGAATATAGGTGTTGAGTATTAGGTATAGCAACATTTATCACTATATAAAACAGAATTAGTAAAGTTTCCTTATTTCAATGTCTACCACAAAAAGCATCAGTGATATTCGCACAATATTTCAAATAAGTTAATGTCTTCACACATTACTGTGTAAAAACCGTAAAAGAGCATTGTTTTAATAACTGTACTGCTCAAGTAACCCACAACATGAACAATGCACACATATGGGCACACAATGAGTCCAGTTATGCTCCCACGCAACTTAGCAAGTGTTCTAATATTTATTTAAAGAGTCTCGTGTGAAAGAAAACAGTAATTATACTGATAAGGAATGTGAAGAATTATGTGGAAAGCGACGCAGATCAAGAAGGAAAATTAAAGAAATAAGTTATCCAAACTAACAATGTAAAAGATTCTACCGAACTTTTTCCGCCCGCGGCTCCACCCACGTGGACTACAGGTTATATCGTGCCCAACTTTGGGATAAAATGTAGCCTATGTCCTTTCCCAGGCTCTAATCTATCTCTGTACCAAATTTCATCAAAATCGGCTCAGTAGTTTAGGCGTGAAAGACGGACAGACAGACAGACAGAGTTAGTTTTGTATTTATAATATTAGTAAGGATTACCTGGAAGAAGCGATTATCCATTGTATTATACTGAAAAAAAAAATTCTCCAACACTTGTATGGTCCCGGTCAGAAAGTGCTAACCAGCTTTTCAACTCTCTATTGAAGCTATGAGGTACTTATTGCCATTTTATTTATTGTCTATTTCAAATTCGGAGTTTTTACTTTTTAAAGTATTAAAATTTACCGCTTAACACCTTTGCCGCCAAATAAAATACAGCATCGACCACACAAAGACCTATAAAGTGGCATTAATATGTCAGAGGCTACCCAAGAAGCTTATATGACGCTACCTATAAAACTTGATGTCAAGTCTTTGTTTCTGTTACTGCCATTCTATTAATACTATGATTGCGTTGTACAGACAGCAGCAAGTCAGATTATCCATTTGCACTACGAAAGACAGCGCTATTACGAACGAGATAAGGGTGACGTCAAATATAGCCTGAAGTGTTTTCATGAATACATCAAACGGACTCTCCTTCTTTATTACTTAGATATAAAATGAAGTATCCCTAGTGGAAAAGTTTTCAAACCGCCAAATGGCCTCTGACTTAGCTAAACGACTGTGGTCAAATCATGATCTTGTGTTATAGCTTGTAAAATGAAATAAATTTCCTGAAGGAACCTACTCATATTAAACTCCAAATAAATCAACTTTTAATTATTTTTTCATTTTTTGTTTTATAAAAACGGATTCGCTCTTTAACACAACACAACCTAGGGTTTTTAAATAAACAGATAATTACTTATTTCGTTGACCATTAAGTAGTTTTATCTCGGCGTAAGGTTTCGGGGCGATAAGTGTACAGTACACGCAGTGGCTCAGACAAAGGCATATAAAGTACGTCCGTATCGCCCGCATCGCCCGCAAATTGGTTTATTGAGATTGTAACTCCGATGTGGATAAAAAATGGCGTGCTTCACTTTGAGCCTTTCTGAAATCGCTTAATAATAAGGAGTTTAACACTTCGGGTTTAGCGCTACATTAATTGTGTTACTAATAAAATGAATTGTCCAGTGAGCAGTCCTTTATGGACTCCAATGTGGACACTTTTACAGCCGGACTGTACTTAAGATCGAAACACAAGGAAAAATAAGAGGATACTGGTGCGGTGTGGTAGGGTCTGGTTCGCGACTACCCTCCTACTGAAGTCCGACGCCAAACAGCTTGCTGTGTTCCGTCGGTGCGTGGGAGTACCAGTGCCTTTAGAGGCATTTTGTGGGTTAACTCGCTGCATCGTCGACCTCATATTTGACCTTATGGTCAAGATTGGGGTCAAGAGTTAACCCATTTTATGATAAAAATAATAAAAAAAACCTTTGCACAGCAAAGTAAAATGCCTTTGCTCAGTAGTAGAACCAAACAGGTTAAGTCATAGATAAAAATACCTAACTACTTTCTTACAATTTTATCCGTGATGCAAAAACAACCACCCAGTGCCAAAAAGAAAAGAGCTAAAATCTGTTCAGAGTCCGTGGCCCCACATATCACTGTAACGACCACTCAATACTGCATTGTGGATTCAATTTATATTGACCACAGGGCATTCTCTCTCTTTACTGCGAGTGCTTACTGCCAACCGACGCATAATCACAAAAATAAACTTAAGCAAGCAGTAAGATCCACATGCTCAGGCATGGGTATTCTAAATTTTTGATAAATCTTCTTCTTCTTCATCAACCCATATACGTCCCCACTGCTGGGGTATGGGCCTCCCTCAATAAAATGGTAAATGCCATACTCACCACGCTTTGCAGACGTAAATCTTATTCAATAAATAATCTAAACCATCAACTTGCATCCAAAGTAAGTGCCTTGGGAGCAGATGACGACAAACAGAGAGTAAATATTCATCATCATCACCATCATCATAATGTCAGTTGCAAGACGTCCACTGCTGAACATAGGCCTCCCCCAGAGATCTCCACCTCGATCGGTCCTGCCCCACCCGCATCCAGCGGGGCTTCCCGTAATCTTTACTAGATCGTCGGTCCACCTTGTGGGTTTTGCTAAGTGTATTTTTCACCATTGTCAGAAATGGAGCTCCTACTACTTGCCCTGGATTATACAGCAACGCAATTGGACGCATAATGCTACAAGCGCACTAATTTACAAACGCATTTATTTCAAACTCGTGCAAAAATATCCAGAGATTTTGCTTAAAACTATTACAAAATTTATTTACCGATTGTGAACATTTTATTTATCACACTTGTTTTACAAAGACTTACTTTAGCTTTTACAAGGTAATTTTTTTTTATTAAGTAACTGGTTTACAATAATAGAGTGGGTTGTGGGAGTCACCCTATAAGCAAATGTTTGCTTGTCATCTATACATATTATAAAGAGGAAAGATTTGATTGTTTGTTTGGATTGAATAGGCTCCGAAACTACTGAATCGATTTGAAAAATTCTTTCACCATTAGAATCCTACATTATCCGTGATGGACATAGGGTACATAATTTTCCCGAATTCCCACGGGAACGAAGTCCCTAGTGGAAAGCTAGTGTTGGATATAATTACTTACTATGTTTTTTTTTATACCACATGATATTGATTAATACCACGTCAAAAAAGTAAGAGTCACCGACTTCAATCCTACAAAGACAATTTTTTCGAGAGTTTCCCTCAATTTCTTCAGGATTCCACCATCAGATCCTGGTTTCCTTACCATGGAACCACCCTTGGGATACTCCCTTTCCAACAAAAAAAGAATAATCAAAATCGGTTCATAAACGACGAAGTTATCCGCGAACACACATAAAAAAAAATATATTTACGGTCGAATTGAGAAACCTCCTCCTTTTTTAAAGTCGGTTAAAAAAAAACTGATTATGTAGAGACTAGCGCATCAGGTTGCCCCATTTTCATTGCAAAACCGTTCTTATCCTAAGAGCACAGATAGCACGCGTGTACTAACCTGATGTGCGGCCCTCTGTACATACTAGCATAATATTTGTATGCGACTTTCATACAAATATTATGAAATTCGTTTAATTATCGGCCAACTATGTTAGTAACAGCTGTGTAATGTAAACACTCTCTTTGAATCTTTAGCGTAATTTCCTCTTCCCCGTGGTAACCTAGTATGAGAAATTTCTACCTAAGCTATAAGACCACCAGTTTTTACCTTTCAGTCTGTTTTGCAAAGTGATCTCCTTTCTCAAAAAGCTCAACAACTTTCCCCAAGGAATCCATACACAATAGGGAATATGCATGATTTTTTTTTATCGCATTGATTAACAAAATGTGAAAATACCGTAGTAGAGATGACAAAAAGTGAAATTAAAAATTAAAACCGGCCAAGAAATACGGCCGATATACGCATTTAAAACTATTAATTACGCTCCGATTAGACAGACAGATCCGACATGGACTGTGACGTCACATGTCACTACGTCCATACAAACTCCGTGTTAAATTTCGTTTTGCTAGAAAGAAAGAAATAAATCTTCGATGGCTTATATCTTTTTTAATTTCATAGTTATTCGAAAAATAGTTTTACTAAACTGTTTATTACATGAATGAGGATTATTTTTTTTAATTTAAAAAAATCATGCATATTCCCTATTTTCAAAATAAACAACTTCCCATCGAGACAAGCAGCTAGTCGCGTATGGAAAGGCGAATATATTATTAATATTTCGCCCTGTGCTCCGTAAGAGATTAATGGACTTCTTCTTCTTATCGTGTAAGTATAGCGAAGCACGTGGCAAGCTTGACTTACTCGGGGCCGTTCCCTATCAAAAATGTTCGCTAACAAATTTTATAGTCACACAATATATGTATTATGTACATGTATGTTGTGTTGTGCGCTCGTAACCCAGTGTAACCCGTAACCCAGCTCACTGATGTCAACCGATCAGTGAGGTTAAGCGACGTACACAGAGGCAGGGAACCTGATGGGTGACCAAAGTGGCAAATTTAAATTTACCACGAGCGTTTCCGTGCTTCGGAGGGCACGTTAAGCTGTCTGTCCTGGCTATTGTCGATTGACTACAGTCGTTAAAACCAAGTCAGAGGCCATTGTGCGGTTTGAAAATTGTGACACCAGGGTTAGCCAAGTTCGCCACACACTTGACTATACCTACACGATAAGAAGAAAAAGATGCTGTGCATAAGTTGTGACTTTAAATTAGTTAGAGAAACTTTAGCGAGTGAGTATTCCAATGAAACTGAACAACATTTCCCAAGATTCTAAAAAAAATCGACTTTGTTCCTTTGGGAAAGTTTGTAAGTTCAGTGGGCTGATGTACATCTTAAAAATTTGTCAAACAATTTGAAGTTATGTATTAAGAACTCTCTGGTTCTGAACAACTGATGCTCTGACTACCCCGTATGGGATTACAGGCGTGAGAAATGAAACAGTCAAAATGAGTACATGTATAGGTACTGTAATCTTTATGTTGGGGGCGTTGAATTAAACTCTGCAAAGCTGGTAATACATATCTTCTTCTATCTATCTATCTATCTAAGAGGAAAGATTTGATTGTTTGTTTGCATCGAATAGGCTCCGAAACTACTGGACCGATTTGAAAAATTCTTTCACCGTTAGAATCCTACATTATCCGGGATGGACATAGGGTACATGATTTTCCCGAATCCCACGGGAACGAAGTCCCGCGCGGGAAGCTAGTGATATAATAAACTTAACGCGACATACTTAAACGGTTTAGCAAATTAACACTGAACTTAGCGCTTGTGCGCACAATCAACACCTTTCGATGACTCTCAAACGAATGGCCCCTGGCCCGGATTGCGGTCATCTTTTTTTTAGCGTTCACGAATATTTTAAATTCAATTTTAAACTTTTAAATCAATACTTGACAGCACTCCGACCAGCCAGTAGCGATTGTGTAACGTAGTCTCATCTCGGTGAAGACTACATGTCACAGTACTATAGTATAGTTTGATGTGCTGTCGTGAGTACAGAGGGCCGCACATTAGGTTACCACATGCATGCACTCTGTGCTGTTACAATAAGAACCGTATTGTAATTAACAGGGGGTAACCTTATGCGCTGGCCGCTGTACATGGTACACGCGCGTACACTCAAGAGCACGTCAAGCTTGACACTTTAGACTTTGAACCGGCCCTGCATTGTATGGCGCGCAGTATAAATCAGAGCTCAGCGTAAACTGGTAGCGTAGAGCGTGACCTGCTCTTGACTGTACAATTTGCCTCGCACGACGATAATTAGAGTGAATTGCCGTCTTCTGGTAACACTTCCTCGTCTTTATTGCTCTCTACGGGGAATGTTCGCCTGGCTTTAATACTAGGAATTTTGACGTCTATTAAATTAATTTCTCCAACGTTTACACGTTTTGTACACATTGTGATTTACACTAGCCTTATCTGGCGACTTTATTCTGATGAACAGTACAAATAACACAATTAGTTTATTAACCGACTTCAAAAAAGGAGGAGGTTCTCAATTCGACTGTATTTTTTTTTGTATATTTGTTACGCGATTACTCCGGCAATTATAAACCGATTTGAATAATTCTTTTTTTATTTGGTAGGTCATACGTCAGAGGTGGTCCCATTGTCACCAGGTCGGGATCTGATGATGGAATCCTGGGGAAATCGGGGGAAACCCTCAAATTTTGTAGGCATATACACTGTTTATCAGAAATTATCTTAATCTATGTAGATTTTTGCATCTAATGGTCACCATCTGATGTTGCTGAGCTGATGATGAAGCTGATGATGAATGGTTTAGGAGTATGGGATCTCTGTAACAAAATTATTTGGGATTAAAGTCGGTGACTCTTACGTTTTTGACGTGGAAAATTATGATAGAAAGCTGTATAAAAATTTACCATCAGAACTAAAAACCTAAAAGAGCTGAAATTGTCCGACTGGTCAATATTGGCACAAGACAGAATGGAATGGCGCACTTTAATGTCGGATACCAAGATCCACTTTGGGTCGTTGAGCCAGCGAAGTAAGTACAACTAAAAATATCAATTCTATCCAAACACCACCCTATTATCATTTTCGGCGTAAGCAAAGCATTCGGCGAGTAGTAGTGGCGCTGCTTCTCGATCGAGGGGTCCTGGGTTCGAATCCCAGTCGGGGCAAATATTTGTGTAAAAAGCAGATGTTTGTTCTCGGGTCATGGGTGTTTGTGTCTGTCTTTATGTATGTTCCAAGGGACACACGACACAAGGGAAAACGTTAGTGTGGGCCTTTGAGCGTGTAGCGTTTTATTTATTTATTTTTATTTATGTGGTTTTAGAACCATTAAATGCCCCTTTTGACTTTACATTCTTAGGGTCGAACGTAATTGAAAAGATAAAATAAGAAAAATTATTTTGATCCTGCAAACAAAGCAGATATATTCTTAGAAAAATCAATAAACAATATTTTACTCGAATTCGAGCACGAAAGTGTGCGGTCGATTCTATTATATCCATCATTATTTTAAAAAACGTGCTTTATTTGCGAAAGTGGTGAGCAAATAGAAGACAGACACTATTGCAGGTCTAACGCTATCGGGTTCAATAGTCGCCTGCGCGTGCGCCGGCTAACGAACGCGATGCGCGGCTCGTGATAAACTGCTGACCGTCAACTTGGCAAGGCTTAAGGACAAAAACATTCAATACCAACACAACTTTGTTTTAGTAGGCTATAAAATTTACTTCAGATTTCACGCTCTTCGTAATTACGCCTCGAAAAGCATATTGCTGTAAACATGCACCCACGGTAAATAACCCATAACACACAAGTCTGGTAAAGAATACAATTCAAATTAGTCAATCAAAATTTCTTTTATTTCCCAAACTACATCATACAATTACGTTAATTTATTTACACAGTCAGTATAACATAGGTGGTATTACACTTCAAAAAAATTAATTTACCAATTAACTTTTTCCGTAAAGCACCTAGCAACATACAATATAAGTATAGAAAAATAGAGTTTTTAGTATCTTACAATAAGGTATTTAACTATTAAGTCGTATATCTTATAGATGAAATAAAAGAACAAGAGCGAATCCATTCTTAATTTTTTTAAACATGAAATTAAAGGTAGTACAGCCAAGTTAACGAGCACAAAATCCTTGCATTTCAAAGTGCATACCGCGACACTCGCCCTGTGTCTATGTAAATGCTTAGATATCCTATTGCGATTTACTCTACAAATATTAATGAACTGCCAGTACTACCACGGGCATGGCTTTGTAAAGGAACTTGTATGCTATTTATGAAAAAGATTCTTGCAAAAAAGTAATTTGAATTACATTTTCAAAATAAGCAGTGATGAAAATCGAGTAGTCACAACCAATGACTAAGAAACTCTACTGACGTCAAAAAATGTTCTAACTCATGGGTCACAACACTCAACATTTATTATTACTATTATGTCGGACAAAATGATTCAAGAAGTGGTTTTATGTGTATATTATTAAACATGAGAAAGTCCTTGGTGAACCCAGAAAGTCCGCGGTGAACTCAGAGTGGTTCGCTAGTTAAAAATTTCAACTAAGGACCTTGTAGTGAAACGCCGAGTGCCGTTGGATGAATGCCTGTTTATTCGATACGCCGGCCGTATTTATAGTTTGGCCGTGGCGGTTTTATGTAGCTACCCTACAACCTTCAGAAACCTCACATAATAAAAAAGTGAGTCGTCTCCTTCTTCTTCCTAGCGCTTGGTCCCATTTTTCATTCAGGGTATGCTTGACCGTGATCCAGAATTTGGCAGTTCAAGTTATTACAGTGGAGCGACTGCCATCTGACCTCCGTGACTCGGCTAACAGAGGGACCTGACCGGATCGAATCATGGTTACACATTCAGTCTCCTGAATGTGCAGGTTTCCTCACGATGTTTTCCCTCACTGTAAGAGCATCGAGCATCGGTTAGTGTCCAACTAATGTACATAACTCCGAAAACGAGTCATTGGTACATGGCGGCACTGAGGATCGAACTCGGTACCTCCCGCTTACGATTCCGACCCGCTAGTCGTTAGACCACCGACGCTCTCATTATAGGAAATTGAGTATTAAGGATTAAGGTGACTTACAGTAATTTTAGAATCTCGATTTAGAGGAATTTATACTCGATTTTAGCAAAAACCTGATTTAACGTCTTTCACACCATCAATTAAGGTTAAATCTTAATAATGTTTGATATACATTGTAAAACCTCAAAGTTAAGTTGAAGAGCTAAATATAGGGTAGGTTCAAGTAGGTCATTACTAAAAACACTTTTCTGTTAAATTTAGTAAGTATTGTTAACTTGTAAAGTTAGTTGCTGTTAAAGCTGTTACCGTAAGAAGTGAAGCATAAAATGATTTCCTCCGATTATCGTTGTTCCCAACACACAACCGTCAATTGGATGACATAAAAACGCAATAAAACATAATTTCCATTTTGCGGTTTCCTCCAAGACTGGCCTTAGGGTAAACTTAGACAGTTTTCAAGTGGTTTTGCTAGAAGAAAATACCTCTATGATGATACTTTTTGAGTCTACGAATTCTCCCATGAAACTGTCAATTTTTGCACTTCTAAATCGATGAAGATTTTTTTTAAAGTTATGAATTATAAACAGAAACCAAGTGTTCGGTGTAACCGAACACCTCATTTCCTTACGTAATTATGTTCTTACACGCGGTTCCCGCCGCGCTTTACATATTTAGTGCATTTTTAGCATCCAACGAGCTAGGTGCATTCACACATTATATTTAGTTTGGGTGATTTGAAATCGCGAATAAATAACATTAACATAACAAAGTGATTTTACATTTAACCAACCGCAACCTCCCCCAACACCAAGAATGTTTTACAAAAAACAAAAGTAAATGTCTAAATATAAAAATTATAAAAAAACTGTTTTTTTTAAGATTAAAATTGCATTAAAGATCATTAATAAAAAATCTTTTATAAAAATTATTTTAAGCAGTTGCTGGACGCTTTGGTATAAATGACTCCCAAAATGTATTCCACGGTAAAGGAAGCAAATATCAGATTGACAGAAATTCCATACTAATTAGGGGTCGCATCGCAACCCATATTTTTTTAAAATATAAAATTGCAGGTCCTGACTCACTGACTCATCAACGCGCAGCCCAAACCCTTGGACCTAAAAAGCTGATTTTCGGCCCAAAGGTTCTTTTTATAACCGAGACAAGGAATAAGGAAGGATTTTACGAAATTCCCACGGTAACGAAGATCCTTTAGCTAACTAACCTTATAAATATCATTCCCACAAAATCAAACGTAGAACTAATCCCTTCAACTAGATCCTAGAAAAAATCTAGCTAGAGCTACAAAGTGGGTACTAAAACAATGTGAGAACACTATTTACGACTGTGAACTGACGCTAGTGAGGTTTTTTCATGGCTTTACAATGTACGAGGTCCATAAATAACACTTAACAAAAGAGCACATACTTTACACGGAGTATATCAACAATTTACAACACAAGTACTAATTTTAATAGATATACCTATTAAAATTAGTAACCTTGTGTTGTAAACTGTTCATTAAGATAAAGGACCAAAAAAACGTGTGACGTCGTTTATATCTGCATGTAATTTGGATTTTTGACGATTTTCTTGCTGTCTCGCTACCCGAGCAGGTTTGTGCGCACTGCGCTGCGCAGGGATACTTGCAACTTTTCGGCGAAATGCCAAGTTTTATTTTAAAAAATGTGCGTTTGACACACAGAAAAGGATATAATATTTAATTTATATTATAGTTTTTATATCAAAATAATACACGGGAATGTAGTCACGAACAGAAAGCAAGTACAAACATCTTACTTTACTATGAACACAAAAGTTTAAAAGTTCTAGCCAATAAGAAACGCTAATTAAAATGAGTGCAGAAAATGAATCGCCATCTTTTTGTCGATCTTGTAATCGTTCGTAAATATTCATAGCTATTTGTTTTAGCGATAATAAATTCACTCTCACGTGGATCGGGAGCTAAATGATTGTAAATAATTCATTGGACAATCCCTTAGAGCCGCTTAATTATAGACTGGTGCGAGACGTCAGAGGTAAATGTGGCTGTGCACTTACTGATACCGCAGAAAGGAAAATTGGAGGTACAGAAAGTTCACCCATACTAATATGTATAACGAAAGAATAACAAGTACTGGTATTTAATGAGGAAGGTGATTTTTTTCTTAATATTTTAATTTAATGATTTAACGTTTAAGCCTTTAAGGATCATTAAACACCAGTTAGATTAACTTTATTTTGTTTAGTAAATTTTTTATCATTTTTTAAAGTTCAGCGTTCCGCCTGATCGCACTTTAAAGGCTTTTTGTAAAATGTTCCCTTGCCTTATTTTAAAATTTTAATTAATTAACATAGTGCGAAGAGTATAATCAGCCACTGTGTCTAGCTTTTGTGGACTACGAGAAAAGTCCTGCTTCACAGCCTTAACGCTGCCTCAAGACGTGTCGGCCTTGGGATGAACCTGGACAATACCAAGGTCATGTTCAATGATCATATCATGCCCAGGCCGATCTCTGTTGACGGTGTTACGCTCGAAGTTGTCAGGAATACATATACCTCGGGCAAGCGTTGCAGTTAGGTAGAGACAACTTCGAGTAGGAAATCACCAGAAGAGTGCAGCTTGGCTGGGCAGCATTTGGGAAGCTGCGTCATATCTTTTCGTCACCTTTCCCGCAGTGTCTAAAGACCAAGGTCTTTAATCAATGCGTCCTACTAGTCATGACCTACGGAGACGAAACTTGGATAGAAGGGATAGAATCCGAAACGAGGTCATCCGACAGAAAACCGGAGCGGTGGATACTATCCAAAAGTGTAGCAAGCTGAAGTGGCATTGGGCTGGCCATGTCTGTCGCAGAACCGACGAGCGCTAAAGTAGACAGGTTCTCGAATGTAGACCACGTCTTGGCAAACGTAGTGTAGGACGCCCCCCATCCAGATGACCTAAAGAAGATAGCGGATAGTGGCTGGATGAAAAAAGTGGAGGATCGTGCAAAGTGGCGCACCTTGGGGGAGGCCTATGTTCAGCAGTGGACTGCAATAGGCTGATATGAAAACATTTTAAATATGAAATTAACTCTGTCTGTTATATTTTCATGCCTAAACTACCCGCTACTTTCGATGGAATGTGTGAATGTAGTGGAAAGTACAAGAATGGACAATGGACACAGGCTACATTCGGGAGTACGATATAACAGAATACCACGCAATACTGAAAATAATACAGAGGTTTCCCCTTGCCTTCTGCATCAGACTTCAGGAGAGGGTTATACTCCAAAGAACGTTGTTACCTCTTCTAACTAGTTTCTAGTCAGGTATATTACATTAAGCACGACCTAAGAGAATATGTTTCTACGTACACCTGTGCTATTAGTAGTAAATATTCAAAAATATTAGTAGTAACATAAAACAGTATATCCATCCTTACACCTCTAAGCTCACCACCTACTAATTACAAAAACAGTAGCCGAGAACACCAAATTAATACCTTCGCGTAATCTGAGGCTATTGAAAAAGCATTTATTGCTTGATGTGTTTATTAAATTGTCGTAAATTAAATAAGACTTATTGACAGTATGGTGTTCTCTTTAATATCGATTTTAGTTTAAACTATAGTTGAGATGACGTATATCGTATAAATACTGGAAATCGAACCTGCAGTAGCTTATGTGGTGTATCATTTTTTGACAAAAACCCTTAGGTATTTGTGATAAGATTCCCAGACGCCATTGATTAGAGGAAAAACCGCCCAGGTTGTAACCATTTTAAAAATGCTAGCCAATTTTATATCTTCTTCATAAAGCGAACCTTCTGGCAAAAAGGTTTGGGACGGGCTTTGATGAGTTAGGGAGTAAGAGAATTTTATGTGTTATTCTTCAAATTGAGTAAATACGTCGTTTTTTTTTATGTGTTATTCTTCAAATTGAGTAAAAACAGACTTTGATTTAACTTATGAAAATGAATCGCTAAATGTGATGCTAAGTACAAAACTCAAGAATTGCTGGACCTATTTCGCTATTTCTTTAAATTATATTTTTAACTGTCAAGACAAGGTCCATAGAAAATAAAATCCCACGGGAACAAAGTCACTGGCAGAAATGCAAGCCAAATTCCTCAAACAGAAAGATATTTAAGTTATGTACCTATTGTAAGTTACTTAAATAAACAAATGTAAACATTTTCAAAGAATCGACAAGACTAAACCCATTAGAATAGTTTGACAGAAAGACTCCGAAGCAGGTGTACTACAAATGACACCGCATCCGCAGAGGAGCCATCCTTAGGCTATAAACCCCAGGTAATTGCACACTTCCCATCATCCTAGCAATACCTAATTAACCAAACGAATAGACCCGTAAATGTCTTGTCATAAAATTTCTTCTTCCGCGTCGAATTGCTTCAATCCAAGTTTTTATAGCTAGATTGCGTGGAATCTGGAATCTTTCCGAGCTGGACTGGGAGTAAAGGAAAAACTTAGAATGTGCCAGCTACCTACTCTTCCAAGCAGATCGAGTATGATGGCGATAGCGCGCGTAATGCGCCACAGTCCTATGTCAAAATATCAACATTGACAACGTCAGAGGGCGAGCAAGTCTTCACCATCGTGCTCGAGCTGCAGGTGTACAGTAAAAGTCTGTAAGTGGAATATGAGGGTTTTGCTGTAAAATGGGCTAAAGGCTGATCAGCTCTCACCATTATACTACTTGTTCCATCTGGTAACTCTCACAATTTGTATCAAACGTGGTATTAAGTAGTTCGATAGAACCACTGAAGAACTGCCTACCCCGTTAGGGATTATAGGCGTGAGCAAATGTATGTATGTATTGCGTGGAAGGTCCCGAGGGAATGCAATGTTTTGCGGATGGTAAAAAGTAGCCTGCTCTTGTCCTGTCTTTCAACTTCCACTAGCGAGCGTAAAAAGTCGCGTCAAACAGTTATGTTAGCAACACAAAAACATTTTACAAACGTTCCCATTGATGTATTTACTCTAGTAGCGTAGGAATAATTTTTCACAGTACCACGGCGGACTTTGTTGATGTCATTTGTTTGATATCAATAACTTGCGTTTCTTACAGCAGACCTAAAATCTAGTTTGGTTTTTTTAAACAATAAAAAAAAAACAGGTTAGGTACATTGTTTATAATAATACTCATAATTATAGTTTAACAATAATTACTTAATTTAATATTATATTATATGTATTCATTTATTAAATGTCATATTGAAATTATTGAAATTAAAAATAAAATATTAAAATGTCATATCATATTATATTAAATTTAGTAAGGATATTTTACGTTGTACAATAATCACGTTTGTGGTAAAGTTATTTAAGATTTATAAATCCCAAACAACCTAGCTAGTGAGTAAATTATAGTTAAAGATTAGTTCACGCCACTGCTCCCAGGAATAGAAAAGAATAACAAGAACTGGTATAGAAAACTAGATTTCCAGCTTAGAACGATTAGCCGGGAGGGGCATTGTTGATATGCTATCAGCTGATCCGCAGCAGTCCGCAATGGTAGCGCGTACTGTGCGCATGCGCGCCGCGCTCGTCCGCGTCCGCGCATCTTGCCGCGCAACGTAAAATACAAATGAAGTTACGCAGATGGCTTCGTAAAATGCCGGGAAGTAGAGCCAAATACGTGCGCGTGACGAAGTTTTTGCTAGCGGCTGTGACAGTTTTCTGCGTGAGTTGGATCGTGTGTCTCAACGAGTGGCATAGCGTCCGGTGGCGTCACAGGAGTCCCCGGGCCTCCACCATGAGGACTATCGTCGGGTACTCGGAAGGCAAGCAGGCTGAGATGGACAGACCTTCGCCAGTGACCTGCGATAGGATCCCTGCCATGCCTACAGTGCCGTTGTTTGTTAGTATTCCATTATTTCTATTTACATAATTTTTCGGAAATTTTATCCGCTTTGGAAACCTGAAATCCTACTGCAAAGGATTACCAAAGAAGAAGGAAATGCAGTCAATTTTTGGGTTTTTTTGAGAAATTATTAGCTTTATTTACAGCTTACACACAAATTATTACAGAATTATACATAAGTAAATACATACGTAAGTACACGCCTATATTCCACTGGGGACGACAGAGACTACAGATTGCTAATAAGTTAAATTCAAGTAAGTCTTATTTTGTAAACCAGATTTCAGAATGTAACTTTGAATTTTATTTCAAACTAACTTTCCATCCGCGGCTCGCCCGCGTGGACTACAGGTTATATCGTGCCCAACTGTGGGATAAAATGTAGCCTATGTCCTTTTTCAGGCTCTAATGTATCTGTGTACCAAATTTCATCAAAATCGGTTCAGTAGTTTAGGCGTGAAAGACGGACAGACAGACAGAGTTACTTTCGCATTTATAATAATATAAAGTAAGGATAGTAAGGATAAGGATAATGACTCAATAGTGATGCATTAAATATAAAAATATAAATACCTGTAAGTAACTGTTTCTGCATATTAAATCCAAACCGTTTTCGCTTCAACACTTAAATTTTTTCAACTAATTGAGGTGTTAAATATGCACCAGCTTTATACCATTGAACCCATTATCAAAACTTGTTTTGTATTATTTAAGTTATAACAAACCGAAGACCCATCAAAATGTTAATACTCATAAAAAAAATTAAAGTCTGCTCAGACCTCGTACGCAAAGTTGGCAAAGTTTTTTTTAAAACAAACAATGACTATTTTACATACAAATTGTTACAGCGAACGAGAATATAAACGTCGTAAGGTCTATTCTTTATGTAAATTAAAACATTCTTATATAATAGCGGAATAATTTCTGCAAATTGCCTAAAATATTATTCAAATGTTTGGTGCTTGCGGCCATAGAAAATATTTTTTTAATGCTTGCGGCTATAGAGATACAAGAAATTAAAACGCGTATCGAATTGATTAATGGCTTAAATAATTAAATGTTTCTAATATCCATCAAATCTTCTAAAGATATTCCGCTATACAATAAAAGTTTTTGAATATTGTAGTCCTTAAGTTATTATTTATAACCACGTTGGCATTCAACGGTTAGAGAAAAATTTACATCAAAGGAGACTAATGAGTAATAAATAATCAAGGATCAAGTTTGGCAACTATAAGTGTAATAAATTCTAAAAATTGTATGTACTATATTTGTGTCTATAACTTAGTTCATGTTACAATATACATTTTACTCTAAGAGGCCAGTACCGGAAAGCACGGTTTTTTTTAATACGGTCTTTTATTATTATTTTTAGATAACACGTTTCCCCTGACAGTAATCAGAGACCTGCTCAGTGCTCAGCTAATATTTAGTTAGACCTTTAGCTGCATGAGTATGGTAAGTTTAATAATAATACTTTGAAATGTTATTATAAATACAAAATAAATATTTGGACACAGCGCTATCTAAAACCTAAAGTCCTACCTACCCTTTCAGAGGTTGAATTCTTGAGCACATGTCCAACCGATCTCCAAGGAATCTGTGCTTGTACTTCAATGCAAATGTAGACTAGGTAGTTATAGGTACAATGGAGAACACTGACTTAGAACGAGGTATTGTCAACCGGTTTTGGTTCCTTCCTGCTGTACGCAAAATACAAAGTACACTCTAAGACACAGACTTATATACATTTTAGATCTAATCTAAAATGTATGTACGTTTTATAAAGGATAAAGATGTATTGTCTCAGGTGCACTTACTATGTTCTTCTTAGGCTGAAAGTACAAGTAGATTTAGCCTCGAAAGAAAGTTTCATTATAAAACGATTAATGTAAACAACAATTATTAACTTTAAAATATGTGTGTGGAGGCAAATCGTCTTAGTTAAAAAAGTATTGAAACTACTCTAAAATCAATGTTTACACTTCAAGCAGTGAAATCAATGGTTTCTCAATGTGTTATGAAAAGTGTTTTGCCATCTATGAAAAACGCAGAATTATTAAATAAAAACTAAATCATATTTTTTATTTTAAAATGGAGCGCGTTGATGTCTTTTACTAGCAGTGGCGTAGTTGATTATATTTCAATGATAAAAGATTGCATTTTTTAGTTTAAAAAATTGCTTTCTTTTAGTTTATGGCCTTTTTCTTTACTTTTGTACCAGGTACTATTTGGGTCAACTCACTTTATTTAATTTTTTCATAACTTTTTAACCAGATTTTTTGTGTTGATTGTAAGGCCACCTTTATTATAGAAAATTAGAGAATGTTATATCTACTTAATACTTTACTCAAGCAGGAAACTAATCGTTACCTCGTTCATGACTCTGTTTTCTCAAATATTGTTATGTTCCTGTCTGAAGTAGAACTTTAAAATTGTTTTGTTATACACATCAATTATAGACCAAAGTTACTTTATTGTAAAGATAGCCCTTATCAACTACATTTATAAATTTTCTTTATTTCGATGCCTTTGAACCTTTGTTTCAAACCTTTTAAGTATATCTTAATTGGACCTTAGCTCTAGCTAGACAACCATTTACGCCCGCTAGACTGTTTTTGTCACACTCTTGGTTTACCTCAGACTCAGATCTAGCTCTTGTCTTCAGTCTATAAGATTTATTACTTAGAGAGAACGTTAGTAAAGTGGCGAGAGGCTGTCAGCCTTTCTTCCACAATACAGCGAAACTCTCACATCCCAATTACAGTCTCTTATAGTTAGCCTGGTGTCTGGTGTCTGGTGCCACAGATAGGGGCTTGCCATGGTTAAATGGTAAAACCCTGGAAGATATAGACTTTGCGGACGATCTCTGCCTACTCGCTACTTCACGAGAACACCTCCAGTCCAAGGCCGACGATCTTGCCAATGCTGCTGCTGAAGAGGGCCTGCGCATAAACGGTAATAAAACGAAAGACATGCGCCTTAATACCAATGATACAGCGCCTATCTATATAAACGGCAAAGCAGTCGAAATTGTGAAGCGCTTTACCTACCTAGGGAGCATTGTAGACCCTATAGGAGGTACAGAAGCTGATGTAGAAGCACGTATCAACAAGGCAAGACCCGCATACGCACAGCTTAAACCCGTTTGGACGTCATCAATAATCACACAACGAACAAAAATAAGAATATTCAACTCGAACGTCAAGTCAGTCCTTCTGTACGGGTGCGAGACATGGCTCGTCAAGAATGACGTCACCAGCAAACTTCAGGTGTTCGTGAACAAATGTTTACGCCGCATCCTGGGAATCTGTTGGCCACGAACCATCCCTAATGCAAGACTGTGGGAGCTAACTGACCAAAAACCAATGAGCAAGGAGATTCTTATAAGAAAATGGCGCTGGATTGGGCACGTCTTGAGGAGACCAAAAAACCATCTGTCTAAACAAAGCCTTATATAGCAATCTTGTGGTACAAGAAAGCCAGGCCATCCCCGTATCACCTGGAGACGGTCAGTTGATAAAGAGGCTGCATCAACTGGTCTCGGTTGGAAAGACATCGAAGCTGCCGCCCAAAACAGAGAAGAGTGGAAATCCTTTCTGAGAGCCCTATGTCCCTGATGAGGGATAACAGGATTACATGATGATGATAGTTAGCCTGGGAAGAGTTGGCGCTGGCACATTCTAAGTTTACCTATCACTCTCAATCCAGCGTGAAAGTCCAATAATTTTGATGAAATATGGAACGAAGAACTATTTTTGTAGCCCATTTCAGTCTCTTAATCTTTTGTTTTCGAAAAATTGCGAAACACGTGGCCGTTTATTTGCTTAAGGTATATATATCTTGATGAAGCTTCGAGTCAAAATGTCAAAAAAAAAATGTTTTTTTCCATACAAACTTCGGACCTCCGTTTCACCCCTTTAGAGGGTGAGTTTCAAAAAATCCTTTCTTAGTGCTCCCCTAAACCTTATTAGAAACCTACGTGCTAAATTTGGAATCTCTAGACCCAGCGGTTTGGGCTGTGCGTTGATATGTCAGTCAGTCAATCAGTTTCTTCTTTTATATATTTAGATAGATTTTCCAAGGCGGGTAAGAGGCTATGTAACTACTTTAGTCATGTTTTTAACCCCTGACAAAAAAATATGTGTATCTGTGTGTGTATATGTATAAGTGTGTCTATCTGGACTTGTTATGTTTGAAAGCTGACGGAATCGAGATGGTTCTTAAATATATTGGATCAATGAATGTCGGGTTTTGCTGTATCGTCTGTGAAACCTCTCAGAATTCTTGTCGAACGAGGCATCAAGTGGTTCTTGATGCTGTACCTACCCCGTACGGGATTACATGCATGAGCGTATGTATGTATGGATGACGGGGGTGATATTTTTAAAAAATTTAGAGTTATTGTAAGTTAAACATCAGTATTTTTTTAGCCTAACTACAAAGCCTGCAGCTAGAGTGGTTTAGTCGGTAGTGGTTAGATGGCAGTGTATTCGTTTAATCGGATTATAAATTACGCATGCGTCCCGGCAATTATGTAACATGTTTCATAACGCGGTGTCATCTGCGAACGAATATAGTGACGGGGTACTCAGAATAAAAAGGTTAGATACCCTTGCAAACTCAGAATTAAAAAATTTGCTGGTTTGCCTTTGTATGGAAAGACTAAAATATTTTTAAGGATTTCATATAGGTTTCTTGGGGAAAGTAGTTCAGTTTCATGGGGATATTCAAGTTTCACTAACCGTAAGTAATTTAAAGGGGTGTTATATTAAGTCAACCAATATGAATTCTATTAAGTCACTTAAATCAGTCAGTAAATGTCTTTCTGGAATTTGGGTCATCTTATATATAAAATTAGAGGTCTTAATTCACTGACTCATCAACGCCCAGCCTAAACCCTTAGCCCTAGAAAACTGAAATTTGCCAAAAAGGTGTCTTTTAAGAAGTAGGCAAGCAAGGATTTTTCGAAATTCAACCCCTAAGGGGATAAAATGGGGGATTAAAGTTTGTTTGGAGAAAACAATTTTTTGGACATTTTGACTCGAAACTTCGTCAAAATATATCTTAAGCAAATAAACGGACACGTGCTTCGCGATTTACCGAAAATCAAAAAAATTAAACAGATGAGTTCTTTGCGCGAGCAGAGCCGCGGGAAAGAGCTAGTATCCTATATAATCAGCTGTTTCTTAATGCTCAAAACAGTTGTAACTATAACTACAAATAAAAAATGACAACATACACGGATGCTCCATATCTTTTCACAGTCTATGAAGAGAGGGACTGTTTCCATGAATTATCCTGGCGGTTATGTTATGACCGGTACCTGTATTATTGCGCAGTAACAAGTAATGCCATATGTCCTTTATCATTAGTAATTATTATCAGCGTTAGAAGTACAGAATGTAGTAGGCAGTTGCAGACTAGGATAAAAAATACGGGTTCATTGGAAAATTATACATTCCTCTGCGTGGGAAAAAAGTGTGAGGGTTTTTTTTTTTCTTAATTCCTCTCAATAAGTTAAACAATTCTTTTACAGAAAACGTAGATAAGTCTTTTCATTTCTCATACTCGGAAAGTAGTGTTATTTTGATCTGATTATTGGGTGGAAAATGCTTTTCTTTCTCATACAAATTACTTTCCACCTAAGGGCCGGAATGAACTTTAAAAATAGAACTGCTGTCAGCTGTGAAGAGTTTTATGTAAAAACAAAACTAATTCAAAAAAATGCTGCGGCCATGTGAGTTTCTAAACAGCCAGTGTGAACTTAGCGCAAACTTCTTTGAGCGGAATAAGCCGCAACAATTACGCAGTGAGTTCCATATTTAAAAAGTCGACATAAATTGGCGGGATACTAATCTGTTATGTATCTGTGACGGAATTTAAAAAAATAGGTACTACTAATATTATTATATATTATCAATAAATAGTTTAGATAAACATCTAGTTTTATTTTCCTCATATTCGAAATGAAAAGTAGAGTGTTTAACACGGGTAAAAGAATCAATTCCTACTCGGACTATAGTCTAAACACCTCGGGAATTGATTCTTTCCACCCTAGTTTAACAATCTACTGTTCCTTTAAATCGTAAAATTAATAAATTTTATATTATTCGCCTGTACATATAAGGTGACTTTAATTTAGTCAGCAAAAATTGAGGTTGAGGATAAGCCCATGAACTAACCAACTTTCTCCAAGGAACATAGAACTAAATATAAAAAAATGTCGCCTCTTCATACAACTTGTACAATCAGTTGATTTCTCTTGGTACGGCAAGTCGAAAATATTTTTTGAAATTTTCAGATATATTTCTTGGTAAAAGTTTTATAGAGAGGACTACCTCTAAAGTTTCGCTAACTAAGGTCACCCCATATACAGGGCTTTAGGTATCTCTCTTTCAACCTCTTGGGTGGTTAATCAGTCCATGAAACTGAACAACTTCCCCAAAGAACATAGGTCAAAATACGAAAAAAAAATTTTGAGTGCCCATACAAACTTTGTCAGTATATAGCGCATTTTGTATGGGAGATTAAATTTTTTTTCGTATTTTGACCTATGTTCCTTGGGTAAGTTGTTCAGTTTCATGGACTGATTAACCACCCAAGAGGTTGAAAGAGATATACCTAAAGCCCTGTATATGGGGTGACATTAAGTTAGTTAGCAAAACTTTAGTTTTTTATGGGAGATCAAAATTTTTATTTCTTATTTTGACCTATGTTCCTTAGGGAAGTTGTTCAGTTTCATGGACTGATGACCCGAGAGGTTGAAAGAGATATACCTAAAGCCCTGTATACGAGAGCGAAAAAGTAGTAAATTCTTTAAGCTTCACTGGGTCACATCTAAGACCACTGGTTTAGAAAAACAACGCACTAGTCAACCACTAGATTAAAATCTTTGTATCATTTGAATCATATATACACGTGCGGTTAAATCAAAATAGAACACGTCTGTACAAAATGTATATTTAATTTGGCAAAAACGTCCTAATAGCTCATAATTTGGTAGATTTGTAGCGGAAATGTGATTTACGAGTGTTTTGCCCCGCTATAAAGCTTCACTTGTTAAATTGGTCGCTGATGGGGCCTTCCATATACTACCTTATCTATCCATTAATTAACAGACAGGCGTGAATATGAAAAAAAAATAAGTTGGACGGAGAAGAAAACAAATGAAAAAGTATTGAAATTAGTGTTGAGAACGACAGAGGACAGATGATTGGGTGGGTATTTAATACGATACGATCACTTTATAAAAAACATCGGAGAGGGAAAATTGAAGGAAAGAGAGGTATGGGTAGGCGGAGGTGGAGTTATTTCAAGCTAATAAAAGTGATGGTTGAGGTCGTCTCGTATTCAGAGGTCAAATCATTAGCGGAAGATATGTGGCGTTTACTCCACCGAGAAGAGCGCGACTCTTTTTAAAAATAAGAACAAACAGGCACATGCAGTTATATTTTACTGCATCTTATCGAATAGGTGTAGAGTTAAAAGTATTAATTTGACTTATTTTCACAACTTTGACTTATTTCAAGTAACATCCTAAATGTGAGTTTTAAATATATTAAAATGGGTTCTTAACACGATTTTTATTTTTAATTAATATTCGTGTTCGGACCCTTTTTCATATATTTTAAGTTTATGGTCTTATGTCTTGGTTGAAGCTAAAGGTTTAATGTCTTGTAATATTCTGTGAAATAAAGCTTTTTTTGACTTTGCCTTTATTATGCTGTGACACAGCCAAGAGCACGATCACCTTGGCAATTTTGCACGTATCTTAACACACTAAAGTTGCATTTGATATGCTTGACATGCTGCTGACTGTACTAAAAGTGGTACAAATGAAAGATAACCTTTTGAGAAGTGTTATTTTCGAGATGATTTCTTATGGTCGTTCACTGTGATTAAATTCTTGCAAAAAAAGCACAGAAAAGAACTCAATACGTGACGCCACAGTTTATGAACACCTTCTAAAATATCCTTGCGATAATGACAGTGGATCAAGCTCTCAAATTGTAATATTGCTATTATAGGGGTCCGATATTTGGATCGTGTGAATAATTCCGCGTGCGAACACCAGCACTCGTATCATTATCGTCATTATTTTTTTTACAACTCGCCCATTCATCAGTCTGACAAAAAACAGAACCACGATCGAACCAATAGCGATATCATAATTAGCTGTGGGGCCGTAAATAAATAAAAATAGGTAGCGTTAAAGAATTTATGCTAATTGCCATTGTATTCAATTTTGTTGGCGAAACGTTTTATAGTTATTTAATCACCTTCGTAACTATGAAGTGGAGGTAACTACAAACGGAAGAGTTTCAGCTCGTTGTCGACTGTCCCCATGAAACTGAAAAAATTCCCTGTGGAACCTAAATGAAATTATAAAAAAAAAGATTTCCCATACACAGGCTGACCGCACAAATTGAATGGAGAGGGGTTCGCGTTGTATTTTTTTTTCATGTTTTACTTGGAAAAAGTTGTTCTTTTTTTTATTATAAAATTGTTTAACTCTTGACCTCAATCTTGACCATAAAGCCAAAGATGAGGTTGACGATGGAGCGAGTTAACCCAGAAAATGCCTATAAAGGCACTGGTACTTCCACGCACCGACGGAACACAGCAAGCTGTTTTGCGTCGGACTTCGGTAGCAGGGTGGCCGTGAACCAGACGGCCCTTTACAGAGCCTACCACACCGCAAAATTAAGTGTCGTTGCCTGGCATTGCTTACTAGGGGGCAGGTCTCATTTGTGTTTCCTTAGTCGCCTCTTACGACACCCACGGAAAGACATGGGGTGGTGTTATTCTCAACCGATCACCACACGGTTAAGATGTTCAGTGTGTTCAATTTCGTGGGCTGATTCAAATCCTTAATTTTTGGTAGCTCATTTTAAGTCTCCCGATATATTTGGGACAGTTCTATAAATTTTAGTTTTACTACAGCCGTCAAACCAAGTTCGAAACCATTTGGCGGTTTAAAAATTCTTACAATCGGATTAGTCAATTTCGCCACACTCTTGATTAAATCTACATAATAACAAGAAGAAAAAGCGATTATGTCGGGGACAATATATATTTTTTTAAAATTTTAGAGCTATTATGACGGAATAATCAGTTAAATAATAAGTTAGAAGTAAATATAAGATCAATGACCATCTAGCCTTTATTTAAAAGCCTATTTACAGGTACTGAATTTAAAACTCTGTCCACTCCTATTAAACATCATTATTGTTAAGTGAAACATTGCCAAGTTCGCACAAAGCACCAAGTGCACTATAAATATAGTCCGGGGCTTGTTATAATATAATTGTAAACATACTTGCTTGTAATTATATGTAAATGCGACATCCGTATGGCATTTTCACAAATGATACATTAGTGCGGGGCTCACTTGTTTTTAATTAGATGCTTCTAACGACACACCTTTATATTTTTGCTAAAAATATTACAGCAATGTAATGTTCTATGAAATTATTAGACATAGCTGCGGTTATAAAGCTAAAGTTATCTTTCAGTAATACAAAGTTATACTATGCTATAATTTTTATGAACAAAATTTTTAAATCTTCAACGTACAGCCCAAGCCGCTGGGTCTAGAGATTTAAAATTTTGTGCGTAGGTTTCTTATGAGGTTTAGGAGAGCGCTAAGAAATGATTTTTCGAAACTCACCCTCTAAGAGGGTGAAACGGGGGTTCGAAGTTTGTGTGGAGAAAACAATTTTTTTTTCATATTTTGACTCAAAACTTCGTGAGGATATACTTTAAAGCAAATTGTAAATAAAGAAAAATTTCTATATTTTTCGAAAATAAAAAATTAAGAAAATGAAATGGGTGATAAAAAAGTTCTTTGCGCGAGCGAAGCCACGGGAAAAAGCTAGTTAGTTTATAAAAAGTTGTAATAACGATTAGCTGTTGCAACTTTTGTTTATCTTCTTTTAAATGTATTTGTGTACAGGAGAAATAAAAAACGTTTATGACTATTGTAACAAAGGTACAGCAAAAAAAAAGTATTGAAATGGGCAACAGATGAAATGAGCTATACTTTAGCTGTATTTATTTTACTGAAAATATTCGTTATAAAACAATTTGAGTAGTAGCTGTTCAATCAAATAAATTATTAATAAAAGGAAACTTGATAAAAATGGGCAATTTTAATAATATTAATTATTAATTGATGTGACGGGATACCTTACCCAAGTTCTCTAAAGTTTTCATATACTTAATATATCATGTTGCCTGATTTTTTAGTGTTCCATACCCAAAGGAAAAAAACGGGACCCTATTACTAAGACTCCGCTGTCCGTCCGTCCGTCCGTCTGTCCGTCTGTCACCAGGCTGTATCTCATGAACCGTGATAGTTAGACAGTTGAAATTTTCGCAGATGATTTATTTTTATGTGCTCTATAACAACAAATACTAAAAACCAGAATAAAATATATATTTAAGGGGGCTCCCATACAAAAAACGTAACTTTTTTGCTCGTTTTTATAGATAAGTCTGTCCGAGGCTGTATCTCATGAACCGTGATAGTTAGACAGTTTAAATTATGACAGATGATGTATTTTGGTTGCTGTTATAACAACAAATACTAAAAAGTAGAATAAATAAAATATTTAAGGGGGCTCCCATACAACAAACGTGATTTTTTTGCCGTTTTTATATAGATAATGGTTTTTATAGAGGCCGACTCGCACTTGCCCGTTTTATTAACTGAACACGTCAAGAAATAGAGCTAAATTGAGGTAAAGGGGCCAGTTAACTGTCAACATAATTATTTTGTTTGGGAACTTATTGTCATTCATTCTATCGTGTTGTACGTGACGTCACGTACAAATGTGTTGCTGTTGACCTTTTTTAACCACCGACAAAAACAGAGAGGCATTATAAGTTTGGCGTGTGTATCTGTGTGTCTGTGTATTTGTATGTCTGTGTATTTGAATGTCTGTGTATCTGTGTGTCTGTCTGTGGCATCGTAGCTCCTTAACAAATAGACCGATTTCGATACGGTTTTATTTGCTTGAAAACTGACGCAATCAAAATTGGTTCAGCCATTTAAAACTTATAAGCAATCAAATGGGGATGATACATCATATCAGCTTATTGCAGTCCACTGCTGAACGTAGGCCTCCCCCAAGGTGCGCCACTTTGCACGATCCTCCGCTGTTTTCATCCAGCCACTACCCGGCCGCTGGATGAAAACAGCGGATCATACAAAATTATTAATTTTATTATTATGTTAGAAACATCTCGAAAACCAGCGAAATACTTTTGTTTATTTCTCAACAGACCTACACTGCCCCATTTTATCTAATAGTTGGATGATAGTTGGGCGGATATTTAAAAAATTGTTCTTTGAGTGACAAAAGCATAAAAAATGTATCATGCTTAGGGGATACCATAGTGATTATTTTAAGATGTGGAGGCAAGTTGGATTTGACCACTATCGCATTTTAGAAGTCAAATTGTAATTTCTCCGTTTTATGTATTTTTATGAATCCAAATTGGAGGGATATTAAAAATGTACAAATGAAAACATATCTACACATCATCTGCTTTGCAATGACACCTTAATCATTAAAATCGGTTCAGTAGTTTAGGCAGGAGCTATTCCCAAAATAATAGAAATTTTATTAAAGTTGTAATTATATCCATTCTCGTACGAAGTCGTATGGGAACCCGTATTTTTTGGATAGAAGGATGAGTCTTGGCACACTTGTGTCTTAGGTGGACTAGTATGGCAAACGCCCGGGAGTTTGCCTCTATCACCCGATTTTGGGGGTTGTGTTGTGTTATGTCATATCAAAATAAAGATATTTCAAAAAAAACCTATTTGCCTCGTTCGATGTAAGCTTGAAATCGCTCCAAAAAGTTTTCACTAAGGGAGGAAGAATATTGTTTATTGCTTTCGGCCTTTACTACTTAATAGTCATTGCATTAAATATTCAAGAACCTATTAGTTTTATCGCTTTCAATCTGGTTTTGGCTTCCGTTTCGGATGCAATCAAATGTAGAAATTCAATATTATGGCCATTTTATTCGTTACTACAATTAATACCAGTATAACAGCAATAAAATTGGCTTTTATATATTTATTATTAAACCATTAAGTGCTAAAGAAGTACTTATAATATCTTGTATTTAATTTGTCGTAATGAGTTTACCTTTTACAATTAAAATTATAAGATTAATTAAATATAATGTCTTCGAAACATCTTTTTTATGCCATTTTCTTAGTACAATTTTTAATTTAGAATTTATTAGCTTTCAAGAATTTGGAAAAATTATGTAAGGTGCCAACTACCTCCATACCATATTTTACCAAAATCGATCTAGCCGTTTGAGCACGAAGAAGAAACAAACAAACACCACACTCATAACTTTCCCCTTTATAATATTAGTGTGACTTCATCAAATGATGCGATGCCTCAAAGGTGAGTAAAACGAATTAAATTTGACAAAAATATACAGAGTTTAAAAAGAAAAAAAATATGCAGTCTAATATTTACATAACAAAAGTGTAAAAGTTTATGTGAAACACTATTGTACCCACACAAATTTAATATACAACAAGATATACATATTATAGTAAACTAGCTTTCCACCCGCGGCTTCGCCCGCGTGAACTACAGGTTATATCGTGTCCAACTGTGGGATAAAATGTAGCCTATATCCTTTCCCGGGCTCTAATCTATCTCTGTAGCAATTTTCATAAAAATAGGTTCAGTAGTTTAGGCGTGAAAGACGGACAGACAGACAGACAGACAGACAGAGTTACTTTCGCATTTATAATATTAGCAAGGATGTAAGCACAATAAAGCAACCTTATAACTTCAATCAATATCTTGAAAAAAAAGAAGTTGAAAAAGGAAATTTCGGCATTATTACACCGTACTACTTAATGCCTAAAAGCATAACCTTTTACCTATTTATTTCGCTATACCAGTAATATTAAAGTAATCGTACGCCGCTGTCTCGGTGGGGTACGTCCCCTGTTTAAAAAATTGTTTATCTTTCATAAAAAACTTATTTCAAACAAATTTTAGATTTAAAAAAAAACTCATAGCCATAATTCAAACACCTGCATGCTTAACTGCGCTTAAATCTCAATACCTCGTACACATCCAATTTTTCTCAACAAAATTGATTCTAACCAGTCTTTGATGCAAATTATCACCCGCTTGTTCAGCCATGATTGGCTAAGTGTTGGCAAATCATACGCCAAGGTGCTATAGCCAGGCAGGCTGGGAGGTAAAAATAGTAAAACCAGTGAGTCTAGAGCGCGACGTCTAATCTCTTTGCCGACCGGCGCAGGAGTTTATAAATCAGAAAGACTTGCTCCTATTGTGAACGTATTTAACGCCATTTTCTTTTGCTTTTATTGTTAAATGAGAGTAGAGGGTGTTTTGTTGAGTTTGATACAAGAAGCTGTAGTGATACTGACCACAAAGACCACCACATATAAGACAAAGTTTATTTATTTAATGAAAATTGTGAAATAGCATTACGAAACTTTAAACTAAAACTGAAACTTTTTTCTATTGATACTTTACTTTTATGATGCAATACTGGGCGGGTATTCTACGAATCAATGGCGTCTCAATGGCTTTTATTTGTTTAGGTGGCATTTTACCCATAATAAAAGTAATTATACAGCCATACAAATTTTCCATAATCCAATAAAAGAGACATCTTATAACTTTTAAACTGCTAAACCAATATTAATTAAATATAGCTAACTATCATATGAATTAAGCTAGGTTTTAAACACAAAAAACCGCATCAAAATCGGTTCATCTGTTCAGGAGCTATGATGCGCCAGACAGACAGAGATATACAGAAACTTCCGTAAAACTTTGAAAAGCATTTAAATCGTCAACAAATTTTCATTGTTATTTGACAATAATCTACTGTAATTGACAATTATCTACGCCGCATAATCTACTATACTTGTACAACAAACATTCATCTCTCCAAAATGTAATTCTAAAACTAATTCTTATTCAAATATACAACATGCTAGGTTATGCAAAGTAAGCAAGATAGCCCCCACTGACGAGACTTTAAATCAATTACCTATAGGCTGTAGCCCTGCCTAGACTACTGCCAATGTACGCTGCAAAGTATCAACGAGTACACTATCGGAAAAACAGTCGAAAGCATTTCACTCGGAAACTCGTGTTCAAGACGGCGCAGGGGCAATGTAAAAAAAAAAATAATCGTTTATTTGCTCAATGCAGTTGATACAAAATACTTACATCTAGACCATAGGATATCTTAACTAATCTATCTTTTGAGTTTTTGAGCATCTAGTTAATTGATATCTATTGTTGATGTGCGTGGATTTTATTAATTAACGAAGTTTTCAACCACCAGCATCTTAGGTCCGCATTACAGAACGTGACTCAGACTGATCTATACTTAAGTAGCAGTTGTCTTTGTCATTTTGATAGTGAGAGAAAGAGATGATCAATACTTGAATAAGGAACAAGACTTGAGTTTCCCTCTGTAATACTGGCCTTAGAGAGTGGTTAGAACCGTTCATTGAAGTGTAGTTATTAAAAAGTTCGGAAATTAAGTATTAAATTAAGCGCAAACCAATCAAAGATGTAACTCGACACAAAGCGAGTGTTTCATAAATAGTGCCCCAGTTTTAACTCAATGTTTATCAATGTCAGCCAACTCAATGTTTCAAACTACCTAGTAGGTAACTTAGCATTCAGTTTTTAGAAATTCTGAATGTACTATGTACTATGAAGTATATTGTTTAAGATACTCGCGGTTATTTTCATTAGTTTTAAACATATTATAACGCGTTCTTACCACGATTTTTGTTTTAAATGAATACCCGATATTTCGGCGCTCTTGCAGTGACGCAATATGATTAGAAAAAAAAATCTCACTCTTAAATTTTCGATTGCTTTGTGAATTCGTCCCCTAGTACTTAGCAATGCCGCTATCAAATCTTTCCACTGGCATCCCGCATCCCTGCACTAGATATACTGACACGTTCTTGCATTTTACGAGTAGGTATTTGGAATTAGTCAATGTTAGATAAAGTTGATTCGCTCAGACTGCTCTAGGGGCACGGAATAAATAACACTATTTTTTTTTAAATATAACCCCTGTCATTTAACGCCTTACCACAAAAAATAAAACTAAAACTTGAAAAATGTTTAAGAATGGCTATATGGACATTGCATAGATAAAGGGATAAATTAAACAACAACAAAATGACACAAGTTAATCTAAGTGGTGTTTTGATGTTTTGTGGTAAAGCAGTTTTAAACTACAGCTGGCCGAGTACGATAGTGACAGCGCCGCGAAAAAACCGCGATCCTATGTCAAAATGTCAACATTGACAACGCCATAGGACGAGCAAGCCTTTGCGCGGGACCCTCGCGCAATCAAAGTGAAGTTTCAGCGTGAGCCGAGCGCGAGTTTGTCGTTATTGTGCTAGAGCTGCTGAACCATTTTCATCAAACACAGGACAGACAGAGTTTTTTTCGCATTTAAAATATTTATAATATATGTAGAGATTAGTCGGGATGTTTAACAAGTATACTTACTAAAAAAAGGTTTACCAAGTAAATCTTAAAAGTAATTAGCAATCACAAGTAAACGTTTTATTTCTCGCTTCAAATAATATACTCGTATTAAACCTGCCAGTTAGATAGCATTAAATATTATGCCATGATTACCTCTTAATTACGTTATGATTTTATGATTATTGATATACTTAACCATTATCATAAAATTGTTTTATTACGGCAAAATATGATTTATTTTATTAGTTTTTCTCATTCTTTGGCCTTTCAGTGGCCTTCGTCTACCTATTTATATGTCTAAATAAATGTTGCTAAGCGCAAAATCGAGAACTGCTGGACCAATTTAGCATTTTTTTTTGTTGTTTTTGTATTGCCCGGAGACGGTTTAAAAAAATTTTTGAAACCTACAGGGAAAATACCCACAGGAATGACGGAAAGCTAGTTTATAACATTTGGATCCAACTGAAATAGGCTTTTAACCTATAATTGTAGTAGGTTTGTGTATGAAATAACAGCATGACAATAAAAAATTCCGTTTTAATTTTCCTTGTATTTGATAATGAAGTTGTGAAATTATTTGTTCGGACAATCACAATGCATTTTGTGTTAGTAATCGACTTGGCCATTATGTCAGTGAGTAAAAAAAAATTAAAAAATTATAACATAATAAAAACAATTTTAAGACCCAATTTCACCATACTCTGTTAGTTATTTAACAGACGATTAGCTAACCCGAGATTTGACAATGTCATTTTCATACTTTTTGTTTGACGTTTTGTCTGATTAACTTCTTAATCGTGGATTAACTAACTGAGGCCCTTGTTCACCAAAAATAAAAATAGGTAAAAAAACTTTTTAAGTTAAACGGTTTTATGTTAAACTAGCTTCCCGCGCGGGACTTCGTTCCCGTGGGAATTCGGGAAAATCATGTACCCTATGTCCATCCCGGATAATGTAGGATTCTAATGGTGAAATAATTTTTCAAATCGGTCCAGTAGTTTCGGAGCCTATTCGATGCAAACAAACAAACAAACAATCAAATCTTTCCTCTTTATAATATGTATAGATATAGATAGATATAGAAGACATACATTGCAATTTTTAAGATAAATGTACTAAAAACCAAAAAATAATAAAATAGATACAGTCGTGGGAATTATAAACATATGCATAGGCTAGACCAGTCTTTCCCAACGTGGGCGATAACGCCCCCTTGTGGGCGCTGCAGGCCTAAAGGGGGGCGGTAAGAGACCCAGAAAAAAAAGGGGGCGTTGTGTAGGGCTTTGGGGTCGATTTATAATTTCATCTACCTAGCTAGGAAGACTCTTAGACACCGACTGAGCTCTCGACTCTCGACTACATCTTGTGAACATCAACTAATATTAATTAAGATATAGCTCAAACTCGGTTCGATATAATAGACCGCGGGCAATCATGTTTTAACAAGTTTTTGTTAAATAATCCGATTTGTACATTCCTGTATCAATCGGCTGGTTCTATAATACTTGTTCTTGCTTGTCGAGTACGATTGGGCGTCGAATGAGATAAACGAGTTTATGCACGTTTGTCTTATTCCTGTTGGTGCGTGCTGCTTATGCAATCCTATATAAACGACGTAAATTTATTTTATTTTCATTTGCGGTTTCGCGCATAATAGATAAGCAGTACTTCATTATAACACTTACGTATTTCTCAAAACAAAACAATGTCGGAAGTAAAAAAGAAGAGACGGCAATACTCTGCGGAATATATTAAATTCGGATTTATTGAAAATCCCACAAACCCGTCGTCGCCTTTGTGTCTTCTATGTCTAAAAACATTTTCGAACGAAGCAATGAAGCCTTCAAGACTGCAAGATCATTTGAATAAAATGCATCCAGATAAGAAAGACAAGAATGTAGCATATTTTCAAGACCTAGAGAAGAAGCATAATACTCAGCCAAGTGTATCAAAACTATTTTCGGCGGCTGCTAAGCAAGATGACGACGGACTTCGAGCTTCGTACAATATCTCTTTGTTAATTGCTCAAAAAGGCAAACCACACAACATCGGAGAAGAGTTAATTTTGCCAGCAATAAAGGAAGTAATAACTACTGTGCTTCATAAACCGGCCGCAGATATTATCCGAAAAATTCCTTTGAGTAATAATTCTGTGCAAAGACGAATTGATGAAATGGCTGAAAACATTGAAGAATCATTGTGCAATCATCTGAGGACTAGTCAATTCTCAATTCAGCTCGATGAGTCCACTTTACCAACTAATGAAGCGTTGTTGCTATCTTACGTGAGGTTTATTAAAGATGAGAAAATACGTGAAGAACTATTGTTTGCCAGAAATTTGGAGACAGATACAAAAGGCGAAACCATATTCAATACATTGGAAAAGTTTTGTGAAGAGAAAGAGATTCCTTTGAAAAATATTATATCAGTTGCTACGGATGGCGCTCCGGCTATGACAGGGCGCCATAAAGGCTTCATAGCGTACTTAAAAAATAAAATTCCAGATGTCCTTGCTATACATTGCGTTATTCATAGACAACATTTGGTTGCTAGAAACTTAAGTGAACGACTATTTCAATCACTGCAATATGTCATCAAAGCAGTCAATAAAATCCGTAGCAGCTCTTTGAATGATAGATTATTTCATCAGCTTTGTGTTACTAATGACGAAGATTTCAACCGTTTATTGCTTCATACTGAAGTTCGTTGGCTGTCAAGAGGCAATTGTCTGATTCGATTTTACAACCTGTTTGACTCTGTGATAGAGTTCTTGGAAACTAAAGATACAGAACTGCGCAACAAGCTCATAACATCAAAGAATGATATAGCTTACATGACAGACCTGTATAAATTGTTCAACGACATGAACCTCCAACTGCAAGGCGATGAACTAAATTTAATTAAAACAAAAAATGTCGTTGCTGCTTTCGCAGCCAAACTGCTTCTGCACAAAAAGAATATGGGCAGACGTGAGTTTCACAATTTTCCGAATTTATCAGTATCCTGCAGTAACGACGACTTGTTTGCCTACTGCCAACATTTGGAAAACCTCCACATTGACTTCACCGAACGATACCAGGACATTTTAAACTTGGAAATACCAGACTGGGTGTTAGATCCGTTTTCAAATGTCAACATAGCAATGTCACCTCAGCTGGAAGAAGAACTTATAGAATTGACAACAAACGAAGAAATAAAAATCAAGTTCAAAAATGGATATCAAGAATTTTGGCTTCAAAAACCGATCCTGCAATTGTACCCTGGATTGTGGTCAATTGTTCAACGATTCTTGATAGCATTCCCATCGTCATATTTGTGTGAACGTGGTTTTAGTGCTGTGGCAACGCTGCTTACTAAAAAGAGAAATCGTTTGCGTGTTACCGAACGTGGCGACTTGCGGCTGTTTTTGAGTAAATTGGAACCTGATATCAACAAACTTATTGAACAGCATCAGATTCAACCTTCACATTAGTTTTTATATAAGAATTGATTATGTTTGTTTTATTTTCAATAAAAGATACTCTGTCCGAATACTATAAAGTTGCGTTTCAATAATCAGTTATAAGTACTTAGCGGTTTTTAAGTATGTTTAAAAAGGGGGGCGTTAAAAAATAATTTATTCTTAAAGTGGGCAGTAGACAAAAAAAGGTTGGGAACCCCTGGGCTAGACTAAAATAAAACCGTGGGGCACGTCAATTGTCTACAAATTATCGACTTAATGTGCCCCACGGTTTTATTTTAGTCTAGTCTATGCATATGTTTATAATTCCCACGACTGTATCTATTTTATTATTTTTTGGTTTTTAGTACATTTATCTTAAAAATTGCAATGTATGTTTAACATAAAACCGTTTAACTTAAAAAGTTTTTTTACCTATTTTTATTTTCTAGTTTTTAGTTTTTATTAAAAACATACATTTGGTAGCGGCGGCCATCTTGTATTTCAATTTTTTATAGTATATTGTATTCTGCTTGTTGAGCCCTTTCATTTGATACCCATATTGATGGGATTGATAAAACCTACGTTATCCGCCATTTTGTAGCGGCCGCCATCTTGGATTTCAATTTTTTATAGTATATTGTATTCTGCTTGTTGAGCCCTTTCATTTGATACCCATATTGATGGGATTAATAAAACATAAATTATCCGCCATTTTGTAGCGGCGGCCATCTTGAATTTATAATGATAACAAATAAACATAATTGTATTGTCACCAAAATCCAAAGTGCATACAAAATTTCAGATTAATCGGTTGACAGGAAGAGGGTGAAATTTGAATTACTAAATTTGACCCAAGAATAAAACAAACGGGGTGAGCTAAATAAAACCGTTTAAAAATATAACCAACGGTTAAACTGCGGTTAGAAGGTAATCAGACAAAATGTCAAAAAAAATGTATGAAAATGACATTGTCAAATCTCTGGTTAGCTGCTAATCGTTGGTTAAATTTTTGGTGAACATTGGCCTAACAGAGTATGGTGAAATTGGACCTTATGTGACCATTATCTAAATAAAATGGTATTTCTAATAACCCTTTACGGCCTTTAAATCAAAACCGTCATCCACTTCTACACTTAATAACCCAATCAGAATTTATCTTTATCCAAGCTCATTAACCATAAAATAGTAAAAGATGAAGGCACTTTATTTCCAACCCCGCTTTCGATCCTTATTATTTGTTAAGACTGAGAAAAATAAACCTATAAAATGTGTAATGTAAACTCTCATTTTAGTGTTTATATTACAGAGATTAGTCAACTTTAGTTGTTTTGTTTTAGGTTTTACGCCCAATATTATATTGATAAATATAATAAAATAGGTAGGAGTTTCACTAAAATGGTTTGGTTATATTACACAACACCTATTTTTTTTAAGATTAACAGCAACAGCAAACCGTTTTATTGTTAGATCTTGCGAAAGTTTCAATCAGAATTATAATGTCGATATTGATATATTTCATATGAAGCATCACCAATTTGTTAAAGCAATTAAAAAATAAACCCAAACCATAAATTTAAAACCTATCGATATGTGTAACGAGTTATAAGATAGTATGTTTCTTTTTATCTTTTTATCAAAAATAAGTATACTATTTAAAACTTAAAACTATGACTGAGTCTGGTTTCGAAATTATAATAATCATGTAGAACTTAACAATGCGTAACTTAGACGGTAATGTAATCTGGGGGCACGGCAGTGCCCCCACCAAGTCGAGCAAAAAAGCGTCACGGCCGTACCATCCTTTTCTCGAAGCAATTCAGACCATTTTCGACCCCCTGTAACTTCGTTATTGATAAAACTAGAAGACTGAAATTTCAGTAACCATGCAGGCATTTGTAAAGACACGGTATATTTCAAATTTCATTCAATTTGAACCAGTATTTTAAGAATTATAACGGGTCAAATTTCTTAATTTTGTCACTCACTGACTCACCGATCATCAAAATTCTAAGGCACTTCTAGCAGACCTAGAAGCTTCAAATTTGGAATATAAGTAGTGTTTGGTGTATGAATCAAGGAAAAACTAAAAAATTTAGAAAAGACCGCAAAGAAAATTAAGCCCATACAGCCAAGTCTTCCGTGAAATTTTTCAGTATTGGCTTTATTCGTAACGATGTTTTACGGCAGTTATTATTATTGCGTGCGAAGCCGCGGGTTTAAGCTAGTCCCATATAAATATAGGCGCATGGTATTGCCCCTGCCAAATCGAGCAAAAATGGGTATTCCCGTCATGAAAACACGTGTAAATTAAATTATTTAATGCAAAAAACGTACCCACGTGCGTATTCGTACTTATTACGAGTGCGTAAGGTTGTAAATTAATTATTATACCACGCGCTGCGATGCTAGCGAGTGAGCGCGGGCCGTTACTACGCGCTGCGCGGTGCTAGCGCGAGGGCGCGGGGCGGGGACAGTGGCGGGGCGCGCGGAAAGGTGAATGTCGCCGAGCGAGCAGCAGCCGCGCTCATACGCGCGAGCGACCCAATACTGTTCGGATGTGCCCAGAATTCTTACCTATAAGTTTGCGATTTTCATTGATAATTTCGATTGCTATATTAGTTTGACGACTAAAGGCTACTCTCATTGGTTTACTGATATTATTTGCTTACAATTTGGACGTTGTTCGGATAAAAAATTTAAATCAAATTATAAATAAAAAAGGAAAAAAGTAGAACTGTCTACAAAATACAAAAAGAAATGAGATCCCATCAAAAACAATACTTGTCAAAAAAACCAAGTCTCGCAATTCAGTTGTTCTGCGGTAAAAAGTTGTGAGATCCATGTAATACCAAGTCGGTTATTAATTTATTCAGTCTCTACTTAAGCGACTTTCTGTCTTAATACGTCCAGTCTCTAAGACCACGATCGTGGTCCATAACAATTGAAAATCAATTGTGTCTGGAATCTCCGTACTCGAAGCATTAAGTTGTTACGTAATAATTAACAGCATCTTATAGTGACGCATATCAATATTAAAATTCTTTAATGTTTTATATAAATATATTGAGACTTGGCCATCGCCTGAAAACACGTGTAAATTCAATCGCCTGAAAACACATGTAAATTCAGTTATTTAGTGCGATGGCCAAGTCTCGATATATTTATATAAAACATTAAAGAATTTTAATTTTGATATGCGTCACTATAAGATGCTGTTAATTATTACGTAACAACTTAATGCTTCGAGTACGGAGATTCCAGACACAATTGATTTTCAATTGTTATGGACCACGATCGTGGTCTTAGAGACTGGACGTATTAAGACAGAAAGTCGCTTAAGAAGAGACTGAATAAATTAATAACCGACTTGGTATTACATGGATCTCACAACTTTTTACCGCAGAACAACTGAATTGCGAGACTTGGTTTTTTTGACAAGTATTGTTTTTGATGGGATAGATTTTAGTGGAAACTTTGTTGGCTTCTGTGTTAATTAAGTGGTTTTATGTCCAGTAGATTTACTTAATGCTGTTTGTTTCCCAACTTGTAAAAATAAAAATAAATAAATAATAAATGTGCATTCTGCATTTCTAACTTTTGTCAAGTCAAAGTAAAAAATGAATTTATTTCACAGAACTTACAGGGCCCCGATTCTGTAACTTCAGTTGCGTGTCGATAGAATGGTCGTCATTTTCGGGTCAGGATGTTTTCAACATCTTGTAACGGGTTCTTACTACGATTATTGTTTTAAACAAGTATCTGATATTTTGGCGCTGTTGCAAGCACCATGATCACAGATTTTCATTTAAAACTAGTGAAATTTATCATGTAGGACCCGTCAGTTGCTCTAAAAATTTTGGCACATCAACGACAAACTGAATGGGCTTTTTTATAATTTGAAAATGGTACGGCAAAATTGTAGTACCATTGCCTCTTATGTAATAGTAATACTAGAAGCTGAGAACATAGGGAGCAATGGTAATTAAAATTTTGAAGTGCCGTGCCGTGCCGTTCGAATTAAAAAAAGGCCCAATAACTTCTGTCCGTTATTAGTCCGTGTGCTCAGCGCATACTTAAGTACTTTGATTACCTACTAGAAAAACCAGTGATGTTAATCTCTGCTATTCTTAGAAAACTAGTCAATAAAATTGAACTTAGATAAACCTCTGGGCAACGTGGGAAGAACATCCTATGATACTTTTCCTACTATGTTGTATATTATATTTATAACTAGTCAAAGTCTAGAAAAAATACGAAAATGTTAAAGTAAAGGAGAGAGTTGTTACTACAGTAACATCTCATATATAGATGATTTTGGATGCGTTTTCGAAAATTTAGGACGTCGCGCAATCTAGAAGCAATCTCAAACGTATAATTAAATTCTAAAACGGGTCTAAATTCGCATATATATAATTATTTACCTATTATAATTCGCATATATGTATATAGGCTCAGAAAATGGCTTATTGAAAAACAATTCTACGACTATGAGGAATTTTTAAAACTACAGCTGACACTATAAAACCTATAGAAGTCACTGTAATTACATTATTTTATTATATATTAAATTGTATGTTTATTTTTAAGCAAAATAATACCTACAATAATTTATTTTAAACATTATACTAATATTATTTAATGTTGCACTTGTATAAAGGCATAAACTGACATGTAACAATTGTTATAAATAAATATTTCATTTCATTTATGTCCCGAAGTTTCGACGCGGTTGCAAGTGCCGTGGTCACAGGTAGACTGTTGTAGTCTCAGCAAGCTATTATAGACCTATTTTAGAATTTAATTATGTGTTCAAATCGCGAAAGTTTAAAGTGTTAAATCTGAAACGTAATTTAATTTATAAGGAGTTTTTAAGGATCCATATGCTGCACTCTCATTATTTATAGTTATTTACTAACAAGACATCATCTTATTTAATAATAGGAATACCAAAGACCTATCATAACCGCGAAAAATACAAGTGATACCAAAATTACCAAGTAATTAGCTAATTTTTCACCAAAAACTGGAAAATGTTTCTCAAAACTAGTAAAAATAACTAAAAGTTAAAAAGTACTTGTGTATTCGTAGACACTTGTAGTATTAGGATCTTGTGAGTCAATTTAGTAGTGATGATAATGATGTCCTCCACGACTCCACTTGCGGAAGACACGCCCCAATTTAGTAGTATAAAAGCAGTCGTTCTTAATTAACTAAAACTTACCTTTGCTAAAAAAAATATTTCACTTCGTTATAGTGATTAACATGGTATTCAATCTATCAATTTATTTATTCCGTATTTAATTTTCAGAACCGGACGTGGTATCCTGATGAAGAAGTGAAGTCCAGCTGGCAGCAAGTGCCGGGAACCAGAGTGTCTTTGTATGCAGCCTACTACGACGAACGTCTACCCCTGAGATATATCAGAATATTGGCTTCCTTCAGAGGTAACTTAATATTTTTAGCAGTATTGCTCCTCCTCTGTTGGCGAACTTAACTCAACTTTGTGTCAGAGTTTTTAAACCTCCGACTTGGTTTAACGACTGAAGTCAACCGACAAACAACAGCCAAGACTGACGGCTTAAAGTGTCCTCTGAAGTACGGAAACGCTCGTGATAAATAGCCACTTTTGGTCACCCATCAGGTTTTCTGCCCCTGTGTACGTTTCGTCCTTTTACCAAAGCATTGTAGAAGGCCACTTCACCTTCCCATAGAAGTAAAAGAACACTCGATAAACCATCTGCCAATCGAGTCACTCAAGTCAGACGAGTTGAATCTCCCATAACTATGGTGGAGGTCTGAGACCAGTAATGGACGACTGTAAACTAAACAAGCGATGTAATATGTATCATCATGTGTTTATTAGCCCGTTGACATTCCTACGGAATCCGACACAGTAGCAGTTGAAAGGCTAGAAATTGACATTCTTTTCCACTTCAATCACTAACAGTTTGAAAAAAAAATGCAATTCGTCTGTTGGTCGGTTAGTCCGTTAACTACTTATAAATTAAGCAACGGATTTATAAAAATATTTCGCTGTAAATTTATAGTATTTATTTAAATTTATGTATAAAAATTATAGCCGCATTGCAATGCTTCTCTAACATATTTTTCAGGTAAGAGTTATGTAACCCATAGAAAAGAAAAATTGAATAGTTTGACCTTTGCCCAGCTTTGGCACAATATACTTAGGTTGAAAAAAAGTGTTGTATGTTATAAAGGTCTGGTGCATTACTTTTAGTAAAGTGATAATATCACTGTAAAGTTTCTTAAAATTCAATTTAGTAAGTTTTTGGTGAAAAAGTAACAAATAGAAAAGTACGTTTACCACGCGCCCCAACGTTCGCGAAATAATAAAGTTAGTTCTGTATGATTTCTGTCGACTAACAAATAACTATTGTGACCATTTCTTCTCAGAACTCAGGCTTTTTCCTGCTCTAAACTCCAAGGTTAGTCAAGTTCGCTATATACTTAACTATATACCTACACGATGGGAAGAAGACTCCATTAATTCATTATTATGACTCGTGTTTTATAGTATCTTTAATTACTCACACAAGGCATTTATACTCATAGCCAGCACTTCAATATTAATTAATTATGCCTTAGAAAGTTCATGTGCTAGACCTTAGGGTCCTTAGGTCTTATACAGGCACTTTATTGAGCAATTAACTGTGCTATGTTTTGAAACAGGGCCCCGATTCTGTAACTTGTGTGTCGATGTAATGGAGGCCATTTTATCTGTTCAGGTGGCGAAATTGAGAACTATTTAATTTTTATATACTTGCAGACAGCCACCCCAACGAGCAGCGTCACCGCCAACCAAACTTAAAGCTGCAAACTACCTAGCAACTGATATTCAGTTGCTTTTCAGTTGTCATTAGACGTATGGATAGTTCTCAATTTTGCCACCTGAACGTATAAAATGGCGACCATTGAGTCGACACACAACCTAAGTTACAGAATCGGGGCCTAGGTAGACTAACGAACTTTATAGATCGTTACTTTAACTGCTTTCGTTTCTAACTTAGGCGCTATTTATACTGTACTAGCTTTCCGCCCGGGACTTCGTTCCCGTAGGAATTCGGGAAAATCATGTACCCTATGTCCATCCCGGATAATGAAGGATTCCAATGGTGAAAGAATTTTTCAAATCGGTCCAGTAGTTTCGGAGCCTATTCAATACAAACAAACAAACAAACAATCAAATCTTTCCTCTTAATAATATTACTAGCATTCAGCCCGGGACTTCGTTCCCGTGGGAATTTTAGGATAATTATTTAGCCTATGTCCATCGGGGATAATGTAGCTTTCTAATGGTGAAATAATTTTTCAAATCGGTCCAGTAGTTTCGGAGCCTATTCAATGCAAACAAACAAACAATCAAATCTTTCCTCTTTATAATATGTATAGATAAGTTTAGATAAATAGCACCTAAGTTAGTTATACAAGAGACGTTGCGCGGCGACGTGGCAATCAAAGCAACAAAATTAATGCTAATAGCTACGGAGCAATGGTTTTTTTTTCATCCGTGGCTCTGTCTTCTGGCGACGGATGTCTCTTAGTGCTACTATTTTGGCAAAAAAAAACTTTTTGCTCCGAAGCTGCTATGATTCATTTTACGTCGCTTGATCGCCGCGTCGACGCCGCGCTACGTCGCGACGTCGCTTGTGTTTAAACAGCTAGCTTTCCACCCGGGACTTCTTTCCCGCGAGAATTTATTTGTTAATCCAGGGTGTCAACTACCTCCATACAAAATTTTATCAAAATTGGTCCAGCCGTTTGAGCATGAAAGAGTAAAAAACATCCATATATACAAACTTTCTTGTTTATAATATTAGTAAGGATATCGTTGTGGAAACTACTACGAGTTAAAAGCTTGATGTTTTTGTAAAACGCCTCAGCTGTGTAAAATAACTAATCTATCCTATGTCGCAACGCATCAGGAACACAAAATTTATTTAATTTTGTAAATGTAATAACATTTCTGTGCCCATTTACTTCATACTCAATAGAATCCACGTGCGAGAGCTTGTGGTGCTAATAACGCCTTAGAATGCACATAAGCAAAGAACTAAGCGCGTATCTAATTATAGGTAATTAAAATGGCCTCTGTCTGGTCATTAATTATGCAACCTACAAATATGTTTTATTTGTGTACAGTCAAGTACATATACACACATCAAAAAAAATTTACGATCAGTAGCAAAATCAGGTGTATTCTTTAAAATATAAATTATTTAAAGAAACTGTTTACGTTTTATGATTTTATAATGAAAATGCACTAAGTAAATAAAAGAATCATTATTAATTATTTACTTTTTATTAACAAAAGCTAGGAAATGCAATTTTGGCTTAAATGTAATGTAATGAAAAATTTGAATTAATGAAAAAACAAACAAAATTTATTACGAAAAAATTAATAGTTAGTATAAAATGACTCCTCCCCTGGCTCGCACACATGCGGAAACCCTTCTGGGCATGCTAAGAATTAAGTTATCTAGCATTTCTTGTGGTAACCTGTCCCACTCTTCAATAGCAGCTGCCCTGATTTCTGACACTGTTCGCGGAGGTGGCTGACGGTTCCAAACAGCTCGCCTAAGAGCATCCCACGCATGCTCGATCGGGTTTAAGTCAGGCGAGCCGGCAGGCCAGTCTAACCTGGTGATGTCGTATTGCTGGAGAGCAGCATCAACACGTCCGTTTCGATGTGCGGGCGCATTATCATCTACCATTATGAATTGGCGCCCGTGGTTGATGCGGAATGGTCTGACGTATCCATCGATTGCAATCGTTTTGTACATGGCTCCGGTCATGGTGCCTTGATACGGGATTAAGGGCGTCCTAGCCCCAATCATTATCCCGGCCCAAAAGGACACTGATTTCACGCCCTGCTGAACGGTTCCAGTGGCAGTTCTCTGCCTTTCAGAGTCGCCAGGTCTTCTCCAGACACGGACACGTCGGTTATCTGGATGTGTACTGATCCGCGTTTCGTCAACGAAGAAGCAGTTCTGCCAGATGCTTTCGTCCTCAATTTCTTCATTTTGACGGAGCCTAGCCCATTGCAATCTGCGCCGCTTCCGTTGCTGTGAGTTCAAAGGTGCTCGCCAGGATCTCCTTGCTCGTAATCCAGCTTGGTGTAAGCAATTTCTAATCGTTTGGGTGCTAACTTCGCGGCCGGTGGCAGCTCGCAGCTCTGCTTTCATTTTAGTAGCGTTCATTGTTGGGTCACGGGCAGTCAGTAATGTGATATATCGCTTCTGAATTGCAGTAAGAACAGTTGGGCGACCACTGCGAGGTCGATCAGCTAAATCTTCCATGCCCTGATACCTCTCCAACGTGGTCACCACGTAGGATTGGGATACATGAACTCTGCGTGATATTTCCCTCGTGGAATAGCCTTCTCCACTTAAAGTTAGAATTCTGGCTCGTAAAACTGCAGTTAATCCTCTCGGCATCGTTACCAACTTAATTTTTTTTGAATAAATTGAAAATATTGATGAGTTGCGACTATGTCAGATTTCTGAATGAAAGCAAGCAAGGGTTGATTGTCTTTTTAAATGAAAAAACATTTGAATTACGAAATTATTTTATATTTAAATTTCATATTTTTAAATAAGGAATCAAAAGGTAAAAAGTGATTAAGTTTTATTCTTCTACAATAAAAAATATTAGCACTTTTCCAAGTGATCGCAAACTTTTTTTGATGTGTGTACTCGTAATGCTATTTTCAACAATATTGGGTGATTTAAAATTAGTTAGTAAAAATGAAAGATGTGAATCAACCCAAGACACTGAACAACTTTCCCTAATGAACAAAGGTCGAAATATGAAGAGAAAAAAATCGATTCTTCGTACAACTAGTGCGATCAGCTTTTGTATGGCAGGTCAAGAATTTGTTTGTGGATTTCATACAGTTTCCTTGGAGAAAATGGTTCAGTTTCATGGAGAGAATCACCCCTTACATTTTCGATACATTATTTAAAGTCCCCATACCTATATCAATCGATTTTAAGAGTAATTTAGTTTATTGGTTCTTAAAAATCCGATGATGTATGGTTCGATTACCAGACAGGGCAAACTTTAATCAGTATAAAAAGCTCATAATATATGACAATATGCATATTATATGCTAACCCAGGGTAATCTGTAATTGGCTATGCATATTACATGAGACGTTAAATGAAAAAAATAAAATATTATGCTGTTGATGTTGAGCTTTGCATGAATAAAAAAATAAAGAAATAAAAAAAGATCACATGTTTGCGCTCGTACTGATTTTATGGTGTATGTTGTGATTTCTTAATGAAACTTTTTTCTTATACAGAAATAAAATACTGAGCGGAAAGCTAGCGTTGACAGTTTTGTTTCTAAACAAATGTATTGTGTGCACGTCTGTACCTACAATTCCTAGTACAACTCTAAAGGTGTTCGAATAGTTAGCAATTAAGGACGAGTATTGAATAAGAAATAATTCTGTACAGGAATGAATAGTTTAATTTTATTTTTAAGTAATCGAAAAAACGTGTCCCTTAATGAAGCTCTACAAAGATGAATTGGTTTCAGAAAGGTCATGACCAATTTATCATAAATAAACAGAACGTGTACGATTAATAAAAAAACAACGGGTTGCACTCCGGGAGTGCCGGCAGAAGTGAAAACTTGAACATTAACGTTTTGCATTAATATGGAAATAAAACAAAATACACAAAAAGAGTCCGTTATTCTCTCAGGATTCGAGCCCTCGACCTGTTGCTTACAATCTGGCAACTTTTTCACTCGACCAAACTGTCTTCTTTCAATTCAGTATAACAGTCTATCGGTATTTGCGCACTATGTGCGAATAATCGTTGATCGCCATCCGTCCGGGTTTCCACCCATACTTCAAAGTACACAACGCTGCTAAAGAAGTTTTCACTTCAAAAAAGGTGGCAACCCTATCCTAAGCATTTTAGATCACGGTCACGTGACATCTGACGATCTGACGCGAGTTCATCGCGAGTTTAACATTTTTTCCCCATACTAAAAGCGCACAACGCCGTTAAAGAAGTTTTCACTTCAAAAAAAATTAGGGGAATATTGAAATTTCGATATATAAAAAACTAAACTAAACTCACCCGATATAACAAAGCTTAAAATATGCTCACGCTTGTAAACCCTATCAGGGTAAGCAGAACATCGGTGATTCTTGAACCACTTATTGCCGTTTTACATAAATTCTGATGGTTGTTAGATGAAACAAGATGTACAATAGAAAGAGGTTGTCAGACTTTCGCCCCTATTATAGCAAGACCCTTACAGCCCACTTACTGACTTCTATACATTATGCTTAGAAAGAATTGGTAGTAGGTAAATTCAAAGTATTTCTTTTACTTTTAGTTCAGCGTGGAAGCTTATCTTACAACAAAAGCGTATAAAAAGCAACAAAAAAGCACATAAAAAATCAATTTCTTGGCTTCGTAGAAGTCCCGCAACTTCGTTCGCGTTGAAAAGTAGCCTTTGGCTCTCCAGCCCTCTATCAATCTAACAAGACTATCAAAACATTAGTAAGTGAGGTGTTAACATTCAGTAGACAGTAACGCCTTGAATAGAAATTCAAGTCAGGTGTTTTTGATAGTATTTGCTTATTCATAAATCCAACCTAGAAGTTGAAATACATTTAAGGAGTTCTAATACCCACGACTGTTATTATTATGCTGTTTGTTTCAAAATAATCATCATTAGCAGTTCTTATTTTAAATAGTTTCATTTACGGATCCTTCGTTTTAGGCCAGTTCTAGACTATTCAATTTCGATAGTTCTCAATTTTACCATTTGGTGACATGGTCACCAATGTCATTCTACTACCATTAAACAGTCATTGATTAGCAGAATGTCCGTCCTTCGGTGTTTATTGTTATTTTTTTTATCTCTATGGCCTCAACCTCTACGATAGGTACTTATTTAAAGATGTATGTTTGTTTAAAACACGGGCGCCGCCGCAAGCGCTCCTGTTCATTTATGTTAATAATTATACACCCTGCTTTCCTTGATACAACCATTCTCAGAAAAAAAAAACGTATATACTTTTTTAAGTTTCATGCGAAGATTATTTTATCCCTTCTCCCTAACTTTAACCTAGTACTTATTACTTTGCATAAAAGTTTATGATATGTATAAAATGATTATAGAGACTACTTTTCATTGCCTATAAAATGTTTTATAACATTCCATTGTACCGAAATTATTACTGAGGTAAGTACATAATATTTGGTGTCAGATTAACAATCAAACTATTATTCTATACTAATATTTAAAAAAAGGAGAGATTTGATTGTTTGTTTGTTTGCATTAAATAGGCTCTGCACCGATTTGAAAAATTATTTCACCATTAGAAAGCTACATTTTCCTCGATGGACATACTTCGTTCCCGTGGGAATTTGGGAAAATTATGTAGCCTATGTCCATCGAGGATAATGTAGCTTTCTAATGGTGAAAGAATTTTTCAAATCGGTCCAGAGCCTATTTAATGCAAACAAACAAACAATCAAATCTTTCCTCTTTATAATTCACTAGCTTCCCGCACGGGACTTCGTTCCCGTGGGAATTTGGGAAAATCATGTACCCTATGTCCATCCCGGATAATGTAGGATTCTAATGGTGAAAGAATTTTTCAAATCGGTCCAGTAGTTTCGCAGCCTATTCGATGCAAACAAACAAACAAACAAACAATCAAATCTTTCCTCTTTATAATATGTATAGATAAAGAGGAAAGATTTCAAAAATTCTTTCACCATTTGAATGCTACATTTTTCCTAAGTAACATAGACCATATATTTTTTTCCGAATTTCCTCGGGAACGAAGTCTCGAGCGGAAAGCTAGTCAAAAATAAAGGTAAACACTAACAATGACTGAACTAAATATTCCAACTGTAACATGAATCACATTAAAAAATTACTCCCCTGTTGTGCGAACTAAGAAGAGCTAAATAGTTACGGAATTATTTGGATAATTGGATAAAACAAATGTAAATTTCCATTGGAAAGAATACATACATTTTACACTGAAAGGAAAATTGCCGGTAACTTATCTTAAATTGGTCATAGCGCCTCGATTTTTATTTAAAAGGTTGGTTGGAATTGAGTCCAGTCTTGTGTTACGTTACAGTTTATCAAATATCATGATTATTGCTAATTGGAAACATGTTTTATACAAAACTAAAATTGCAATCAGCGCCAATAAAGTCATCGCAAAATCTCGGCCGCTGATAAACCAACACCATAATTATTGGAACATGATAGCCGTGCAAGTAAACATCCCCCTATCTGCGATCGCCAACTTTATTTACACTGAAAAATGAACATTTTAAATAAAACTTACCTTTAACTGACTAGCACGCTGATTTTTTAGGTTGTAAATTGTAATCTTTTTTAAAAATAAAAAGTGGTGTAGTTTTAATACTACAGATTGGAGCCTACTTATTTTCTTATCATTAAATTCAAGTATATACAAACATTATAATAATAATTCTTCCAATATTCGGGACCATTCACATTGCAACTATACTCTTTGTTCAGTTGTAGATTATAATCTTTTATTCACTACAAAATTACTGAAAAACGATTACTAGTAGATTTAATAAATGTTTAAAAACAGGTTGTTTCATTTCACAGTGAAGTTTATTTTGCTATTAAATGGCGTTTCAGAACTAATATAGAAATATCACACATCTTTGTAGAGCCACCGCCCACTGAACGTTAAGTAGTTAACTACCTGGCAACTTAAAAATACCATTAAATGTACCATGGGAATACTCATATTTGCCGCTATTCACGACCTATATGTATAAAATATTTTTCACACATTTCTCAAGCTCAGAGCTCACTGTTCACACGGGGACTCACGATTTGAAGGCAATAAGTCACGCGCGACGGCGCCCGTCTCATTAAAATATCATTCAGATAGATTTAAATGTGGGATACTTACTTAAACTATTTACTTTAAAAAAAAATTGTTTTACTGAAGGTTCGAAAAGTATAGACTGGTGATTTTTTAGGTTGTATGGGAGTAGTATAGTTGTCTTAGAAAAAATGTGCATCTACTCCGTTATTTACGAGTAGTTTAAATTAGTATGAGGTAAAACACTGCATTTCTTTCACTTGTTTTACTTATTTTATTGGACACAAATGAATTTATGGTATCTCCCATCATTTTTAGTCAAATTCTCATTAAACCTGTTACTTAGTTGTCCGAATTAACACCATCAAAGAGTAACAAAACTTCAAACTAAAAAAAAATACAAAACCTAGCTTCATTCTGATATGCTCTAAAAACATAATATGAAATATCACTTACTTTGTTTTTATTTATATTTTACTCGAAGTACTCCTTCAAAAATACCTTAGCGCATGTTTCCGGAAAGTGCGCGGGCGCAGTAATAGCACAGAATTGAAAAGAAACAGAGGGCATCACTTTAAACTGTATTATTAACCACAGCATTTAACCACAAGTGCGGTAGGCTCTGTAAAGGGCGGTCTGGTTCGCGACCACCCTCCTACCGAAGTCCGATGCCAAACAGGTTGCTGGGTTCCGTCGGTGCGTGGGAGTACCACCTATAAAGCCTATAAAGGAGCGAGCTCCATCGTCGACCTCATCTTTGACCTTATAGTCAAGATTGAGGTTAAGAGTTAACCCATCTAATAATAAATAAATAAAAACACAAAAGTGATTTTCAATCTATACGAGTTCATAAAGTTTTTCAATGTCGTTCCTCACGCAGTAATATATATCAATATAACCAGGGTTAGCCAAGTCCGCCACACACTTATACCTACACGATAATAAGAAGATTAAAGTCAGGGACTTAATGGCTCGAATTTCTTTTTAATTATTTGAATCTCTTCATTTTCCTACCCCTTGCTCTACAATACAATATAATTTATTTGCACACAAAAATTCACAGCACAAGACATACATCCATCCATACATCCTTTGCTCGCACATTCTGTGTTTTTTACGGCTAGATCGATCAAAAGTAAACCCTACAATGAAATAATAAACTAAGTAAAGCATTCACATTTGCAAAGTAATCCTTTAGGTAGACAAACGAAGTGCAATTACTCAAAATATCCATAAAGACAAGCACTGAAAAGAACTTCCGTATGCTTTTAGTTCTAAGCTTCAGGGACACGAAGGAGGCGATAAGACAGCGCTCATTTGTCACGCGCCGGCGTACGCGCAGGGTACATTCCGCGAGATAACCTGCGCTCCTATATCGTAGCGAGGACAACAGGATTAACACAACAACCTACACCTTTGCACTTTTTTCAACTCCGTGGTATAACACAGTAGAGGTTCATTATGTTGGGAGCTTTATTTATCGTTTGCTGTATGGAATTGGTTTTGAGCACCACAATATTTCTGTTTCAACAGTCGGTTGAAGTAAATACTCTAAGTAAGAAATACTTCCAATTCAATTGAAATTGAAAAGCATTGCAAACGAAAACAGCATTGTTTATTTATTTATTTTATTTATTTGGCTGACCATCAGCAATTTTACTAATAGTATTTGTCATGCTAATTACAATTCTTATTATACTGTCTTATTTATAGGATAATCGTCTGAAATTGTTTAATGATTTTCGAGATATTTCGGCGGAGATATACAAAGATACGTTGCACTTTAAGTGACGCCCTTAAATTTCCAATAAAATCAGGAAAACTACACTATGTGAACATGACCTCCAGACAAAAAAAACAGACGTATCTTACACACATTTTAAAGTATGCATAAAACTTTTATTTTAGTAAACTATTAACATCTTTTGTACTGTTTTTATACCCTTTTCATTCCTATTTTATACAAAATCGTTTTATCCCCATCTCGAGCTATAAACTGACTTTTTAAAACCCATTGAAAATCATTCAATGGCTTTTAATACAATTGCACATATTAAGTAGCCTTTACAATTCAACCGCAATTACCTACTTAGGATGCGTCAACACAATTGCAAAGGTTGTCGTCGTATCTCATACAAAAGTATATACTTTAAATAAAAAAGTTTTAAAATGCTTTATTGATCAGCTTTTAAAGCCACGCAAATAAAAACTATTTTGATCGTTAAAGTTACTTAAACTACATGCAAAATTACTTTTGAATCAGTTTAGCGAGAGCAGAAGAGAAAAAGAGAAAATCATGATTTTTATTTTAAAACCTTCTGCGCACAGTTAAAAGTAAAATTTTAAAGGTTTTATATTTCAGTTTAAAAAGCTTTTCCAAGCAAAGTAGTTTACGCTTTGTATTATTATGAAATATTTTATTTATTTATATTTTTTTTGCGCGGTGATAGCCCAGTTGGTAATGAGCCAGACTTGTGATCGGAAGGTCACGGGTTCAAATCCTGGTGCGGGCCTGTACCACTAAATTCGTCTTTTCGTATTTATGTACGGATTTCTAATTATCACTTGCTTAACGGTGAAGGAAAACATCGTGATGAAACCCACCCGTCCAAGAAAATTCATTTTCGAAAGTCGAACGGTCCACCAACCCGCATTGGACCAGCGTGGTGGACTATGGCCTAAATCCCCTTCGTGTTTCGAAGGGAGGCCCTTGCCCCTCGGTGGGGACGTATATGGGCTGGTAAGAATTTTTTTTTTTATAAATATTTTAATAAAAAAATTTAAAAAATCAAAAGTTGATAAATCGAATTAAGGCTGTGAGTTAAGTCTTGACCCACACTTAAGTATTGATTGTCTCTTTCTCTCAATATCAAAATGACAAAGATGTGTGCTGCTTAAGCATAGATCAGAGTCTGAGTCGCGTTCTGTAATACGGACCTTAGTCACTAAGCCGACTGTATTGCTACAGATCATTTAACCTTCAATTTTTCGAAAGTTATTTTATTTTAAGTAAAAAAATTAATCAAAAACATTGTTAAACAACAAGTAGAAATAATTCCTCGTTCGCTTTAGGACAGATTCGCTTTATGGCAGATTAAAAGTTTAGAAAATCCGTACTTTATATCACAAAGTAAAAAAAAATGCAAAAGTAGCTCTGTTTGTCTGTCTGTTACGTTTTCATGCCCACTATCTAACCAATTTAGATGAAATCTTGTATGGATATACGAGGAAGGACATAGGCTTTATGACAAAATTTCTTTTAAGCACGATAGGGATATAAAACCGCATTCTACGCGGATGGAAAGCTTAGAAATAATGGTAAATTAGTATTTAAGTAATAAAAACTTTAATTTAGAAAATAATATACTACATCCAAGAACAACGCATCAAACAGCGAAAATCTTAGAAATCGTTAGTCTTTCTATGGAGTCGTGATTGGCGTTTCAATTTATTGCAGTAGGAAGCTTTCCTTCGAGGAACGCACTAAGGGTCTGATCACAGCTTAATAGCGGCGGCGGCGGCGAGAAGCGAATTTGCGTCTATATTGTCTACATTGCTCTCGGTGCGAGGTATCGGTGCGTCGGACAAGAGCGTCGGATTTGGAAAAGAGCGTCGGATTTGGAAAAGAGCGTCGGATGAGGACAAGAGCGTCGGATGAGGACAAGAGCGTTGGATGAGGATAAGAGCATCGGATGAGGACAAGAGCGTCGGATGAGGACAAGAGCGTCGGATGAGGACAAGAGCGTCGGATTCGGCCATATGCTTTGGATCCGGACGAGAGCGTCGGTGATCTAACGGCTAGCGGGTTGGACTCCTAAGCGCGAGGAACTAAGTTCGATAACTAGTGCCGCCATTACCAATGACTCCTATTCTAAGTTATGTACACACGGCAGCACATCAGGCTATACATGTTAACCTTGGCGTCGCCCTTATCTCGACTTTAATAGCGCCGGCTTTTGTAGCACAAATAGGTGCTATTATGTGCACATTAATAACACACTAACCGATGCTTTCACGGTGAGGCAGAACCTCGTGAGAAAACCAGCACATTCAGGCGACTGATGGCAGTCGCTCCACTGTAAAATCCTATATCATAGTCAATTGTACTCCGAATGAGAAACAGGACCAAGCGCTAGGAAGAAGAGCTCTCAGCACGTGGTGTGGAACATTACTGTATCATAACACTTTTAACTTTTGCGATTTCAACACATAATTTATTACTAAAACAGGTCAAAATTCGCGTATGTATTGTGTTGAGTTGTTATGTTGTATGAAACGTCGGGAAAGGTAGAAACATAATAAATGTATACGCGAAATTTGACCAGTTTTCGTTCGCTTTAGGACATTAGGACATTAGGATTCGCTTTTCGCCGCCGCCGCGCCGCCGCCACTCCTTGCTGTGGCCAGGCCGTAAGCCCCGTTGTAATGAGGACCCTGCAGCGGCCGACCAAGGAAATCACTCGGTGGATTGCTATTATTGAAACAACTGCTTTTTGCGTAGCTCCGCGTAGTGTAATCGCTAACGGTAGAGGTATTGCGGGAATATTAGATTATCTTTTGAACTAAGAACCAATTTGGGTTTTTCCACTAAATAAATAAATAAACGTTACACACTCAAAGGCCCACACTAAGGTTTTTATTGTATCGTGGGTCCTTTGGAACCCACAAAGACTACCACGAACATCCATGACCCGAGAACAAACATATGTTGCTTACACATATGTATTCGCCAACTGGGAATCGAACCCAGGGCCTTTTGATCAAAAGGCAGCGCCTCTACTACTCCACCAAACTGGCCGTCATTAAATGTTGCTATCTAATAGTGCATCTAGGGTTACTTAAGATTAAATTGTGCCGTGTCAAATATGTATTAGGTACATAAAATATTTAAGTCTATGTACTCGTATAGCATTGCAAACGAAAACAGCATTGTTTATTTATTTATTTTATTTTACTAATAGTATTTGTCATGCTAATAACAATTAATTGCTAATTAATTAACCCTCCGCATACTAGGTGGGGTCTAATAAAGCCCAGGCGGTGAAAAATCGATATATTTTCAAAAATTTTCGTGCGCGGAATCTGAAGCTCTCAGTAGCTGGAGTTGCGACGTTCTTACACTGGCAAGTACCATTAGTTTAGTGGTGCGTGCGTTTTTAGGGCTCTAGATGCGTTTTTGTTTAGAATTGTTGTTATTTGAGCATATACAAAATGCAATTATGGCGAACTAAAGAACTCCTACCTCGAGATTGAAGTAAACATTTAAAGATGTATCATCGTTGTTCAATTTTTTTAAATTTAGTCAGTTTAATTACAAAAATTGGTAATTATCAATTCTTAGGGTGATTTCAAGTCTAAATTAGTAGTCAGAAGATGGCATTTTCGCTACCCTTTTTCAACAAACCATTTAATCTATTTCATTTTTTTTTTATATAGTGCTACTCAGGTTATGTTCAATTTCAAAAATATGCAATAATAATTCAGTACCCCTATTCCTATCTGATTACAGCGACCATTTTGTTAGGGTATGTCAGACCCCACCTTGTATGGCATGTTACAAATTTTTACCTGGTATGCCGAGGGTTAATCCTGATTATGAAGAGATAAATCACAAATCTTAATAAAAAATTGACGAATAAGTCAGAAGAGCTTATAAGAGACTATGAGAAATCCAATTCTAGTGTATTCCTGTGTAGTCATTATTATCAAAACCACTTATATTTATTTGTGCATATGTTTTGTTACAGGTAAAAACAACACTGCAGAACCTCTCTTCTGTCAAACTCGACGGCAAGGCAAACCGTTTGATGACTCTGTGGAAGTCGTTGCCGCAAAGCAGATGGAAATTTGGTACGAAAAATGGGACTCGAACTCAAAAGACATGGACACTCCACTACTCCTCTCCTGCCCTTTAACAGAGCCTCTGAACAACACCACCGTAGTTTCCGTCGTCACTGAACCCTGTGAAGAACCTGCTAATGGTTTCCAAGTAAAACCCAGTCGAAGAAAAACTAAAAAATACAAAAGAACCTTCACAATATGTGTGAAGAACATGAATTTTGACAAAGATATATCACAAGATATCATAGAATGGATTGAAACGAATAAACTTCTCGGTGTAGACTTAATTGATATGTACATAGACAGCATAACAAAGGAAATCGAGGAGGTGTTACAATATTACCGAGATACTGGATATGTAAGATTATTCCATGTTCCTACTAAAAATAAGCCAGATAGGTCTCTATGGCAAAGGAGAAGAGATCATGTTGTTACTTATAACGATTGTTTATACAGAAATATAAGAGAATCTGAATATATTGTACCATTGGATGTAGATGAAATAATTTTACCGAAAATAGCTGATAATTGGAAAGAACTAGTTGAAAGGTTGCAAGTTAGGGGCTGGAACCAAGTACAGAAGCCATCTGTTATGATTCGCAATTTGTTCTTCTTCGATTTCATGCAAGATCGTAACTATAATCTTAAAAATAAATTAAAAAATAAAATATATACAAAACGAGACGACGTACGGATTGAAGACACGTTTGATTTATACGTAAATGAATTAGAATTAGTAGATGATACTGATAGTATATCAAATGAAGTCATAGTTAATAGTGATAATAGTGAAATTTACGAGTTGTACAAAATGAGATGTGGGAGAGAGTTACCGGTACCGAAGCTGGCACGGCATGTGATGAGTTCTTCCGTAGCGAGTCCCATGGGAAGGTACGGGAAGAGTCTGATGCTGACCAGTAAGGTGCTGACGGCTTTCAACCACTACCCGCTAGCCAATCTACCGACGATGCGGTTCGTCGGGTGGATGGCGCCTTTTGAAGAAGTGCAGATTAACCATTACAAGGTAATCCTCTTGGCAATTTATTAAATCTACACCTGGGGAAGTAGTTGATCTTTTTTACACCTTACATTTTTTTTCTTTTTTCCTTTCCTTTCTTTAGTAAACATGGTTTCCTACACCATTTACTTTTTTGATGATTGTCTTATTTAAAATTTAATGACGCTAACTCTGACCGAAATGTAGAAAAGTTTTTTCAGCTCCAATAATTTTTTTGTGTGAATGATTGAGCCCGGAGTAAAATTTCTTTATAAATATAATAAAATAAAAAAATAATGATAATAAAGATATCATGCTTCCACAGAAATTTATTGGATTTCTCATAGTCTCTTTATATTGCCCTTTTTATATGAAGTCCTTGCCTATTTGTAACAGAGGCTCTACTCTATACTATCCACGTCCGTAATTTCGAAGCGTCGAATGTCAGCACATCTCGGTCGTGTGCTATACAGATGATAGTGACAGATAGTGACAATTATCGACCGTCCGTCGATTGTAGATACAAGAATAGAGCCGCACAAAAATATGAGAATTACCAAAATTCCTAAACAATTCCCGATCCAATATCTAACTGTGCAAATAAAATAAACAATAGCCTTTCTTTTTCTAAGATGCACGTTTTTTGGGTTTAGTGTAAGAGGTCGTGTCTTGCAGGAATCGTGCAACACGACGATAGTGGAGGACTGCGAGCGATACACCCGGCGTGCGCGCTTCGACCAAGCGGCACTGCGCTTGCGACGACGGCTCACACTCGCCCTTGCCCGTACCGTTTGCGCACCAATAAATCAAACCTGAAAATCTGTAGTTTCATTTATTTATTTACTGTTTATTGTACACAATAGACATACAGAGAGAAATATATAAAAAGAGAGACGTCACAACAGGCACTGCTTATTTCTATTCTTGCTACTCAAATACTAGTTCTTCAATAGTTCATACTCTCAAAGATTAGTTCTACAAAGGCGCTGATTATTGTATTTGATTTAAAATAATACTCGTGTTCATTCATTCTTGCTGGAACTAAAGTAGGTCTTGATCTCCAACACAAGATTACGCCGTTTGCCTCTGTCTTGAATTGTGTCCCATCAATTCTCAATACGTATACTCTCCAGGAGGCTTACCTAGATCAAGTCACATTCTGTTAGCGATAAAGAAAACCTAAAGTTTTAAAATGTATGGGATTAACAAACACAATAGAAAATCCCATATCTTTCAGAACTTTGTCTGGGCCTACAGGTCTTTTAAGACTCGTTCCTTCTAGCAAAATGTTCCAAACCATCAAATACTCGTTTAATGGGAGATATCCATCAACATGGTATTTGACAAGACGACGTATGGAAACATAGGTCCCGTGCACAGTTCACACTGCACATGCTATAGAAAACTACGCAGACAGCGAAGGTAGTGCAAGTATATCCAGTGAAATTCATAATAAAGTACTGAGATTTACTAATGCAAAATATGAGCTTGTTGCTTGTCAAGCTTGTTGACATCAAGTTGTGGAATCTTGTCCGTAACATGTTTATAAGTGCAGGGCCTCAGTCCTGATAACTTTCAATTTCTTACGAGGATTTGAAAAACAAAGGCGAGAAAAAGCATCAATGAATAAATGATCCTTCTTCCAAAATTACATAGTTCGCTCTCTAGAAAAACTTATTACCGATTATATCTGAAACATAATTAAAATAACTTAAAAATAAAGGAGCCAGTATTGTTTATGAACAATCTCCGCCCTGACTATTCGAGATCACCTGATATTATAATGAAGACATAAAAGCTCTGAGTTAGAAATCAGTGCCTATAGTTACGTCCACTGTCCATAGATCTAATTATCGCGTCAGACCCCGCAGTGTCAAATTACATATCGGGTTACACTTCATTAAGCCGTGCATTGTCTTATCACATACATACATAAGCTCACGCCTTTGTCGCATTGTATAGACAGAGACCACAGATTGCCACTTGCTACATCCAAAGACACCTCTTTCGCTTCCTCTATATTCATTATTCGATTCATACATGCTCTTCGGATTCGGGTACTCCTAAACAGGCCTTTTCTCAGTATATCACATGAAATCTTATCACATCAGATGCAAAATTGGTTTGTCGAAGTTTTTTCAGACAAAAAATTTGTCTAACAATCAGATCAACATTTCAAGATGAAAAATCTGATAGAATCACTGGACGAAGTGTGGCCGAGCCTAAAATTTACTTATTCCAATGTGGACAAACCTACTTTGAGCAGCCTAATAGCAATATGATGTTTAGCAATATGGCCGCTTATGTATATTTTCCTTTTCATTTGCGGGCAGTAAACTCCTTTTCCAAATTGAACTTAATAATTTTTTTGCAATTCTCGTGTATATTTATTGTAGAACGTTGTCAAGTTTTGAGATCAAGAGTTGTAGTCAATAATATCCTTAACTTTCATGTCTATTTACATCTATGCTCTGTGGTTACATCGGCTCTACACAACCTCTTTCTGTCCTATCTTGGGATGTGATCCGCAAATAAAATTTCACGCCTCACAGGTAAGGTGTGGAAAAAATGCAATTTCTATATGCAAAAGAGCAAAAAAGCATGTTATATGAATATAAAATTTAATGTGGGGAGATAAGAAATGCCATATAAAGATATAGAGGCACATGTGGGCACGTGTTCAGGAGATATTTATAAAATGTTTAATATTTATGAGAATGGGAGTCTGTCCCTCATAGGCAGGGATAGTATTTTACTATCTATCGCCCGCTGTATATCTTTCTTTGCCTGCATAGGCAGGCATTTCGTAAATAGGGTCAGAGTCAGAGATACTATACATAATGTCCCGTTTCAGCTTAGCTTTGGTATACTCTTGACTTGTCAATTGTTTAACCGCGTGTCCATACCGGATGAGCCGGTAGCACATCATGATATACATGTTGACCTGAAAGTTGTCCTTATGCTTCTTTGAACAGCGCAGGCTTTCGTAGTGCAAATGTATATATAACCTGACGAGCTGCTGTTTGTACATACATGGCAGCACTAAGGATCTCAGTAGGTACCTCGCGGTTACAAGTTCGACCTGCTAACAATTAAGTAAACGAAATAAAATAATAAGCAAAAAAACTGTTAATTACATAGATTAACTACGTCGTATGACTTGAAGTAGTATAGTTAGATGAATACCTACTAGTAGTTATACGTAGTTACCCCTTTTATTTGAAAAAAATTTAAGCATACAATGAATAATATAATTTGTAGCAATCCATAGAAGTACTTTGATATCATTGTCTTTATAAAACCAAAATCATCTGTCAAGATGCAGAGCCCTATGATAATAAAACCAAAATTATAAAATTAAAATTACAGTGCATGCACGTTGTGTTTAAAGGACAGCTTGGCAAATACTTAAATGGTGGAATCTACCCATAACTATCATTAGCTACAAGTAATTATTTTTTTCAGGAAACGTCATGTTAAGGAGTTTTCATTATTTACCTACTTTGGTGCTCTACGCAATGTACCGCGAAAACGTGCCCCGCGCGCGTTCCCTCCTCGCCGCGTTGGCGTTGCTATCGGAGTGCGATGTACATTGCTGGTTTTCGTGTTTTATGTTGTTATGATCGTTTTTTATTACAAAATGGAGTGTATTCTATTGAATATTACAAAAATTAAGCAGGAAATATTAAAAAAACATGAAAAAAATGTAATATTTCCGAAGAAAAATTACACTGGAAAATCCTTCAGAATGATTGTCTGAGTCCAGGGTTTCAGTTATTGCTAAGATGTCTTTTACACCCTGTATACCTAGTCACAAGAACCTTGTATCAAGTGTTTAACTATCTCTGTGTAAGTCGACTGTTAGTCAACCAACAAAATAAAATAAAGTCGGAGTACCCGGAACAAGTTCCTGAACCAGCACGGTGTATGATGGATGAGGCGAGTCAAATGGATTCACCGTCCTCACAGCAAGGAAGCAGGAATGTGGCAGGCGTACAAACTGATGGCAAGGCGAATTAATCAATTAGCATAAACTTATATTATCTGTGGCATAAACTTAAGTATGTATAAGTATGGTGAGTTACAAGAATTCATATAATTCATCTACACTATAATCGACATATACACTAATATTATAAAGAGGAAAGTTTGTAAAATTTTTGTACTCTTGTATGTTTGTAACGAATAAACTCAAAAACTACTGCATTGATTTCAAAAATTCTTCTTAGAAAGCTTTCTTGTCAGCGGGTGACATAGGGTATATACTTTTCCCGAATTCCCACGGGAACAAAGTTACGAGCAGAAAGCTAGTAATATAATAAAGAGGAAAGATTTGTACAAAGATTGTAACGAATAAACTCAAAGCTACTAAACCAAAAATGCTTCTTTTACCAATAGAAAGTTCTCTTATCAGTGGGTGACATTGACATAGGATATACAGGGCTTTATGTAAATCTCTTTCAACTTCTCGGGCGCTAAATCAGTCCAGAAACTAAACAACTTTCCCCAAGGAACATAGGTCAAAATACGAAAAAAAAAAATTTATCTCCCATACAAAATGCACCAGGTATAGGTATGCTGATGAAGTTTGTATGGGAACTCAATTTTTTTATTTTTCGTATTTCGACCTATGTTCGTTGGGGAAAGTTGTTCAGTTTCATGGACTGATTAACCACCCGAGAGGTTGAAAGAGATTTACCTAAAGCCCGATACTTTTCCCGAATGCCCACGAGAATGAAGTCCCTAGCGAAAATCAAGACTGTATGTTTGCAACGAATAAACTCAAAAGTACTCGACCGATTTCAAAATTCTTTCACCTAAAATAAATTTTCCACGTTAAAAACGTATGGGTCACCGACTTCAACACAACAGTTCGCACAAAGTAGATAACAACTAGTGTCAAAACATGAATAAATTCACAATGTTCCAGTAGTTTCAGGATTGTGTAGGGGTAAGTCCTTAGAAGAAGTCTTCTAACTACAATCTATCTGCTTACTAAATTCAAGCTATGCGCAAAATATTGAAAAAAGGACCCCCCCCCCCCCGCTCCTTACATAATCCTGCAACTTTTGAAACAACATGATTTATTTGCTCAGTCTTTCTTTTTTTTCAATAACCACAAACGAAAATAACATCCATTTATTCAGATGATGTTCGTATTTTTTGTTGTCCATTTTTTTTAAAGCACTGAATTATTTTCGATAGAGTTTATATGGAAACTATTCAGGAGTATACTCTTTCGAACAAAAAACGAATTTTAAAAATCGACCAACAGTTGGCGAAGTTATCGCGTAACAAAGATACAAAAAAAACATACAGTCAAATTGAGAATTGAGAATCCTCCTTTTTTGAAGTCGTTTGAAAAAAGTAAGTAGACGAAACAATCTAAAAATAAGTAAGTAACGTTTTGCTCACTTTATTTGTATCCGTGGTTTAAATTAACCATCAGTCGACGTGATGATGAAGGCATAACGCGTGCAACTCTAATGGAAAGATTGATCGGTTTGCCACAGTCTACAATATAGCAGTACAACGATTTTATACATAAAGGTATCAATTGCTCATGTTGTATGATTGAGTTAAATAGAGCAACCCTCGGAGTTCCTCGCCTGTTCTTCTCTGGGGAAGACTGCACCTTTGCGAAGAGGCGTAAAGTTAAAAATGCTAATGTACAGGTTCGGGTCGCCTTGTATTACGTCTCCATATAAGGTTGAGTGCTCATAGCCATCAATTCAATTAAATACTTTGGAAAATGGCGTCTAAAATCCTGATTTACCAGTGCCAGAATATTTTAATGAGTATTAAAAGAGAGAATGGCGTACTCGCCAATATCAAGTCAAGAAACCCTTAAAGGGTAATACGTCAGAGACTCGTCCATAGTCCATAGGATGCACCGCTAGCTGGTGAGAATGACACTAAAATGTTATGACCAATGGTCACAGAAAAGTCAATAATTTTGTTGTTGACTTGGTACTCAGAGTATACAGGGTAACAGTTATAATTTTCCTACAGTGTAATGATGACCATAAATAACTTACACAATAATAATCACTACGTGAAACTACGTGATATTTGAACATTTAATGTAAGTTTAATAAAAGCGGTGAATATGAACACATATTTTATACATTTTCTTTCCTGTGTACTGTGAACTTTTCGTAATTTTGTCACGCAAAAATGTTTTTATAGTTGTCAGCGCACTGCAAAAAGCGTGCATAATTATATAATCTGTGGCATTACTGTAAGGATCCTCGTCGATTACGAGTGTAATCGAGTGTGACGAAATAAATCGGTAATGTCGCTGTAATGACGTACATGTTCCCACAACGGGCAAACTACGGTCAGTCACGATACCTGAATGTCCAATTGGGCATAGCGGTAATTAGGGCCGGTTGCAGACACAATTTGCAGAGAACCATAGTGTTCAATACTACTCGCCTATAAATCAGAGAATATATTGAATTTTGCAGTACACTACAGCCTTGAACCTGGTACTTGTCTATGGAGGACATAGAATGCTAATGGAAAAAGCGACCCCAATATTCAGTAAGAAAAATGTGAAAAATAAGTGCAATAAAAAGTTTTTATTTAAAATGGAATAGATTGGTTTTAAAAATCAATTAAAAAAAATAAGTAAGGACTTGAAGGTCATTACTTAATGACCTCATTTTCAAATCAATCTATTTTTACGGAAACTCAACATAACCAAAGTTTAGCTTAGTGTTGGCGGATGTTAAACAAACTGTAGAATTCAATTTTAATTAAGATTTCATGTAACAATCCCTAAAAAATCTGAATAAAAACAACCCAACACTAAATCTCAATAGCAAAAACCCAAAAAATTTTAAGAATCTCGGCAAGGCACGCACCGCGGATTGAGTTTACATTTAGTTGCAAATCTGATCGTAAGCTTGCCGCGCATGTTACCTGACGCCTGCGCACGTTACATGTGGCCATATCTGTCCCTAGAATTACACTTTACGCGACACTCGCAGGGTTAACGGTAGAGATGTGCATCGGCAAAGTATCTTCACACTTTTTTAAATGTGTAATTTTTTAGTATGTTGGTATATTTGGTCATTTTAAATTAGCAATTTCGGACATGACAAAGTTCACTAAACCAAAAAATTCTTCCCAAGGAACATAGTTAAATGCAGAAATTAAAATATAGCTTTTCTACAACTGATTATCTTAGTATAAAAAACAAATTTTTTTTCGGATTTTGCTACATGTCTCCTGAAAAAAGTTGTTCAGTTTCATAAATAGAGTTCTTTGTGTTTTCGTTCAGTAGCTTTTTTGCAAACAGTATTCTACCCACATTAATTCGAATATGGAGTTTTAATATTTAAACTTTAATATTTACCCCGATAGGGGGTAGGCAGAATATCCGTAGTTCTAGATTCTAGAACCACTTGATGCCACATTTGACATAGATTCTGAGGGTTATTCGAGAAAACATTATGTATAATAGTGAGAGGTTGAAAGACTTTTGCCCATAATACAGCAAAACCCTCGCGTCCTACCAACAAATTTTTACAGTAGGAAAAGTTGGCAGCCGGTACATTATATTTTTTTTCTTTCACTCCTCCAGCTTTAACTAAATATAAAACATGACTTTGATAGTAATTACACGAGTATATCTTTCTCATCTCAATATTTATCCCCACTCTAGCTGTAGAACTGTTCTGGTTAATTTTCCACTTTGCCTTAAGACTTTTTGCTTACCAAAGTATTATTTGCGGTGACCACCGCGCTTGTGTTGTGTAATAAACAGAATTACAAAGGTTAAGTAGATTCGGGGTCAAGTTATTAAATAAGGGGTAAAAAAAGTCTTTGTATTTTCTCGTTACAAACGTAGTATTTTAAAACAATTATTTTAGGGGAAAAATGTTCGGTGCAAATGGGTCTTGAATCCACGACCCCAGGATTAAATCTCCTGGTGCTCTAACCAACTGAGCTATCGTGTCTTCAAGTCAAGCGGTGAAATTTCTCATTCCCTTACTAAGCACAGTACGTCGTCTGTGTCTCGTATGGAGAACTACAGACTCGTACATTTTTGCCGTACATTTTTTTTCCCTAAAATTATTTGTTAGAAGCATAGTTTACACTTTAATAAGATGCGCGTTGAGGGCATCGTAGCTCTTAAACGAATGGACCGTACGCTATGCAGTTTTTCTTGTTTGAAAGCGGACGTAATCTAAATCGGTTTTAGCTAAATTTGATTAAAATTGGTTCAGCCGTTTAAAAGTTATAAGCAATCAAATGTCCGGGTTGATACAAAAATTTTAATTTTAGAGCTATCAATTAACGAATCCATGTATGCATCCAACATCTTCTTACTCATTTTATTATCACCGCCTCGCATGCTCTGAACTGATTCATTTTACAGACAGATGCTATCAGTTAGTTTATTCGATGTTCGAAGATGGCTGATAAGTCGTACTGATGTAACTCATGGTAATCAATTACTACTGAGTTTCGTCTCTATTTTTGCAAGGATTGGAGTATTTAACTTACGGATTGGGAGAAAAAGAAACACTTAGAAATTGAAAACTGAAAATTTAAGTAGGACGCGATTATACTGCTTCCATCTTATGACGCGCAAAATGTAGACATGCCAATTGTTGGAAAAATGGTGGACACAATGTCATTATTTTGCCAATTTCTAAGTATTTTAATCAAAATTAAAATATTGAATTTTAAAGTCGCCAATATCAACCCTTTACGAGTTGTAGTACGTTAAAGCCTCGTCCGTTGATCAGCAAGGTGCATCGCTATAGTAGGTCAGGGTGGCAATTATTTTTTATTATAAGATGGGTTAACTCTTGACCTCAATCTTGACCATAAGGTCAAAGATGAGGTCGACGATGGAGCGAGTTAACCCAGAAAATGCCTATAAAGGCACTGGTACTCCCACGCACCGACGTAACACAGGAAGCTGTTTGGCGTCGGACTTCGGTAGGAGGGTGGTTGCGAACCAGACGGCCCCTTACAGAGCCTACCACACCGCATGAGACCATAGAACGACACCTCAGATTCAGGAAAAAAATGAAATGTCGTTGCCTGGGATGGATTACTAGGAGGCAGGTCTCATCTGTGTTTCCTTAGTCACCTCTTACGACACCCACGGAAAGAGATGGGGTGGTGTTATTCTCAACCGATCACCACACGGCGATTTTATAGCACTCCCTGATATATCTGATATTTCATATATTTGTGATATGCACCTACCACGTACATTTGTGATATGCCATTAGGCATTAAGTCCACGCATGTACTTTTAGTGCATTAAGTTAAATAAATAAAAATAAAAAAAATATGTCAAATGTGGCCTTAAATAGTTCCAGAATTACAAGATGCTCTGTCTATATCCCGATGAATGTAGCTAAGAATAATTTTATTATAATAGTATGTAGTGTATGCATGTAATATGTAATCTCGGTGACTGTCATATGAGTCTCATGCGCTAAAGTAATTTCCTTCCTTCTTTTTCGTATAGGTATAATCAAGTATGTGGCCATCTTAACTAACCTTGGTGTCACAGTTGTCAACCGCCAAATGGCGTCTGACTTGGTTTAAAAACTGTAGTCAATAATCAACAGCCAAGACCGACGGCTTAACGTGCCCTCTGAAGCACGGAAACGCTGGTGATAAAATACCAGTTTGGTCACGATCAGGTTTCCTTTCCCTATACAGGGTGTAAAGGACAGCTTAGCAAATACTAAAATTGTGGAATCTACCCATAACTATTATCAGCTATAGTAATTATTTTTTCCCGGAAACGTCACGTTAAGGAGTTTTCATTATTTACCTACTTTGGCGCTACGCAACGTATCGCGAAACCGCGCCCCGCGCCCGAGCCCCCCGCGCCGCGCTGCTATCGGAATGCGATATACATTGCTGGTTTTCGTGTTTTACGTTGTAATAATTGTTTTTTATTGCAAAATGGAGTGTATTCGATTAAATAATAAAAAATGTAAACAGAAAATATAGAAAAAACATGATAAAAAAATTAAAAATTAAAAATCCGGAGAAAAATTTCACTGAAAAATCATTCAGAATGAGTGCCTGAGTCTAGGGTTTTAGTTTTTGCTAAGCGGTTTTTTACACCCTGTATAGGTTGCTTAACCTTACTGATCGGTTTACATAAGCGAGCGCCACGGCTTGTGTTATTATTAATCACTTGTGTACTTTCCACACAGCGCCCCTGAATGATCGAAATTATCAAGCGATGGTATCAGATGATATCAGCTATGACAATGAAGCATCATGACTACATTGACTACCGATGGCTATGCCCACATTACAATCAGATTGCCCGCGGCATTCTGATCCCTATCGTTATTTATTGTTTATCCATATAATGGCCCCCAGTCAAAACTGTACGTCGCCGGTAGCCAATGCAATTAGGAACTCTTTCAATTCAATTTCATTCAATTGAATTCTTTCAACCGCAGATAAATTGAAATGGAAGTATTTTTATCAGGGCTTACTGTTTTTTTTTTAAATGTAATGTTGGATATGGTCCATCAAAACGTTTAAGAGATTAAAAGTAACTTTGCCCTTAGAATTCTTACCTGTTTAGGATATTTAAATCTCGATGAAACATTTCATTTCGTTATTCTGGTTCTTGTCTTGCACATCTACTTATTATTACCTATTGTCCCTATATTAACCTATTGTCAACAATTGGACTGCACCGTTCCATTTTGCATGCTGCAGCTCTAGCACGATAACGACAAACTCGCGCTCGGCTCACGCTGAAACTTCACTTTGATTGCGCGAGGGTCCCGCGCAAAGGCTTGCTCGCCCTATGGCGTTGTCAATGTTGACATTTTAACATAGGACCGAGGTGTTGTCGCGGCGCTGTCACTATCGTACTCGGTTGGTGACAGCTTGAATATGCGAACAAAATAATGTAAAATTGACAACTGTATTAACCTTTCAGCGGATAAAGATATTTGATTTAATTTGAACATCTATGTTCAAATTCAAAGACAATGTTCAAATTTGAATCTACTAACCTACATAGCTGGGCTATAAATAACTGGCACTATTCTGGTCTTAGTTACTGCAGCAAAAATCACAAAATTTTCAACAAGATAAAATTTTACATTTACAGTTTTAAGAAATACTCTTTCCAGACCAATATCATTCTTAAATAACACTGAATAGTGTAGTTTCATTCTGTTAGTTCGTCCATCAATTTCATTGTGGAGGAGTCAGAGGCAATCAATCTCGAGGATTATCACTTAGTTGGTCGCTCATCAGATAAAGCATCGACTGTGCAAAAATAGCACGAGCGTAGTCGCGGCTCATGCTTAGTCATGCTCGTAGGCGGGTACACTTCAGTACAAATTACAAAAATGTATTTTGGAAATGCTTCGAAAGACTTTGTAGAAGCTTTCGAAGCATTTCACATGCTCCATAATGTATTAATGGTATTGCACTTTTGCGTCGGAAAGGCCCCGGAGCGGTAATGTTGGTTGGTCCGCAAGTTGTCATTTTTAACTCAAACTCAATATCTTTATTTCATGCAACATTCAGGATGTTACTTAAAATAAGTCAAAATTACATAAAACACATCCAAACATACATCAAGGATTTTAAAACATACGTACACATTCATTCTTTTGACCCTAATGACTCTACGCCTATTTGCAAAGATGCAGTCTTCCCCAGAGAAGAATAGGCAAGAAACTCGTGAATTAGTGAAGTATCACATTGGATGATTTTAAGTTAGTTAAGGAAAATTAAGGATGCAAACCAGCCCACAAAACTGAATAACTTTTCCCAAGGAAAAATTCTTTGCCTCCCCATACTACTAGAGCGATCAGCTTATTGTGAGCAGGTAAATTATTTTTTTAGTCTTTCGTACAGGTTCGTTAAAAGTTGTTTAGTTTCATGACGAGAATCACCCCTTAACGTTTGATGTTTTTTTGGCATTTTGACAATTTATTTATGTATCAAATAAGCTTAGGTTGCGCTGGCTGGCGGCCGGAGCCAGAGACTCGGAGCTAGATGAAGAAATAAGAAATAAATATTAAGCTGGATTACGTTTATTGGAATACACACTTAAACTTTTAACGTTAACTACAATTAATGTATAAAAACTGTAAACTATGAGCGGGCGTGCACCTGCGACGAAAATTCAATTGGGTCTCTGTCATCCCAGCGAATGACAGCTATAGAAGCGTTCAATTTCGAATTTGGATTACGAATGCCAAAACTGAAGAGTAAGAAGGTCGCAAAAAGAGAATGTAGAAGGACGATGAAGACGAGACGCATGCCGCCTCGTTACAAGGTATGCAAAATTCATGTTCAAGTAATATAAGTACATTATACAATTATGTATAAGTTGGATATTCCAATCTATTATATCATGAACGAGATAAGGCCACCGGATGTTTCAAAAATCCATTCACGTTCGTCATTTTCATCATAGGAACTTCAAGCCAAGTTTGTTTTGGTTTTAGTTACTGAGTGAGTCAAGATCTACCTTTTTTTACACTTTTAGCAGCAAGTGTACTTCATTTTATTTTCATTTCGAGTAGCCAGACTCTTGCAGTAGTAAATTATAAGTAAATGACATGTGGCGGTGGGGGACAGAAGGCTTGCGCGGGCGCTCAATCTCGGCCTAAGTTGCTTTTAAAGCTGTCGACCGTCAAATTTATTACAGTATACTTGATTAAGTGGCCTTGCAATTAATTTCGATTATTGATTCCATTGGTAATCTAACTACAAGAATAAAAAAATTACCTTACCATACATCGATTCCCGGTCGGGGCAAATATTTGTGTAAAAAGCAGATGTTTGTTCAGGGGTCGTGGGTGTTTGTGTCTGTCTTTGAGTATGTTCCAAAGGACCCACGACGACATAAAGAAAAACCTGAGTGTGGGCCTTTGAGTGTGTAGCGTTTGGGTAGCGTTTTACTTATGCAATCAACTGATCACAAGTCTAACTTTCTTTTTTTTTTTTAGTTTTTGCGTGTGTCGACTCATCTTTGTGTATGTGTATTTTTGTATTAAGCATGCTGAGGAAACATATATGATGTGTAAGGGACCCTTTGAAGGGCTGTCTGTGGTAACGGCTATAGTCCTTGCCCCAGCACAAAAGGAACATTGGTACCTACACTGGTTCTGAAGGACAATGACAACGAAGATAAATCATCCCACAATGCGACGCGCACTTTACTCGGCGACAAAAAGACAGATAAATCATACACGTCGTCTTATTTACGAACTTATACAAAATGTTTAAAAAATTGAAAATTAAAAAGTGAAATGGTCGCAGTATCAGTCGCGCAATGAATCGTCTAATGAACGAATAACAAGCAGTGATAGCCCAGTTGGTAATGAGCTAGACTTGTGATCTAGTCACGGGTTCAAATCCTGGTGCGGGCCTGTACCACTAAATTCGTCTTTTCGGATTTATTTACATATTTCTAATTATCACTTGCTTAAAGGTGAAAGAAAACATCGTGATCAAACTCGCCTGTCCAAGAAAACTCATTTTCGAAAGACGAGTGGTCCACCAACCCGCATTGGGCCAGCGTGTTGGACTATGGCCTAAAACCCCTTCGTGTTTCAAAGGGAAACCTGTGCCCCTCGGTGGGGACTATATGGGCTGATGACTCGTAATGAATCGTCTATCAAAATAAAAGATAATTTACATTAGCAAACAACATAATTTTAAATAGAGCTACGCTCAAATTTTAATCGGAGTGCGTGGAGCAATAACATCTCAGTCATACCTACTAGAGCCATGCACCCTGCTGATCAACGGTCGAGAACCTGACGTATCACAACCCATAAAGGGTTTATTTACTTGGTTTTGGCAACTTTTCTATTCTCTGTTTTAATTTCTATTAAAATTCTCTGACATTGACAAAATCACGATTATGGATTTCAGTATTCCAAGACTTGAATTGAATTAAATTAATTGAATTAAATTTTAATTAAAGGGATTTAAACATAGGGTCTTAGATATGGAATCAGTAGACTGATTTTAAAATTTAGGACATACCTCAGAACTTTACTTCTTAAAGGGAATTTTTGAAACACCCTATATAGGTACACATGATATTATTTACCAAGTTGCCTGCTATAGGTACTATAACAAACATTAAAGAAGCCGAGTTCAGGATATCTATAAGACACGGTTATAATTAAAGTATAGATTGACATACAGAACGAAAGATAAAAAGAAAAGTTCAATGTCAATCGAGAACTTTGCATTTGCCTGTCATTGTTTTTTTACACTTTTTCTTAAATGTGAATTGTTTTCAATATGCCAGTGATTACTTTTTCTCTGCCTGAAACGAGACAAAGTGCTAAGAAGAAGATATATCTACTTACAAATAAATTAAAAATTAATTTAACCCGACTCTGAAGTTACAAAACAGATAAATGCTTTCGTGACTGAGCACTGCTTAGTTCATAATCGTTTTCCTAAGCTATAACTTTAGGCGCCACCCAGTAAACTTAGATGCTTAATAGCGTTAGCACGATTTGCTGAGAGCTAAAGAAAACAGAAGGTACCTAAGAGAAGAGTTTGTCTTCTTCTCTGTCGAAGACTGCACCTTTGTGAATAGGCCAAAGTTAAAAATGCTAATGTAATTCACTACTTTGACTAATGAGTTTGTTATTGACCATAATCTAGCCCAAGGGCGGAGATGTGGTCAAGGTTGCAGCACACTCACCCAGAAGATGCCTATTCACTCGAACTTTAAAGAGATTCGGGTTACATGAGCCCGGAAAAAGAGAAGCAGGCAAAGAATTCCATTCCTTAGCAGTGCACAATATGATAAAGATGAAGAGAAGCGGTCAGTACGGATCCGAGGAATCACGACAAGGTAAGTGGTACCCGGCGGTGCGTCTGTACGTCCGGTAGAAGAAAGGGGCAGGCGGAATGAGCTCATGCAGCTCATGTTTGTATGGATAAACTATGCAAAACAAATTATTATCAAACTCTTATTTTACTCGCTTTTCGAAGAAACGCAAGCAAAATAAAAGAAAAGTAACGTTTATTGTTTTTTTATAAACAAAAACTAAACAAAGGAAAAGCATTAGTAATGTACATGTTTTGCCAATCTTATAGCAAAAATAATAAAGATACACTCAATACCCCAGTTAAAGGGCCAAGTTCATTCTAATTTGAACATGTTAAACAGACAATAAGCATGGGTGGATACTGACGAGGGAACAGACTGTACACCGACATTGTGTATAAAAACACACTATGTTGTAAAGATAATATCGAAATATTTAATAGAAGATTATCAAAGTATATTGTTAGTCACCTCCCTACAGGGCATGCTCTAAGTTGCAGCATTCGCACAAATAGAGCAAAAACGAGATGAGTGACGCTCGCGCGCGCGTGCGCAGCTATGACGGTGGTATTACAAGTTCCCCTACTACCATTATTACACAGAAATTCTCAAATTCCTCGCCCCGCCTCATAATGCCCTAATAATGCCATAATTCTTCCTCAACTGCATACTTCGCTCGACATGGAAATATTTACTTACTTAAAGTAAAACTGCTCATAATTTTTACTTTAATTAGTTAATTAGCTAAGTTTTTAACTGTATTTTTGTTTGTGTTGAAGACATTTTTAAACGAGAAAAACTTCAATTAATGCAAAGGTTGTGCGCAATAAATTAGATACACTGTGACATTGCCTCAGCAGTTTTTACCCATTAATGAAAAAAGCTAAAAAAATATGGGGGTTACTTTAAATTACTTTGCGAAACTTTAGGGGGTGATTCTACCCAAGCAATCTAAATGAAATTCTTAAAAAAAGTTTCGACTTCTCGTACAAAGGCAAATCAACTGATAACACAAGTTGTAGAGACAGGCAAAATTTGTTTTTCACACTTCGAACTACGTTCCTTCGGCAAAGTTGTTCAGTTTCTGAAGAAGAATCAGCCGTGAAAGTTTGGCTAGCCAATTGCGTTCTTTTGGAAGACACTGACTTCAAAATTTTTGGTTTAATTTGCAATAGTTGGGCCTTTTTATAATTCGAACGGCACGGCACGGCACTTCACAATTTGAACTACCATTGCCCCCTATGTTCTCAGCTTCTAGTATTACTATTACACAGGAGGCAATGGTTTGCCGTACCGTTTTCGAATTATAAAAAGGCCCATTATTATCTTCTAAGTTAAATTAGCGTCGTGCATATGCAACTAGTATTTTTTAATTCACCGCAGTAAATTGTTGTTAGAAACACAAAACAATCGTATAATTTGTATACCTGTTTATGAAATCCTATATTTCAAGTGCGGGTAATTATATATCGTCATTCCCATTCCTATGCAAGAATTACGAAATCATAATATTTTTACGACTAAATAATAGTGTTTCGAACGTGGTAGTCGCTCGTTGTGACTATTATCTTGGAAATTATTATTTTAAGTTTTTTTTCCAACTGGTGGTAACTGCAAACCAAGTAAATACTTCACTAAGATCTTATGCTTGGATAGTAACTTAACCAACTAAATACCTATTATGTTAAAAGTTTTGAAATAATATTGGTTTTTTTTTAATAACGTTCTAACTAGTTTTGGAGCAACCCAGATACCTGTCTTAATCTCTTGTAGTTGACTTTAAATTTAAAAAGAATATATTTTTTTAAATTTATAAACTAAAAATTTTAAACTTTTATTTTACTAGAAAAAAAAGCTGAGCATAATTTATGAATTATCTTGAGCGCCATCTCTTCTTGATTTGCAGAACTATTAATTTTCTTTTTTTGTGACTCATTCGCTCAGTTGAGAAACTCCATTAACGTTACTTTAAAAATCATATTGTCACTTTCTGTCTTGTTGATGGAAACAAGGCCGGCGTTACATTCAAAGAACATACTTACATACATACGCTAACGCCTGTAATCCCTAACAGGGTAGGCAGAGCATCACTTGATGCCACGTTTGACGCAAATTATAAGGGTTATCAGATGGAACATGTTGTAGCATGGTGAGAGATTTTCAGCCTTTCGCCCGTGATACAACAAAAGCCCTAGCATCCCACTTACAGACTTTTACAGTATGACTGGGAAGAGCAGGCAACTGACACATTCTAAGTTTTTCTTTAAAGAAACTTTAACTTTAATGAATATTTCTGTAACTGAGCTTTAGTCAATGATAATTCATTCCAGATGGACAAAACCGCAGGTGGAATTCTAGCAATCACCATAAATCTATCAACTTGAACACTATCGACAAAGCTACAGCTTATATGAGCTTTCCCAGGTATCCTCTAGGAGACTAAAGGATGCCTGGGACTTTGTGCCCGTGACAATTTTGTAAAATCCTTCCGTGTTCTAGTCTAGATCGTTAAAGGAACTTTTTTGCAAAATTTCAGCTTCCTAGGTTAAATGGTAACGCCCAGTTAATGAATCAGGGAGACAAGACCATGGAAAAGAGAACTGTATATGGTCAGGACCCTATCTTCACGTGGAACAGAAAAATATTCGGGAATTTGTCATTATCGTTAATTGTCAGCATGGCTTTCCTATTAAATCGACTTAATTTTGAAATTAAATCTACATCTACACTTTACAATTTTATTATATCTTATTTATGTTGTATCAACTACTTAATGCAATTAATTTTCGCCGGTGAAATATGGGCTTTTAATATTAAGTACTTATCGGTTTTTAAAATTAAAAAACTATGAGTATTGTATTTATTGACACTCATAATATAAAGAGGAAGATTTGTATGTTTGTAACGAATATACTCCAAAACTACTTAACCGATTTCTTTCACCAATATCATTCTCACGGGAAAATTGTGTGACATAGGGTACACAATTTTCCCGAATTCCCACGGGAACGAAGTCCAGGGCAAAAAGCCCTGAACTTCGCAACGTGAGCTGAAGCAAAAAAATTAACCTACTGAGGTAGAAGCAGATTTCGTTGATGTCTTCTGTAAGACGTTAATTCATCTTTCATACAAAAGACATCAACGAGATAACGCCCGTTTTCTAGAACATAGGCCACATTCATGGGATGACTTTAAGTTAGTTAGCGAAACTTTAGGGGGTTATTCCCCCCACGAAACTGAACCACTTTCTTTAAGGAACCTTTATTTTTCAAAAAAAACATCCATACAAGGGCAAATCAGCTATTCGAACAATTTTTTTTTAATTATTATTATAATATGGGTTAACTTTTGACCTCAATCTTGACCATAAGGTCAAAGATGAGGTCGACGATGGAGCGAGTTAACCCAGAAAATGCCTATAAAGGCACTGGTACTCCTACGCACCGACGGAACACAGCAAGCTGTTTGGCGTCGGACTTCGGTAGGAGGGTGGTCGCGAACAAGACGGCCCTTTACAGAGCCTACCACACCTCATGAGACCATACGACGACACCTCAGATTCAGAAAAAAATGAAGTGTCGTTGCCTGGGATGGATTACTAGGAGGCAGGTCTCATTTGTGTTTCCTTAGTCGCCTCTTACGACACCCACGGAAAGAGATGGGGTGGTGTTATTCTCAACCGATCACCACACGGTCAAAAAAAAAGTTGTTAATAGATGACTTTTTTTTTCATATTTCGACCTATGCTCCTGTAGGAAAGTTGTTCAGTTTCGTGGGCTGATTAAAGATCCTTAATTAATCATTTGACATAAGCCGGTTTGAAACCTACGAGTAGTACAAGTTTTAGATATTTTTTTGGCGCCTTAACAGGGGTTATATAACATTTTTAATTTTAAAGTTATTGCTTATCAATTAAAAGGCAGAATAACTTATAGGAATTAAACGGCAGCCCGAAATGACTTAGCAAATGTTTTGAATAAACACATCAACACTTTGGCCGTCGAGTCATGCTCGAGAACACTTCGCTTGGTCCCCGTTCATCGTACAAGTCATCTTTGGACCTCCCATATTGTTCCTATACACTCACACCTATAATCTCTTTCGGGGTAGGCAGAATATCATGTGGTTCTGAAACCACTGGACGTCACATTTGACATTCATTACAACGGCTCTTTGATGGAATAAGAGTTTAGTGGTGATATGTTGTCAGCCTTTTACCCATAATACATCAAAAAACCCTCACGTCCCACTTCCTGGTTTTTCAGTATGCCTGGGAAGAGTTTGCAACTGGCACAATTTAGGTTTGGTTTTTTTTCACTCCTATGCCAGCGTGGAATGGAAGTACATATTTCCTCCCAAATCACTGACTCAACAAGACCCAGCCCAAATTCTTGGACCTAGAAAATTGAAATTTGTCACAAAGATTCCTTTTATAACGTAGGCAAGGAATAAGAAAGGAGTTTGCAAAATTCCCAAAGGAACGAGCACCTTCTATGGATAAATAGTTAATATTGGGGACACAGAGCTAAGAAGAAGCGCTATCTAACACTAAATAACAAAGGTTCTGATATGTTACTTAGATACTTTTTTTATTTGACTATGACTATACTCAATACTCAATCATTTATTGCTTTCCATGGTTTTTACATAGGTGATAAAGAAATAACATTTCTGAGAGCTCATGGACCCAGGCTGGGCACGCAATTTTATTTGAGAGAGGAGGACTCATGTCAAACATTTGCGGCTAAAACGAATAAAAAATATTGTCATAAAAAAGGGTTATAATTATTACTTATATTATGTCATGTGGTTAATATTCATCTCGTAAATGTTAATTAATGTTATAAATAAAAAGAAAGCAGTATTAGTAGGCAATAATTAAATGTCCCAGATATAAAACAAACATAATTGTGTTTTTGTTACTATAATAAACAGCGAGGACTCGCGTGTTTTACCGTATTGTGAAAGGCTGACAGCCTATCACCATTAACCATATACTTGTGATTTATATAATAACTCTCAGAGTATAAGTAAAATGTAGCGCCAAGTGATTCTAGAACCAAACGATGCACTGCTTACCCCGACGGGATTATAGGCGTGGGTGTATAGGTGGATGGATAATTTACAAGACTAAAAATCCGAAGGTGCTACTTTCGGATTTTTAGTAACGAAGCGTTTGATCCTTCCCATAAAACTTTACAACTATAAAATCATGTGCAAATCACGAAAATATAAAGTGTTATTTACCACTAGACTTTTACGACACTCGTGTGGTAAGTTGCGATGGTACTTTTTGTGAAAAAACCTATATTAATAACTCATCCTGACCAACAACGACTTGCAAACGAACCTGTGTCATCAATCTTATCACTACTTTAACAGCTCAACACTGTCAATTTGCAATAGTCCCTATCAATTAGCGTCATTAATTTTACGGTTGTTTAGTCAAAGTACTTAAATCAGGCTTGAGGGGTACTGCAGTCAATGCACTATTGAAATTTATCGTATCCTGCGAATCTGCCGCCTCGCTTCGGTCAATGACCTGGGAACAGCGTTAGGATACTTAGCTCAAGGCCTAATGCACAGGGTGAGGTCTCTTCGCCGCTTTGGTTAATGGGAAACTGATGTCGGAGTTCCTGTATAGAGGTAGTAGATCTAGCAAAAGACTTTGTACAGTACTCATTGTATATCTTGAACAGTATATCATCTATCTATACATATTATAAAGAGGAAATATTTGATTGTTTGTTGGTTTGTTTGCATTGAATAGGCTCCGAAACTACTGGACCGATTTGAAAAATTCTTTTACCATGTTGTAGTATAAATGCTTGCACTGCAAATTCTGTAATTCTCTAAAAATATTTTAATTTTTTTATCAAACTTTATTGATTGAGGGTTTTATAGAATGATGCGCTCATCGTGACACTCATAGACGATTGCCTATAACATAAAAAAGTTTACATCAAGAACAAATGTTGGTAAGGGATTGAATTGTTCTTTGCACTTCTAAAGCGATTTGATATGAAAGAAGATATACTTAGTGACGAGGATATAGTAAGAAATGTTGCGGTGGTTTGGACATGTGGAAAGGATGAGTGAAAGAAGAATGACGAAACAAAAATAGAGTACGAAGTAGTTGGGAGGGTCGGGAAAGGGCGCCCTATGCTAATGTACTTAGTCTAAGTCTTAGACCAAATTGGTGACGTACTGAGAAGGCCGTGTTAAGAGTACCTGATTATGACGAGGTGTATGAAGCAAAGCGAATTAATGTATAATTTATGTATAATGTAGAGGCAATCTGTGGTCTCTGCCTACCCCAATGGAACAAAGGCGTGAGGTTGTGTATGAATATATGTATGTTCATTTTCTTTTCAAGTCGATGACCTTTTAATGAAATGGTCCACAAAGGAAGAACAGCAATAGCTTGATCACATCATAATCCTATCGTAATATTATAAATGCGAAAATTTATCAATATGGATGGATGGGTGTTTATTACACTTTCACGGCTACAAATACTGCATGAATTTTGGTGAAACTATGCATTTTTATAGCTTATACATCAGAATAACACAAAGGCTACATAAATAATTTTCCCCAATTCCCACAGGAACGAAGTCCCGGGGGAAAGTTAGTACCTACCGAAGGATGAATTATAAGCGAGCTGGCTTTCGCATGGGAAAGTAGTCTATGTCACTCTCCAGCCTTCCAAATATCGCTAGTGCAAAAAATCACGGCGATCCATTACTCCGATTCTAACGAAAGGAAAAAAACCGGCCAAGTGCGAGTCGGACTCGCGCACCGAGGGTTCCGTACAAACCTAGCTTAAAGGTATTGTAGACCTGAGTATTTGATATGAATTTCAATTTAATACCTCAACGCGTTCATGAGGAAAGGGGTAGTAAGTTTAAAAATATTAAAAATATTTTTATGATATGATGTAATTAAAAATTTATGGTTTTCGCAATTTTTCCTTTATCTGTGCTATAAGACGTTGCTTCGTACCAAATTTCAAGATTCTGTGTTCACGGGAAGTACCCTGTAGGTTTTGATTCCTTTGCGAGTGTCGAAAATTTGCGGAAATTTGCGGCATAAACGGCTGTATCTTTTGATTGCGTTGGCTTAGAAGTTTGATTTTTTCACAGCTTCAAGGGACAGTAGACCTGAGTAATTGATATAAATTTCAGCTTCATACCTCCACGCGTTCCTGAGAAAAAGGGTCTTGACAGACGGACGGACGGACGGACAGACGGACAACAAAGTGATCCTATAAGGGTTCCGTTTTTTCCTTTTGAGGTACGGAACCCTAAAAAAGCAAATAACCTTTCATATTTACAATATTGCTAAAGAAAACTCGATTTGCGTAATTCTGCAGTCAAAGTGACGTGTAAGGAATACTAAAAGGCTATAAATAAGGCTAGGTTCGCAACATCCTGTGGGTTCCGATCCTAGGTTCGGCGCTGCATTTTGTGCGGGCGCGGGATCGCACGACGAACCCGGATGCCCGTCGATTTATTATGCCCGATATAATGCGCCATTGCACCAGTATCGCATCGTGATCGCTTTCATTATTACGATCCTCTGTCGAACATGGAAGTATTGTGTATTCTTCTGGGATCAATGTTGCATGACTGTGGGAACTCGTACCTCTCTTGTTTTAAAGAACACTTTGAAATGACGCCTATATTTTCTTTACAGGGAAAGGAAGATCATCAATTGGCCACAGAATAGCTTGACCGGATTGAATTCTAAAAGTTATTGGGTGAAACACAGTGCCTATAACGTTGATAGGTTAATCAAACCAGGCTTTCGCTTACGAAAGAGCAAAACTCTTTAGTCATAGCAGTGATTCTAAGCCCTTTAGCAATGGGGGACCATTTTACAAAATATCTGATTTGCCCCGGACCACCGACTGTTTGAAGTTAAAAATGATTAGAGGGTTGTTCTACATGACAGTTGTTCATATTCAATAATGTTTTAATTTTACTTAGTAACTATTTACTTAATTCTTGGTTCAGTGCTAGCCAAATACTTGTAGGTTTTGGCATCCAGTCGATTTCAGTGATTTTGTCAACTAGTCACATTTCATATTTTTGGAATGGTTTCGCAAACCACTTCAGTTGCTTCCAGGGTAGAGATCCACTGGTAGAGAACCACTGAGTTATAGGAAGAGCTTGCAACTGGAACATTCTATGTTCCTCTTTCGCTTCCAGTCCAATGTGAAATTACTGTCATACAGTTGTTTTTTCAAGCTGTAGGTCAAAATGTTGCGGGGAACACAAATTCTACAGTTCTACAATCATAATTTAAATAAATAAAGACAAAAAAAGTTCAATGTTATGAATAAAATAAAACACTGCATATTTTATGGCTTTCACGAAATTCTCTTGGCAATTTTTGTAAAAATTTAAGACTTTTAAAGTTTTTGTATATACTATACTTGTTTTTCGAGACAACAATCAAAAAGCACAAATCGAAAACCGTAAATTTCTAAAAAACATTAAGCAAATGTAGTCCACGAGTGGGCGAGCATAGCGCACATTCCTTCGTATGAATAGTGCGAGATACAAATACAATGAGCCTTGGAATGGCAAACGCGAAATGGCAAATAAATCCCCTAGAGCTAGTGTTAGATCGAGCGATGAATAGTGTTGGGGCCTCGACGAAAGAAGACTAGGAGGAATCATGTAAATGAATAAATACCACACACTCAAAGGCACAAAGATAAAGGGCACATGCAAAGACAAATAAAAATAAGAAAGACCCAGACCATGAAAACAAATACCTGCTTTTACTCAATGGTTTCCCCTGACCGGGCTAGAACCCTGTAACGATCTATTCAAAAGCAAGAGTTAACTTACCGTTACGCTGCACCAAATCGATTATCAAAAAAACATCAACTAACTTGAATAAGCAAAATTCAAGGACGAGAATCAGGCCACTTGCACTGAACTGAACTACGTTCCCGAAGGAACATTGTTTGATACAAGAAATAAAATTTAATAGGTACTCGTACGTATATAAATGTCTCCATACAATTCTAAGATTTCTTTATACGATTTAGCCTGTTGCGGAGGCTTAACTATTTTACGATTTACTTACTTTACTGATCCTTATGACTGCTATTCAAAAGTTATTTTGGAAGATTCACATCTTACAGTTTAATTAAATAACAATGCTTGTGATGGAGGATAGATAACAATTCACTGCATTTTTTTTTTACATGCGTCACCTTTGTTTTATCAAACTTTATTTATTGAGAGTTTTATTAAATACGACCCTCATCATCAAACATCATCTTAAACTTATTCTTATTGTTTGGAACTAAGATAAGGTGGTTTAAATACATACGTGGGTAGCGACTTTATATAACAATTAAACATCAATTGTTTAGCACATACTGTACTAAACAATTGATGTTTAATTGTTTAGTACAGTATGTGCAATTTCTCAGTTTTTTCAACCTGAGGTTGCCTGGAAGAGATTTCTAACAAGAATTTAATACGCCTTTTTGTACCACAGTTCGATCTATTTTTTTTTTGTTATGTAAATGTGTTTTTGTGCAAATAAACAGTTTTGCAACGTTTCCTTACAGAATGTAAGGATAAAATTTTCTTAAATTCACCCCAATTGCATTTTAGAAATAAAATAATGGTATAATGATACTGTATTAATTTATTTCCTTTACCCAAAGGTTACTTGTAAAAGATTGTTTTTTATCAATAAGGCCGCCTTTTGTACACGTCTTTATCTGATATTGTTATTTTGTTTTTTGTATGTAAATAAATTGTATTGTACATTGTGACCTTATATAACCAATGTAAGTTTAATAATGTAGGTTTAATGTTCTTAGACGTCACAGAAGGAGGGAGTTCAAGTGAAACGATTAAGTTCAGTTCACGAAAGTCCGGATATATTTGAAACACACAAAATTGTTACAATTGATGGTCGGAAGATTTATGAAATCGCTAACGCGTGTGCGCGCGACGGGCGAAGGCAGGACGGCTCGAAAATGCCGTGAGCCGTGTTCCTGGGCGGAAAAGAAACAGGAAAACTAGATGCCGTGCGGTCAGCGACGGTTAACTGCATGGAAGGTAACAGCCGTCGATTATGTGTTTTCGATAGGAATAGTAATCTAAACTTTTTAGTCGACACGGGAGCTTATGTTTCCGTAATACCTGTCAATTTAATTAAACGCAAAATGCAGGCAAATGTTAATACAGAAAATAATTTTTCCTTGTACGCCGCGAACGGCACTAAAATAAATACTTACGGCACATGTTCATTGTTACTAGATATCAAATTAAGACGAGCATTTCGATGGAATTTTATAATAGCAGAGGTCAGTCAACCAATTTTAGGAGCCGATTTTTTAAGCCATTTTGGATTGATTGTTGACCTAAGCTCCAAGCGTTTAATCGATAAGATAACAAATTTGAATGTAGTAGCCAGCATAAAAAAATGTAACATAACGACTGTAAAAACAATTGACGAAAATAATCCTTATCGTGACTTATTAGGCGAATTTATAGAAATTACCAAACCACAATGTTTTCGAGACACCCCACAGCACACCGTCAGACACCATATTGAAACATCAGGACCGCCGGTGTACGCAAAAGCGAGACCCCTACCACCCGATCGCTTCAAAAAGGTAAGAGAAGAATTTCAGTTAATGCAGGATTTAGGGATATGTAGGCCTTCTAAAAGCGCGTGGGCGAGCCCGCTTCACGTGGTACCGAAAAAGGATGGGAGCATTCGACCGTGCGGTGACTACCGGCAGCTCAACGCCGTCACCAAACCCGGCAGATACCCAATTCCGAGACTCCACGACTTTACATACCTACTCACAGGTAAAAAGATTTTCTCTCGCATAGACATTAATCGAGCGTACCACTATATCCCTATAGATTCCGCCGACGTAGAGAAAACTGCGATAATCACACCCTTCGGGTTGTTCGAGTTTACGCGCATGACGTTTGGCCTTCGAAATGCGGCACAAACATTTCAACGTTTTATGCACCACACTGTTTTACAAGGCCTAGATTTTCTTTTTTCCTTCGTTGATGATGCCATAATTGCTAGTAATAGCGAGGAAGAACATCGAGAGCATCTACGACTTTTATTCGAGCGTTTACAAAGGTACGGGCTAACTATTAACCTTAACAAATGTTGTTTCGGCGTTCAGGAGCTTGACTTTGTGGGTTATCACGTTTCTACCGATGGCATCAAACCGATGACAGACAAGGTGAGTGCTATCAAGGAATTTCCCAAGCCAACAAATGTAAACGAGCTTCGCAGATTTCTAGGGATGGTGAATTTTTATCGAGCTCACATTCCACACGCAGTCAACAGTCAGGCAATTCTATCAAGGTATTTACATAACGCAAAAAAAAACGATCGCACGCCGATCGGTTGGACGCCAGACGCTGAGGCAGCGTTCAACGAATGTAAGTTGCAATTGGAGAAGGCTGTCACGTTAGCACACCCGTGTGCTAATTCGACGTTATCGCTTATGTGTGACGCCTCGGATACGTGCGTGGGAGCCGTGCTACAACAACTTGAAAAAGGTTTGTGGCGCCCCCTAGGTTATTTTTCGAAAGCCTTATCCGCAACTCAAAAACGCTATAGCACATATGATCGCGAACTTCTAGCTATTTACATGGCCATCAGGCATTTTCGCAAATTGTTCGAGGGCAGGCCTTTAACTGTATACACCGATCATCGCCCGTTAGTATACGCCTTTACAAAGCTATCTAGCGATGGTGAAACACCGCGTAGGACCAGACAGTTGTTATTCATTAGCGAATTTACGACCGACATAAGACACGTTAAAGGTAACGACAACGTAGTAGCAGACACGTTATCGCGCGTCGCGACAATTTCTTGCCCCACGAACATTGATTACGAACAATTAGCAGAATCGCAAAAGTTAGACGACTGTTTAAAACAATATAGATTGTCAAATGACTATTCGGAAAGTAAAATTGTATTAAAATCAATTATATTGCCAAATTGTAACGCGAAGATTATTTGCGAAACCTCAACGTCACGAGTTAGACCTTACTTGACAGAAAACTATAGACGCATAGCTTTCAATAGTGTGCACGAACTTAGCCACCCCGGCATTAAAGCCACACGCAAACTGGTAGCACAACGGTTCTTTTGGCCCGGCATGAATGCTGATATAAACAGATGGACAAGGGCTTGCATTCCATGTCAACGTTCGAAAATAGGTAAACACACTATATCTGAATATGGACAATTTCAAAGTGCAGGTAGGTTCGAGCATATACACGTAGACATCGTGGGACCGCTGCCCATATCGGAAGAAGGATATAGATATTGCGTCACTGTCATCGATCGAGCAACACGTTGGCCAGAAGCATTCCCTATAAAAGATATAACCGCGGATACAGTTGCCAAGGTAATTTACGATGGTTGGATATGCCGTTTCGGGTGTCCAAACCGACTTACGTCAGATCAAGGACGTCAGTTTGAAAGCCATCTATTCACGAATTTACTTAAATACCTAGGTATTAAAAAACTTCGAACTACAAGTTATCACGCGCAGGCCAACGGGTTGGTCGAACGATGGCATAGGTCAATGAAAGCTTCGTTGATGGCTCGTCTAGACACCAGGTCATGGGTCGACGAGTTACCATCAGTACTGTTTGGATTACGAGCGGCAGGGCGCAGCGACAACGGCGTCAGTGCCGCGGAATATACTTACGGTAAACCCCTACGGTTGCCGTGCGAGTTTTTTTCCTCCACTGAGTCAGCGCTTGGGGAAGTTGAGGTACAGCACATTCGTGACGTCATTCAAAAATTAAAGCCAATTCCTAACGAACATCGCGATAACAGAAAATGGTTTGTACATCCAGACATTAAGTCGTGTACACACGTATTTGTTAGGGACGATACAGTGCGAAAACCATTGAAACCACCCTATGACGGTCCCTATCAAGTCCTTAAGAGGGATTCAAAGGTTTTCCAGCTGCAATTACCTAATCGCAAAAGTAACGTTTCAATAGATCGGCTAAAACCAGCCTACATTTTAAACGACTCGGATGACGTCAGCGCGCCAACGATACCCGGCGCGGGCAACGTGAGCGAAAAACACAGCGAAATCGCCGACCCAGAAATTAAAACGTCGAGAAGCGGACGTCGCATAAAAATGTCTGTTCGTTTTAGGTAAAAATTTAGTAATAGGTAAGCATTTAAATTTTAATAAGAATCTAGGTGCATTGGTCCGGTGTTCACTTTCGACAGACACATCGCAGCGTCAAAGCAAATAACGTGAAAATCGTCTGTAATATTAAAAATTACAATGGGTAACTATAATACCAAGAATGAAGAAGTTATAATAGCCTAGGCAGGAGTCAACCAACAGGTCGACGAGATAAGGGTCAAAGTCGAATTGTACGGCATGATGTTAACAGTAGGAGCAGTCTGCTTCGTGCTACTCATTTGCTGTCTTTGTGGACGAGGATGTTGCAATCGCGTCAAAAAGTACTGCGACAGAAAAGTAAGTGACATGTTCAATAATGCAGCCATGTCCAACTTGCCAATGCCCACGGGAATTCCACCAGATTCGAAGATCAACGCACCTAAACAGGTAGTCTTAGTATAAGTTTTGTTTTTTTTTTGTCAACTTCATTTTTTAGTATTAGAAGACAGTCACGAAAGCAATTGTTAATGATATTATGTAGGAATATTTTTGTGTATCGAACCCAAGACCTTAGATAGTAAGCCACCAAGTTAACCACTAAGTCATGTGAGCAATATTGTATTTTATAAACACTCAGTTGAATGTAACAAGTACTCGTGTTATCATATTGTTTTGCATTCCATACAATGATTACGCAACGCAGGGTGTAGAATAGCAAGGCCAGGTCTAGCGTGTAGCAAGTTGCTTTATTATAGAAAGTTTGTAATTCGAAATTATTGTGTAAAATTTGGATTGTTGTTTTTCTCTTTGTACCAAATTTTAGGGGGGTATGATGTAGCGACCTATCTAGCATATATGTAGGTATAGTGAGGAACGTGCGCAAGCGGCTCGACTCGCGGATTCAGTCGTCCTGCCTTCGCCCGTCGCGCACACGCGTTAGCGATTTCATAAATCTTCCGACCATCAATTGTAACAATTTTGTGTGTTTCAAATATATCCGGACTTTCGTGAACTGAACTTAATCGTTTCACTTGAACTCCCTCCTTCTGTGACGTCTAAGAACATTAAACCTACATTATTAAACTTACAGACTTTTAAATGTATAAAATAACGTAGATATAACTAAGTGCCTTTTGAATTTGTGTCCGCAAAATCATCTGCCAGTTAATAAGTTTCAAAGTGCTTCTGTAATTGCATAAGTAGGTATAACACAAGCGGCTAACTCTACATTATTCCTCCTAACTTTTTGTCTAGTTTCTCAATCGGGGTATGCTTAATTATAATCCGGGATTAGGAATCCAGGTCATATAATTACTGATATGTGACCTCAGTAATCCTGCTGATATGTGCTGACCTCGGTGACCCTCGGGGAATCTGACCAATACCGATTATGGTTTGGTTACACAATCAGTTATTTGAATGTGCAGGTTTTATCACGACGTGATGACGTTTTCCGTCACCGTCAGAACATTGGTTGAATCTAAGGCTCTTAGAGTGAAAAAGAAGGGTGTGAAGTAAAAAAAAATAAAGAAGAAAATTTATACGCTCTGGTTACCTCCAAACTGGGGAATGAAATCTCCAACTAAGCGATACGCTGGCCCCCGAAGCACTTCAGCTTTATCGTTTTGTCATCTATTCGTATAATGAGCGCAGGACAGACTGATCACGACTTTTTTTTATTTTTTATTTTAAGATGGGTTAACTCTTGACCTCAATCTTGACCATAAGGTCAAAGATGAGGTCGACGATGGAGCGAGTTAACCCAGAAAATGCCTATAAAGGCACTGGTACTCCCACGCACCGACGGAACACAGCAAGCTGTTTGGCGTCGGACTTCGGTAGGAGGGCGGTCGCGAACCAGACGGCCCTTTACAGAACCTACCACACCGCATGAGACCATAGGACGACACCTCAGATTCAGAAAAAAATGAAGTGTCGTTGCCTGGGATGGATTACTAGGAGGCAGGTCTAATTTGTGTTTCCTTAGCCGCCTCTTACGACACCCACGGAAAGAGATGGGGTGGTGTTATTCTCAACCGATCACCACACTTTTTTTATAATATAATACCACCTAACCTAAAAAATCTAACTAGTTCTAATGTCATGCAGGCGGCCTTAAAATTTCGTAAAGTTTTAATTTTACTGGGCAAATTGTAATTTAACGGTTTTTACAATTTTCCGGTGACATTTACATGTAAATCCTATACTGTAGGTACGCCAAAAATTACAATTGAGACACTGATTAAGGAACATAAAGTGACGATGGGCCCTATGAGTTTCTCCGTAATTTTTTTGAGTTTTCTAATAAGGCTGATGTAGTCACTAAGGGTGGCCTAACGCCTCTCTCAAATTTTGGATTTTAAAAAAACATTCAGAGGCCATTTGGCGGTTTGAAAACTCTGACACCAGGGTTAGATAAGTTCGCCACACACTATTCCTACACGATAAGAAGAATAACTACAAATAGATATTTCACCACCATGTAGAAAGTCCTACACCTCTCTCCCATATCCCAGGTCGAGCTCACGTGTGGGTAATTGAAATAAAATAAAATAGTTGCATTAGAGCCGCACGGAGGCGTCACCTCCTATTTCACTTACCGCGTCCGCCCACTTGCGCCTGCGCAGCGTCTTCGCACCATAGCGCTATTCGTTCCTCTCTTATCCAAGTTATTCAAGTGTTTACAATATTTTACTGCGATTTTACATAAAATATTTACGTTTTAGTGTATTTTAGTAGTTGTGGTGTCACTTTGAAGCCGTGCTTTGAAAACATGACTTATATTGGATGACTTTGAATTACCTACATTGTTAGTGAAAATAAATGGATAGAAGTACTACTGCTGTGTCTCAACCTACTAAACTTGCGCCGGCTGGCAGCGCGGCGGGAGCTGGAGACTCGGGGCGCGATGAATGAAGAAAACAACATTTATTTGATTTTATATGTAAATTTATTACAAAATCATAAAACAGTATACTATTAGCGGGCGTGCGCTTGCGACGGAAATTCAATTGGGTCTCTGTCATCCCAGCGAATGACAGCTAGAATTTTATTTTTTTCCAATTTTGAATTTGGATTAGGAATGCCAAAACTGAAGAGTAAGAAGGTCGCAAAAAGAGAATTGAGAAGGAGGATGAAGACGAGGCGCATGCCGCCTCGTTACAAACTGAACAACTTTCTCCGAGATAAATAGGTCAAAATGTGAAAAAAAACTCATATGGGCTATTTTATATGCGGGCTCTTTTGGGAATTTAAGTTCAGTTTCTCAGGAAATACATCTTTAACGTTTTGATAGCTTATTTAAAGTCAAGCTGTATTTTGAAACACCACTGTACATAAAAAACTACAAACACTTTTGTACCCTCTTGTAGCGTTTACTTAACCGTATACTGGGTGAAAAAAAACCTCCTAGCTATATTCAAAATCCTGAACCAGTATCACCCAAAGAACACATTTATGAAACAAAAAATTTTTTTTAATATTTTCTCAATGGCCTAAACGTAGACATTACTCCTACACCAGGAACGCAAGGGGTGCGGGTAACGCTCGGGGGGTGCGCCCGAGTGGTGTCTACGTTTAGGAAACCCCCCCCCCCCCCCCCCAAAAAAAAAATAAATAAAAAGTGTTCAGTAAGTCATACTGGTTCAGGATTTTCAATAAAGCTAGGAGGTTCTTTTTCAACCTGTATTTGTTATTAATTCCTTAGCAAGTAAAAAGTGGCTAATTTGACAAACTTTGGTGTCAGTTTTCAAACCGCCAAATGACCAGGTTTTAACGATCCGATTGTAGTGCTGTCGACAAGAGCATAAAACGACGGTTTAAATTGACAATATTGACGTACGCTCCGAAACTAAACTCATGATTAATTGCGACTTGCCACTATTCTGATCACCCATCAATATGCCCCGCCTCGTCAACGTTGCTTAACCTGACACTGAGCGCCACTAGACTACGAGCGGTTTATCTAAGTTGTTATGAAAATTGGTTAAAAAAACGATAAAATAGAACAATAATCCGGACAATTATACCCAATAACTGCAAAGAATATCTTATGAAATACGCATTTATATAAAAATAACAACCTACGCTCGCGAGAAATTACCTGCCGTTGCATGCAATTTTATTTTTTATCAGAATAATAAAATTCCAACATTATGGCTGCATGTTTATGCACTTTTCTGATGTGCGTCTAATGTAAATGTGTGAGTTTTATTATTGAATCGTTTGCATATTAGAAATTAAATATATTCACTAGAAATCATTGAAATAGTTGTAAGTAGGTACTTTTCTTCTTGTCATGTAGGTCCTATGACTGATGTGTATTAGTTACTAATTTTAATAATTAATGACTACTCACTTACTTAATTGTCAAGAAATCACAACCCAGACCAGGCCGAGTACGATAGTGACAGCGCCGCGACAACACCGCGGTCCTATGTCAAAATGTCAACATTGACAACGCCATAGGGCGAGCAAGCCTTTGCGCGGGACCCTCGCGCAATCAAAGTGAAGTTTCAGCGTGAGCCGAGCGCGAGTTTGTCGTTATCGTGCTAGAGCTGCTGGACAGTATCTTTGACCCTTTTTTGTTGCAAACTCTCTATTAAATTGATGTGATGGCCTCTGTACAGTCATAATATCAATGAAGATACTTACTTACCAGCTGGTAATAAGGTTCAAATCTAAGTGATCTTCTGGCTTTTTAATTTAACTTAAGGCATCTAATAAAAAGTTGCAAATTTTATCTTCAAAGTTACCTTCGATACCTTTTTTGTGAGACAACTCTTGTTAATTTTTTTCTTAAAACGCTCATGTGATGCTAAAGAAAGCCAGAAAATGGGCAGGAGATGGGTAGGTCATTACGCGGACGGACGGGCCTCGGACCTAAATGTGGTGTTTATGGAAATGTCCCATTTACTCGTTAACTTTTCATGTATTAAAAACCAGACGCAACGAGTCAGACACAAGATGGTAGAGTTCTGTATACGGCACTGAGAAAGCATTTTTAGTTCACACAACCAGCTGATAACGTTCAAATAAAAATGAACTTGGATACCTTATTTTGGAGCACTGACAATACTCTTATACAATAACATCGTTATTCCTTTATTAGTACAGCTAGGTACTTGATTTTCTGACAATTACTGTCTTATTACTCATAGGTGAAACTTCACTCACCTATTAATCCTGTTACAAGGTCGATTTTATTACCATTTAATGCTGTCTTCAACGACAGGTAATGTATAGTGCACTACGTCTTCTTTACCGTAGGAAACCTGCTAATTAAGCCTTTCTCTACATCACAAAGTTTACAAGAGGTTAACCTATGCATTTCAGCTTTTTATTGGTCCAAAAGTTGAGGCTTTTTTTCTTCTTACCAGCCCATATACATCCCCACCAAGGGGCACGGGCCTCCCTTCGAAACACAAAGGGGATTAAGGCCATAGCACCACGCTGGCTCAAAGCGGGTTAGTGGACCGCTCGTCTTTCGAAAGCGAATTTTATTAGACGTGCGGGTCTTTTCACGATGTTTTCCTTCACCGCTGAGCAAAGTGATAATTTATTTGAAATCCGTAAATAAATCCGAAAAGACAAATTTAGTGGTACAGACCCGCACCAGGATCAAATACTTCCAGTTACAAGTCTCGCTCATTAGTCTTATTACCACCTTGGCTGTTGACGATTAATCCATTAAAGAGTGTGTCAGGACTTTATAGTTAAATATATTCATGTGTAGGTTTGTATGTAATTATCTTATAGGTACTCTATCACTATAATATTTTTAAGAAAATAGCTTTAATGTGAACGTGGTCAGGTTAAGGAACCCCGAAAAGTAATTTATAAGTACATAAAGTACCTGAGGTGTTTTTAAAACAGTGAATAATTCCGCTAACAATATCTACCAGCTACCTTATAAGAATTCATAAAAAAATTATACTTTTTAAAAAGGTATAAGCTACTTATTTTCAAAGTTAATGACGTCAAATTACTCTTTTCTACGTTTTTTGTGGGTTTCTATCAAGTTTCAGATGGATGGATTACTAGTCAAATGTTATTTTAGTTCAAATTAAGGATATTTATAGTATAGTATACCTTTGTAGTATACTTATAGGTATTACCTTTATAGCACTACCTTTACAGTATACTAGTTTTCCGCCTGTGGCTCCGCCCGCGTGGACTTTAGGTTATATCGTGCCCAGCAGTGAGATAAAATGTAGCCTATGTCCTTTCTCAAGGTCTAATCTATCTCTGTACCAAATTTCAGTAGTTCAGTAGTTTAACCGTGAAAGCGTGACAGACAGGCAGACAGAGTTACTTTCGCATTTATAATATTAGTAAGTAGGGATGTAGATGTCACCAGAAAATTGTAAAAATCGTATATTACAATTTCACTAGTAAAATTATAATCCTACCTAAGGTTGCCTGGAAGAAATTGCTACCTAGCAATAAGGCGGCCTTGTTGTACACTATGTTTTATGTTCTGTTAATTGTCCTATATGTCCCTGTGTGCAAATAAAGTAAAAAGTATATTGTATTGTATAAAATTACAATTTCATGAAAACTTTTAGTGTCGCCTGCATTATCATCTTAGGAAAAGTTTTCTAAGTTCGGTTAGGTACCATTAATATTGTGGAAGAATTAGTCAATGTGAAAAAAATTGAGGCAGTTCCAAAGTATCAAGAGATTAAAATCTTACTATATGAAAATACAATATCACAGGTTTCGCAATGTTACGGACGGTTTTATATTATAAATATAGAATCAAGTGGACAGAGCAAATTATTGTGGTGGGGGGAAAAAATTTGAAACGTTTATAAGGAAAATGATGTTTAGATGTTTTTACTATTTTATTATTATTATTATGCTGTTTATCAGGCAGGCAGTTGACTACAACTGGTAATTGCCTGTATCCCACTGATCATTGTTGAGTTTTCTTTTTGGTTGCTAAAATGTGCTTGTCCAGTCTATTCTTAAATTGGTTTACATTCTCAGCTTATATAACATTCTCTGGCAGTTTTTTCCACGCTCTGACCACTCTGTTGCTTAAGAAGTGCTTGTGCGGGTTGTTGTGTGAGAAGCTAGTCCGTAGTTTTAAATGATGACCTCTTAGACGCTTGTTTTTGTCATATTCAAATATTTTATCGAAATCTGGGAAGTCGTAGCTGGTTTGCGCAAAAATGTTCTGAACTGATTATGATGAAACTTTAAACCAGCATAATACATACTTACTATTTAATATTTTGAAGTTGCAGCGGGAACGAAGTCATTTCTATGGCTTACAAAGTTTCATAAGGTTTTCAGCATAGTTAGCACGGCATTCCAATGACTGCGTGACGGCAGCACGCAAAGGATTATTTGCCCTTGTCATTTCGACAGTTTTTTGACATTTGACCGCGCTGTTTTCAACGTTGTGTTTGCGATGTGTTGTTGTGTTGTTCATAAACCAAATAGTTATCTCGGTCACTAGCAACCACGTAATCATTTCTTTCATTTTTTGTGTTTCGGCTCTATTTAAATTTAAATTTTCTGTTTCTGCATATTTACATACCTTCATCTACTGCACCTTCACACCTCATTACACTCACACAGACACTTATCACTTGAATTAGGCCCTAGATTTGTAGTCTTAACATTATACAGTAAGTATTAACTCTGTCCCTCGCATCTCACTTGGGCGAGGGCTGAAAATCAGTGTTGCCAGCCTGATAATCAGTCTGGCATTAGTCGCTGAGCCCAGGCCTTTTTCCTCACTGCGGCAGACATATGCAAGCTTAAACTTGTATAATATGTAGGATAAGAATATTTTGAACTTTTTTTTTTAAATGTATGTGTGTGCTGTTCTGAAGAAATAAACGTATTATTATTATTATAAATTCTAAAGTTGAGTTCATAGACATAGATAAAATAAGTTAAATACCACGTTGAGTTACATAGTTAGTGACTGTAAAAATGGAAAGGTACAACTTTCGTGATAGTCGTTAAGGTTCACAATTAGTGTTGTTTATTTTACTACATACAGTCACTAATAAGTTCCATTATTGAAGATTTTTTTAAAATAAAAATACCTACACGTGTAAGATTAATTCGTCACGATTAGTTAAAATTGTACAACAAAGCAATATGTACAATAACCTATATATTTCGCGTTGATAACATTAGTACGTTGCAAGTATATTGCATAATAAGTTCGTTTACAAATTAAATAAAACCGGCCAAGTGCGAGTCGGACTCGCGCATGAAGGGTTCCACACCATTACCTATAAAACCGGCCAAGTGCGAGTCGGACTCTATAAAACCCGTTATCTCTATAAAAGCGGCATAAAAATACGTTTCTTGTATAGGAGCCCCCTTAAATATTTATTTTATTCTGGTTTTTAGTATTTGTTGTTATAGGGCATATAGAAATACATCATCTGCGAAAATTTCCTGCCTGAAGCCGACTTTAAAACGTGAGTAAAACCGTAAAACATGCTTTATTTCTCATCAGATAAGAGTACATAAATTGCAATTGCGCCAGTCCTTGCAAGCATTGGAAATCAATTCCCAACAACAAGCCCGACAAGGGAACAAGGAACAGGAACTTTCTAGGCTAATGTCCGATCGGGCGATCCAGCTGATTGTGAATTACATCCAGATAACCTGGTGCGCTATTTTGAATCGCTCGTTTCGTGTCGATTGATATATTTATGAATTCTACTAGCTTTCCGCCCGCGGTTACATACATCGTGCCCAGCTGTGGGATAAAATGTAGCCTATTTCCTTTCGCAAGGTTCAAAACCTTAGAACCTATTCCAAATTTCATTAAAATCGGTTTAGTAGTTTAGGCGTGAAGGCGTAACAGACAGACAGACAGAGTAATTACTTTCGCATTTATAATATACTAACAGTCCGCCCAGGACTTCGTTCCCGTGGGAATTCGGGAAAATTATGTAGCCTATGTCCATCGGGGATAATAGCTTTCTAATGGTGAAAGAATTTCAAATTGATCCAGTAGTTACAGAGCCAATTCAATGCAAACAAACAAACAATCAAATATTTCCTCCTTATAATATGTATAGACTAGCATTCCGCTCGGAACTTCGTTCCCGTGGGAATTCGGGAAAATTATATACTTAGCCTTTGTCCATCGGGGATAATATAGCTTTCTAATGGTGAAATAATTTTTCAGATCGGTCCAGTAGTTTCGGAGCCTTTTCAATGCAAACAAACAAACAATCAAATCTTTCCTCTTTATAACATGTATAGATATAGATAGAACTTAGTGGTTTAAAAGCTCTGAAAAAAGGATTAGTCAAGTTCGCCACATACTTGATTATGTCTACAAGATAATAAAGAATATGGATTTACGAGTACATACATACATAAAGAATAATGTATGGCTGGACACGAGGCGAGCAATTGAAAAATAGAGTCTTTGTTCGAATCCTGATAATTTCCACTCGGAATAACTGCATCATTGGAACTTTAGGAGGTCAGTTTTCCCATGAAACGAAACAACTTTTTCCAAATAACGTTTGTATGTAAACTCTTTATTGCAAACTCTTACAGAAAGTGTATGAACTTACGTTTATGAAACTTAAAAAAAAAACATAATGGCTGTTCGCACATGTTTTATGGAAAGGCGACTTTTCTATGCTAATCTATCTATATCTATCTATCTATACATTATTACAAAGAGGAAAGATTTGATTGTTTGTTTGTTTGCATTGAATAGGCTCCGAAACTACTAGGCCGATTTGAAAAATACTTTCACCATTGGAAAGCTACATTATCCCCGATGGACATAGGCTACATAATTTTCCCGAATTCCCACGGGAACGAAGTCCCGCGCGGGAAGCTAGTACCTATTACAAAGAGGAAATATTTAATGTTTGTTTGTTTGCATCGAACTACTATAAAGGGAAAGATTTGATTGTTTGTTTGTTTGCATCGAATAGGCTCCGAAACCACTGGACCGATTTAAAAATTCTTTCACCATTAGATAGCTACATTATCCCCGATGGACATAGGCTACATAATTTTCCCGAATTCCCACGGAAACGAAATCCCGGGCGGAATGCTAGTCTATACATATTATAAAAAGGAAAGATTTGATTGTTTGTTTGTTTGCATTGAATAGGCTCCGAAACTACTGGACTGATTTGAAAAAATTATTTCACCACTAAAAAGCTACAATATTCCCGATGGACATAGGCTACATAATTTTCTTCCCACGGGACCGAAGTCCCGGGTGGAATGCTAATTTTTCATATTTTGAAGGAAACTTAATCATTAGTCGCTTTTTAATTCATGCAACACCGTAACTAAGTTTGTATCAAGAATACGAGAGATATGAATGAAAGAAATTATCAGATTCAGGAATAGCACAGAGTCGCGGAACAGTTAGGAGAGTTATTTATACGACATGATGTTATGCTTCCGGGTCCCTATAACTGTACTACCACCGCCATTTGTAGCTGCTCTCCAATAATGGATAGTTGTACCAGTGGTTATACTTACAAAAACGGGCAAGTGCGAGTCGGACTCGCGCACGAAAGGTTCCGTACCATTACCTACAAAACCGGCCAAGTGCGAGTCGGACTCTATAAAAACCATTATCTCTATAAAAACGGCAAAAAAATTACGTTTGTTGTATGGGAGCCCCCTTAAATATTTAATTTATTCTACTTTTTAGTTGTTATAGCAGCAACCGAAATTTATCATCTGTGAAAATTTCAACTGTCTTACTATCACGATTCATGAGATACAGCCTCGGACAGACTTATCTATAAAAAACGAGCAAAAAAAATCACGTTTTTTGTATGGGCTCCCATAAATATTTATTTTATTCTGGTTTTTAGTATTTGTTGTTATAGTATAGGGCATATAGAAATACATCATCTGTGAAAATTTCAACTGTCTAACTATCACGGTTCATGAGATACAGCCTCGGACAGACTTATCTATAAAAACGAGCAAAAAAAACCACGTTTTTTGTATGGGCTCCCATAAATATTTATTTTATTCTGGTTTTTAGTATTTGTTGTTATAGGGCATATAGAAATACATCATCTGCGAAAATTTCAACTGTCTAACTATCACGGTTCATGAGATACAGCCTCGGACAGACTTATCTATAAAAACGAGCAAAAAAAAACACGTTTTTTGTATGGGCTCCCATAAATATTTATTTTATTCTGGTTTTTAGTATTTGTTGTTATAGGGCATATAGAAATACATCATCTGTGAAAATTTCAACTGTCTAACTATCACGGTTCATGAGATACAGCCTCGGACAGACTTATCTATAAAAACGAGCAAAAAAAACCACGTTTTTTGTATGGGCTCCCATAAATATTTATTTTATTCTGGTTTTTAGTATTTGTTGTTATAGGGCATATAGAAATACATCATCTGCGAAAATTTCAACTGTCTAACTATCACGGTTCATGAGATACAGCCTGGTGACAGACGGACGGACGGACAGCGAAGCCTTAGTAATAGGGTCCCGTTTTTTCCCTTTGGGTACGGAACCCTAATAATATACCCACTAGGCTGTGGAGTCGTAAGGACTTACAACCGGTTTTATTTTTTTCAAACGAAATTGGAGGAAAAATATGGCTAAAATTCACTTTTACAGTTTTAGTGGAAGGCTTTTTTCTGGTTTTTAACTACCGAGGCAAAGTTTTTACAAATTGAATTTGTCTTTACTAATATTATAAAGAGAAACAATTTGATTGTTTGTTTGTTTGTATTGAATAGGCTCCGAAACTACTGGACCGATGTGAAAAAATCTTTCACCATTAGAATACTACATTATCCCTGAGTAACATAGGCTACATAACTTTCCCGGATTCCCACGGAAACGAAGTCCCGAGCGGAATTCTAGTTTTATATAAAGTGATGATCCCTTCTGTAAATCACCCCATAAATAGCTCCTGGGCGAATTGTATGTAAAATTACAATTTAATAAAAAGGTAAAAAATCAAGTACTTAATGCACTTCTTGCGCCGCAGAGGTGCTAGAAAAAGTACATAATTATTTTCCTGACAAAAAGACTCCACGAACTAAGGTATTATTAGCTTGCTTGGTTGGTGGCATATTTTGTTGCCACGAGACATTCTGTGGGTTTTAAATGTCTGTCACCCGTCAAGTGGTTTGAATATGATGAATGAACATCGCTCTTAGGAGCATCCTCGGGATGATTTTAATTAGCCTACAAAAAGAAGTCTTTTAAAATTATTTTGATACTAACACTCCGCTCGGGACTTCGTTCCCGTGGGAATTCGGGAAAATCAAGTATAGATTTATTTATTTATTTATTTATTTCATGCTTTCATGATAGATAGATAAATTAAAAAATCTAGCAAAATTTCTTCCACGCTGGACGGGAGTAAAACAAAAACAAAGAATGTCCCAGCTGCCTACTCTTCCCAGGCATGCTGTAGAAGTCTGTAAGTGGGGCATGTGGGTTTTGCTGTATTGTGTGTGAAAGGATCACAACGTCTCACCAATTACATAATATTTTGACCTCATCTTGTAACCCTCCGAACTTTTCGTATATTGACCTATGTTCCTTGGGGAAATTTGTTCAGTTTCATGGACTGATTAACCACCCGAGAGGTTGAAAGAGACATACCTAAAGCCCTGTATAAACGCGGAAGTTTTTTTTTATTATTATTATAAGATAGGTTGACTCTTGACCTCAATCTTGACCAGGTAAAAGATGAACTCGACGATGGAGCAAGTTAACCCAGAAAATGCCTATAAAGGCACTGGTACTCCTACGCACCGACGGAACACAGCAAAGTTTGGCGTTGGACTTCTGTAGGAGGGTGGTCGCGAACCAGACGGCCCTTTACAGAGCCTACCACACCGCATGAAACCATAGGACGACACCTCAGATTCAGAAAAAAATAAAGTATCGTTGCCTGGGATGGATTACTAGGAGGCAGTCTCATTTGTGTTTCCTTAGTCACCTCTTACGACACCCACGGAAAGAGATGGGGTGGTGTTATTCTCAACCGATCACCACACGGTAGCTCAACGCTCACCACACTGTATGTATGGATGTTTGTTCCTCTTTCACGCTGGACCGATTATGATAAAATTTGGTATGGAGGTAGCTGACACCCTAGATTAATACATGGGCTACATAATTTTCCCAAATTCCCACGGGAACGAAGTCCCGGGCGAAAAGTTGTGTATAGATTAAACCCTTATTCCAGCTACCATTTACACTTAACCAGCCACGCGTAAGAAAATCCCAGCCGCATTTCGTTTTCTTTGCCTCACTTCCTGATTACCTGGTACACCATAACGGGTACCTGTCAAGTACTTGCCATTAGCGTACCTAGTATTACAGTAAGACTAATAACGGGCTGCGACCTTGCTTGCGGTCCGGGAAAGGTGTGTTTTGCATAATCCTGAGAGCTAGTCATCCAGTGCCGTTAGGTAAGATGGGACTGATTCTAGTTTTGTTACATTTTACTATACTATAACAGCTGTATTGCCACGCTGAACTTGGAATGAAAAAAAAAAACAGAAAGTGCACTGCCAACTTTTCCCAGGCATACTCTAGAAGCCAGTGAGCGGGACGCGAGGGTTTTTCTTCTGTACTGTGGACGAAGGGCTGACAATCAGTTACCACTATAGTCAAATTCCATCTCATAACCCTCAAAATGGATGTCAAATGTGGCGTCAAGTTTTCCAGAACCAATTTGACGCTGTGCCTACCCTGATAGGGATTATAGGCGTTAGTGTATAGAGGGTCTGGAAACTCATAGACATTGCTCGTAGATAGATAAATTTAATGCGCATTTGCACTACATTGAGTAAATTTAAATTAGTTATCAAAAATTAAGATTTAAAATTAAGACTGATTCACACAGTCCACGAAACTAAACAACTTTTACGAAAAAACATAGGCCGAAATATGATAAAAAAGATTCGTCTTTCCTTATAGACCAAGATACTCGGGCTGCCAGACTACTTATTTTCTCATAAACCAAATGTGTGGGAAATAGTAGTGCTAGTGCTAGTACGTACTAGCATGCATAATCGCATAATTTACTTGCGAAATGTAAAGCGTCTGGTAGAAATTACAGCCGACGGAGAGTGTCTGGCGGTGTTGAACATTAATTTTTATATTTAATTAATTATATTCTATAAGATATCAGCAGCCAGACTTCAAGACAAGTGAGTAATTTTTGGAAGTACCTTCAGAACCTGATAGCTGAAAATTGGCCGCTGGCCCAGGTTAGCTGGTATTCATACATTACTAGGACGTACTAGCGCTACTATTTCCCACACATTTGGTTTATGAGAAAATAAGTAAGGTCTGACGGCCCTGGGATCTCCGTCTATTAACCTTTGCTTCACTAAAGCGCAGATCGCATCATACTGGTATTGGTATTTTGCCTTGCTAACTATTAAATCTAGTGCAACCAGATGGTTGACTTAGTAGGTATGAAAAGTTAAAAAGTTTTGTTAGGATTTCGTATGGATTCTCCGGGGAAAATTCTTCAGTTTCACAACTGGCAGAATTACCCCCTAAAGTTTCGCTAAGTAATTTATAGCAAATATGGTGGGGAAATACATTTCCTGTCACGGAAAAATCGGTGTCAGGCGTCATTGTGACGAATAAAGGAATATAAAAAAATACGCCCTCATCTCGCAGTATCATTAACAATTTTCATTATTATACGAACACTTTTACTAAAGATTTTTAGGCCAATTTAAAGGATTGACATGAATTGTGTCATTTGAAATTTCTTAAAATTAATTTGTATGGCAAAGTAAGTATGTCATACTCATGGCGTTTTATTTACCTACCTAATTTTATAAAAGTATAGAGGTTCATGGTCAAATTATTTTGAGTAATGTACTGCTTTTGTATTACAAAAATACTAAAATAAAATGTATTACTTAATCAATCCTGATGTCTTAAGGTTGACTGGAAGCGATCCCTTCAGGGATAATTCTGCCTATGATATTTTGGACATTCTCGCCAGACCTCGCTTTTGAGCGTCCGGGCAAATATCTACAAACTTTGTAATATTTCGGAGCTGAATTTTTTTGTGGATACTTAGTTCTATTGTCTAATAGGAAACAAAATAACTTAGTTAACGATCCGAATTAGAAGCCATCTTCACCCATCTGTTTATCGAATTAATTTAATACCAACCAAAAGAATGAAGCCTATAGAATATAAAAACGTTGGGTTGTCTATTTTATTCCTAAATATGGTTGGCAGGTTTTAAATAGTTTCAAACCATATTAATAAAAATTAAAAACTGACACAAAAAAGTCAGTTTTCAATTTTTTATTAATCGTAGCCTTGCCAGGATTTTTTTAGGCAACCCACTGCCAATACATTTTTGTAACATACTAAATGTAAAATAAATTACTTTTCATCCTATAAACAGATGGGTGAAGATGACTTCTAATTCGGATCTTAGGCTAACTGAGACAAAATTTATTTCAAAAAAACAATCAAAATTATTTTGTCAAAGCTGTTCTCCTAATTACCATCCGCTGCAATGTCTAGCAACCAGAATCAAATGAATGTCTAGCAACCTTCAGTAGGTTAAAAAAATCTTATGATTCGAACATGTCCGACTATATAATTTAAAAGTTAAATAGTAACTAGTAATAGTAGTTAGTTAGTAGTATTTTAATTAAAAAAACGTCATCAGTTTAACAAGTGTATTTTACTTTGATATTTAATGAAAAGTGTTTGTCCTTTGATTGTGAATAATTATCATCACGCGCCGCGTTAAAAATATGATCTAAGAGTGACGAATAAAGATCACTGGCTGAGTAAGTTGGCTGAGTAATTACGTCACACGAATTTCATGATTTTTTGACCCCCTCCCCGTCCTTGTCACAGCTGGTCACATTTGTAAGACTCCCCCCTACCAAGCGTGACGTCACATATTTAGCATTTTTTGTAATTTTCTAATAAAAAACTTAATACGACTTAATTCGGGCCGAATATTTTTCTTTCCCTAAAAATTATTTGAGATTTAATACGAGTTGTTATTTTCTTTTGGGAACTCAAAACTCATTGTCTCAACCAAAGTAAAAACGTAAAAAGAGTGTTTCGGACTGAGGAGGTTAAGTTTGTCGTTAATAGTTTATACTGATAACCAATTTTTAAATGTGACGTCACGAAAATTATGACCCCTCCCACCCCCTTGTCACACAATGTCACACTTTGTCAACCCCCTCCCCTCCCCTTAACATGTGACGTAATTTATGGATGGTCCCTTATGCCTATCTCTCTCTACCGCTTTCTTCGGCCTTCGGCATTCGTCAGTGGCGTAGCGAAAGTCGAGCGAAGAGGTCGTGTGTCACGTAATCTTGCCGCTCTGCCAACGTAAGTACCTAATTACCGTCCGCGTGGTTTCGAGTTTCTCTAATTCCTGTTCACGCATTTATGCCTAAAAATATTGTCAGTAAATGATTATACGCAGAAATGCGTTGTTGAACGGATGCTTCCTGCGTTATTTAGTATTTATAAACCTTTTTATTTTAAATAACCTTTGCTTCCTTAATTCTTGTCACCTAATTCTGTTACGGTTTACGTGACTTGAATTATAATTGACTTTTATTTCTTACGTTTTCGATTTGCCACTAAATGCCTTTTGATTTAATTTAACATAATAACATTAATAACTCTATAGCGCACTAATTAGGTATGTCGGTGATTAGTATAATTTATTTTCACAGATACTATGGGGAAGCCTAAACGAACTAGAGAACAAAAGTTGGAGCAAGACAAGCTAAGACAGCGAAGAAGGCGAGAAAAAATTAAGAATGAGCTTGATCTATATACAGCGTATAGAGAAAAAAACCATCAAACGTATTTGAAGAAGAAAAACGAGGGGAAAATTCTACCAATTAGAGAAGAAACTCCTGCACGTAGAACACTACGAAGAAAACGCAACAGGGAAAACTTTAGGGCCTATTATAAAAGAAACAAAGAGAGCAAATTTTTAGGAACCATAGAAGAAATACAAGAAGTCAGCTGCAATGAAGCAGAACCGGAGGTATACGTCAATTTTACCCCAAATAAAAGAAATGATCCACTTACTTTGTGTCCGCCCGGCGAACCAAGATACGGTCTTCAATCAGGCCAAATTCAAAAGATTGTACCCAGCTCAGCGAACAGTCAAATGAGCGAGTGTCATGAAGTAGCCTATAATAGTTGCTCTTCCACCCATTCAAATGAAACACAAAAGAGGCTAAAACGGAAATCGTCTAGGCCAAAGACATCATCACCAACTAAAGATGCACCTTCAAGGTCCAGAGATGATATAAGTCAAGCGTCTTACTCCACCAGCCCTTCCAATCAAACAGGAAAGTGGCTGAACCTGGAATTGCCAAGTACAACTACATCTACGCAAGGTGCACCTAAGGGTTCCCGAGAAAATGTGAGTTTATCGTCTATGTATTCGTCACCATCTCCACCGTACCATGCTTTTCAAAGAAATAGCTCAGAGAGCTCAATTGCTGCATCTGAATCGGATATTTCAAGTTTCACACCTAAACCAAAAGTACAGTCTCCTAAAAAATACAAATTAGCCATAAAACGACTTCGATACAGATATAATAAACAAATTCAGGTTTTAAATAGTAAAATACATAATTTGAAGATGATGAATGAAAGATACAGAAAACAAATATATAGATTGAAAAGAAGCTCAAACCAGAAAGATAAAAATCAAGAAAAAGAAATTACTAACCAGAAGCCAGCCAAAGTCGATCTTATAACAGAAGAGGCAATTAAGCAAGAGAATGAAATATGCTGTTAAAGCATGGGCGTTTTGGGGTTTTGGGGGTGGTTTGACCACCCCCGAAATTTTCAAAAACAAGATCATCTCCCCTGCCCTTAACTCTCTACAAAACACCTTTTTGTGGGGCTTTATTTTTAAGAAGCAGTGTAATTTTTATGTTTAATAATTTAAATAAATAATAATAATAAGTAGTATCGGCATTATCCAATGTGTTACCTCCAAAGGAAAAATAGGCATTTTGGTCTATAAATAATCAAAAACAAAAAAAGTGAGCGGCAGTCTCAAGTACCCATAGAATATCAAAGTTATTGTCATGGACTTAGTATTTATTAGATCCATGGTTATTGTACACATTGACAACCATTTGACATTTAATTACTCCTGTTTTTTTTGTAATTAAAATGATAAATGTCAAAATCTTACTTGTTAATAAAATAAATATAAGAAAAGACAGCATTTTTCTCATTCCTGTCATGTTTAACCTAACTATCGTCACGACCATAACTTTGGTACTTTATAAATCCTAAATCATAAAAATTATTGATGTGCGAAATACGTAGATTTGTGTAATTTACGTCTTTTCCAAGTTTTTTTTGCCTATACGAAGAATAATCGTGACTGTAACTATACGGAGGACACCTTGCCGCGAGAAGGGCCGATTTAAAATTTGTTTTTTAAATCATCTGTAAGAGTTTACAAACTCGCGTACATATAACTAGTAACTAGTAGATAAGTTGATAACTCCTTATTACCAAGTTATCATTAGAGAACAAGAAATGCAAGTTATAAACGTAATTTTCTCGCCATGGCAAAAAAATGGTAACCATCATGAGTAAAGATAGAATTGCTTACTTCTAAGACAAATGTCGCATTAGACAAATTAAACTTAATAAGTAACAGCTCTAACACGTCGCTGCTGAGGCTGTGAGAAGGAATTCAGTTTATAAAATCCTTACTAGTGTTGCTCGGGGCTTCATTTTACCAAGCTATAATTCAAGTTACAAGAGAAATCCTCAATTATTAATCAAAAGGAAATTTGAATAAACTTAACTCAAGGTACATATAAGTATATTGGATTTGGTTTGTGACTCGTAACCTGCTTCTCACTACGAAGCAGAATAATTAAAACGTACTTACCCTGTTCAAATTTGTTGTTAACATCATTCTCATGAAAAAAATATAGGTCTATGATTTATAGGTCTATGATTGATTTTGACGGCCGGTTTGGTCGAGTGGTAGGTGACGCTGCCTCTTGATCGGCGGGTCCTGGGTTCGATCCCCAGTCGGGGCAAACATTTGTGTAAAAAGCAGATGTTTGTTCTCGGGTCATAGGTGTTTGTGGTTGTCTTTATGTGTTTCCAAGGGACCCACGACACAAGGGAAAACTTTAGTGTGGGCCTTTGAGTGTGTAGCGTTTTTTATTTTTTATTTTATTAACTGCTATGGCGCCATTTTTTTGAAATCAAACTTAATTTATTGAGGGTTTTATGGAATACCACCCTCATCATGACACTCATAGATGAAACATAGCTTAAAACAGAAATAAATCCCTATCTTCTATTTTTTTTTTATAAAAACAGATAAGCACCTTGGCCAAACCAGATTCTGGAAGGGCCAAGATGCTGCTTACTTGGCGTCAATCATCGAAAGAACCATGGCATGGACATATAGAAATACCACTATGGTTCGGATTCACTTAGGATCACGTCACATTATGGCAAAGAAAAACCTGTATGTGTATGGTTCACTAAGATAGAATAAAACTATGATAACTGAGTTAAATTACATTCTGTTGGACGTCACTTTACGCTTCTCTATGGTGTTTAATGCTGGTACAGACTAAGACCATCTTTATAAATCGATTATTGTAAATTTTCCTATTATCATAGCCAAATGACACCCTCCCCCTTAGAACATGGATGTTTGTGTCTGTCTTTGTATATGTTCCAAGGTACCCTCGACACATGGAAGAAAAACCTTAGCGTGGGCTTTTGAGTGTGTAGCATTTTTTTTCAAGATAACGTCAATTTAAAGTTGACCTTTCCCCGCCCTAATTTCACTTGACGTAATATATGGACGGTCCCTTAGGGTGGTATTCCAGTCATCAAAGATCTTTGCCGAATTTCTTTGAGCTGAATGGCCTGTGGTGGCAATACATTTGATGAAATTGTTTAACTTATTTGATAAAATGTACACTGAACAAAGATCTTGGATGAGTGGAATACCACCCTAACACCTCCTACCAACCCACCTTGGAAGCAGTGAATTAGCTTACAAAAGTTAAGCAAACTCCGGAACACTCAAATCTGGAGGGGTTACCATTTTAGTGCAATTCGTCACGTCTGTTTCCATTATGGCAACAACCATTGTAACATACAACAATATTTTATTATACCTAAGCCAAGTTATGGCACATTAGGTAACCATTTCAAGTTGCAACTTTTTGTTATTTGCTTGGACACTAGCTGGCAACACTGATGCTAAATAACAGTTCTGGAGCCTTAAGAAATAAATGTCTAAGTAATGGTGGTTTTTATCCCTGAGAGGTGGTTAGTAACAGTTACCACCATCGCGATGGCACGCGGTACCGTTGTCAACTTCCTTCACTACCTTCGTTTTTTACTATTCGATTCATCCTTACAGCAGGAATAATTTTCTTATATTGAAGCCGAGAAAAAAATCCTTCGATCTGAAGAATTTTCCACACAATTTAAAAAATAGCACCAAAAAGTACCTTGACCGTGACGCAATTTAAATTACTGACAATGACTAAATTCAAAGAGTTAGGATTTTTTGTAAAATGACTGAGCCTTGGCTGAGAGACTAGATTGGAATACTTTATTAGCTACCTACCCGAAAAATCTCCCAATTTCTTATGCCCAAAAAGTTACTATGTCAAATTATCAAATTCAAAGCAGATGAATCTGCACAAGAAATACATAAATATTAACAGTAAATATCAACCAAAATACTGCTGCAACTATGTACAAAAGTAGACTATAAAAAATTACAAAACAGAAGGCACGAAAGCTACGAATTTCTGACGCAACGCTAAGACTTTAGAGAAACGCTAAATAGAAATAGATTACAAATGAGTACCAAACAAAAAGACACAATAATAAGATAATTTTCCACGTTAAAAAAGTATGAGTCACCGACTTCAATCCCAACAACAGTTCGCACAAAGTAGATATCTAGTTTTTTGCGGACTACAATGCCTATTAGCAAATAACTACAAACAGAAATGTCATTCATTTATTTAGATGATGTTCTAGTTTGTAGTATATTTTGTTTTTGTTGATTTTTTTTAAAAGCGCTGAATCATTTTCGATAAAATTTATATGGGACCTTTTCAGGAGTATACTCTTTCGAACAAATAAAGAATTTTGAAAATCGGACAACAGTTGCCGGAGTAATCGCGTAACAAATATACAAAAAAAAAATACAGTCGAATTGAGAACCTCCTCCTTTTTTGAAGTCGGTTGAAAAGAACAAACTCATCTCATCACATCAGCCTGTAACACTGCCACAGAGGTTATGAAACATTTCCTACATGAGATCAATACAGCAGGCAGTGGGAACGACACAGCAACATCTCAAAGCGAGAGGCATCTGCGTATACCTAAATCTGTATCTAGTGCATACAGCATAGGTCAAAGGCTGAAACTGAAAGTTGTATTGATCCACTATGCGTTCGACAGAGCAAAATATACCCTGTTTTAAAATGATTCAGTACCGGTCCCATGGTGTAATGGTTAGCACTCTGGACTCTGAATCCAGCGATCCGAGTTCAAATCTCGGTGGGACCTAAGCCTTTTTTCCTACTTTAATTATCTGATATGTTTAACGCATGTCATAATTGGCGTAATTAAAAGCCAGTTACATACATTATTTCATGCACGATTTATATTTCTTTTACTCCTTTGATAAAATTTTCATTTGTTTATTTTTTTTTTCAAACTTTATTTTCCTTTAGCAGTGTTTTCAGCCAGAAAAACACCTTTATGTAAAACCTATGGATGCAATAAAATATTGAGTATAAAGTTTGTTTTTTAATTAAGTTTGCTTGGCGATGGCTTTTGGCCATTTGTGAACCATAATAAGGTGCAAAGGTTAACAAGATACTTGACATTAGTTTGTTAACTAACTTTAGTTGTCAGTTGTCAAGGAGACATAACGTAAACAAAACGTGACGATTTCTGTGTAGACCATGTAGACAGAAGTGTATTTTGTAGAAATAACCTGAAAAATCACAATGCATCTGAATAAACTGAAAATACTGATGATTGGACCTTCAAATGTAAGTATGTTAATGTTATTCGGAAAAGTTTTGTGAAAATTTTGATCTCGGTAAATTTTTCTTGAAATTACGTTAGCGAAGAAAATGTTCTCCTGCGATGTGAAAGAAAAAGGATTGTATAAATCTCTAAAAACATATAAACTCCTCCTTTTTCGAAGTCGGTCAGTGATAGAAGGGATTAAGCTGGTGGGAAGTTTAAAAAAACATTATTGATCTCTTACCTTTTTGTTAAATCAATATCACGTAGGAAATTACTTGATCTCAAAAAAGTCCTTAAAATGTATTTTTTTTTCAGAGTGGCAAAACAACGATAGCAAATTTCATATCGGAGTCTATGAACATCGAAGAAGCTGGTACACCCAGGCCCACGCAAGGAGTTAGAATAGTAGAATTCGAGCTATCAGGGTTAAACGTAAATGGGAAAACTAGCAACGTAGACATCGAGTTATGGGATTGCAGTGGAGACCACAGGTACGAGATGTACTTTATTTGCATACGTATGACGTAAACACCATGTTAACCATGGTTAAGATAAGTTGTGCAGTGATAGAAAGGAATAAAATGAATTTATTTCACTATATTGCTGTCTGATAAGTTGCCAGCCTTTCGCAGACGATACAGCAAAACCCTCGCGACCCATTTAACTATGGGAAATGTTCACTTTCCATATAAAGGCAAATCAGCTGACCCCATACGTTATATGGAGAAGCAACATATTTTTTATATTATTTTTTTAATCATCCTTAATTCTCGCTAACTAATTCAAAGTCATTTAAACGACAACACATCAGATTACACCTTGACGTCACCACTTAGCGACCACTTTCGTTGCGGAAATGTGTAACCTTATGTTCTGTTGCCTGTTATTTTATGAGAACAATCAGCATAGGCCAGTTAGGTCGAATGGTAGTGGCGCTGCCTCTTGATCGACAGGTCGTGGGTTCGGTTCCCAATCGGGGCAATTTATGTAAAAAGCATATGTTTGTTCTCGGGTCATTTTTTTTTAGTATTATAAGATGGGTTAACTCTTGACCTCAATCTTGATCGTAAGGTCAAAGATGAGGTCGACGATGGAGCGAGTTAACCCAGAAAATGCCTATACATAAAAGCCTATGCCTATACTCCCACGCACCGATGGAACACAGCAAGCTGTTTGGCGTCAGACTTCGGTAAGAGGGTGGTCGCGAACCAGACGGCCCTTTACAGAGCCTACCACACCGCATGAGACCATAGGACGACACCACAGATTCAGAAAAAAATGAAGTGTCGTTGCCTGGGATGGATTACTAGGAGGCAGGTCTCATTTGTGTTTCCTTAGTCGCTTCTTACGACACCCTCGGAAAGAGATAGGGTGGTGTTATTCTCAACCGATCACCACACGGTTATGTGTGTTCGTGTCTGTCTTTGTGTAAGTATGTTTCAAAGGACCCACGACTCAAAGGAAAACCTTAGTGTTGCCCTTCAATGTGTAGTCTATTTAAAACCACGTGCATTTTGCATTTCACTTTCTGCATCCGAAGAGCGCCATCTGTGTTAGTACTCTTATACTACTACGATTCCTTGTTAGGCAGGCCCCGCGAAGATGAAACCTCGAGCATTATATCTGTAGCTGCTCAATGTAGCTGGGATCATAGACTCCCAGTTTCTCCAAGCGAAAATATTAAAATAATACCTAATACTTTATCCCAGCATAGGTACAATACATCGAGTTTTATTTAGGTTTCCGAGGAACTACAGTCTGAATCAAATAACTGGTTTTCCACTTCATAAACCCTTCGGATTACCTACCTTGAAAAACCTCTACATTTTCGAAGTTTTGTAAATTTTTACCATTAAGACATGCGTTTCAAAGACAATAAGTAGAGTAGATTAAATTCGCAATAAAATAATTTGTTTTTAATTTCTTATCTTATGTAAATCATTATCTTACATAAATTCTAGTTTGTTTTGATAATTTGAGCAATCGAGAGATGCCGTTGTACTTATTAATGTTACAGTTTGCAATCACTTGATTTCTAGGTCATGGGTGCAATATGCAAGGAAATGTTATAGTAAATAACCACTAGAGGTCTCGCTGTTGCTTTATGCTGCGTAAGGGGCAGAATGTATCGTGAACTAGTAGAGCATTAACCTAAGTTATGTTATAATTTATAAACTTATGTACTTGTTTATTTACTTACTATGCATAATTTATTTTACAGCTGGAAAAGTGACTTGGCGTTATCAAAGGCCCGTAATACAGAAGTAGACCCGTAATACAGAAGTAGTCTTGATCTATAATTAAGTATTGATTGTCTCTTTTCCTCACCATCAAAATGACAAAGACGACTGCTACTTAAGCATAGATCAGAGTTTAAGTCGCGTTCTGTAATACGGACTTATGGCCCACTTGCGCCAGGCTGGGTTATCTTTTTAACTCAGGTTTATTAGCTTACTCGAGAATTGGCAGGCAATTAATTTCATTCAGTGTGCGCAAGTTGGGCCTTAAGCAGATTAACTTTTTAAAAAACAATTGAAAATCTGATATTTCTACTTTTTTCCTTAGATACGAGTCTTGCTGGCCAGCTCTAAGAGTAGGTGTCCAAGGAGTGATACTGGTGTGTTCCCCTAGCACTGTTTCGGCAGCTACCAGGGAGTTAGAACTACTATACAACTACTTCGTGTCCCAACCGAAGTTATCCGCTAAGCAATGTGTAGTTTTTTACAACCGCACCGATGACCAAGACGATATGGATAGCTTAAACTTGTGTGAGTAAAATTTCTGCGGGGCTAGCATACACCCGTGAGATAATTTTGTCACGTCGAGGTTTTTGTGACTATTCGGAACTCACGCTATGCGTTAAAACGAGAGGTCGGATCAGGATACTTACGGGCTCTCCTGCAGGATTCATTGCCTATTAGGAGTTCCCAATTTCATTCCACTATGAACCCAATGGCGATCGCTGATCTGAACCGATCAGTGAAGTCAAGCAACGAACACAGGGGCAGGGAACCTGATGGGATTTATTGTTTTGTGCACCCGATCCCACTAAAAACTGTTAACCCAGGCGTATCGTAATTTACCTTCGTAATTTAAAAGTACTACTTACTTAGTTAATTCATTCTAACAAGAAACATAAAATGTCATTAACTTATAGCTTTAAATGACGAGATTAGTAGCTCAAGCAAAACGTAATAACAACGCGGTCAAATGTGTGAGTGACAAAATACGAATCCAGCTGTGCTGAGTGACAAAATACGAATCCAAGGGATGATTAGACATCGCTTTTTTCACTACTTTTGTCTCATGTACTTATTTATGTTATTTTAAGCAGTACCATAAGTATGTAAAGCAGTTCCTACCTAGTTCAAAGTTCCAATTTTAAACTGTGTATTTTTTTCAGCCCCCACGTTTTCAAAGGTGTCTCAAGTGTCCATAAATTTGAAATCGGGCGGGAATCGTCTAAAAATCGACTTTTCCAACTACATAGCATCAGTGTTACAGTCAATAAATAAGGATTGATTCTTATGGCGGTCTTTTATTGATACTTACCACGTCTAAACATACGCGAACACTGAAAAACATCCATTCATTTTCTGGAATCATTGGGTCATGTCATTTCATTGGGATGATTTCCTAAAAAGGAACATAACACATGGATATTAGGAATCACTTATTATTGTTATTGTTCTGGTATTATTAGTCATCATCAAAATAATCATTTCGTTTTACTACAAAATGATGTTTTTAAGATATGTTATGAAAAGTAGCATCTTAAGTATTTCGTTTTACAGAAAATGTGATTTAACACGAATGGTGGCTTGTGAAGTACACCTATTTCGGAGTACGAAATTAATAGATAGTTTTATAGAAACATAGATTTTATTTTAAAGACGAATAGGCTCTTGCATAGTAACTACTTAAATATAAAATATATGTCAAATATTATGATACTATAAGGGTAAAATACAACGCACTGTAGGAAGATGACTAACCACAATATTGCTTCGTATTTCGCACTACATTAGGTACCTGAGTATGAGGAAAGCTAATATCACCAAATATGCTCTATTTCATTTAATTGAATTGACATAAAACAACATTACTATTACTATCGGTGGATCAATTTTAAAATAGCATCAAATAATCTGCAATTTCAAATAAAATCGCGCCATAGTTAATAACAGTCATGCATTTATGAATTACTACTTCTACTTCAGTGACACTTTTCCACTCAGTCTTGAAATATTTGGCTCTTACAATGAAAATTACCTACATTTAATCATTATCAGCCATAACATAATTCACATTCAACTTTCTACATGACAACGGACACAAACAACGACGTAATTAATTTGTAAAATGTATTTCATACTACGGTTTGTACAGAAAATCTCCTTACATAACTACTTATATAAAGAACTGTACCTACTAGTCTTGTTATCATTTACATTTTATAATTATCACCTTGATCACATCCTGTAACATGTGGAAGGATTTCTATATTAGATAAAAATAATTTAAAAATCTAGACTACATTCCTATTCTATAAATAAACTATTAAACTATGCAGACTTAATGCCTATCATTTTTCCAATTTCCTCGATCGTTGAAATTTTTTCTATCTCTTTGATTTCCCCTTCCGGGCCCTCCGCGGTTCCACCGATCATTGCCCCGCCCTCTGTGACCACCTCTATTCGGGAACCGCTGATAATTTTGATCCCCGTCCATAAAGTTAAAATCATTTCCAGGCCCACTAAAACCCATATTTCCAAAATTATTCGGGCCAAAATTATTGAAATTGTGAGGAATGTTAGGCGCTATACCTAACAAGCCTGGCGCGGGGCCGCCCCTGGGATCCTGCATGGACTGATTATACCCGTGCATGTGTCCTACATTCATATTATTCATACCGCCGACGCCCATAGAATTCAAATTCATCAAGTTCATGTTACTGCCATCCATCACATTACTATTCATACCGAAAGGAGTTGAAGTTTGACTATAGCTAATTGGAGTTTTTAGCAAACCTTCCTTAGGTTTAGGTAAATATGAAAACTCACCATTTTCTCCTAAAGATACACCTAAATTGGTGAAGATACCACACAATACAGGATTGCTTTGGATAGAAGTCAAGTCAAATTTCTTCCCAGAACTTTTTTCTTGTTGAAATTGTTTTATCATCTGCATAACAGGCATCAAATGTTGATTAACAGTGATTTTTTGAGTAGAGCTCAAATCTTTATACCAATTGGAATTTTGTAAAATGACTTGCAAGTCTAATAAATTTGACTTCTGATCTAAACTGTTGTTTTCTATACCTTCTATTTGTTTTCGTCGAGGATCGACTCGAGGTCCTGCCGGTGCAGGTTTAGTTGGTTTTTCACTATCACTATTTGATTCGTCTAAAGACAGCCGGAAAACTTTTCTTAACCTTGGGTCTAATAACGCTTGAGATTTAGCTGTACTGTTTCTTATATCTGTGTAATCTGGTCGTGGTATTTCAATAGGAATTAGTTTATAAGGAATTGGTGGATGACTATTAATAGAACCATTAATTTCAGATGCCGGGGTATAATTAGGTATCGCTTTGAACGGCAAACCCAAGCGGAAATCAATGTCACCACTAGTTCCTTGACGTAAGTCAGTATCCCCAAAAGTAGGAAATTCAGGTTTTCTTAAGTCCACATCAGTTCTTCGGCGACCGTCAGTAGGCTCACCTTCAATACATTCATAAATTGATATTCGAGCTGGTTTTTTGTTAGCCAACTTACTAGGTTCAATCTTATCAGGCGATTTTTTTGATCTAGGGTCTCGCGATTTACGTGGATCAGTTGGTTCTGAAGTCGTTTCAGATTTATTTTCCTGCAAGTTATTTTTCATTGTATTGAGAAGTTTTGTTACCTCTTCGCTTATATCTATTTTTGAGAGATCCCCAAGTTTACTCAAGACTGAAGATGGTTCTATAACGGGAGGTACAGGTCGTCGCGGTGACATCGATGCTGGTCTTGGTGAAGATGCAGGTGACTTTCTTTTCATTCCCTTTTCTTCATCGCTTGAATACCATTTTTCGTCAATCAACAAATTATTATCTTCATCATCGGTAGTTGATCGCCGATGTCTCTTATCAGGACTTTTGAATATAGGCTCTGGGCGAAGAAACCTGATATCTGTGTCACATTCTTTTTTTGCAAGACTTTCGTCTGTTTTAGTATGAGACACTTTACTACTTTCATCTGAAAAAGGAATCACCCTATGGTCTACATCTTTTGTTTCATTCGTAACAAGAGATTTTGTTTCACTCTCAAACGTTTCGTTTGAAATATCGATGTTTTCTTTATCCTTGGAAGCAAATTTCAATGCATCTTTAGTGTACTGATCTATGTCAATCATATCTTTATTCAACTCAGTTCGAATAACTTTGCTCGCAGACGATTCTCCGTTTGCTGGGGCTGCGGCCGTAGGTTGAAAACGCATATCAACATCTTGTCCCGGTAATACTGAAGTAACATTCAAACTACTTGCCATAGTAATTACAGGAGGGACCCGTAAATCTAAGTCCTTCGCTCCAGTCGTAGTAGCTACGAGCGATGGTGGTTGCTGCTCATTATTAGAATTAATAAGACCTAATTTTTGTATACTCATAGTGTTCATTTGAATTTCTGTTATTTGCTTCAAAGAAATACCAATACTATTTAATTGTAAAACAGTTAACTGACCTAGTTGATCGAGAGTTTCAATACCCATTTTGGTCAGATCCAAAATTTGCCGTGGCGTTAAAACTCCAGTTAGGTTCTTGATACTCAGGACGTTCGTAGTAGTCGCGGTGCCACCTGGTGATAAAGTAGCATTAAAATTTTGATTAAAATCATCATTTTGCCATCGTGACTGCCTCACTTTTTGTGATACCTTAGGTTGTTTATCGTTGCCAAATTGGTTAATCTGTGAATTGTCATGAAGAGTTTGAGGATTAGGTATATTCAGTTCAAACAGGGATGGTATACCTTTTTCTTGGCTATCGGAGCTCTCAGGGAATAGTTGCATTAATTTTGCCTGAGTTGTTTGGATCATTTTGAGGGCACCCTCTTTGTTTAACCTAGGGAAATCTCCTAAAATTTCTTTAGGAGCTGATTCTATATGTTTTAATAGAATGTTCTTTAAACTTTCAGTCAGTGGCTTGCCGTGCGCAAACTTGCATTCATCTTTGTATATGCAAGGAAGACCTGTATGATAATATTTACAAGGGAAATCAGCGTGCATATACAGACATTTGTCTCTTTTTGCGCAACATTCCATTAAATAAAATTTGCACAGCTCCATTTTACGAGGGGGCTGTGCGTCGTGAGAAAAAATGCAATCATCACCTTTATGGCACTTTCCTTGCATGTAGTACAAGCACACGCCGTCGGGGTCTTGCATTGGATGCGGTTGAGGCCCTCCCCTTCTCCAGTCTTTATTGTTCTTGTTCCGGTCCCGTTGCCTATGCCTCTGTGGACGGTGATGTTGGTCACGTCCGCGAGATTCTGTGCTACTGTCCGAAGCGTAAGAGTCTTTATCATCGTCAGGGTAGCCGTCACCTGGAGAAAAGCGCTGAACAGGCGACGCTCCTCTTACACACATCATTTCGCTTTCGTCGACCTCGTCAGAATACTCATGTTTCTTACGCTTTTTACCTGGACCATCTTTGTTTTCATACTTCTTCCTTTTTTTACGCTTTCTCCGCGGCTCTTCGGCTGAAGTGTCCTCGTTAAATACATCTCCATCATCATTTTTTTTCATTGCCTTTCTTATAGCTTTTTCAACATTACTGGCAAAATCATCTTCAGGAGCATTAATGTACTTCCGATTCTTTTTGTTTTTATCTTTGAACTTTTGGTCTTTTGATTTTGTCTTCTTTTTCTTACCTTGTTTTTGGTGATAGTTATGTGATCTTTCATCTTGATTTTTTTCTTCACGCACTGGTTCTTCTTGTCTATTTTCATTCTGGACTTCAGTAGTATCTTCTTCTCCATCGCTTTCAATTTCACCGTCTTCTAAGTCCTCCATTTTCACCACAGGCTCCACTTCTGCCATCGTAAAAGTTTCACTGAAAATAAGAAAAGCTAATATTACACACAAAAACATGATTCCCTTAAAACACTAGAAAATTGTATAAGGTTCCGATAAGAATAATCAAACGAAGTAAGCAAATTACATGTTTACTCTAACGACTTGGGCAACAATTACCTTTGTACCGTTTCGTGTTATCTATTATTAATAAAATAACTTAAAAGATATCCCCTCATTATAACATCTCTGTATACCCTGAATGTTTAACAAGATAAACAGATAAAAACATTTGGGTCTCTCATTTGAAAATTTGAAGAGTCATGTTTACGCATTATCAAAACTATCCTAGACTTAAATGCTATTTTAGCCAATTCTAACTATTCTATGCGTACCTACTCAATAATCATTCAGTGATTGTTTTATTTGGATAAGCTTTATAGATACGTAATGCAAATAATAGGTTTTTACCTATGAAATTGCCGTTTTTCATACAACATTTTTGGAAAACTGATTTTGTCATTATAACTACACCATAAGTACGCACATATAATACACGCATTACCTATGTTGTCAAGGTCAAAAAACAAAGGCAGAAACCAAACTCACCATAATGCGACTTTAGATTTCGGGTTCTCGTTTTAAGTAAGTATGCTTTAATCTTATGATGAGTCGGTATCTAGGATTTTACAATAGATCAATTTTACGCTGCCTGCCAGTCAATGTAAACAAATAGGATGCGTATCTATCTGAGACTTCTTACATTTACCTATGCCTAAAAATATTTTATAACAGTTTGCAACCCTGTAATCCTGAGCTTGTACCGATACACTTTCTTGATAAAAATTCACATTTTGAATTTTTATCACGCTATCATTAGACGATGAGTTTCCAGGTTGGACAGAAATTGTTACTTTAGATCGCTTTACAAAAATAAGATAACCGAAAAGCAAATGAATCAAACTTCCTTGACTTGAAGTTGGTACCTAGTTCTCCCGAGAAAATTGAAACAAGTTCCAAACGCAGCTTTTCGATCACCACGAGTGTAACACAACACAAAGTTTTCAGGATTACAAACTTACTTTAAACTAATCTCAGGGCTCCTATCAGTGTAAAAAAAACGTAGATACACGTGCTTTGGCGATGTTTAACAACGTTATCGAATGGGCCAATATGAATCACTTTAATGTTATTCATTTATTTTTCGTCATGCTGAGAATTAAATTGATTTTGTAAATGAAATACTTATTCGGGTTATTATAAAAGTTAGCCACGTATTTACCGAGAAACCAGCATTAAACATGTTATTATATAAAGTTTCAAATAGTTAATAGGTAGTTGTTAAGTTATTGTTAAAAACAATGACAAAGGGTGTTATGTACCTAAACGATAATACATGTATTTCGTAGAATGGTAAATTAAAATGGAAATTTTGCGTTCTCGTGCCTATCAATGAATAAGTAGGTATAATACAATTTCAACCTTTCTATAATTCGTTAACGGAAATTAGAACATGCAGTTAGTATATTTCAAGCTCGATATTATTAAAAAGTAAACTCGTCATTGTTTCGTGACATCACATCCATGTTACTCCACCATTGTTAATAATAAGTTTACAAAATATGAACAGAGTGATATACGTACTCTTCTTACCTTAGCCTAATAGGTAAAAGGGGCAACAAAATCCTAAAGACGGTAATGCCCACCCCGTTTTGTAAATAACGGGTGATAGTAATGATAGTTAATAGGTTGATAATTTGAATCATTCTCCTGGAGTGCTAAACCTATCATAGATACGTAGTCGAGAACCTACTCTAGACTGATCCTAGATAAGAAGTGTAAAGGTCAGGTTTATGGGTAGGTACCTACCTACCAAAAATGGAGCGACTGCCATCTGACCTCCGTAACATATGTAATAATAATAAATAAGAAAGAATACAAAGTCCCACTCTTATTCCTACCTACCAGCATTTCTTTTTAAAGAGCTATCATGGTAAGTACTCAAATAACAATATGCCTAAGTAATGGACATACTTTTGTTAAACCGTGTAATAGGTACCTAGGTAGGTACCTACTGTAGTGGACTTGCCCAGGCAGGTTTTTATAAGTATTATGTTCTATAAAAATCCTTTAGATGGGCAACTAATGGTAAAGACAGCAAAGAAAATCTATCTTTAAGTTTCACTTAACCACAAGATACTGCTAAGGCTGGGGAAAAACGTACATCACTCTATTTAGAATTTTTACAAGAATTGTGAATATAAGAATACGTCATGCGCAAGGAATTCGAGCTGGCAACGCCGCAGTCGCCATTTTTGTTGCAGTACAACCCGACCAAATTGAAAAGTAGCGTTGGTACATAAACGATATGCGACGTACTTTTTCATGTGTAAGGATACACACATGCATGTTTTTTATGGAAAACGTGAAATCATTAAAAATTATTTAAATCTACTTGTTTCTGAATATTTGCAGTAGGAACATAATTCAGAGAACCATGTAGTCAATACCTACTAACAAACACAATTATAAAGCCACTAGACTTAATTGACACGTTAACGTGATTAATTAAGTACTACAATTTATTATAGCAAGTTAACGCCCTTTTTTTCTTAAAAATAATCAAGAAAAAGTTGAAATTATTGGGGCTTCATATTATTTTAATAAGTTTAAAAATAAATAAGTATAGGTACCTATTTTATATAATAACGGGAACAATTTTTCTTGTTCTCATGATACTATACCTAATATTCGTCGAAACAATATGCATTGGAAATAAATCGCCAAGAATCACTAATTTGATATTGCGCAGTTAGAAATTCAACATGTATGGCAGAAATCAGTACAGCAACTGTTCATAGCCACCACTTTCAAATAAGTAAATTAGTAGTAGATGGAGCTCAGCAAAGCAGGCAGTGGGTGGCCGTTCACATTTCACAATGTCTAGCTGCGCGCTGCGCTCTCGCTACGTTATGATGACGTCAGCCTTCTAGAATGGCAAGATGTCTATGTGTGCCCTTCCTTCGTTCGTTCGAGGTCACGAGATCGTTCAATAATCACTCACACAAGCACAAAGGCCTTACATGTCGAAATACAGGCGTATAGTACCCGTGTGAGCAAGACAGCTCTATACACACAGAGACACATCTGGATTGATAAAATTTAACGACGTAACTTGGTCGGGTTATACCTAGGTACATTACGGGCAATACTATAAATAAGTACATAAAAATATGAATTTAATTCGGGAATTTTATAAAAGGGACTTTTCATTACAAAATTGTTCCGGTCGCTCGTAATAAAAATCTGTACCTACATTATGTAGATACATTGGTATGCCAACACCAGAATAATATAAAAAACCCAGACAATACAAAAATAGCATAATAAGTATATAAATTCAAATTTTATACCCACCTAGATATATGAAGTAGGAAATTTTTAATGTCATGCACATATTCCCCACTTTGTTACAGAACAAAAAGGGAACCGCACCGTTGCCAGCTCGAATGCGCCATTTTGATTTTGATATGACCTTTTTATAGAAAAACCTTGGACATTTCAAACTGAGTACTAGGTATTTCTAATTCCTCAGATTTATCAAACGCGAGTAAATACAACAAATAAGAAGCAGCAGTGTAACAATAGATGTTGCACGTGTAATGAAATAAATCACTTTGTATATTGGGGACACGCATTCATATCGGCCTAGCAAGTAAATAATAGTAAGTGTTACCAATCTTACATTAAGAACGATTCACTATGTGCGACTACTATACGCCATGTAAAAATGTAATTCTTTCATAGCATTGCTGCATAAAGACGTGATAATATGAGACGCAATATTAATTTCGGACTCGGTCGACGACTGCAGCGAAACAAAAGGCAAATGAATAGTTCTTTATTTCGCCACGCGACTACGGCTTCCGTGGCGCTAGCATCATTTTGGCCTGCCATCTGCAGGTGAAGCACAGAACTTCCCGACATATCCGGAAAAAGTATTTACTCATTATTATTATTTTTACGATTTCATTTAATTCGTGTTATTTTTTATTTCCATAATATTTTGTTATTATTTAATATTTCATTTCATTTTATTTAATGACAATAAACAAAGCGTATGATTAAAAATCGTTTTAAACGTGACGAAACGATTACAGTGATTTTCTCGTGTTGCCACGAGAAAAAACTTTGTGGTGTAACCATGGTATATCATGAAATAAATAAGACTAAATAGAAAATGGAAATAAAACTCTTATATTATATTTTCTGTTCTACATGACCGAAAATGAGGACGTTTTTCAGTCGTGTTTGATAAAATATCCTGCAATGTTTTTCTGAAAAAAATAATAATTTCTAAACTGCAAATTACCTGTCATTGTCATTTTTATCAATTTATGATAAGTCAGCATCTCATTTTATTGTGATTTCATTTTCTATTCTAAAACCCAATTAAAAGCCACTAAAATTATATTTATTGTGATAAATACGTGAAAGACTGAACCTTTAAGGTGGTGCGCTTCCGATAAAGGAATACAATGTCCGAGAGCGTTTAAAAACTCACTGTCCTTAATGTTAACATTTGCTTCAGTTTGTAACCATGTCTGAGCCTAATAACCCGTTTTCTGGTTTATTGGGAGTATCAAAGACTATATCTCCTACTTCTGGTGAAGTTAATGCAACTGTCCCGATAGCTGTTGACCCTAAAAAGACTCAGCAAGCAGATGAAATAGAAATCATAAACAACTTAGTAGAGAATGTGTTCCATATCACAATCGATCCTCAAGCAATAGATACATCGGGTTCAACAGACAAGCAGCTTGTGTACTTAGAAGAGTTAGCAGACGCCCTCAAGCCAAACACAAAAATTGACTTGGAAAACTTAGAACAAGCCCTGTTTGAAAGGTTGCTGTTACCTGATATAGAAAACAGTATAATACCTAAATCAGCCAAACATTATAAAGAGCACGTAGTTCAAAAGCAAGTATTCCCTTATTTATTTGGTGCCATTCAAAATCTTCAAAACTATGATCATGTGGCTAGTATACAGAATGCATCACAAAGAATGAAAGAGCTAATATTCAGAAATGCTGTGACTGCACTAAAACAGCCTGCTTTATTTGAAGGGCAGAACTTCACTGACCAACTTTCAGAGTTGCTGCAACATGTGGATCCTCAATGCCATACATTTTTTACTGATATAGTTAAGGAATTTGTAAGTGATGGTAAGCTATTTATTTAAACTATTTTTAATTTATATTTTTGCATTTAAACTTATCTCAAATCAACAAACCGTGTAATGAAAACGAAACATGACTTGAGTAAATGTGTATTAGATAGCAAGATATTCATGCATTCACAACTATGATCCCTAATTGGGTGTGCAGATCATGAGCTGGGAAAATATCAATCTATACTAATATTATCCTTACCCAGTAGTATAAGATCCACTCAAACCTTGGTCACTTTCAAAACAATGCTTAGGAGGCACTTCTATTCACTGTGCAACGATTAGTTTATGTGTGTTTTTGTCTACTTTAAATTTTTTCGTGGAATGTCCTAATTTATCTTATCCTTGATATTCATTGTATATTTCTATTGATATAATTTTTATACAGGTATATATATGTATTATATATTTATGCATGTTAGGTGGATACATACATATATTTTATATATGTGTAATGTATTTTATGTAATGCATGTATTATATTTGCACCCACATCTATATGATTTATTACTCTTTTTCCACACCCAAAGGTTGCCGATAAGATATTGCTTCTTAGCAATGGGGCCTTTTGTACCCTGACATAACTATTTTGTGTTAAAATGTAACTGTACCTAATTTGTTTTGGAGTGCAATAAAGTATATTGTATTGTATTGTACTGTATTGTATTATATAGAGGAAAGACGTTAAAATTACTGGCCGATTTAAAAATTCCTATTAAGAAGTCCCAGATGCAAATATAATATAATTATCATAACATCCCAAACCTTGATATTATACTCATCACCCTAGAATGGCAAATAGAGTAGTTTCCTTTAAGTTCTTAATAAATAAAAATATCTATATCTATCTATACATACATATTATAAAGAGGAAAGATTTGATTATTCGCTTGTTTGTTTGATTGTATTGAATAGACTCCAAAACTACTGGACCGATTTGAAAAATTATTTCACCATTAGAATCCTACATTATCCGGGATGGACATAGGGTACATGATGGAACGAAGTCCCGAACGGAATGCTAGTTATTAATAAAAAATTAAAAAAACAGTTCTCAAAAAAAAAACTATTGCTGCGAAAGGCTTCTAACTGGTTAAACTTAAAGTTAACATGTAAATAGGTTATATTTTATGAAGTATGTTTGCCTTGATGAAGAATAATCGAAATTGTTCCCAAATGTTTTAAAACAAAACATTTCTGTTTTTCAGGTGATCCTGGAGCACAAAATGAACTTAAAGATGTTATGATACCAGTCCTAAAGAAAATCCATGCTGATGTCAACAAATCAAACATTATCAATTTGCCATTATACATTCTACGATCTGTGCAACTATATGCTAGTGAGTATACAAATGCTCGCATAGACCAAATATCGTATCTATTACACAAATTCTTTATTTTTTTTATTGAGGGTTCAGTCCCAGGTGACCATGCAAGGCTCATAAAATCATTCTTTTAGTTTATCTAAGTTACCCTTCAAAGAATCTACAGCCCAACTGCTCACTCTGACAGTGGGTTGGACAATCAGCAAATAAGCTGCCCATTATGGGCATTGACAGACCCTATACAACTTTGTCTTAGATTCTGCATTCCGGACACATTCCAGCTAACAAGAAATTTTAAATGCTCATATGTTGACAGAAAGGAAATCGCACCTTGTTTATACTAGAAAAGGAATTCATTTTAAATCAAAATAAAATAAAAAATGTTTATTGTGTTAAATTTTCGGTAATTTTAAATTGTTTTTATTTTGTTTATATACTTCTTTGACATAAGGTTTTAACAAAAAATTGACAATTTGAAATTTGACATTAATTATAATTATTTTTGAATGTAAGTATTTGATTTTGTATGTGATTGATGTATTTTGTTTTTATATTTTGTTTTGTATAATTTTAATTGTATAATATGGGCAAAGCCTGAAATAAATGATTTAAATTAAATTAAAATTAACAATATTACACAGTATATGTAACATGCTGGGGCAAGTTTTTAAGCAAAAAGCCTGTGTTAAGAAGCCCCGCTCTTCATAATGATTCTAGTTACATTTAAGTTTAAATCACAAAGTAGTTTGTTGAGAAAGAGTTAAGATTTCAATTTGCTTATTCTTTAACTGATATCATCCACTGTTAATATTGTTGCAGGTCATCCAAATTTAGCTCCAATTCTCATGGAGTCATGTGAACCTAAAGTGGAGAACAATGGTCGTTTATACCAGGATTCTGTAATCGGTGCTCTACTCAGTTTATCAGTCCTACCACGAACATCAACAGCCATGCATGAGTTCTTTGACAATCCTATGGACCAGGTAAAATATTCCTATCCTAGTTTAATACTCACGATCTAGTCTCTATCACTGCTTATCCTTACTAATATTATGAATGCGAAAGTTTGTATGCTCAAATGGCTGGACCAATTTTGTATGGAGTGGAGTAAGCTTACATCTTGGTTTAACATATAGGCTACATAATTTTCCCAAATTCCCACGGGAAAGAAGTCTCGGGTGGAAAGCTAGTTAATCTAATAAAGCAAACATGAATCTCAGAGATGAAGGAAAATATTATAATGAAACCTGCATGTCTGAGAAATTAGTTTTTAAGTGGTCCACCAATGCTGCGTGACAGGATGTCCTAAATAAATGTATTTGTCTGTTTTGCATGGAAGCAGCTATTCAATCTTTATTTAATTCAAGTACCTACTCAAATGTTTCTAGACAGCAACGTCGATGGTGGAATCGTCTATATGGAATGCATCTTCGCACTTGGCAAACAATTTGCACAAAATATTCCTGACCCTGCTCAAAGGTGGCCCTCAGATGAGGAACCGATTGCTCACATGGATCGGCAAGTGCTTGAAGACAAATGTTGCTAGAGGAAAATTGTGGAATGTCCAGGTAAGTTTTGCACAACTCATTTAACTAAAACGCTTTTGACATTCGCGATATTGAAGCGCCGTAAATGTCAGCAACCAGCGCAAGTTTTATGTTTTCATAGCTTGTCGTGAGGTAAAATGTTGATAATAACGTAATACTACCGACGACGACACTATTGTCGCCTCGCTGCCTGCTGTACTCGAGAATACGGCCTAAAAGCTAGAAAGTTAAAAGTTAGTTTTTTTATTTTTGGTCTAATTTAAATAAAAACGGACTTTTTTGTAAGCGGATTTGAGCTGGATTTTGCTCATTTTTATTGCTTTTTCTGGCCAGAATAATAAGGTTAACATTTTCTTAAAAAACTAAGGTCCGTATTACAGAACGCGACTCAGACTCTGATCTACACTTTACCTTTTTAGCGCCAAGAGTTTTCGTCAAAAGCGTTCACCACACGCCACGACATTAAAAAATAATTATTGATGTTGTGGCGTTATTAATAATTACGCCACACGCCACGACATTAATAATTAGAAAAAATACAGTTCAATTGGTAATTTTATTTGTCTGATATATCAGACTTTGGCGGTGAAAAGGTTAAGTAACAGTCGTCTTTGTCACTTTGATACTAAAAGAAAGAGACAATCAATACTTTAGTAAGTATAGATCAAGACTTGAGTCTCTTTCTGTAATACGGGCCTAAGTGTAACTGTTTTTCGATAATTTAATTAGCGCTTCAATCAAGACTGATTCAAGCTTAAACCATTTCAATGAGGGATTTTCTTTTTCTTTTTTTAAATTTTTCCTCAGTCGCCGGATAGATGGCGCTAAACTATGTACGTTACTGCAAGGAACGGAACGTTAAATTATTTTTGATTAATTCACTTGAACGTAATTTTGAGATCATAAAACGAAACGTTATAGTCATATCACATCAATATCACGTCTACCATACGTATTTAGACGATTTTATGAAAACAAAGAAAAAACAAAACTGAATTATAACAAAGCGCGAGAAAACTAGGATGATTGGAAAGCCAAAACAAACTGAGAATATTTGATGCAATGTTTTTCTCCAAGCCTTTAAGCTTTGGCACCTAGTAACGGAGTCAGTTTAGCGCCATCTAGAGAGCTCTGGGGAACTACTTTTCATTTAAATACCCAAAAAGAAAACCTCCCATTATAAAAACTTTTGACCGTCCAAAGTTCTCAAAAATTTGTATAACTTTAATGGCAAATAGCCCAAACTGCATCGAGTATTCGTGAGCGAGCGCGCCACCGCGACTCCCTTTTCATGAAGATCCTAATCTAATTTAATACATTTTAGGCAAAATATATTTCTCGCCTCAGTTAAAATTTAATTTTTTTTCATCACTTTGCTAGCCTGGTGGTGTAACGGTACGTAATTCATAATTTTTACTATGGAAGCAGGCTGCGAACTCCTGACTCATACAAACGATGTCTTCAGGATCCAATGATCTTATTTTGTGCAAAATTCAACCTTTCAAGTCCGTATTACAGAACGCAACTCAGAATCTGATCTATACTTAAGTAGCGCGTCTTTATCATTTTGATAGTGAGAGAAAGAGACAGCCAGGACTTACATAGTTCAAGACTGGAGTCTCCTTCTGTGATACGGGTCTCAGACTGTAATCTCGTCTCGGCTATTCAGAACTCTCATCTTATTTATATACTTTACAGGCGGGAGAAATAAGCGCAGCAACATTGACCTGTGTCCCAGACGGGTTTATGTTGAACCTAGGAGCAGTATTACTACAACTGTGCCAACCTTTCTGTAACACCCCTGATGACCCGAAATCACTCAAAATTGACCCCACCTATGGAGCAGTAATGGTAAGATTTTTTGTGGATTCTATATTTATGTCGCGACTTATATCAACTCGTTTCGTCCACAAATTAGCTTTCCGATTTTTCTAACTGCTTGAGAAATGGACACTGTAACAAGTCATCTAATCATAATTCTATGCGGACAGGATTATTAGACTTGTCGCCGACTTTACTTTTCGGAATACCAACAGCTACTAAACAACTTAGCGATCACAAAATAGTTGCATATAGCCAATAAAATAGTAGGTCCTCAGAGTTTTGTAAATAAAAGCCTAAATGCGCTGCCCTACTTTTCACACCTTTTTTCAAATTAATAGCCTGAATGCATTTGACCGGTTTGGTCGAGTACTAGTGGCGCTGCCTCTTGATCGACGGGTCCTGGGTTTGATTCCCAGTCGGGACAGTGTTTATGTAATAAAAAGTAGATGTTTGTTCTCGGGTCATGGATGTTCGTTTCTGTCTTTGTAGTTCCAAGAGACCTACGACACTTTGTATAAGTTCCTTAGGTCTGTATTACAGAACGCAATTCAGACTCTGATCTATACTTAAGTAGCAGTCGTCTTTGTTGTTTTAATAGTTAGAGAAAAAGACAATCAATACCTAAGTATAGATGTATAGGTCAAGACTAGAGTCTCCTGTAATACGGTCTTCAGTGTGGACCTTTAAAGTCGAATTTTTAATTCTGTGCCAAAAATGTAAACAAAGGTATTGCCGCTATAAAAAAATGTTTAACAAACCGACCATTACCGATTATTGTGAAAAACAATAGTTAGATTTTTTTTAAATCACTTTTCTAAACCTTCTAAAATACACAATAAATCACACATGTTTGTAACTAGCTGTACCTACTAAAAATTTCATTCGAGCAAAAACATGTTTTTTAGCGAAAATTTAAATTATGGTCCTAGCAATACCATAGTGGTTCATAACATTCGGGTATTTTTTTAAGGTTTTCTTTTTTTCCTGTACGAATCTTCCACAGCCTAAAAAAAAACAATACTAAAAAAAACCAGGCTGACAGCAAACGAAAAGTATCTAACTCCAATTATTGTTAAAAATATGTAAATAGGGGAAGATACCCAATCTCGAGCCAGTTAAGCCCATCTCTCTAAATTTTAATCTAAAACTACTAGAAAAATTGTAAAATCATTGTTTTTTCCGATGAAATATCATAAAACAGAATCTTTTTATTCATATTAAATCAAAAAACCGAACGATGAACTCATTGTTTCGGTGAAATTAACAAAAAGACATGAGGCTCCATATACCTCATCTCCAGCCTTGAGTGCTCCATCCCCGGCCACCTCTTGCCCTATCCCCAGCCAGCAAGCAAAAACATTTGTTAGGATGAAAAATAGATTTGTAAGTTATAAGTTATTAACATATTAGTGTCATTTCATACGGTATTCGGGAGTGCTGTTTTCGAAAATTACATTTAATTTGAAATCCAAGGTTGAGAAAAGTGCGGAGACGCACTTTTTTGAAAATTTCGATATGGTTGTCGTTTAGCAGGTTTTTGGGGGTGCTGGTTTCGGAAATCATATCTATTTTGAAATCTAAGATGATGGATTCGACTTTTTTGTGAATTTTGACATGGCTGCTGTTTAATAGGTTTTAGTAGGTGCTGATTTCGAAAACATGTAATTTTATCTTTATAACTATTAATAATGCTGTGTATATGTTACAGTTAAAACTAGTTAGTAGATAGAACGCGTTTTTTCTAGTTAGAACTAGTTTATACTTAATGCCTTTGCTAATACTAGAATTGACTAATGTCTGAATCAAATATCAGTTAAAACTAGTTTCTGCAAGACAAAACGCGTTTTCCCGAAGCGAGTCAGTTAAAACTGTTCCGACCGAGGTTAGAGTTCATCATACCTTATTCTGATTGGCTTGAGGTTATGTTGTGGGTTATGTTGTTGTTGTGCTTACCGTTTAACGCAACCAAAGTCTTTTCTGGCACTTCGCCGGCCGCTACCGCGGCACGCTCGCTTCGCTCGCTCGGCTCGTGCGTTGGGGGTCGCAGTTCTAACCTAACCTACAGTTTCTGCCCTGATATAATCTCCGCGGGGGGGGGGGGAGTTTTAACTATAGCTCGATGTGACAACTAGTTTTATCTGAAAATCAAATATGTCAGTGGTAAATTCTAGTTTTAACTGATTATTTCTAGTTTTAACAAAGGCATTAAGTAATAACTAATTTTAACTAGGGAAAACGAGTTCTAACGAAAAATGGGTTTTAACTGTGACATATACACTCTAATAGAATAGAATAGAAAAAATCTTTATTTTATAGGACATTCAGGATGCCACTTAAAACAAGTCAAGATTACATGAAATACATACAAACAAACATTAAAGGATTTAAATACATACATACGCATTCGTTCTATTAACTCTACGCCTATTCGCAAAGGTGCAATCTTTCCCAGAGAAGAACAGACAAGAAACTCTGAGGGTGCTCTTTTTAATCGCATTACAAATTTTCTTATTTTCTAATTTTAACTAATTCTGAAATAACTCTAAAGCTGAGCAGTTCATTCCCATGGCTGCTTGTCAGTTAGGTAATCAGAAATTTTGTAATAGTTTGCAAAGAAGTTTGCAAAGTTTTTGTTTAATTACTGTCTTAAATTTGTCCAAATGTAAATTTTGAATACTCATGGGAATCTTATTATAGAAACGTATACATTGACCCATAAAAGAGTTCGTGACCTTGTGGAGACGACTGTCTAGTACATCCAGTTTATGCTTGGTCCTAGTATTTACATTGTGCCTATCGCTATTTTTCTTAAACAAATGTTCATTTTTCTAACTTAGGGTTATAGCCTCAGATATTTTTGTACTAGATTGTAACAACACCTAATTGTAATAACCTGTTGTGTAAGTGATATCGTGTTTGAACTTGTACTTGACCTTTCTCTTTTAATTATCTTGTGACTGCTTATTTAATCAATTCAATGATTTATTTCTAAAGGTTTTTATTTCAATAAATTACCAGACGAGGCCATTCATTCATACACTCGCGCCCATAATCTCTAGTGGGGTATATTTAAAAGATGCTTGTACTTTTTGAAATAAAATAAAACATTAAATATTATAAAAGAAAATGAAAAAAGACCAATTTAAAATTCCTAGGCTTTATTTTCATCAGATTGCATGTATCCATCATTATACTCGTGATATTTTAAAAAACCTCAGTTTTTAGAACAAAATATATAAGGCAGCACATATTTAACAAAAATCAATTATATCTCTGTTCTCGGTGATGATACGACAAAATGAACCTGTATACTTTTTGATCACCTAATCATCATCTATCGATGTGACTAGGTTTTAAACTGCGACTTCACATTCGAGAAAATCCAAGACGGCTGGTCACAGGCCAACTCCCATACTAAAATCATCGAACCCCTTTGTTGTTTTATTTATCAACTTTATGATAAAGCTACAAAAGCCACTTAAATTGTTGTAAGTTGTAATGTATGTTTCAGATTATTTAGATTTATACCTACTTACTTATTTAAAAAGTTAAATACACAGTTAGTGGAAAATCTTTTTATAGTTTAAAAGAATTTTTTGTAAAATGTAAATTAATTTTAGTAAAATATATTGACTTCTTATGACACTTAATATTTATTTAAGAAAATTTCTTAATCGTTTGCATACTTGCTTGTTGAGTATAATAAACAATTATAACACCTGAAACAAACGTCACAATACAATTATTCAGTACTAACTTCTTTGGGGCCGTCCATTAATCACGTGATGGTTTTTTTAGCATTTTTCAACCCCCCTCCCCCTTGGTGATACGTGGTGAGGTTTAAGACTAACCCCTCCTCCACCCAAAATCACGTGTATTTTTAGTACCTGCAAATAATCTTAAAATTTTTAGAATATTATCTTTAATACAGGTACATACAAAGTATAATCTAATTTTATTTTCAAATAAAGAACCATGATAAAAACGTCTAGACAGAAATGTTGCAGGTTGTTTTTAACTGGAATAAAAATAATATTAAAGGAGTTGCGTAATCATGCGAAAAACATATATTGTATTAGTACATAAACATATTTAATGTACATTGTCCTCGGACCACGGATTAGCAAGACTTTCTTCACCACTAACAACTGAATAAGCATCTTGCAAGTCAGTTGTCGGCACTGTGCTTGTTGAAGATCAACGTCGGTTTCATCAAGCCACACTACACGCCGCTTTACGGTTTAGAAATCGCGCGTTTGACGAAAAAATAAATGAGTACACGTCGATACTTCGGGGAAGAAAGGTCGTAAAAGCCATTTTGGCCAAATTGAGTTAATAATGCAGTTTTGTTCAGAATTTCAAGCTCTATCGATCTGTATATTTAAAAAATCGATATTCGCAAAAACGATGGCTTTTACTACCAAAATTTTTAGAATAAAATGGCTTTTATTTCCAGGATTTTTCAGTCTAAACTACATTTTACCACACCAGGTCGTAACTCAAAACATCATTGTAATCTCGGCTTTTACAACCCTCTGAATAAACTTAATTGAACAGAATGTGACTTTTACACCATTCATTTGCTTTCTTTTATGAATAGAAGTGCGAGTTACGTCCCAATTATTTGATTGTTGTTATTGTTTCGTAATTATCTCTAAGACTCAATACAAAAGATAACTTTTGACCAAAATGTGTTTGTAATAAGGTATAGTTTTCTTTTGATAATTTAAGATTCCATGCTGGACTGGGAGTGAAAGAAAAACCTAGAATGTGCAAGCTACCTACTCTTCCCAGTAAAAGTCTGTAAGAGGGTTTCGAGGGTTTTGCTGTATAATAGACGAAAGGCTGACCACCTCTCACCATTATACAACTTGTTCCATCTGATAACCCTCACAATTGTGTCAAACGTGGCTTCTAGTGGTTCTAGAAATATTGCTGCTCTGCCTACTCCGTTAGGGATTATGGGCGTCAGCGTATGATAACTTAAGATAGTTTGAGTGAGTATAGCTCACTTTAACACAAATTTAAAATGAATAGTCACGAAAGACATAGATATATTTTCCTCGCATTCGCAATTTTTGTAGCGGCACAGGTTGTTGCCTTTTGCTGTTCCACGATCTGATAATCAAATTTTTGAAAGAAGCTAGACTCCTTGCAGAAAAGGACAAATATAGTACAGTCATTGGAACAATGCCACCGACGATCTGCTCAAAGATAAGTTTTATTAATAAATATAATATAATTAACCGTAATATACCGTTTAAGATAACATTCATAATAAACATTAAGTTCCTGCCTACTTAAATAATCATGATTTTGTGAAATATTTATAATAGGTGCTATAAAATTACAAAAGAAAGAAAAGAATCACTGTTAACTTTCTTTTGGAGCATAGATTAGTTCAAGACAACGTTGCAGGGATTGGTCAAGACAAGTTTTAACAGCAAATGATCGTGATCTATACACATTTTTTATTAAAACATGGCATGAGCGTGAGCCGTGCATATGCCATGTTAAAAGACGTAGGTACTCTGGTGCAGACTTGTCTCCTGCTTTGACACGTCTATACCATCTCTCTCCCAAGAAAAAAACCGTACTAAAGTCCTGGAAGCTTGCTAACGTGTAACCAGTGCTCAAAAAGGGTAGCCTTTCTGACTCCGTCAATTATAGATCTATCTTCATAGCTGACATCCTGAGTAAACGGTCGATCCAAGTAGTTATCGATAGCTGCTCCTCGACCTGATGGCTATTGACGCCGAAGTTCCTCAGGGGTCCATTCTCTCTGCGACCTTTTTCCTGCTGTGTGGGTGAAATTGTCTCAGAGAGGAGAGCACTGGTAGAGCGAATAAAGTCAACTTTAAGTGTTGTGTCCCAATGGGATGAAAAAAATCTGATTAGTTTGAATGCCACCAAAACACAAGCGTGTCTGTTCTCTGCTCAACGGAGTCCGATTAATCTGACTCCTACTCTCCGAGGTGCATCTGTTCCTATAACCGGTCTGTTCCTGAATTTCTTGGCATAAAGTTATATATCAATTTCAACTTCGGCACCTCCATAAAGTCCAGAGCCCAAGTTGAGGGCAAAAAGATGGGCGTCCATAAATAAAGTTAAGTGTTACTTCACGCCCGATCAATTCCTGTCCCTTTATAAGGCACAAGTACGATAGTGCTTAGAGTATTGCTTTTGGGATGGTTCAGCCAAATGCCAAACAGCCGCATTGGACTCGGTAGATCGCAGAGCCAGAAGACTCATCGGTGATTAAAAGTTGGTTGAAAATAAACTACAAAGCCTAGCTCATAAACGCAAAGTACTTTGCCTATGTATTTTTTATAAAATGTACTTCAGAGAGTGTGCACAAGAGCTACGTGAGGTAATTCTTCTATCAGATTTCCAAATACGGCGGAGTACCACTCTTACCTTGTCGAGATGCCGCGGATCCACACTGAGCGGTTTTTATCATCTTTTATATTGAGCACTGCCAAGGAATGGAATTCCTTGCCTGCTTCTGTATTTCCGAGCTCATATAACTTTTAAAGTTCGAGTGAATCTCTTTAAAGTTCGAATGAATAGGCTTTTTTAGGGGTGAGCTTGCTACATCCTCGACCGCATCTTCACTGTTGGCCACAATGTTATGCTACATTGTGGCCAAGAGCAAACCCATTAATAAATCTTTGCGCGCTTTTAAAAATAAAATCTTTATAATACATAATTTAATAGAAGTACATTTAATTGGTCCAGTGTTTTCTTGTAATAAAATGATAAATATCAAAGTCTTATACGATGATAAAATAAATCTAAGAAAAGACAGCATTTTTCTCATTCTTGTCACGGTTAACCTAATTATCGTGACGGCCATAACTTTGACCCTTTATAAATCCCAAATTAAAAAGTTGATTCAAGGCCAAATACATAGTATTTGTGTAATTTTAAGTCTTGTCCAAGTTTTTTGCCTATATAAAGAAAAATTATACGGAAAATTACAGGAAAAATTGTTGAAAGTCACTATATTTACAATTTGCCTTTATTTTCATCAAAAATAATAAAATGAAACCTTAAATATTACAATAATAAAAATGCAATGTTTACATTCATAAATTGTGTTTAAATATAATGTTTTACGACATTTTAAAACCACATTGATGGATTTTACGCCCAAATTTTTCGAAAATATGGTTTAATATTGAGAGTTACGATGCTTACCACTTCCGTAATGTCGAACGTAAAGGACATTTTGTCAGAAATTTTGGGGCGTAACTCAAACCTAACTTCTAAACCACGAGGTGCTTTTAAATTTATTATTTATGTAGCTAAAGAATATCATAACTTAAGAATATTTCACTTTATAAAATTACAATGGCTATAATAACCAAAAAGTTATGTGGATTTTTAAAAAAAATTTTTCGTTATTTGCTTCTCCTGTAAAATGGCATTTTGGCTTTTACGACCTTTCTTCCCCGAAGTATCGACGTGATATCTTACTACACCCCCCTCCCACCTTGTGATATTTCATGATTTTTGCTAACCCCCCCCCCCCCCCCTTTCGAGCCGTACGTGATTAATGGACGGCCCATTTGCAAATTAATGAAATTTTAAATAATGTGTTGGACAAAAATGTTTGATAACTGGAATTTCACTTTGACAATGACATTTCTTTGTTTACATTTTTGGCACGGAATTAAAAATTCGACTTTAAGTGTGTAGCGTTTATTTTTTATTTTAGCCAGAAGAATGTGCGAGGAAGTCAGTTCATTTGGACTGCTTGCATAACGAGACGTGCTTACTGCCGTCGCGGGAAGGGGACGACGGGCAAACCGTGCGACGGCCCACTGCGGACACTTATAACTTCGTCACCGAGTGCTTCTTTATGACGCAGAAGTGTATTGATTTAGGTAATGTCGTGTGTAATGTGTGAATATCTCTCACGTGGGTAAGCTTTTTAAAAATGTAACATTTTAAACTTTCGCGATTTGAACATATAATTTAATACTAAACCGGGTAAATTGGCGTAAAATCAAAAGTAAAGTCATGACATGTACGCGAATTTAGACCCGTTTTAAAAATGCTAAATTAAAATAGTTTCGCCCTTATCATAATCTACTAAAATTAAGTGGTATGAGTCTGGTAGTTCTCCATTCTCCTTTCCATTAAGCGGTGATAGCCCAGTTGGTAATGAGCCAGACTTGTAATCCGAAGGTCGCGGGTTCAAATCCTGGCGCGGGCCTGTACCACTAAATTCGTCTTTTCGGATTTATGTACGGATTTCTAATTATCACTTGCTCAACGGTGAAGGAAAACATCGTGATGAAACCCGCCCGTCCAAGAAAATTGATTTTCGAAAGACGAGTGGTCCACCAACCCGCATTGGGCCAGCGTGGTGGACTAGGGCCTAAATCCCCTTTGTGTTTCGAAGGAAGGCCCGTGCCCCTCGGTGGGGACGCCGTATATGGGCTGGCAAGGAGTTCTCCATTCGAGACACGATGGCGCTAATCTATACGCACGACGTAATATGCTTAGTAAGGTAATGAAGAATTTTGCCGCTTGACTTGAAGGCACCATAGCACAGTTTGTTATAGCAAGAGCACTAGGAGATTTAAACCTGGGTTCGTGAGAACATTTTTCTATCCCTAAAAATTATTAGTAATATTAGGCCCATCTTCATCTTCATCAGCCCATATACGTCCCCACTGCTGGGGCACGGGCCTCCCTCAATAACATGAGGGGTAAATGCCATACTCACCACGCTTGGCAGACGGGTTGGCGAGGGTTTTGATATAATTGCAGAGTTTTCCTTCTCTGTGTGCAGATGAACTCGCTTGCATATTTACCTTAGTCGCCTTGTACGACACCTCGGTAAGAAAGAGGGTGGTCCTATTCTACTCGAGCCTATGTGTGCGAATAATTCTCTGTTTTGACTGTCTGTCTGCGCAAGCATCCATTCCGACCATTTCTCTATGTCTATCGTTCTGCCGTATTACCGAAGAGAACATATTATTTGTTTTAAAAAATTCGGATACAAGACTTTTGTGGCTGAATACTTCGTCACATGAAGTTTAATCATAATGTAACGGTGATGCTTATGCTTATGTGACTGTTTTCGATGTCGAAATTCGAATACTATGAATAGTGGAAGTACGTTAAACATAAAAACCTTGGAACCAGGTTGCAGTGAACGAGTTGTTGTGAAACCTTTTTAACGCGTTTCTAAGACTAAAAACAAAAAAAATACTCATTAATTTTGCCGAACTCAATTTTTTTATTTTCAAGGCGGGTTTCCATACCTAGTTTTTCAGAGGAGAAATAACATTATTTTTTTAAATTATTTGTGATTTATTTATATCTTAAAATCCAATCAACGTAGACTCTTCAAACTTAGGTCCGTACATCATAACGCGACTCAGACTCTGATCTATACTTGAGTAGCAGTCGTCTTTGTCATTTTGATAGTGAGAGAAAGTGACAATCAATACTTAAGTATAGATCAAGGCTTGACTCTCCTTCTGTAATATGGGCCTTAGTCACCTTAGTGAGTGTTTAGGTCCTACTCTTATCTAAAACAAGCTTCCCGTGCGGGACTTCGTTCCCGTGGGAATTCGGGAAAATCATGTACCCTATGTCCATCTCGGATAATGTAGGATTCTAATGGTGAAAGAATTTTTCAAATCGGTCCAGTAATTTCGGAGCCTATTCGATGCAAACAAACAAACAAACAAACAATCAAATCTTTCCTCTTTATAATATGTATAGATAGATAAAAGTATATTAAAACTGGCCAAGTGTGAGTCAATAAAATAGTTAACGGTTTCGGTTTTCAGGGGTGCGGGTTTGCGCTGAGAAGCTGTGGCGAACTGGACAAGAGCTGGGCCGAGCTCAGCGCGCGCTCAGCGACATGGCGGCCGCGCACCACCTCGTCGAGCCCATGCGCCAGCGCACGCACCTCCTCATGACCAAGTACATACACACATACATACATACACACACATACGTACATATATACAGACACAGCGCGCGCTCAGCGACATGGCGGCCGCGCACCACCTCGTCGAGCCCATGCGCCAGCGCACGCACCTCCTCATGACCAAGTATATACACACATACATACATACACACACATACGTACATATATACAGACACAGCGCGCGCTCAGCGACATGGCGGCCGCGCACCACCTCGTCGAGCCCATGCGCCAGCGCACGCACCTCCTCATGACCAAGTATATACACACATACATACATGTACAGGGTTAAAGGTTAAGTCGACCTAGATCCTTCAAGAGATTGTAGTGTCCATCATTCCTGATCGGTTTGACTATGAAACACCGTACCCCAAACTTACCCGTTCTCAAGTTATTGGACTTTGAAGTTTTTTTACAAAAAATGCTGATTTTGTGTCTATTGTCCCCTTTTTTTGTTTTGTGTGCCTCAAATTTATTTGTTTTTGCTATTTTTGTGTAGCGAATTGGATGCTTTATTATTCTAAACACTAAAATTGTAAGTAATTGCACCGAGATTGATAGTATTTTTTTTTAAATAAATCGTTAAAATGTTTTTTTTCTTTCATAGGTACCTAGTAAAAAAAAAGTTTATAACGTATGTGTCTAAAAATATCGACGGTTCTTTAGCTTTCCGAAAAGGTATAACAAGCTAGGGTATTATTACAATCCTAGACAAAAACTTTGATGAAATACTAACCACGCGTAGTTAAAATTTACGGTACTTAAGCGTTAAATTTTAAATCTTCGGTCAGAAAACTAAGGGTGGGTTGTACCATCTTACTTTAACAATAACAAACGCCAAAATTTCAGTTAAAGTATCGGTTAGGCCAAAAATGAGTTGCACCAGTTGACAAATTGTTAAATAACGTCATAACTTTAACCATAACCGTAACTGCTCACTTTTCGCTGGTTAGTGTTATAGTTAGCGTTAAGTTATCCGTCAAATTGACAAACGCGTTGAATATAACCTCTAAACCAGTGGCGTGCATTCCATACAAGCAGAAAAGCAGTGCCTACCCTAGGGTTTTCAAGGCAAAAAAATACAAAAAATAAATATTATAATTTACACCAACGATCACAGATCTTTGTGAAACGAATAAGTTTTCTTTTCACTTTAGCTTTAACTTTTCAAAACAGCGCCATCTAAACTTCTAATACTGAACTAGTAAGAGCCCTCGTAGGAGCGCGGATTGATTATTCGTTAAAAGCACTCGTTTGAAATGCCTTTTTTGTCGATGTTTTGTGTTGTAATGGGGGCTTCTGATTGGCTGTTTCGTCTACCCCGCCAAAAATTTACGAACTGATTGTATGGAGAAAAAAGCTCTGCCTATAAAGCGATGCTACCAAATTGAGAAGTGTCAATATTCGGTAAGTTTGAAAGAGCTGTTATAGATTTTTAATTTTGCGGATTTTTTTCTTATTGGATGCATTCAGCCATATTGGTTTGTTTTTGTTTTGCAGCTACGTAGGTACGAAAATTTTTGCAAATTATTGTTTTATCAGTTTATAGTGTTTGTAAGACATTTGTTTAGAACAAAATGAGCGCAATAAGTTGTGGAAAGTGTGGTGATGATGTTTGTTTGCCGAAACTGCGTGATTTTTCTTGTTTACCTTTTCAAGGAAAAGTAAACATTACTTATCGCAAAAGGCCGATGCATGGATTTGACGCAAAAAAAGGTACCGCAGTAAGATATTTTAATACTAAAATATACAATACCTATTCATAATTGGCTCACGGGTTGTGTGCATACTAGTATTTTGTTTTCAAACTGTTATAAAAAAGTTTTTAACGGCGCAGGGTTATTTTGATTTTAATAACCTTAATACAGCGATTAAAAAGCATGAGCTTTCTGAAAAACATCTCAAAGATACGTTGAAAGTTTTCTCGTTTAGCAAAAGTCGCATAGAAACAAGTTTGAGCGGTCAATTAAAACTAGACAAGTTCACTGCCTACCCTGCCTAAAATGTCTATGCACGCCACTGCTCTAAACATCATGTCCCTGCTCCAAGAAATACTCGTAGAAACCAGTTCTGAAGACGAAACTGATGATCTTGTCAGTGTAAATAGAAAAAGAAAAGTATACGTACCTATACTTCGTTTTTTTTCGTATTAAAAATTATGTAAACAAAGCAGCAGTGGTAGTAAACATTTTCTTACAAACAGAAAAACTATGATCAGGGAGCGGAATCTAATAGCAAAACAATTGAAATGTAATAAAGATGGGACATTGTTTTGTATCGACTTTTCCAAGCTATCGATACTTTAGTACTTTTACTCAACTTAGAATTTTTTTATTCTACTTTGAATTTCTAAGTTTTTGAACGATTTTTGTCGACTTTCTATAGGAATTATGATCCTGAAGAGTTTGTAAATGAAGTGGGCTCGTTTTATTATAATATTATGGTCACGGCAGCACAACTTCATCTGAATAATAAATAAATTTGTATAATAATGAATAATAAATAAATTTGATGTTTGATTTTTTGAAACATTTACCATAGGATCGAAAAGCGCGTAATCCACACGGGCGAAGCCGCAAACGGAAAACAAGTGTTTGGCATAAAGCAAAACTCCACTTAGTTATCGATAGTCTGTTTAGTCGATAAAAAGCAATGCCCCATCTCTATTACATTTCAATTGTTTTGCTATTAGATTCCGCTCCCTGACTATGATAAAACAAAGAGTTGAAATAAAACAATTGGAAGGCCTAAACTATGCCACCAATAATATATTTTTGTTTTACTCTACAACAATGAATTTGTCATAACGCCGAGTAGTTCTTTGTTCTGTTAAGTACTCTTACTAGGTTGACTGGAAGAAATCCCCACGTGGGATAAGTCCGCCTTTGTAAACTTCCTCTTACTGTAAACGTATTATCATTGTACAATAAATAATAAATACATACATACATGACTGATAATAATTGCTCTAAATAAGAAACGGAGAGCAAGTTGAAACTATTTTAGATATAGATCTTGCAAAACGAAATAGATTTAATTTAAATATTTAAAAACCCTCTTTCTGAGTAAGGCGGTAAGACGGAGGTTGATGAAATGTCTGGTTTTGTCTCAGTTGGATTATTGTGATACAGTGTATGATCCGTGCCTAAACCAAAAGCTGAAAAACAAGTGCTGATAGTGCAAACTCGTCTATCAGATTTTGTTTCAACGTTTCCAAACGGTCCCATCACAATCTTCTTAAATACTTACAACATACTAAATACGAAAAGTAGAAGGACGTTGTAATTTAATTTTCAAACTAAAGAAACTTGAGATTCCTGCCTAACTAGCTAGAAAACTTAAATAGACTAGCGCAGGCCCAGGTAAAAAGAAGTAAGAACGATTTCCTAAGTTGGTTTTACTGCACTCTCATATATCACTAGATATTCAAAGTTCCCACCATCTTCAGGGTACTGACGGCAGTAATCTGATACTTAATCGGAATCATCGCGATCGGAGTCCAAATCGCCGCTCTCTGGATTTTTTTTTTGCGCTTACTTTTAGCGCCCATCACGCAAACTTGTTATAATAAAATAATAATCCAAAACTTTTTACAATAGAGAAAAAATGTTCACCGAAGCTGACATCAATGAAATGAAGTGACATGAGGTATTTAACAATTTATTTCTATGTCTATGAGTGACACTATGTCTATGGTTTTTACGATTTTATGTTTAGTATTGCCATTTAAAAATGTCACCCGCATCGAATTTGGGGTAAATCAGGCTTCATTTGACTTGCAACCCCTTTAACTGTAACAAAGCTAACGAATTCGCTGGTGCAACGCATTTTGCTGTAACTGTTAAAGTCAGAGTTACTGTTAGTGTTAAATTTGACACAAACTTTTACTATAACTGCTTCTGTGGTGCAATCCACCCTAAGTAAAACAATCCAAATAGATAACAAATAATGTTTATTAATCTTTTTACATAAAATCTAATATACATATGTTCCACATGTCCGCATCTGTTTCTGAGACATACTCGTGTTCTATGTCTTAAGCCACTTTTCACTATACCAGTAGTTAAGTTTCTTCTTATTTCGTTTGCGGCATCAATTATTTTCATCGGGGGTCATAACTATTATCTCTAAGGGTGGGTTGCACCATCTTACTTGAACAATAACAAACGCCAAAATTTCAGTTAAAGTATCGGTTAGGCCAAAAATGAGTTGCACCAGTTGACAATTTGTTAAATAACGTCATAACTTTAACCATAACCGTAACTGCTCACTTTTCGCTGGTTAGTGTTATAGTTAGCGTTAAGTTATCCGTCAAATTGACAAACGCGTTGAATATAACCTCTAAACATCATGTCCCTGCTCCAAGAAATACTCGTAGAAACCAGTTCTGAAGACGAAACTGATGATCTTGTCAGTGTAAATAGAAAAAGAAAAGTATACTTACCTATACTTCGTTTTTTTTCGTATTAGAAACTATGTAAACAAAGCAGCAGTGGTAGTAAACATTTTCTTACAAACAGAAAAACTATGATAAAATAAAGAGTTGAAATAAAACAATTGGAAGGCCTAAACTATGCCACCAATAATATATTTTTGTTTTTCTCTACAACAATGAATTTGTCATAACGCCGAGTAGTTCTTTGTTCTGTTAAGTACTCTTACTAGGTTGACTGGAAGAAATCCCCACGTGGGATAAGTCCGCCTTTGTAAACTTCTTATTACTGTAAACGTATTATCATTGTACAATAAAGAATAAATACATACATACATACATACATGACTGACAATAATTGCTCTGAATAAGAAACGGAGAGCAAGTTGAAACTATTTTAGGTATAGATCTTCCAAAACGAAATAGATTTAATTTAAATATTTAAAAACCCCCTTTCTAAGTAAGGCGGTAAGACGGAGGTTGATGAAGTGTCTGGTTTTGTCTCAGTTGGATTATTGTGATACAGTGTATGATCCGTGCCTAAACCAAAAGCTGAAAAACAAGTGCTGACAGTGCAAAACTCGTCTATCAGATTTTGTTACAACGTCTCCAAACGATCCCATCACAATCTTCTTAAATACTTACAACATACTAAATACGAAAAATAGAAGGACGTTGTAATTTAATTTTCAAACTAAAGAAACTTGAGATCCCTGCCTAACTAGCTAGAAAACTTAAATAGACTAGCGCAGGCCCAGGTAAAAAGAAGTAAGAACGATTTCCTAAGTTGGTTTTACTGTACTCTCATATATCACTGGATATTCAAAGTTCCCACCATCTTCGGGGTTCTGACGGCAGTAATCTGATACTTAATCGGAATCATCGCGATCGGAGTCCGAATCGCCGCAAAAAATCATCTTTTTTTTGCGCTTACTTTTAGCGCCCATCACGCAAACTTAAGTTATAATAAAATAATAATCCAAAACTTTTTACAATAGAGACAAAATGTTCACCAAAGCTGACATCAATGAAATGAAGTGACATGAGGTATTTAACCATTTATTTCTATGTCTATGAGTGACTCTATGTCTATGGTTTTTACGATTATGTTTAGTATTGCCATTTAAAAATGTCACCCGCATCGAATTTGGGGTAAATCAGGCTTCATTTGACTTGCAACCCCTTTAACTTTAACAAAGCTAACGAATTCGCTGGTGCAACGCATTTTGCTGTAACTGTTAAAGTCAGAGTTACTGTTAGTGTTAAAATTGACACAAACTTTTACTATGACTGCTTCTGTGGTGCAATCCACCCTAAGACTCACTACCTACTTCGGCGATAAAACCCCTGGCCTCACTACCCCATTTTTTTTTTACTGTAAAGGGATGCGTTGCGGTCTATGCAAGCACCTATAATGTGTTTTGTTTTTAGTTATATTTTGGTTCTAACTAAAAACAAAACACATTATAGGTGCTTGCATAGACCGCAACGCATCCCTTCATAGTAATTGGCCCTCTGGCGCTATTTTTGTTTTGTATTAACTTTGTATCCAAGGCTGTTGCTGTTCCAAATATTAAATAAATAAAACATGGTGGTAATATTACAGGTTTCTAAGCCTCCGCTGCGCTCTCCTCGAGAACGAGATGCTGACGAACTTGCACCGGCTTCAGGCCACGACATGCACGTGGCTGGTGCAAGTGGCCATACGGCCGCAGCCCGACGGGCCACAGGCCAGCTACGCACCCACCACTCTTGTACCTATTAATATGCCCATTGACACCCCGCCTCCAGACACTTTAAGGTAATCTTTAAAAAATAAATAAAATAATTTTTATTCCAGGCTCATCACAAAATGTTACAACATTTGTAGTCCCATCCTCTTCGTATCGTGTAAGTATAGTGAGGTATGTGGCGAACTCGGCTAACCCTGGTGTCAGAGTTTTCAAACCGCACAATGGCCTCTGACTTGGTTTTAACGACTGTAGTCAATCGACAACAACCGGTGCCCTCTGAAGCACGTTAAGCTCCGTGTAGTCCCATAAAAATAATAATATAATAAATTAATCAACTAAATTCAATAAATTTAAAATTAAATTACAATGTCACAGTATCTTTACAATTGCAACTGTTACAATCGATCACTAGTTATTACCTGCATAGATGAGGTCGACGATGGAACGAGTTAACCTAAAAAATGCCTTATAAGGCACTGGCACTCCCGCGTACCGACGGAACACAGCAAGCTGAAGTGTCGTTGCCTAAGGTAGATTGATAAGAGGCAGGTCTGTGTTTACTTAGTCGCCTCTTAAGACACCTACACGGAAAGAGATGGGGAGTGTTATTCTTTCTCAACCAATCACCAAACGGCTCGAAGTCCTTCAACCGGCTCTGAATGGGAGTAGGAAGGTTCGGGGAAATAATAATAAAGTAATAAGTTTTTTTGATACTACAAAGATAGCCAGTTAAAATATTTTACAAGGTTTGTCCACTGTGCTATATTATTAGGGACAGCAGCCACTTAAAATAGGTTTAATAAAAACCTGTGCTATAAGTGTCTGCTTTACAGCTTGAGTCACAATTTCGACACAGTACAGACATTTCATGGCTTAAGACTACAGGCATTGAATTAAAGTTGGGCTATAAAATCGCACATGTTGCTGTTGGAGTACATGTGGGACAAATCTGGAAAAAGTGGGGCTTTAGTGACAGTAACGAATGTTTCTGTGGATCTGTACAAAGTATGGGGTACCTACTATCTTGCTTGAGCTGCCAAGTTATCTGCGCCTTGAAGGACTTGTATGAGGCCAAGCTGGATGCGGTTGCCGTTGCCACATTTTGGCCTCTGTTGTATGAAAAATCGTGTACGTTCCCTAGACTTTTTTGATATATATATATATTATAAGATGGGTTAACTCTTGACCTCAATCTTGACCATAAAGGTCAAAGATGAGGTTGACGATGGAGCGAGTTAACCCAGAAAAATGCCTATAAAGGCACTGGTACTCCCACGCACTGACGGAACACAGCAAGCTGTTTGGCGTCGGACTTCGGTAGGAGGGTGGTAGCGAACCAGACGGCCCTTTACAGAGCCTTTGATAAGTGTATTTTAGAAAAAATTGAACTTTCCCTTTTCTAAAATGTACCAGCTCGCTTCGCTCATGTTTTAAGTGGACTCTGGTTACATATTAGATAACACACACTAAAAACACACTAGTATCGTTAATAACTATTTATCTACTGATCAATCCAACAGATGCGTTCCAGAGTTCGTGTTAGAAAACATAGTGGTATTGATAACGATGGCGCGCCGCACAGTGGGCGCTATCACCGACGAGGCAGACATAGCGGGGCTACTGCAGCCGGCCTTGACGCTGGTCATCACTTTCATGGGAGATTCCGGACGCACTTATAACCCGCATTTGAGGTAATAAGCGCTTTTATAACATTGTCTTTAATACAATATACTTCCTATTACTGTAAACTTGTTATCCTGTGTATTATCAATACTCAATATTTTATTACATCCATAGGTTTTACATATAGGTGTTACAATCTAATAAAGTATCCAATATGGACCCTGTTCTAGGGCACTGCAATTAATAGGGCAAACCTATTCTAGTCGCTTAAAATTAGTGTGTAAGAGAGAGAAAGTTCAAGTTCTGTGTTGTGGAAGAGTGTGTGTATGTGTAGTGTATGTTATGTCTATGTATGTGCTTTAGCGGTTGTGTGTGTGTTTTATATTTAGTCAATTTTGTTTTTTATTCTGCAATAAAGAATAAAAACATACATACATACTTTATTGCACAAATAAGAAAATACAAATAATATAACAGTAATTTTGATACAATGCATACAAATAAACGGCCTTATTGCTTAACAGCAATTTATTGGAAGCATCCTGGTATAGGAGCGATATGAAATGAAATGCGGGGAAAGTGCAAATATTTATAAAATAATAAATTAGTTTTAAAAATGGTTTAAACTAGTTCGCGAAAATTAATGAAAAAGTAAGGGAAAAATATGTAAACTTACTCAAGGAAAGCACTATTTAAAAAAACAAGTTTTAATAAGATAACTAGCAAGGAAAGGTACGGACACCATGTCTGTATATGCAAATAACAATTAACAATCAAAATGAACAAAATCTTTGATGTATGATTTCATTAGTTACTATGGTGTGCCCAGCCGGGCTATGATGATCGCAACGACTTTCTCGTAATGTCATTGGTCGAAAAAGTCACGTGACCACGAGATAACGCGTGAGATAATAATATTATGTCGTTGCGATCATCATAGCCCGGCTGGACTTCGTTCCCGTGGTATTTTCGTAAAATACATGCTTGTTCTTTGTCTTCGTTAAAAAGGAATCCTTGTGACAAATTTCAGCTTCCAAGGTCCAAGAGTTTAGGCTAGGCGCTGATGCACCTTTAAGATAAAAATAGTAGAGGCACGTAGTGGTCTTTGCTCATCAAGTAATTTCAAAAACTTTACAAAAAGATCATTTGTAATTTCAAAACCCCATCCATAAAGCATACCTTCGGAGTAGGCAGAACGTCATGTAGTTCTAGAACCACTCTACGTTTGACACTCATTCTAAAGGTTATTAAATGAAATTTAAGTTTATTGGTGATAGTCAAAGTGAAAGTAGTGAATTACATTAGCATTTTTAACTTTGCGCCTATTCACAAAGGTGCAGTCTTCCTCAGAGAAGAATAGGCAAGAAACTCCGAGGGTTGCTCTTTTTAACTCAATCGTATAAATTTTCTTAGCTTTTCGCCCACGATACTGCAAAACCCTTGCGTACATCTAACTGCATTTACAGAATGCCTGGGAAGAGTTGGCAGCTAGTAAATTCTAAATTTTATTTCTCACTCCCAGTCCAGCGTGAAAGCAAAACCAAAAACGTAATCCTTACTAATATTAAGTGTTGTAAACATTGCTATAAGTTGAAAGTGTATATGGATGTTGGTTACTCTTTCACGCCCAAACGGCTCGACCAATTTTGATCAAATTTGGTATGGAGGTTGCTGACACACTAGATTAACACACAGGCTACATAATTTTCCCAAATTCCCACGGGAATGAAGTCCCGGGCGGAAAGCTAGTATTACAAAAAAAAAGTTTGTTTTCAGAGCGCGTCTAGCGGAGTGTTTAGAAGCGATGCTACCGAACCATCCCGACGACCAACAGCCCTTGAGTAGCTTAGCGTCTTTCTACAGAGAGCAACTGTTCAAGGAACATCCTCATAGGTTGCAGGTTTGTATCAATACTGAACAATAGGTATTATGTAAGAAGGTTAGTAGAACCCTGCTAGGCCACAGCAATTTAACATAAAATAATAGAGTTTCTTATACTCGTAATTATAATTTATAACAAAAAAAAGATTTTTTTTACCAGCCCATGTACATCATCCCCACCGAGGGGCACGGGTCTCCCTTTGAAACATGAAGGGGATTGGGCCATAGTCCACCACGCTGGCCCAATGTGGGTTGGTGGACTGCTCGTCTTTCATTAGTTTCATCACGACGTTTTCCTTCACCGTTGAGCAAGTGATAATTTGCCTATTTTGCCTACTTTATAATAAAACGGGCAAGTGCGAGTCGGACTCTAAAAAACCATTATCTCTATAAAAACGGCAAAAAAATCACGTTTGTTGTATGGGAGCCCCCTTAAATATTTAATTTATTCTACTTTTTAGTATTTGTTGTTATAGAAGCAACCAAAATACATCATCTGTGAAAAACTGTCTAACTATCACGGTTCATGAGATACAGTCTCGCACAGACTTATCTATAAAAACGAGCAAAAAAATCACGTATTTTGTATGGGGCCCCCTTAAATATTTGTTTTATTCTGGTTTTTAGGATTTGTCGTTATAGGACCAATAGAAATAAATCATTTGTGAAAATTTCAACTGTCTAACTATCACGGTTCATGAGACACAGCCTCGGACAGACTTTCTATAAAAACGAGCAAAAAAATCACGTTTTTGTATGGGAGCCCCCTTAAATATTTATTTTATTCTGGTTTTTAGGATTTGCTGGTATAGGGCACATAGAAATACATCATCTGCGAAAATTTCAATTGTCTAACTACCACGGTTCATGAGTTACATATGAGATGACAGACGGACGGACAGCGGAGCCTTAGTTATACGGTCCCGTTTTTCCCTTTGGGTATGGAACCCTAAAAAGAACCTTCGTGGCAAATTTCAGCTTTCTAGGTCCAAGGGTTTGGGCTGAACGTTGATGAGTCATTGAGTCAGGACCTCCAATTTTATGTATTAAGATACACAATATTAATATTAGTAGGTAAAAATCTTCCATCCATGCTGGACTGGGAGTGAAAAAAAAACTTAAAATGTGCCAGCTAGCAACTCTTCCCAGGTATACAGTAAAAGTCTGTAAGTGGGATTCGAGGGTTTTGCTGTATAATGGGCTAAAGGTCGAGACCACCTCTCACCATTATACAACTTGTTCCATTTGATAACCCTCACAATGTATGCCAAACAATGATGCTCTGCCTACCCCTTTAGGGAATATAGACGTGAGCGTATGTATACAAGGTGTTTCAAAAAAACCCAAAAAAAGAAATTCAAAAATTTAATTTTAAAAGTGAAATAGTCGCAACTCAGATATACATATACATATATCTATTGGAAGATCTTTATTGTTTATTTGGGCTATCGCATGTTTAAATGGTTCCGATTATTTGTTTAGTTTTTTTTTGTGAATTTTAATGTTTTTTTTGTGTTTAAATTTTGAATGAGTAGTTATTTATCTTTGTATTGATCTTACAACTTAATTTTAATTTTAAGCTAGCCGTAAGTTACCTATAATTGGAGTGGCATTGAGTTTTTTGTATTTAAAATATTTGATGTACTTGAATGTGGTGGTGTGCACTCCGTTGGTAACCTAATAAATAAAATAAAAATAAAATAAAAATAAACTCTAGTAATCAGTTGCACGGTTTGACATCTTTCGAAATGAAAGTTTAATATAATTAATATGACATACTTGTCATATTTTTAATAGAGCTACGCAATAAGCTAAATTTTAATTAATTTTGAATTATCTTTTTTTTTGGGTTTTTTGAAATAATTTATGTCAACTACCCAATATTATACTACAATAGCATTCGTAACATTTCAGCTAGTGCCATGCCTGCTGGATGTGTTCGTGGGTATCGAGATGACGGGGCAGAGCGTGCAGTTCGAGCAGAAGTTCAACTACCGCCGCCCGATGTACCTCGTCATGGACTTCTTGTGGGGCATGGACGAACATCGGGAGGCTTTCACGTATGTATATTGGATGGGTTTTTTTTTATTTTTTTTATTAGCGCACTTTAGAGGACAGCCCTGTGTAAGGTCTATCTAGGGTATCCTATAAATTTATTATTCTTAACCAATTTTGTAATTTATAGCAAATATTGATTTTAATGAATATATTTTTTTTATCGTTTACTGCATAAAACGTTGAGCGATATTCTTGAAGTTATGTAATACTAGCTTTCCGCCCGGGGCTTCGTTCCCGTTGGATGTTCATCACGGATAATGTAAGATTCTAAAGGTGAAAGAATTTTTCAAATCGGTCCACTAGTTTCGGAGCCTATTCAGTGCAAACAAACATACAATCGTCTTTCCTATTTATAAAATTAGTATAGATACCTCGAGTCTAAAAATTTTGGATTAACCCGAAATTCATCGCTTGTAACTTACAAATGGCTGAACTAATTTTGATATCTTAGAACCATTTCGGTTACGTCGGCTTTCAAAAAAAACCGTATCGAAATCAGTCCACTACGGTGCCACCGACAGACAGACCTCTTTTTTTTATCGAGATGCGCTCTTTTACAATTTACCTTTTCACTTATCTATCACAGAAACATGCAGTACGTATTATTATTTTAAAAAATGAATTCGAATACTTACTTAACAATTTAGTCAATTTTACAATTTTTTCAATCTACACTAATATTATAAAGAGGAAAGATTTGTACCTATTTTTGTATGTTTGTATGTTTGTAATGAATAGGCTCAAAAAGTACTGGACCGATTTCAAAAATTCTTTCACCATTAGGATACTACATTATCCCTGAGTAACATAGGCTACATAATTTCCATGAATTCCCACGGGAACGAAGTCCCGAGCGGGATGCTAGTGGTTAATAAAACCCTCGCACATAAATACCACATTTGTATCGTTAATAACTATTATTCTGCAGCCACCTGGCCAAGGAAGCGGAATCGAACATGGAAGCCGTACACCCGCCTATATTTCTACGTTTCGTGAACTTGCTCATGAATGACGCCATATTTTTGCTGGACGAGGCTCTTGGAAACATGGCGCAGATACGGACGATGCAGACTGCTCAGTGAGTATTATTACGTCTTGTGGGGACACGTCATTTAACCACATTTTTTAATTAAGCATTTTTGTCACTTCCCAGCACCGTTGGGAGAGGTGACGTCACTCATCTCTCGCCCACCGCGCAGGCCACTCACTTAGAATGTAATTTTGTAACTAATTGTAATAGAAATATGCCTCTTTAAACATTTGATTCTCTTCATTCTACCTGGTGGAAGCAGTGATAGCCCAGTTGGTAATGAGCCAGACTTGTGATCAGAAGGTCGCGGGTTCAAATCCTGGTGCGGGCCTGTACCACTTAATTCGTCTTTTCGGATTTATGTACGGATTTCTAATTATCACTTGCTCAACGGTGAAGGAAAACATCGTGATGAAACCCGTCCGTCCAAGAAAAGTTATTTTCGAAAGACGAGCGGACCACCAACCCGCATTGGGCCAGCGTGGTGGACTATGGCCTAAAACCCCTTCGTGTTTCGAAGGGAGGCCCGTGCCCCTCGGTGGGGACGTATATGGTCTGATGACGATTCTACCCGGTTTGCTGCTTTCTTCAACAGTCTTACAGTTTTTTAAAACCTGAGCGACGTAGCCGAAGCACTTGCTTCTCAGGCGCCATCTTTTGTCATTTTTTAGAACTAATTATATTTTCAAAAAGCGCCCCTCAAGAAAGTGGACCTGGGCTAGCCCAGACGGTAGGACGAAAAATGAAATCGATTATATACTAAGCTCACACAAGTCAAACGTAACCGATGTATCTGTGTTGAGTCATTTTAAAACTAGCAGCGATCACCGCCTGGTGAGAGCCACATTTAGGTATAGCCTACCTAAAGAAAGAGTTAAATTGGTGAAGTCATCCAGCCCAATATATGATCCACAGAACTATAAATTCCTACAAAAAGAATTTCAGCTGGAATTAAAAAACTCTTTTGAAGGGCTTATAGAAGAGAACCAAAATGTGGACTCACTAAACGACACGCTTTGCAAAGTTATTACTCAAACCACGAAGAAGCATATAGGGGGGATGAGACCACCTAAAGAGGCAAAATTGACACCCGAAACTCTGTCTCTGCTTTCTCGGAGAAGAGACATGAAGAACAGCACCACGTCGAACCTGAGAGAGCTCAATGACATTAATAAGGCTATAAGAAAGGCAATCCGCAATGACATCAGAGCTTGGAATACCCGAATTATTGCTAAAACCATCCAAGACAATAGGGGCCCAAAAGTCTTCAGAAAGAAGCTAAGCAGAAACAAGATGGAGATAAGCAAGCTCGCGGATAGTGCCGGTAATATTGTGACGGACCGTGACAGGATCCTACAGATTGTTGAGGAGTTTTACGGGAATTTGTATACATCCAAAGCACAGGAACCCACCTCACCAGATGCAGCAGATCCCAGAGCAGTACCTGTAGAGCGCTGCGATGAGAGTGATCTTCCTCCGATCACGTCAGACGAAGTGAAGTGCGCTCTTTACAAGATGAAACGCGGAAAAGCATCTGGAGAGGACGGGGTGCATGTTGAGATGCTACAGGCGGGCGGAGAGCCAGTCTTGAACGTTCTTGTAAAACTTTTTAACACCGTTCTTTCAGAGGGGGTTACACCCGGTTCCTGGAAAACAGCTGTTGTCGCGATCCTCCATAAAAAGGGAGACAAATCCAAATTGTCTAATTACCGCCCTATTAGCCTTCTCTCTCAAGTTTACAAATTGTTTGCCAAGGTTCTGTGCCACCGTCTGACAATCATCCTAGACGAATACCAACCCGTCGAACAAGCTGGCTTCCGGAGCAGATACTCAACAATGGACCACATTCATGCCGTCAGGCAGTTGATGGAGAAGTGCAAAGAGTACGATCGGCCATTGTGTTTTGCCTTCATCGACTACGAGAAGGCTTTCGACAGTGTCGAACACTGGGCTGTGTTTCACTCTCTACATCGCTGCGGTATTGACAAGCGGTATGTGGATATCCTTCGGGAGCTATACGGGTCCGCGACCATGCAGGTGCGCATGCATAGGAACACCAACCCTGTGTCAATTGACCGGGGTATCCGCCAAGGAGACAATCTCTCGCCCAAACTCTTCAACTGCGTCCTAGAGGATGTGGTGAAGACCTTGGATTGGAGCAAGAGAGGTGTTAACATCAACGGGGCAAACATGACGCACTTGAGGTTCGCGGATGATTTAATTCTCGTCGCCGAAAGCGTATTAGATCTTCAGAAAATGCTCGCAGAACTGCATGAAGCTTCCCTAAAGATCGGTCTCAGGATGAACATGTCCAAGACCAAGATCATGACAAATCGCTCTGTACGCTTACCAAATATAACCGTTGGTCATGAAACCATCCAGGTGGTTAGCGATTATGTATACCTTGGACAGCGTTTATCTTTTGAACGAGATGCCCAGGTAAAGGAGATCGAAAGACGCATCGGTCTAGGGTGGGCTGCCTTCGGAAAACTGAATGAGGTTTTCAATTCCAAACTTCCACAATGCCTAAAAACCAAGGTGTTTAACCAATGTGTCTTGCCTATCCTCACCTATGGTGCCGAAACATGGACGCTCACTAAGCAAAATATGCATAAGATAAAGGTGGCACAAAGAGCAATGGAGCGTTCTATGTTAGGTATCTCTCTCGTTGACCGTGTACCAAACGTGGAAATTAGACGGAAAACTAGAGTCGAAGACGTAGGGAAGCGGATAACGGGATTACGGTGGAGATGGGCAGGACACTTGGCTAGGAGGGACGACGGACGGTGGACCAAGGCAGTCACAGAATGGTGGCCAAGGGGAGCGATAAGGCCAGTGGGCAGACCACCAGCCCGATGGTCAGACGATTTCGTCAAATTGACGGGACCTCTATGGATGAGTTTAGCACAGGACCGTGACGATTGGCGCTATAGAGAAGAGGCCTATACCCAGCAGTGGGTTGATGTGGGCTGAATATGATGATGATGATGATGAATTATATTTTTATTTTTGCCAAAAAATGCACGAATTTGCGTTTTTAAAAAGTTTTCGTGAAACCGATGGCGTATATAAATATACGAGATTAGGTTGTTTACTAAGATAAGACCTAATAATTGTAATTAGAGTAAAAATAAGCATAGTAACGGGCAATAGATCAACCAAGCTCATTCATTCATTCAAGCTTCATAAATAAATTCAAAATAAAATGTATTAATTGCACTCAAAATCTTAGTAATAAGTCTAAGTATTGGAAGAAAAAAATTAGCTTCAGCTGTCGACTGTCGTCTATAATCAAAAAAACTATAAACAAAGTAATCCTTGAGAAAATAGCAGCAATTTAATACTAAAACTCATAATAAACTTTTTTTAAAAAATAAAAAGTATCCTATAAACCTTACGGAGCCCGAGACCTTTCCAACGAATGCAAAACCGTGGAAATCGGTTCGTGCGTTCTGGAGTTATAGCGTCAGGAAGGAAAACCCGACTTATTTTTATATAGTAGATTAGAAGAACAAGTTTTTTTTTATTGTTTTTTATGTGCGATAAAGAGTATTGAAATATTGTATTGAATTTATTTTCACAGAGAATCAGGCGCCTGGGCAAACTTACCGGCCCAAGAAAGGGAGCAAAACTTAGCAAACTTGTCTCATACGGGGATGATAGCTCGGTTCGACAATATACTGGGCCGAGACACTATAAGAACGCTTGTGAGGCTCACTGCGCATGCGCCATACGTATTCTGCCATCCCACCCTCGTCGAAAGAATCGCCTCTATGCTCAATTATTTCCTACTGCATTTAGTTGGACCTAATAAGAAGAATTTTAAGGTTAGATTTTTTTTCTTAATCATTTTATAGACATTTAGTGATCGCAGATGTAGCCCAGTGGCGCTCATTCTTCGGAATCGATCAAAGAGGTTCAGCAACGTACACTGGTCCAGGAAACCTCATAGGAGTTTGATGTCGATTTATACAGTCGTCAACCAAATCGGAGGCCAAACGCAATCGCAATTGAAACGTAGCTGGGGGGCTACCACCTAAGCGAAGCTGATGCTGGGTAAACGAATGGAACGTTGTCGATTGCTTTTTTATAAGGAGACCTTGATTAACGACATGAACCGAACACAGCAATGTACATCATTCCATTCGTTTCAATTGCGACTCATTCCACTTTTTTTAGCGCGATTGCCCTGCAGAGTTAGTCAAGTTCGTTATATACTTAATTATACCTACATTTTATGGAAGGAATAAATTTTTCACCAACCCGATTCTTCCAGATAGTGTCGTAAGAGGCGATCATGGAATCTACGTGCCTTTAACTATCAGGACCTGATGATGGGCAGTAGTAGCATTATGATATACACTGCCATCGCCAACTCATCTGGAGTAAAAAAGGAAAAATAATAAAAAACAAATCCATGGGTTGCTTTTTCACGGAAACCTCTTGACAGCGTATTCCTTTCATTCAAGTCCCAAGAGACACAGTAGTCTTGAGTGTGGCGCTATATGAAAAATTTGGATTTTAAAAAAAGAGAACTGACGAAAATATGGGGTTAACTTAAATTAGCTAGCGAAATAGGGGATTACACTCCCTATGAAACTGAACAAGTTTCCTCAAGGTATCCATGAAATTCCCAAAAAAATTACGACTTCTCATAGGTACTAAAGCAATCAGCTGATATCTCAAGTTGTATAGTGTAACTATTTTTTTTATTTTTTTCAACCTATGTTCCTTGAAGACAGTTGTTCAGTTTAGTGGACCCATTCACATTATTCATTTTCGCTAACTAAATTGAAGTAAATTTCGACACTTATTTATTTACTTAAGGTACTTTTTTAACATTAAACCGTGTTGTTTTCACATTGTGCTTTTCACATGGTGGTAAAACAGAAGCTGTATTTTTCATGATAAGAATGCGGTGTTATGATTTATCCGGGTTTTGCATTAACCAATTCATAAACTTAAACAGGTAAAAGACATGAAAGAATTCGAGTTCGACCCGGCGACCACGGTGCTGGACATATGCCGCATGTACGTCCAGCTCGGCAGCAACGAGCGGTTCTGCGCGGCTGTCTCGGACGACGGACGCTCCTACTCGCCGCAACTCTTCACACTGGCTGAGGCTGTCTTAGGTATAGTATTAAATAAAAACAACAAAAGTCAAAATAAACACTATTCAAACTAGGTGAGGCTGTCTTATTATTATTAGGTATTGTATAAAAAATACTATTCAGACTTGCTGAGGCTGTTTTATTAGGTATAGTATAAAAAAAGACTATTCGGACTAGCTGAGGCTGTCTTATTAGGTATAGTATAAAAAAGACTATTCAGACTAGCTGAGGCTCTGTCTTAGGTATAGTATAGAAAAAAAAAAACCCTTCACACTCAAAGGCCCACATTAAGGTTTTCCCTTGTGTTTACACAAATATTTGCCCCGACTGGGAATCGAACCCAGGACCCGCCGATCGAGAAGCAGCGTCACTACCACTCGACCAAACCGGCCGTCAAAAATACTATTAAGATTAGCTGAGGCTGTCTTAGGTAAAGTATAAAAACTGACTATTCAGACTAGCTGATGCTGTCTTAGGTATAGTATAAAAAAGTACTATTAAGATTGGCTGAGGCTGTCTTAAGTATAGTATAAAAATAAACTGAGGATGTCTTAAATATAATATAAAAAATACTATTCAGACTATCTTAAGTATAGTATAAAAAAGGCCATCAGGCTAGCTGAGGCTGCCTTATGTATAGTATATAGAAAGACTATTCAGACTAGCAGAGGCTGTCTTAAAGTATACTATAAAAAAAGACCATCAGACTTAGGTATTGTCATTAAAAAACTATTCAGACTAGCTGTGACTGTCTTAGGTATAGTATGAAAAAGACTATTCAGACTAGCTGAACCAGCTGAGGCTATGATTTTTAAATCATTTCAGTCCGCATCCGCGGCGGGGGCGGTTTGATTGGCTCCTTACAAGAGGTAGCGACGCGCGTGGCGGCTCGGGCCGAACAAAAGCAGCGCGACGAAGAAATCCTCGCCAACGCACCCGACGAGTTCCTCGACCCTATCATGAGCACCCTCATGATGGACCCCGTCATACTACCCAGCTCTAGGACCACTGTCGACCGAACCACTATTGCCAGGTGAATATAATAGTATAACGTTTATAAGTTACACTGATGTACAATCGGCCAAAAATGTGGTCTACCACCATAACGTTGAGATTCTTTTGCGCGACATAAAACAGCAAGGTTGATTTTCCCTTGCAATATGTCATATGTCATCTCATTATGACTGCATCATAATACGTCATCATTCTATCTCTTTCTTTGTTACATTGTCTTCTTCTTCTTCTCGTGTAGGTATAGTCAAGTGAGTGGCGAACTTGGCTAACCCTGGTGTCAAGAGTTTTCAAACCGCACAATGGCCTCTGACTTGGTTTTAACGACTGTAGTCAATCGACAACAGCCAGGACCGACAGCTTAACGTGCCCTCCGAAACACGGAAACGCTCGTGATTTATTGCCAGTTTGGTCACCCATCAGGTTCCCTGCTTTGTGTACGTTGCTTGACCTCACAGACCGGTTGAGATCAGCGAGCGCCACTGGGCTACGAGCGCTGGCTACGAGTTACATTTTGGTTACACGAAAAGTTCTGTGAAAACTGATACTTGAGCAGTTATCTTATTTTTGAATGACGTGAAAGTACGTGCCCGTCCGCTATTGGTTTGTTGCGTACGCGTCATGTTCGGTATCTGCTGCATCAATAGTGAACTATGCCCATTCGATTTTAGTCTGCGCTTCTCTGTGCAAACAATTTTTTTTTTAATTACATTTAATTTTGCATCCACAGACTTGATGTCCGTGCCCTTGTCTTATTTTAATTTATATTTTTAATACTAATTTTACATTTTCAACAGATTTTATACTCCATTTGAGTTTACAATAAATACATATAAAGAAACTAAAATATATTCTATTTATTTACCTAAGCCAGCGGTGGTTTCTGTCTATTGTCTCCAGTCCTTAAAGCATCGATAACAACCGTATCCCGATTTTTGATTGCCATTTCAAGGTTATAATCAATCACTTTTCCTCGGCCCGCCGCCTCTGCTTCTTTGATAAAACTGCCTATCGCATCATTACTGTCATCCGCGTAATATACACAGCTGACGGTATGGCGCGATACGGCAACCACTGCATGTGGGATGCTGTTGTGTAGCTCCTGCCTGGTTGTTATAGTACGAACAATTACCACGTTTTCGTACGTTAGGCCCTGTGCTTCATGTATGGTGAGGACGCGTGATCCAGTTCCCGACCCGTATCCTTCACATTTCAGGGCTTCCTAACAAATATTTCTGATGCTGCTGACAAAAGTGGTATTCAGGTAAATGTGTACAATAACTATACAAAAAATATTATTGTTAAAGTATAAATGTGTTTAATATAATAAATCTGTAAAATAACACTAATAAAAATAATCAAAAACTGAGAAAGTGACCCATCATATTACCCAGCTCTAGGACCACTGTCGACCGAACCACTATTGCCAGGTAAATACAATAGTACCACACGCTCGCTGATCACAACCAATCAGTAAGGTTAAGCAATGTACACAGAGGCAGGTAACTTAATGGGTTACCAAAGTGGCAATTTATGGCAAGCGTTTACCTGCTGTCAAAGACTATGGACTATGGTCTAAATGTCCTTCGTGTTTCGAATGGATGCCCGTGCCCTTCGGTGGGGACGTGTATGGGCTGCTAAGAGGTTTACCTGCTTCGGAGGGCACATCGGGCACGGCTGTTGTCTTTTACAGACTCCTTATGAAAATAAACATTTTTCCCTAGGATTTCTAAAAAAAATACGACGTTCGGTTGACTGCACAAGCTGTACGAAAAAGCAAATTATCTCTGTTATGTTCCATGGAATAAGTCGTTCAGTTTACTAGGCTAATTCACATCCTTAATTTTGCGCAAACTAATTGAAAATCACTATATAAAAATGTTGTTTCCAGGCATCTCCTGAGCGACCAATCAGATCCGTTCAACCGCTCCCCACTATCAATGGACCAAGTCAAGTCAAACACCGAACTCAAAGAGCGTATTCACGCGTGGATAGCCGAGCAGCGCGCATCGAGGAGCAATTAAATTCGTATTTAATTCTAGTAAATACTTGCCTCGAAACGGGATCCTGTGGTATTGTAATAAAAATTGTTTATACAGATACATTTGGTACACCTAATTTTAGAAAATTCAACTATTGACGGGTATACAGGTTGAAAAAGAACCTCCTAGCTTTATTGAAAATCCTGAACCAGTATCACTTACTGAACATTTTTTATTTTTTTGTTGGCGTGGGGGGGGATTTTTTTTCCCTAAACGTAGACACCACTCGGGCGCACCCCCCTCACGCAACCCGCACCCCTCGCGAGCCTGGTGTAGGAGTAATGTCTACGTTTCAGCAAAAAATGAACTATTTCCATTGAAAAAAAATATTTTTTTTTATATTTTTTTTTCATAAATGTGTTCTTTGAGTGATACTGGTTCAGGATTTTCAATAAAGCTTGGAGGTTCTTTTTCAATCTGTATTGTTTAAGATTCTCGTGGTTATTTTCACTTGTTTTAAACATGTTATAACGGCTTCTTACCACCATTTTATCGATTTTTTATGTTCATCCGTAGCCATAATACTTGCGCCGAAATATCGGATACTCGGTTAAGACTAAAATCGTGGTAAGAAATACGTTAAAAACTGTTGACAGTCAGTTGCAAAGCGTTAAAGTTAATGCTGCTTTAAATATTATAATGTTACTTGTCGACGTAAACAAGGACTGACAGCATTACAACTTTAAAATTTCTAGATCATTCCACGAAAAGTTAAATCCAACAAAAGTGAAATTTTCCTAACTCTAGTAATCAGTTGCACGGTTTGGCATCTTTTAATTTAAAAGTTTCATACAAGTAACGTAACATAACATGATTGACATATTTGAATGTAACCCTAATTATTAATTAGGATTGATTTTTATTGGGTAATTATAAAATACAGTGTACAGTAAGGTATCTTGTGCATCAAACAATTGAAATAGTTACTCTCATAATCTTGAAGCCATCAGCTTAAATATTATTGCTTAAAAACTGTAACTATTCCATCCGAAGTACTTATAAAATTACGTCACATACAGGACACTTTATGTAATGCCCCTTCTGCAACTGAGTGTGGATTTATTGCATTTGACCACGATAACGCGGGAAAATTAAAAGCATGTACCGAATTCCATTTATTTTGTTTTCCTATTTCGCCGTGACGAAAAAAGGAACAAGCCGAGACGTGTACGCCAAACTATAGAAGCATAAATTGTAGGAAATCAGAATAGGAACTTTTAATTACGTAAACAATTGACATAATAGGTGTCAGACCTCCCAGAACGACCAAGGTGCCGGGAGGCATTCTTGAGACGTTATATGGCGCTTTTTATACAGAAGCGACTTGACGCGGCGATCAAAGCAATGTAAAATGAATTTTAATAGCAACGGAGCAAGGTTTTTTTTTGCCGAAAATAGAAGCACAGAGAGTCATCCGTCGCCCGAAAACGGAACGGCGGACGAAAAAAAAACCTTTGCTCCGTAGCTATTAAGATTCATTTTACGTTGCTTTGGCTTCCACATCGCCGTGCCAAGCCGCTAGTGTATAAACAGCGCCTAAAGAAGCTGAGTCTTTATACTATTTTATACCGCCACTTTGCGATTTGATTCCATCCAAGCCTTAGAGATGTTTTGGTCGCTTTGGAAGGTATGACGCCATAATTAACATTCTGCCAATGTATACAAAAGAACTTGTAAACGTAACCCACCACCAAATGCTCCATACTAACTATTTAAGGTTCACAAATAGTACTAAAAAATTAAGTAAAAAATGTGTACGCACTGGGAATAAAATACCTAAGACCAATTAACCCTTTGTACTATCAGCTAATAACCTGATTGGTGAATCGATCAAAATCAATTGTTTATTTTGGTGAATTCTTTATCAAAATCATTTTCGCGCACAATATGGAGATGACTTGAAAATTGACTTTATAAATGGGCGGCAATTATGAGCGAATTCTCCTTTTAAAAAAGAGACTCATCTGTAATAATTGTCAATTTAGATTTCCTGTCACCAAAATCGGATCTCTCTTTTTAATTTTAACCGATAGAAAGAGATATCTGATAGTCTGCAAGCCAATTACACTGTATGTGGAATATGACTTAGGTAATAACATTTTATAAAGACAGTACATTTTGTGTTGTGACTATGTATTTGATGTCCAATGTGTGTTAAGGTAGGATGTATTTATTTTTTCTAGAACGATTTAATCACAGGACGGACAATCTGAACATGTTATTTTTTCTTCATATTTCAACCTACGTTTTTTGGGGAAAGTTGTTCAGTTTCGTGGGCTGATTCACATTCTTAATTTTCACTAACTTAATTTAAGTCACCCAATAGAGATTTACAGATACGAACGGTTCATAAGATACAGCCTGGTGACAGTCGGATGGACGGACGAACTAATAGAGTCCCGTTTTTACCCTTTGGGTACGGAACCCTAAAAATTACCCCGTCGCGCGCTTGTTTACGGCGCGTGCGATACAAATCTTGCACGCACGGGTGTGCAAGAATCGCCCGAAGGTTTAAGCTGGCATCAAATTTTTACATATCAAAGGAATCGTAGTTTCATGCCTGTTAGATAGTCCTGGTGCACCAAGAGACGTACTTTTTTATTATTCGAAACGAATCTCTTGCAATCATCCGCGAATGTCACATTGCGCGCTTTCTACTAGTAGAAAACGCAAATCGTGTGGGTCGGACACTTGGGTCGGAAAACTCTCAATGAGACGGAAAGGGAAATTTAGAACAGCAACGTTACTGTTTAGTACCGCCATCGCCATCTAAATTCCATACAAAATTCATTTTTGAAAGAAAGAGATAGACAATAAATAGACAAGACAAAAAAGATGGCTATAAGTTTTTTATTTTTTGGCTAATTCAAATTTTATTTCTAATTATGTTATCATTTATACAAGTGTTCTGTGAGTGATACTGGTTCAGAATTTTGAATATAGCTAGGAGGTTTTTTTTCACCCAGTATATAATAATAAATTGTCTTGTTATCATTTATACATGTAATATTCAATATCAGTCATCTATCCTATTGTGTATAAGGAACTATCTCAAGACATTCGGAATTGGTTCCAAACCTTAAGTTTGAGTTTGAGGTGCCAGTGCTTACATCGTTCTAGATTATTTTTTGCTGGTTGTAGTTATGTTGCAATCGAGACTGAATCTTATGTACTCCGCTATAAAGCCTGTACAAATCGTTCGCTGAATTTATACACAGGGGTTTTCGAGTGGCGCGTTAATGGTTAATATAGCATTTACAGTCATCTAGTTAAATGGTGCCCGGAACTTTACTACCATGGCACTTGAGTTAACCAATAACCAAAAATGATTCATTAACACTAGGGCTATTGGTCCTCTTCAGGTCTTCCACTATTCCTGTGTAAAAAAAATATATTCTTGATTAAATGGCGTCCACGATTTTCGTGATTTTGCCAATAATAAATAGATAATGAGGAAGTAGCACATATTATTATTTTGTTTATTAAGAAAGGGTTAATAAACTAAAAATATTATAGCCCAGGGCAAAATTGCGGTCGAGGATGTAGCGAGCTCACTCAGTAGAAGCCTATTCACTTCAAAGGTATTCGGGTTATGAGTTTAAAAAAACAGACGCAGAGATTTCTACTTCTTGGCAATATTAAGTAAATAAACAATACAATACAATACAACCCCTTTAAGGGTTGTAGTAATACGTCAGAGACTCGTCCATTGATCAGCAGGGTGCACCGCAGGTGTAGATGTTGATTTTGGGGCACTAAAAAATAAAAAATCTGATCGATCTGTTGCTTCGTTTTGACGAGAAGAAAAGATAAACAAACAAAAAAAAACATCACACTCACCTTTATAATATTAGATGAGCGGAGTGTATAAGATTGGTCTATGGCGCTGTTTGTACACTAGCGATGACAGGATGCGGCGAAGCGGCCATCAAAGCAACGTAAAATGACTCTTAATAGCTACAGAGCAAAGGCTCTTTTTCCGAAAATAGAAGCGTGAAGAGACGTCTGGAGACAGACTAAAAAAACCTTCGCTCCGTAGCTTTAAGATTCATTTTACGATGCTTTCCTTGTTAAACAGCGCTTAAGTTAAACATATCATTTGCTCACGGTGCATTATTGTAGATTATTTTTCCTTGTAAATACTTTATTCTTTAAATCTAATTTGGTGCAAATTGTTTTTAATGTGATACTTTTTTTCGTGTCAATGTGATACTGATGTTGTTTTTGTTTAAATGATTTATTTAATCTTATTCGGGTATATGTACCTAGGTTCAGCTTAATATATAATGGTCGTAAAAATTAAAAATGTATTTTATTTCTTACATATTTCGTGTCATAATTCCTAGTATAACCAAGGTATTATGAAGCAGCCTTTGATGTTATAAAATAGCGTAGACTTTACACTATTTTATACCACCACTGCGATGTAATACCATCTCGATCTTAAAGAAACAATAGTCTTGCTGGGAAGAGTAGTTGTTAGCACGGCCGTGCTTGAAATACAGGGCGAAAAAAAACCTAGGTATATTCAAAATCCTGAACCAGTATCACTTACAGAACACTTTTTTTTCTTTTTTTGGGGGGGGGGGGATTTTTTTTCCTAAACGTAGACAACGCTCGGGTGGAACCTCCAAGCGCTACCAGCACCCTTTGCGTGCCTGGTGTAGGAGTAATGCCGAGGTTTAGGCAAAAAATGAACTATTCCCATTGAAAAAATATTTTATTTTTTTTTTCATAAATGTGTTCTTTGAGTGATACTTGTTCAGGATGTTGAATATAGCAGCTAGTAGGTTTTTTTCACCCTATATAAATAAATTACTCTTGGATAATTCACACAGCTATGTAACCCTAAACCACAGAGCACTTCCAGTAGAAATGCGAGGGCGATCGAGTCCATCGGCACAGCTGGGCCACAATTGAGATTTCCATAAGCTTTATGGAAAAGATCTCTCACTTGTCAAAAGGGTCACTGACTTATCAAATCAGCTACTCTTTATTGCGTCATACATTTTTGTCAGTATTTTATTCACTTTTTGCTTACTTTTAATGCATAATTTAATTTAAAAAATAACTTTACTGGATCACAGAATAGCCACTGAAGTTGAATTTTGGTATATGAAAATTTTTTTATTTGCTCATTAGTTCAAATATTTTTTTTCTTTTCAAAATCTTCTTCTCATTTCAAAATTACATAACATAACATGTGTTTTATGGGTTACGTAAACGTACACTCCGTGGCCATGTTACGGGGCCATTTCCGAGCTACTGCATTGTAATAATTATAACGGTCTAATGATCTAGCACCTTTGGTCGTGCTAGGAAGTCTGACATTATGATTCTTGAGCCTATTTTTAACCCCTGACAAAAAAGGGGTGGCTTGTTTGTTAGAAAGCTTTTGATCAAAATTCGGTGCCGGTGGTCTGTACTACATTTTTTTTTAGATTTATAAAATGAATAGTGACTAGTAACAACTCGGTATGTCAATCTATCCCTCTCTTTTTTGAGAACTCAGCGAGTGAGTTTGGAATAGGGTTATTGTTAAATATTTGAGTGACTTTAAATTAGCTAAAATAAATAATAAATAAACGCTTCACTCTCAAAGGCCCACATTAAGGTTTTCCCTTGTGTCGTGGGTCCCTTGGAACACATAAAGACAAACACAAACACCCATGACCCGAGAACAAACATCTGCTTTTTACACAAATATTTGCCCCGACTGGGAATCGAACCCAGGACCCGCCGATCAAGAGGCAGCGTCACTACCACTTGACCAAACCGGCCGTGATGATTTCGCTAATTTAAAATGATTTCGCTTATTTAAAATCACCACTATTACTAAAATTGAGACTGGTGGCAGGTTCAAATACAAAAACTCAACCTACGAATACTTCATAATCGTTTATTATTTTTATTATTACAAAACGTTAAAATCTAATAATGCGATATTTCAGTTATGATGTTATGAAACAAATTGTACTCACTAGAAAAACTTACTTAATAGAATGTCGCGTCTCACTCACATACTTAATAAGAAATTCTGTACGCACGCCTGTAGGAACATAACATGAGCTTAACATCAAAATTTAGTAAAATCAAATGTTAATTTTACTGTAGCTATTTATATAGCAGTCCCATAGAAGCTCAAATAAGTCTATTTTCAAACAAAATGTTAAAAGATATGGTTTAAGTACATATAAGTAGGTATTTCCTGAAATTATTTGCAATATTTACGACGAGTCCACCAACCCGCATTGGGCCAGCGTGGTGGAGTATGGCCTAAAACCCCTTCGTGTTTCGAAGGGAGGCCCGTGCCTCTCGGTGGGGACGTATATGGGCTGATGACGACGAATGTGATGTAAAAATAGTTATTAGTGATAGATACATTTTTCGGGAACTGGCTTTGCGTACTTTTCGTCATAAATTATTCAAATCTACGGCAAACATGCCTTTAACTTAATGTATTTGTAAAAAAACTTAAAATTACAATGCGAGTTCTATAAACAATTTTCAGTGTCGCAGAATTTCCAGTTTTTTCGTGCGAAATATAAAATTGTACACGTACATTATACCTAATCTAGAAATTAATTACTTATTTACTGTACTTGTGCTACCTACAATCATAATTCATAAATAATAAAAATAGGAACTTTTAACTGAAGTGCTACCTTCAAATTAATGAATTTCGTGGTCGACCATCCCTTAAGCACAGAATACTGTTCGAAGCGCTATTTTCGTAATGATAATTTACTTTATAAAAATAATAACAAATTTAATTATTTCATATATTAAGGTCCAATGTCCTACAAACGGAAATAACACATAATATGTTTATCTGAAGGTAGTCTCAAAAATACATCTAATAAGTACTTATTATTATATCATCATTACATCCAGTGTCCCTAGTGAATTTAAAATGGAAAATAAAAATGTAATTAATTTAAAAAGCAGACAAAAGAGCATCGAACATATTTGTATGAAGCATGGTATACCTAAACTTCAAGGTGATCACCCGAAGGAGCCCCACTATGGAAAGATGAAATGTTGGCGGCCACTGATGAAACTTGCGGCAATCGATAGAATAAAGTACTTACTTTTTATTTATTTATTTTTCATTTTCAAAGCTCTATATTTCCGAAAGTATACATGTTTTGACATTTTTTTCAATCAATACTTTCGTTTTGTAACATTTTTTTTCTATCGATTGCCGCAAGTTTCATCAGTGGCCGCCAACATTAGATTTCTCCATAGTGGGCCTCCTTCAGGTGACCACTTTGAAGTTTAGGTATACCAGTTAGGTTGGATGCTCTTTCAAATTAATATAAAATTGTTAAAATGTCAGTTACAAATACATACGTCAATACCCTAATAGAATAAATATCAAAAAATTTCATCCTTACTACTCTGTCACTTGTTATTTTCGGGTAAAAGATTATTTATTTTTATATTAACTACTAAGGCCTGGCGTTAATTAGCTAAGCATTTCCATAAACAAATTATTAAATTAAATTTCCGAATAGAAACAAAAAATATTTGTACTTCTAAAAAAATAGTTTTCTAGTTTTATGGAAAAAAGCAAGTTCATTGATAAAGACCGACGGTTTTACCAATAATAACATAAATTATACCCTGCGTAACATGCGCAAACATAAGATTTTCCTTTTGTTTTTAGTCTTATAACCTTGAACTGCTCAATGTGTAAGTTATACTAGTGAAACCGTTATTATTTAGACACAAACAGAATGCTATGCAAATAGTTACCATACGTATTTGGAAATCAAGACGAGAATTGACACTGGCATAGTGATCGCTTTGGCTGTAATAAATCACGAACTGTTGAACAAAATAGAATCAAGGCTGTGCGTCACTGTTACTGGAACTGATTCCGTTTTCATTATGTCTGTAATTACGAAAGTCAAAGTTTTAAAAGAGTCGCTAAGGGCTGGATACAGAAGTGAGATTTATCGTTTGCATGTAAATGTTAGCTCGAATCAAATTCTTCCTCTGAATCCTTGCTTGGGAGTCGGCAGCGCATCACGTACGAATGCGACACAAGATCGTCTTCATTCACAAGGCACTTTAGATTTGAAGAGCATATGCAACTGAAAATAAAATAAAAATGTACATTTAATACTTTTCTACATCAATGGGAACCCATTGAAGTTTTTTTTCCAAAAGATAAGTTTCTAGTAATAGTACATACACTCTGTGTTAGTGTGAAAATGTTTATCCCTAAAAACTAAAATACTTTTTTTTTAAGTTTTTGGTTTACACACGTAAGTGTTTTGGTACAGTTCTTATAAACGGACTCTATTTAAGATTGTTTCTGAAAATGAAATGATCGCATCTCGAGTATTTTTATAGACTCACAAGACTTCTGTTGTATGAAAAATCGTATGTTATCCCTATACTTATAGAACGACTTTAAATTCGTCAGCGAAACTGACCATCAAACTGAAAATTCACGCTCAATACAAAGGCAATCTGCTAATCGCTCAAGTTTTATGGAGAGGCGAAATATTTTTTCATATTTCGACGTAAGTATATTCCTTGGAGAAAGTTGTTCAGGCTTATTCACATCTTACATTTTCGCTAGCTAATGTAGTCACCCAATATAAAATTAAGCGCAGCATATTTTCAGGTACCTACCTATTGTGTAATTATGTAAAGATCGTATACCTAATCATTATTTATTAAGACTCAAGTAAGTGCGTAAAGATAGCTATAATTATTAGCTATAATTTATTTAGATCGCAGTTTCTTATCTAAGTAATTAAACATATCTCAAGGAAAATGACAATATTAAGATTAATAAAGTCATTAAGTTGATAATAAGTAATATGATTAATTTTATTAGTTAACAATCATCAGACCTTTGCTTAGGCTGATCTATTGTAAATTTATACTACTGAATTAATGGTCCACTCAAATATTTCTTCCTTACTCCTTGCCTTCATATACATAATAGGAAAGTTTGTGCCAAATTTCATTTTTTTAGGTCCAAGGGTTAGGGCTGGGCCTTCAATACTCTGATTATTGCATTCCATGGTGTTTTATAAAGGTGACAGACAAAAACATTTATGAAAACTCATGCACCCAGGCTGGGCACGCCTTGATCAGTTTGTGAGATTTTATATATTAAGAAGATATAATGCCATGGATTTCGCACCCAGAAATGGGCGGAAGTAGGATAAGTCCTGTCACTACCGGTGATAATTCTTTAAGTGACATTTTAACACGCTTTCCGTCTTCCGACACCGGCTTTTAACGGACGGCCATAAATGATGATGTCACTCCGGGAAATATAATCACTAATCATCGTTATTGCTTCTGTATTGAAGACTACCTATCCGCCCGCGGCTCCGCCTTGGAAAAAGTTGAGTTTCATTTGAAGAATCACGCCTACAGTTCTGCCAACTAATTTAAACTAATTTAACCCCTATAGGTATGTTAAGAGGATCGTCTCAGTGTTTTTCCCCATACAAACGGCGTCAATGGATTCCATCCCCTAAACTTCAACGGATCCCTGTGAAATTTTGGTATAGTGTCAGGAACACCAAAAACTAGGTCCGTACGTTTTGATTTTTTTGATTTTTTTAGTAGACAAAAAGATATTTGAGAATAAAATTCAGCATTTTTCGCCAAAAAAATTATCAACATTTAAGAGGTGACTGTTGAAAAACTAAGAATAGTTTTGGAAAAAACAAAACGTACGAACCTCGTTCATACGCTTACAAATCGATAGAGACTAAAAACGTACGATTCTATTAAGTTTTTAGGGTAGGAATTCATTGACGCCTAAACTCATAATTTTGGAAATAAAACTCGGCATTTCGCCGGAAAACAAGTATGAGGCGGGTGGTCGACATCGAGACAGCATGAAAAACAACTGAGACGCTAGTCCAAACTGAGACGCTCCTCTTAAATCGACATCATTTGATGCATAGCCTCCGACGAATCAATTTTTGAATAAAATTAAAATTTAAAAAATATAACCCCCGACTTCGATGGCCTATAACTTTAAAACGGCTGAACCAATTTCAATAGGTATAGCTAAGAACCATCTCGATTAAGTCAGCTTTCAAACATTGAAATCGGTACATGGGAGCTACGATGCCACAGATAAACATAGGTACACAGACATATAGATACAAAGATACACACGTCAAATTTATAACACCCCTCTTTTTTGTCGGGGGCTAAAAAGTGTCCACAATCCCGTGATTTTGCCAATGTCTGAGTATTTTAATCAAAATTAAAGTACCCATAGAATGGCGAAGCACCTAGTAAAGAAACCCTTTATGGGTTCTAATACGCAGAGCCGCGTCCGTTGTTCAGCAGGGTGCACCGCTAGCAGGTGAGGATGACGATTTTGGAGCACTACTTACTATGAGTTGTTGATCGTGTATTCCTCTATTCTGCTGATTGGGTTGTATACCAGCCAACCGCAGGGTGTCTCTGGAGCGCAGATTTTAGATGTGGGGGTGGAAGAAGGCGCCTCAGATGTGGATGTTGGGTCCGTAGGTGACACTTGCTGGAACAATAACATAAAAAAATAAAAAAATAAAAAAATAAAAAAATAAACGCTACACACTCAAAGGCCCACACTAAGGTTTTCCCTTGTGTCGTGGGTCCCTCGGAACACACAAAGACAAACACAAACACCCATGACCCGAGAACAAACATCTGCTTTTCACACAAATGTTTGCCCCGACTGGGGATCGAACCCAGGACCCGCCGATCAAGAGGCAGCGTCACTACCACTCGACCAAACCGGCCGTCAACATGTTTTTATATTCTTACTTCCTTCGAGGGCGGAGGAATTTTAGGTGCTTCGGGGCTGAAACGCGGGGCACATACCTTCTTCGGCGGTTTGTCTATGCCCTTGCCCAGCCCGATTTAGAACACTAAAATATATTTTTTTAAACTAAATGGTTGCACAACACTAATTGTAAACAAAATCAGCTTTATAATTTCGCATATAAGAACGTTGGACAATAAAAACTACAAAAGCGTCTCAGAATCTTTATATGTAATTAAACATAGTAATTTAATATTAATCGAAAACTGGTTTATAGTTTTTTTAAGATTGAATTCAGCTTTTATTTCATTTGATGTGGAATTGTGGATGTTTTAACATTGTCATTAAATTTTAACAATAAAAAGCAATGGAAAATGGGTTAAAATCAATGAAATCAGGCACACGAAATACCGCCAAAATCGCCATTGCATATCTATAGCTTTATTAGTATGTACAAGTCAAGTGGTAATAAGTCGAGTCACACAAAAGTCAACCCTTTAAAATTTTTAATTACTTAATTTTTTTGGTGTTTTAATTTAAAGTACTTATAATGGATGATGAATTGATCGTATCTAATATGTAGAATTAGGATGGTTTTCATTGGTCACCGACCCTCTATTACAAGTTATGACGTCAATTTCCTGTGAATAAAGCATGTCTACGAAACAACTGATCGTGATTTCGTCATTCTGCTAGCGTTCATTCATGTATTAGAATAGGGCTATGTCACACAATATAATATACTAGCTTTCCGCCCGCGGCTTCGCCCGCGTGAACTTCGGGAACCGCGTGAAGTTTTTTTCCGCTAACTCCCGTTCCCGTGGGAATTTTGCAATATCCTGTTGCAACTAAGCTTTAAGTTTACTAAGGTACCTGCATGCCAAATTTCAAGCGTCTAACTTAAGCGGTTTAGATTTTTCATACAGAAGGATGGAATTCCTTTCTTAGTGCACCTCTACGGTACCTAAGCTACGTCCCTTCCAAATTTCAAGTGCCTACGTTTAGCCGTTTAAGCTGTGCGTTGATATGTCAGTCAGTTTCTCCTTTTATATATTTAAAAGAAGATTTATCATTTGAGCACCGGTTTCAGAGTTAGGTAACTCTGCACTGCTTTTGAGTCGACCGTTTTTGGATTCGATTCCCTGTCGGTACACTATTTTTACGTCAAAGATGGTTTCTCGAAGAACCCAGGTCTTTTGAGTGTTATTAAATTCGTAATATCAATTACCTACTTATCTGCAAAAATAATTAATGCGTTTAAGAGGTGCTACTTAATCATTCTACCACGCAAAATCTATTGAACAGATTTTGATTAACCACTTATTTGTTTGTTAGCTAATATTAGTACCTATATTATTTGTTAGTTAATAGCTACCTAATAACTACATGGTAATAACACTAAGGCTTCTTTTTATTCCGAAAAATTTAAAATCCGGACCCACGATTGTAATAACCTACGAACTTTAAGTAGGTATCTATACGTAGTATTTTCTGTGTATCGCGTTGTTATCAATCACAAAAATTTAATAGAACCCAGGTATTTATATACCCTATTTGCCACGCTACGCCATGAAAGGTTCGTCCTGATCGCTTCAGTGTCGTCCGACTTCGTGGTGTTCGCTTCTATAAACTCAAATTCAAATTCAAAAAAGTTTATTAATTTCTCCCACAAAGTATGTTAAATAATTTGGTACAAAAACAGTTTACCTAATATTTATTATTTGAAGTGGGAGACTGGTGCCCTAACTAGGTTTCCCTGTATTAAGGGATCACCAGGCCCCTCCCTCGGTACCTACTACAGATTTCAACATAAAAACCATACAGTTTAATATTAACAAATAACATACGTTGATTACTTTCGCTCCAACGTATCACGCAGAAAGTTTTTCGCAATAGCGTGCGTTGCTTGAACGACATTCGAAACTACGTACAGGACCCCATCTTTTGGCAACCCTACGAACAGTGGCGTCTGCGCCGGACCACCGGATACGTTCAAGGGCGTACATCGTACGACGTACTACGGCGACACGGTTGCCGGCTTCCGACCCGCCTTCCACTGATATGATAAGATACCGTATCCCACGCACACCACTAAAAAGAGTCACTCGACCACCGAATGTGCGAAAAATCTTGTTTCAATAAAATAAATTTATTTAAAAAATAAAAAACCTGACCGTAATAAAAACTGAAAAGAAAAAACAAGTACACAACTTTTGTTATTGAATATTATTGAATAACATATAAATTTTAACAATCGGGACCCATTATTAGGAAGACGGATTTTAATGGGTCCCGACCCGACTGTTAAATAACGATTTTAACAGTCGGCAGCTATCAAAAATCCGGCCTCCTAATAATGGGTCCCGATTGTTAAAAGTGTTATGTTATTCAATAATAAAAGTCTCGATTACTGAACTTGTTTTTTCTTTTCAGTTTTTATTACGCAGTCGGGTTTTTTATTTTTTAATACTTAATTTATTTTATTTTACACGTAATTCTGATTGAAAAACGATATGAGAAACCTAAACAAGATTTTAAATACCTATTCAACGATACCCCACTTGACATAGTTCGTCGATTTTCATTTTTTTATTTTTCACATTATGGCGTCCAAAATCGGCCATTTTGATTTTTCAAATTTTTATAATTTCTAATACATTGGCGCCATGACGAATCCAACAACGTATCACATGGACTTACTATTTTCTCTTTTAAATCATTTATTAAAGTCGGCCCACGTATTTGGTCTAAATAGTGCCACAAAGGTACAAAAACATACATATGTATGTAGTGTCAGGGTAGTGTGAAGTCAAATGTATGTACATAAGTTGATAAACACATTAGGTACCTACCCTCCTTTGCGTCGCGCAGTCGGGTGAAAATATGTCTCTATCTAGGGCCATTTTAATGCGCAATATGTTTTGAGCGTTAGAAGATTGTAAACAGAAAGTCGTTACCCTTCGCACTTTGGACTAAAAGGGGCCCGTCACGATGATTTCATTTATTGATCGCGTAAATTTTTTTGTAAACACATTTCTTCTGCACGAAAAACATCACTTCAAAACACGCTGAAAACCACACGGGTTAAAAATAAAACAAAAAATATTACAATGGACGGCAAATATTCACCCATCGAAAAACAGAATAAAGTACCTATCTACTTATTTATACAAAGGTTTATATACTCCTATGTTATATCTATATTCTATTATCTATCTACAAATAAAAATGAATTGCTGTTCGTTTGTCTCGCTAAAACTCAGAATGGCTGACCCATTTGGCTTATTTTTGTATTGAAATGAAAGTGAAAGTTCAGGGAAGGTTTAAAAGGTGAGAAAACATTGAGGTGGGTCTAGATACGGTCGGTAGGCATACGTGGAGTTACTTACTCGGGGAGTTGTTATTGTGTAATAAATTTTAATAATATCAATGTAAACGCTGAGTAGATAAATTGGTACAAACTTTCGTAGGTACCTACCTAAACAATTGATTCGTGCCTTGATTTGTGCATTTGTCGCGTCGTCGTCGGCTGTTTGAAGTAGGTGAACGTACCTAATACCAGCCCCGTACCTAATACCAGCCCCTTCACTTATTTGTTTGATAATAAGATTACCTTTCATTATTACGTACTCCTGTTGCCATTAAAAAATATATATATTCGGTAGAAATTATAAAACCAAATTTGGCAACACTAGCATAATCATGTGAGTGTCAGTTTCAAATCGAATCTGGCTCGGTGTGGATATCCGCCATTTTGCTATTTTACCGACAATTTTACCGGTAGCTAAAAATAGTTATATTTCAAATATTTCTTGCTTTGCATGTCATGATTTGTTAGATTATGGGTTAATATATTGTAATGCATGGATTTCTGAGTAAATATACAAGTTTTGCCCGTGATTCTAGTAGAAATTGACAGGGCTGCAATTAGAAACACGAAATGTATGGAGCATCAAATACCAGCCCCGGGGGCTGGTACTAGGTACTCCATACATTCGATTGAGTACCTAATTACAGCCGTGTCTTAATAATTAGGGATGTCACAAACGTTTTCGAAGGTTAAGTTTGGATCTCAGTGGAGTTGATTTTAGAAGAAATAAAGTGTAGGTAGTTCTAATGGAGAACGCCATTTTCCTAATTTATGGAATAAGCACAGTACTTAAGTAAATAGCGACAATTGAACCCGATTACCTCATTATTTACTCAACTCGCATGGTATTTTACCCCATATTACCTAACTAGCTTTCGGCCCGCGGTTTCTCCCGCGTTAAATGAGTTTGCCCGTGGTAATGAAGTATCCCGCGTTAAATGCCATATCCAGGATCTAACCTAGACGTGCTAAGTTTCTCCCTTGTCGGTGTTCATGTGTTTTTTTTTTCGAATTTTTAATTTGATTATCAATACCTTTTGTGCAGCTTCGAGGCTATACAATTCAGTGATTTTATTAGCTTTGAAGCTTTAGAATGTAACATTTTATTTGTTTTTTAATTTTTAAAATGATCAGTATTAAGTCAAATTATGTGCAACAATTATGTAAAACTATTTATTTGAGTTTTGTTGGATTTTTGTAATATTATGATTATTACAACCTTCTATCCAGCATTCAACAATTTTGTTTTATTTAACACATATATTATATATATATATATAAACAGAATATATATATAAATATATACCTTTCTTATAAATAAATAAATTATTAATTATTATTTGTAAAAAAGACAATTATTATTTGTAAATTTTATAATATATTTGTATTTATAATTATTATTTGTAAATTATGTTAAGTTTTGTTTTTGTTAACTTTTCTAATTTTTATTTGTTATTGATTTTTTGGGTAATTGGTAAATAAAAGACTGATTTTGTTACGCTTACGCATTTATTCATTCATATTCAGAATGCAGCTCAAAGACTTTTAAGACATGACCCTATGCTAGGCTGCTATTCGGTACACAAAAGGCTGGTACTAGATACAGCGTGGCTGGAACTAGATACACAGGGTATTTTTCTGTTTGACATTATTTTTAAAAAAATCTACGCAACTTACGATTAATTACCCTAATAAATATAATTCTCCATTAAATAACCTATCATTTAAAATATATAAGAGTAGTTTTGAGCTACAAGTTTATGCAGGATGATTTTTTAAACATCAAAATTGCACCAAAGGGCTGGCAATAGGGGCGTTCACCCTACCTACCTACTGGAATGCCAAACCGTGATGCCAAATGTGGGGTTTTTCCTGAGAACTGAGTATTTTCTTGCTTTGTAGAAAAAAAGCGGTAAATTCGTTTGGGGAAAATCTTGGAGGGAAAGATCCGAAATTAAAGTGAAGTTTTAAAAATATGCTTCTAATTTAACATTTTCTGGTCAAAAGTTAATGCTTTAAACTTTTGGTTCTGTTTCACTGTAAAAAGTTTTAAAAAAGCAACATTTGACTAAGAATTATATTTTAAGAGTGTGAATAAGTACTTCTTATAAGCAATATCAAAATTAACGACTTACACGTAATTTCAATTTATCCCTTAAAATCTAGGGGGGCGCAGAGGCTTTATGTGGGAGATTTTAGATGTTAGGGGTAAATTCATTAAATGGGTCTGGCAACACTGCGCTATAAAAATGTCCATGAATTTATGTGATGGAAAATTTTGCCTCCGATTATCATTAAACATTGTTAACAATAACAATCGAAATAACAAAAAAAAACAATGCCGAACACAACAGCTCCTGACTTGGACCGTGGGTCCATCAGGACACAAAACTGGGAACCGAACGCGAAACACTCTTTCATTCATTCACTACAAAACCGGTTATTATCTAATTAACCTTATTTCCCTCAAGATAAAATCCTCACATATGAACACTCACTGCTACTGCTAAAAATTTGTTCTGAATGTATGTGTATGTAATGTATGTAAACACTTTATTGCACATAATAAAAAAATACAAAGAAAACTGTGTACAAAGGCGAGCTTATCCCTTAGAGAGATTTCTTCCAGCTCTAACCCTCGAGAGAAACGAAAGGAGACTAATCGCAGGATCGGCGTACTTGCGCAATGAGAAATTTTAACTAATATTCATATTGTTTGATTTAGTTTTTCGTCTGGGACTTCCTTCCCGTGGGAATTTTTTCGTAAATTTCACAATTTTTTAAATTTTTGTTCTGCTATTCGGGACGGAGACAAATACAACAAAGCAAAAACCATGGAAATAGGTCCAGCCGTTCTCGAGTTACATAATAAATTAAATAAATAAATAAATCTTTGTTGTTACTTAAAACATTGATAAGGAGACAAGAAGCCCTGCAGCCTGTGCTAGCTTTGGGTAACTTTGGAATAGTACTAAATAGTGACCTACCTTGACGTTTACCACTATTTCAGCTCCCACTGTTTGCTCGTATGAGAGGTGAGGATTAAGCTTGGCGTAAAGCTAAATAGTAAGTATTATCCGCGCAGAGCAATTTTTTTTTTTTCAAATTAACGTCAGATTTAATTCAGTTCAACGTTTTATGAATGGCTATCTGCATCCACGCGATTCTGCCAGTATCACGTAGCAAAGAGGATACACAGAGAGGATCGGTTCGGACCCTCGGAATTAATATAGAATGTTGCATCTAGTTGTTCTAGAATCACATGACGTTCTCTGCTTATCCCGACAGGAATTATAGGCGTGACTGTCTGTCTGTAAAGTAACTATCTTTGTCTGTCTGATTTTATGTTATGTGTAGCGGACAGGTTCAGCAGGCATGTGAAGTAATTAAAAAATACTTTTCTTGACAATAGTGCAGTTTATAATTAAAATAAAGACATATTTATAACAAAGAAAATGGTAGAATCAGTCGAATAGACAAAGAAAAAACAGAAGAATAAAACAAATGACTGTCGCGCTCCACATTCCATAAAGATTGCTTTTGTCTTCAACTACGGGATTAGCCTCCTACAAGATACGTAGGTTATATGATTTTAAATGTAGGGCAAAGAAACAGAAAAGTGTAAGTGTTAGTATATTTAAGACTGTTTGTTCTACAATAAAATAAAAAAATATTAGCTCCGGTGTATCTCTTCAGTACCATACCGACCAAATAATAAATTCGCGTTCACGGTTTTTCAAAAACAAGAGAAATAAAAAGAAACACCGTCAACTGAAAGAATTAATCGGTATCTTGTAGGGGAGAGAGGGTAATCTTTAGGCTTTTTACCAAGAGTGTTTTCATCAGTATCCGTTATTTCGACGCGCTGTTGCAAACACCACGTAGAACATGTCGTTCTACCCTCTTTCTTATTCGTTCTTTTAAGTTGGTGGTGAGAATGCAAAAGATACACATGGCAGCAAATCAGTGCGTCTATTCCACTATTCAATGGCGTCTCAGTGGCGGTTGAATGACAATGGAAAATAAAGGAATATCTAGTAGAAAAATGATTTTTATGTATACGATGGAGGAGTTTTTTTTTTCAAATAAACAATAATAAAATAAATCACGTTACGGTTTAGATAGAACAATAAATGACTCAATATCAATTTTAGTTGTAGGTAATTCATTTTACTTGTCAAATCTGTTAATGTTTTCATTATTAACTAGTATTTCGTCCGAAACTTCGTTCTCGTGGGATATTTTTTTTGTGAAATTTTCCAATGTTTTAATAGTTCTGCTATTCGGGATGGAGACAAATACAACAAATCAAAAACCATGAAAATCGGGTTGGGGTATAGCGTAGGGTGCGTAGGACTTAGAAAATTTCGAACGATTTTTTCGATGTCTGAAAATAGCGGTTTTTATGACTGAATTGGTACATATTTCATTATTCATTACAAAGGGAAAAAGACTTAGTGTTCCATTACAACACCTGTCTTTTAGGTGTTGTAATGGAACCGAATCGGCCAACCCCGACTCCACGTAGTCTTGTCTGCCCTACCCCTAGAGTGTAACTAGGTACTAAGTACACGCGTGCATTGTGCAAGCGCCGCGATACTCCGTGCCGGAGCCATGACAGAAAAAAACACCAACAAAAAATTAAATTGGTGACAGAAGGTTATGTTGGTACTTTTCTATAAAGTTAATAGATTCTGAGAAAATGAACAATTAAAAAAGGATCCTTGAGGTCATTGACCTTGGGGATCAATGAACTTGATGGTCAAGGTCAAAAGTCAAGGTAATTTTTTTCCCAACACCTTATGTGCGCACCCTTACCTATATTCTGACCAGCAATTACGAATGAGGTACTAAGTTTAAGTACTTAGTTCAAATCTCAACTAGAAATGTGTATATACCTTCAAATTTTGAACCAAAGTTTCAAACCTAGGAGAGGTATTGGACACTAAAAATATTAGGACACCCAGGTATTTTCCATAAATAGTGACTGGGATAAAATTCTAGCTGGCTAAATAAAATTTTTTTTTTTGTACGTACACTACTTTTGAAGAAAATTTGGATCACATACTTAAAAAATAGAGCGAAGCTGATATTATATAGCAACCGTATATTTTTAGCAAGTCGAAAAAACCCACAATAAACAGGGGCCCGCTGGATATATTCGAAAATTAGACTTTATTCACGACTCTAGAGGGGGTAGATTCAAAACTTATATTACCTCAAGTATCTAATGAATTGACTTTGCTTTAATAACCTCCAGCCCATGAGGACTAGGACTCATAAAATCATAAAATCAAAATACATACATATAGCTCGAAATTAATAAATGGAGCTCCACTTACCTCATCCCTCACAGTCATGGCCGCAGCGACGGCACACACAGCCAAAATTATTAATCCTCCCTTCATTGTCACCGCGTGAAACCTTCCGAGTTGAATAAATTAGAATGAAAAATGAAAATAAAAAATTATGTCGCGAAAGCGCAAAAGCATGCGAAGCCCGATAGTGAATGCTACAGAATGAATCGGGGCGGGCGGCGCGCGGTTATAAGTAGTCAACGGAGCTATTCCATATTAGTGAACCAGATTACGATTTATCTAAAATTCGCCATACATTGCTTCTGAACTAAGTAACTCCCAGTGAAAATAAAATTGCCCAGAAGCAACGTATGACGAATTTAAGATCACTCGTAATCGACTTCATCATCAAGAATAACCCCAAGCTAGGGCTGGCATGTTTTTTCAAAGCTTGATAAGTGAAATAGGGTACTTATACAAAATTTACATATAAATAGTAAAAGTAACTTGTGAGTTATTCCAATCGAATAAATTTTGTGATAAAAATGGAATCGACCGAAAATAATAGTGTTAGCTGCTACCTACTTGGTGTCATTTTTTCAGATACAATTTGACAAAGAAACATAAATCCATAAATTTATCTTAGAAAAAGACGCGTTCGTTTGCCAAATTTCATTGATTTTATATGCGAGGAAAAAAAATTATATGCGGACTAGAAGGCCAAGTTTGTAACAAACAAGCAATATAATTAATAACACAGATTGTGGTTTCGCTAATAAGATCTAATTATATACCAAGTTGTTTTGAATTTCCTCGTGAAATGTTATTGAGCCGTTTTTTAAAAAGAAATTTGTTATGTTTTTACTACTAAATAGAGCGACGTGGTATTATCTCAGTATCCATGTTATCAAGATTCAGACGTGTTTTGTAGCTTCTGTTGTTTTATCTGTTTTTAAGCAAAAAAAAACAATGATCTTGTTAACAACAACTGTTATGTATTCATAACGAAATATTCTAAATGGTTTTTCTACTTTCATAAGTAATATTTTCAAAGTTTACGTAAATTCTAGGGAATACGAGATCGTTGAAAATCGAAAAATAAAGAATTAAGATAGAATAAAAGTCTCTTTAGACGTTTCTTTTTAATCAAATTTAGAGAAAATTAATAAAAGTCTAGTTTATTTTTAATCAAATTTAGAGGAAATTAAGAGAAATCATTTTTTTACTATCAATCCGATAATAATTCAACTAGAAGTATAATATTTAAACTCTAATTAAAGTAACTTGAGTTAAGAATTAAGTGTAACATTCTCCAACCGTTGAATAATAAAATATGAAGAAGTTTATTTATAAAATGTTTCGTGAAATAACATCTAACTATAACATGCGCAACCCTACCTCTGGGGCTCCACTCTCGATCAGATTTTCCTACTAATCACTTAAAGGCAAGTTTATCTTTACTATTCAATGAATGAACTGGTATTAAGATAATAACAGACGCGCGCTCAGTCAATAATAAACATGTTTTTACGTTGTAGTAAGTACCAACACGTTGTAGTAAGTGCCAAACTTAACTAACCCTGGCCACCGGAAATCAACAATAGAAAATGCTTAAATCGCAAAGCTGGATGCATAGTTCTGGATTTTTAGTATGTTGTTTGGACCAGTCAGGGTAAAAATTACACATCTGGACCCACGATAACGCTAACAAATTTTTAGTCTTCCCAATATGTTACTTAGGGAAAGCTGTTTTCAGTATAATGGGCTGATTTTCATCCTTAATTTTAACGTATTAGAAAAAAAACACTTAAAATTGTTGTTTCAGAGCAGTTGATGAATGGGTAATGGCAATTTGAGCGAAAATGGGAATCCCCTAATCTTAGAATGAGAAGTCGTTTTTTTTTAAAATTTTATGTTTGGGAAGGTAAGTACTTAGTTTGCTCTTATTGAGAAAAACACCTCCTAAAGATTCGACAGTCTATTTAAAGTTACCCTACGAAAAAAAAATTTTGAGTTCCCATACAAACTTCATCAGCATATAGCGCATTTTGTATGGGAGATCAATTTTTTTTTCGTATTTTGACCTATGTTCCTCGGGGAGAGTTTTTCAGTTTCATGGACTGATTAACCACCCGAGAGGTTGAAAGAGATTTACCTAAAGCCGTATACCTTTTATTAGATAAATTAGTTTAAATACTTACTTTAAATTAATTACTTTCATACCTCCCATGTGTATAGGGAATAATTTTCGTGAACAACTTTTAATATAGGATGCCCGGGACTTCGTACCCGTGAGAATGTCATAAAATCCTTCCTTACTATTTGCTTACCTTATAAAAGAAACCATTGGACCAAATTCCAGCTTTTCTAGGTCCAAGAGTTTTGGTTTGGCTTTTGATGAATCAGTGAATCAGGACTTGTAATTTTATTTAGAGCTGAGGTTTGGCTGAAATTGTCGCAAATTTAATGAAATTTATACAAGTAAGGAATGTTATGTCGAAAACGCATAGTTTCTGACTTTCAGAGCATAAAGTGAAAAAAGTCCCAAAATTTCGCAGTTTATCACATGGTGCGCAGCGAACACAACTTTTTCGAAGTCGCAAATGAGGATTCACACTACCCTAACTGGTCCAAACAACATACTAAAAATCCAGAACTATGCATCCAGCTTTGCGATTTAAGCATTTTCTATTGTTGATTTCCGCTGGCCAGGGTTAGTTAAGTTTGGCACATACTTGATTATACACCTACACGATAAGATAGAAAGACAGTAGAATATTTGTTGTTAATCTTCCTATGATGATGATGTGCTCCCGGCCGATTTCTATTATAAATAAATTAATTAAAACAGTTTTATTTAATTCCTAATTAAATAAAACTGTAAACAATGTCCTTACCGACCTATTTACAAAAAAACAATGATGCTAAAGCCGTTGGTACTTACTACAACGTAAAAACATGTTTATTATTGACTGACTGGTATCTTAATACCAGTTCATTCATTGAATAGTAAAGATAAACTTGCCTTTAAGTGATTAGTAGGAAAATCTGATCGAGAGTGGAGCCCCAGAGGTAGGGTTGCGCATGTTCGAGTCGAACCGGAAACTAGTCGAACGCTCCTGAATACCCCTACTGATCTTGTTAACAACAACTGTTATGTATTCACTTTATGCTCTGAAAGTCAGAAACTATGCGTTTTCGACATAACATTCCTTACTTGTATAAATTTAATTTAAGCTACAATTTCAGCCAAACCTCAAATCTAAATAAAATTGCAAGTCCAGATTCACTGATTCATCAAAAGCCAAGCCAAAACTCTTGGACCTAGAAAAACTGGAATTTGGTCCAACGGTTTCTTTTATAAGGTAAGCAAAGAGTAAGGAAGGATTTTATGACATTCTCACGGGTACGAAGTCCCGGGCATCCATTATTAAAAGTTGTTCACGAAAATTATTCCCTATACACATGGGAGGTATGAAAGTAATTAATTTAAAGTAAGTATTTAAACTAATTTATCTAATAAAAGGTATATGGCTATAGGTAAATCTCTTTCAACCTCTCGGGTGGTTAATCAGTCCATGAAACTGAACAACTCTCCCCAAGGAACATAGGTCAAAATACGAAAAAAAAATTGATCTCCCATACAAAATGCGCTATATGCTGATGAAGTTTGTATGGGAACTCAAAATTTTTTTTTCGTAGGGTAACTTTAAATAGACTGTCGAATCTTTAGGAGGTGTTTTTCTCAATAAGAGCAAACTAAGTACTTACCTTCCCAAACATGAAATTAAAAAAAAAACGACTTCTCATTCTAAGATTAGGGGATTCCCATTTTCGCTCAAATTGCCATTACATATTACCATTCATCAACTGCTCTGAAACAACAATTTTAAGTGTTTTTTTTCTAATACGTTAAAATTAAGGATGAAAATCAGCCCATTATACTGAAAACAGCTTTCCCTAAGTAACATATTGGGAAGACTAAAAATTTGTTAGCGTTATCGTGGGTCCAGATGTCTAATTTTTCGGAATAAAAAGTAGCCCTAGTGTTATTACGATGTAGTAATTAGCTATCATACTATTTACTTAGCTAATAAACAATTAAATGTTAAATCAAAATTTGTTCAATAGTTTTTGCGTGGAATGATATGATATTAAGTAGCACTTTATCCATTCTTCCTCACAAACGCGTAAATTTTTTTTGCAAATAAGTACCTAATTAGGAAATGGAATGATATTACGAATTAATACTTAACCTGCGAAGGGAAACTTTAAGTAGAGGTAAGTACGTATTCTGTGTATCGCGTTATTATCAATCAAAAATTTAATAGAACCCAGGGATTTATATACCTACCCTATTTGCCACGCTGCACCATGAAAGGTAACGTCATGATCGCTTCAGTGTCGTTCGACTTCGTGGCGTTCGCTTCAATAAATTTTCGCTCCAACGTACCACGCAGAAAGTTTTTCGCAACAGCGTGCATTGCTTGAACGTAATTCGAAACTACGTACAGGACTTGGAGACGTATTTTTGAAATGATAGAATTCCAATTCGCATATGAATTGACAAGATCCGCATGAGAATCGCATACAAATCTTGTCAATTCGTATGCGAATTGGAATTCTATTATTTCAAAAATATGTCTCCCCATCTTTTGGCAACCCTACGAACAGCGGCGTCTGCGCCGGACCACCGGATACGTTCAAGGGCGTACACGTACATCGTACGACGTACTACGGCGACACGGTTGCCGGCTTCCGACCCCCCTCTACTGATACGATAAGATACCGTATCCCACGCACACCACTAACAAGAATCACTCGAAAAATCCAATTGAATAGGGCCATATTAATGCGCGTTAGAAGATGTTTTGAACGTTAGAAGATTGTAAACAGAAAGTTTTTAACCTTCGCACTTCGGATTAAAAGGGGCCTATCATGATGATTTCATTTATTGATCACGAGTAAACACGTTGCTTCTGCACGAAAAACCTTACTTCAAAACACGCTGATAACCAAATTCATCCTTTAAAATCTAGGGGGGCGCATATGTGGGAGATTTTAGATGTTAAGGGTAAATTAATTAAAGGGATCTGGCAACACTGCGCTATACAAATGTCCATGAATTTATGTGATGGAAAATTTTGCCTCCGATTATCATCAAAGATTGTTTACAATCGAAATGTAGATACTTATAGCCGTTCCTTTCTTTGGATTTTTTACCAACAAAAAAACAATATATAGCTATAGTTTGATAAGGAAGCCGACTTAACGTTTACCACTATTTCAGCACAATTTTCTTTGAATTTCCTTGAATATAAACCAAGCCTCCACTGTTTGCTTGCATGAGAGGTGAGGATTAAGCATGGTGCTCCGTTGTGGGATTGGTGTTTAAAACAAAATAATAGCGATAAACGCGGGCTTTGCTCAGCAGTGAGACAACAGCGTCGTCTAACAAAAAAACCGCAACGAACTCAATGTATCGATTGTGTCCTATGGAACACAGTCAGACACCCAAATCCAAAAACAAACAGGCAGGGCAATCATTACACAAGTTATTGCATTGACTTGGAATCAAACTCAGTTACCGTTGATTCTTAAACAAAAACGCAAAGCAATTACGAATGAGGTACTTTAGTTCAAATCTCAACTGGAAATGTGTATCTACCTTAAAATTTTTAACGCACGTTTCAAACCTTGGACACTAAAAATATTAGGATACCTATAGACCAAGCTCCCGTTGCACGAAACCCTACCTCACAAGGTGGCAGATCAGAAACGTAATGTAGTGATAGATACTACTCAGGAAAACTGGATTTTAGTAGGTTGCCATCGCATATCCTGGAAGAACATAATTTTTTTTTCGCCGTCGTATCATTAATTTGATCGAAAATTACATCATAACGTGGCAGATCGAAACGTTAACTAATCAAGTCGAAAAATCACAATGAACCGGGTCCCGATGGCCCGATATATTCTAAAATTAGACGTTTATTTACGACTCTAGGGGGGGTAGATTCAAACCGTATATTACCTCAAGTATCTAATGAATTCACTTTGCTTTAATAACCTCCAGCTATGAGGACGCGTAAGCTGGACTCATAAAACCATAAAATCAAAATATATACTTACATATTTTTTTAATAAAATTTCCAAAATAGCTCGAAATTAATAAATGGAGCTCCACTTACCTCATCCCTCAGAGTCATGGCCGAGACGACGGCACACACAGTCAAAATTATTAATCCTCCCTTCATTGTCACCACGTGAAACCTTCCGAGTTGAATAAATTAGGATGAAAAAATGAAAAGAAAAAATATGTCGCGAAAGCGCAAAAGCACCGATAGTGAATGCTTCAGAATGAATCGGGGCGGACGGCGGCGCGCGGTTATAAGTAGGCAGGGGAGCTATTCCGTATTAGTGAAACAGATTACGGTTTATCTAAAATTCGCCATACATTGCTTCTGAACTAAGTAACTCCCAGTGAAAATCAAATTGCGCAGAAGCAACCTATGACGAATTAAAATCACTCGTAATCGACTTCATCATCCAGAATAGCCCCAAGCTCTAGGGCTGGCATATTTTTTTCAAAGCTTGATAAGTGAAATAGGGTACCTAGTAAAAGTAACGTGTGAATTATTCCAATCGAATAAATTTTGTGATAAAAATGGAGTCGACGGGAAATAATAGTGATAGCTGCTACCTACTTGGTGTCATTTTTTCAGATACAATTTGACAAAGAAACATAAATCCATTAATTTATCTTAAGAGAAAGTCGCGTTCGTTTGCCTGATTTCATTGATTTTATATGCCAGAAAAAAAATGTTATGTGAACTAGAAGGCCAAGTTTGTAACAAACAAGCAATATAATTAATAACACAGATTGTGGCTTCGCTAATAAGATCCAATTATATACCAAGTTGTTTTGAAGTTCCTCAAATCATCAATGAATAATGTTATTGAGCCGCTTTTTAAAAAGAAATTTGTTATGTTTTTGCTACTAAATAGAGCGACGACGTGGTATTATGTCAGTACGCATGTTATCAAGACGTGTTTTGTAGCTTCTCATTGACCGATGTTCTTTTATCTGTTTTTAAGCAAAATAACAAGCTGATCTTGTTTACAACAAGTGTTGTGTATTCAATTCATAACGAAATATTCTAAATGGTTTTTCTACTATCATTGAGTAATATAAAAAAAGGCACAAATTTTCAAATAAATAGGTAAACGTAAATTCTAGGGAATACGAGATTGTTGAAAATCGAAAAAATGAAGAATTAAGATTGGATAAAAGTCTCTTTAGACGTTTCTTTTTAATTAAATTTAGAGAAAATTAAGAAAAGTCATTTTTTTACTATCAATCCGATATTAATTAAACTGGAAGTATATTAATTAAAGTCTAATTTAAAGTTACTTAAGTGAAGAATTAAGTGTAACATTCTCGAACCATTGAGTAATAAAATATGAAGAAGTTTATTTAAAAAATGTTTCGTGAAATTACATCTAACTATAACATGCGCAACCCTGGGGCTCCACTCTCGATCAGATTTTCCTACAAATCTCTTTAATATAAGCCAAGTTTATCTTTACTATTCAATGAATGAACGAATATTAAGATAATAACTGACGCGCGCTCAGTCAATAATAAACATGTTTTTACGTTGTAGTAAGTACCAACAGCTTTAGCATCGTGGTTTCTTTGTATATAGGTATGTAAGGACTATTGTTTACAGTTTTATTTTATTAGGAAGATTGATTTATAATAGAAATCGGAGCACATCATCATCATAGGAAGATTTACAAGCAATATTCGACTTTCTTTTTATCTTATCGTGTAGGACAAACTTGACTAACCCTAGTGTTCGTTTTTAAACCGGCAAATGCCCTCTGACTAGGTATAACGACTGTAGTAAATCAATAACGAACGGGATCGACGGCAGGCGACTACAGCACCCGATAAAGGCAGCACACATAGGAATAGTGCCATCTCCGTCTCTCAACAGGCCTGGGCCGGCAGTGCGAACAGTGTCGATACACGAAGTTTACGGACTATGAAAGCGTGCGTGCGTAAAAACATGTTCGAAAGTTAGAAAAATGAGATTTATGGAAAGGTAATAGCTTAAATCGAAAAATGCGTCAACTACTTATCGAGAGTGTTCAATCACGAACATTTTGATAGCAAATTCAAGTTCCTGTGTGCATTTTACTATCGTTTTTACAGCTTAAAAGATACACAATATTGGGTATTTAGAGGTGACTTTGTGAGCTTTTTCTATCTAACCAAAAGTGCTGAATAATGTTTTCACCTAGAATTGTATCTAGTTTATGTCCTGAATATTACCGTAGTTTTTTTTCTTCGATTTAATACAGTGCGTCGTGCTTATCTACGCATCATAAAATCGTAATTTAGGTGCTGTAGTCGCCCGTGATTAATTGCCAGTTTGATGACTCATAGTTAGCGAAATACATTTTCAAATGAAATGAGATAACTCTAAATTAAAAATTTTGTATGTACTACCCCCGACATCACAAATACGAGTAGTTAAAAACCATCTCGATTACGTCAGCTTTCAAACAAACAAAAAACCGCATCGAAATCGGTCTATTCGTTTAGGACCTCTTCAAACAACTTGAGCGTTAAGCTGAGTTCCATATTGAAAACAAACGGTTGAAAACAAAGACCTCACTTATTTTCTCATTAACCAAAATTATGGGAAAGAGTAGTGCTAATATGTACTAATAACATATGAATACCAGCTAGCCTGGGCCGACGACCAATTTTCAGCTACTTACCAGGTTCTGAAGGTGCTTCCAATAATTGCTCGCTTTTCTTGAAGTCTGGGTGCTGTAAAAAGTATTATTATAGTTTCCTGAACATCATATACAGGGTTAACGGGAACTCGACGTATTCCTGGCAGGACGTGATAGGACAGCCAAAATGCAACAAATTTAACCCACCTTATGTATGGCCGACAGTTAATAGTTTTCGAGATTTCGTTAATTTAAGATTTTTTACGAAAATACCCAGATTTCCTCATTTTAACCAAAATTTGAAAATAATTACTTATTGGATGGAATTACATTTAACTTTTCTTCAAAGTTGATAGTTTACAAATACAATACAAATACAAATATACTTTATTGCACACCAACATTACAGAACATGAGACAGAGTAAAAGTTACATTATGAACAGTAATAAAGTTAGGGTACAAAAGGCGGCCCCATTGCTAAGAAGCAATATCTTATCGGCAACCTTTGGGTATGGAGAAGATGAAATTACACCATATAAGTGTGGGTGCAAAAATACATACATAAATATACTTACATAAACTACATTACACACATACAGTATACCTAACACAAATAAATACATATAATATATATACTATACATAACATACACCTTTATTAAAGCTAGAAAAGTCATTACCACCCAAAATTCATTAACAGTTTTAAATCATGAGCCGAAAAGAAGATTCAATTTATTTCAATTTTCTTTGTAACAGATGCCTAGGTCAAAACTTTACTATGACACCAAGTTTACAAACACCTTAACTAACTTCCTCATTTAATAAGCTATCCAAAAAGGTATGAATCTCAATACAAACTTATGGTCTACATCACAAAAATCACTTTTGACTTAGTGCAGGTAGAGTTCATCCCATAAAGTTGATTCACTTTTTTCGCAGTTTTTTTTAAACTTTTTTGAGTTGCTTTCCGCCTTCAGTGAATGGACAGGTGCTGATGTAATATGGATGTCGGCCCGATAAATGTACACTCAAGAGCACGTCAAGCTTGACACTTTGGACCGGCCCTGCATTGTATGGCACGCAGTATAAATCAGAGCTCAGCTTAAACAGGTAGTGTAAAACGTGACCTGCTCTTGACTGTACTACAGACCAGACTGCAAACAGCATTGAATAGGCTCCAAAACTACTGGACCGATTGGAAAAATTCTTTCACCATTAGAATTCTACATTATCCGTGATGGACATAGGGTACATGATTTTCCTGAATTCCCACGGGAACGAAGTCCCGAGCGGAAAGCTAGTATACTAATAGCTAGTATAAAAGCGGAAAGCTAGTATAAATTTAAAAAAAAACTACTTCTCATTCTAAGATCCCCCTGATTCCCATTTTCGCTCAAATTGCCATTACATGTTACCCTTCATCAACTGCTCGGAAACAACAATTTTAAGTGTTTTTTCTAATACGTTAAAATTAAGGATGAAAATCAGCCCATTATACTGAAAACAGCTTTCCCTAAGTAACATATTGGGAGACATTAAAATTAGTTATCAAAAATTTAGGATGTGAGTTATGATAATTTTCCACGTTAAAAACGTATGAGTCACCGACTTCAATCCCAACAACAGTTCGCACAAAGTAGATATCTAGTTTTTTGCGGACTACAATGCCTATTAGCAAATAACTACAAACAGAAATGTCATTCATTTATTTAGATGATGTTCTAGTTTGTAGTATATTTTGTTTTTGTTGATTTTTTTTAAAAGCGCTGAATCATTTTCGATAAAATTTATATGGGACCTCTTCAGGAGTATACTCTTTCGAACAAATAAAGAATTTTGAAAATCGGACAACAGTTGCCGGAGTAATCGCGTAACAAATATACAAAAAAAAAAAAAAAAAAAATACCGTCGAATTGAGAACCTCCTCCTTTTTTGAAGTCGGTTGATTATGAATCACTTTCCCCGAGGAACTAGGACGAATTATGAAATAAAAATTTGCCTCTCAATATAAGAGCGATCTCAGCCTTATACGAGAAGCCACAATATTTTTTTTAGAATTACATATGGGTCCCTTGAGATAAGTTGTTCAGTTTCATGGATAGAATCACTCCCTAAAGTTTCGCTAGCTGATTTAAGAAGTCCCCTATATGTAAAGTCACGATTTTTCCCAAGATGAAATTCTAAAAAAAAATTTGTTGAACTCTCATCCATAGCAATTAGCACTCAAGTTATAGCGGGCTAAACGGGCCTTTTTATAATTGGAAAACAGCACTGCAAAATTCTATTACCACTGCTTCCTATATCTAGTGATGCTTGAAGCTGGGAACATGGAGACAATGGTAATACAAATTTTGCCATGTCGTGCCGTGCCGTTCGAGTTATAAAAAGACCCAATTTTTTTTCATATCTCACCCTATTCTTTAGGTAAGGTTTTTAAGTTTAGTGGGCTGATTTACATCCTAAATTTTAACTCACCCAACCCTCAATTTTTAAATTCACCCAACGTTGTTTTTTCAGAGCAGTTCCTAAAAAGTATGTATTTCAGACGCAGTCTCCGCCATGCACCGTAATACTAACGTGACGGTGTTTAGGCTCGGCATGCGTTGCATCAGCCGAGGCGTTGTCTACCCCCAATAATATTCAATAATAAAAGTTTTACTTGTTTTTTTCTTTTCAGTTTTTACTACGCACTCGGTTTTTTATTTTTTAAATTAATTTATTTTATTTTACTAATAGGACAGTCAACGAAAAGAAATAGAAGGAAACGCTTGGAACACATTTTTTTACTTTATAACTTTGTTTGGACTACTTAGGAGGTGAACATGTCAAAAGTCCCCGCCCGTAGCTGTTAAGAATCTCGAAAACTATACACGATATCAAAAACTTGAATGAGCAAAACTTGTAGCAAATTTAATCAGCTTTCATTTTGTTCAAAGTCTCATGTAACTAGGACGCATAGTTTCCGAGATATATGCGAAAAACCAAAATATTTGACCTTCAAACAGGGCGGTTAAAAAATCTTTAAAAAAAAACTATTAGACAAAAACGGTTAGATTGGCCAGAGCACATAGCCGATGAGACGGGGTGGTGTTATTCTCAACCGATCACCACTGCCATAAACTACTGGACCGATTTGAAAAATTATTTCACCATTAGAATACTAAATTATCCCTGAGTAGCAATACACTAGAAATTTTTCCCGAATTCCCACGGGAACGAAATCCCGGACTGAATGCTAATTTTCAATAAAAAAAAGTTTTCAAGAGCGTGTATCTCGAAACTACTTATACAAAATATCGAAAAAACTTGAGTAAGCAAAACTTGTAGGAAATTTAATCAGCTTTCATTTTGTTTAAAGTCTCATGTCATTAGAGCGCACAGCTTCCAAGATATATCCGAAAAACCAAAAATGGGACCTTCAAACCCCCTCCCCCTTGGCTTAACAGCTACGGGCGGGGACTTTTGATAAGTGCCCGCCCGTAGCTGTTAAGCCGAGATGCCATTTGTGTTGTGATGGCTGCCCATTCGGCTGCGCCGTGACACACACATATTGTGTTTGGTTTTCAAGACACTGCGCGACCCACATGCCCCGGCTTATCTTAAAGAACGCTTTGCGTTTCTTTCAGATGGCCACGGGCGTGAACCACGCAGCAACACCAGATTCCTCATAGATCTGCCGGTCCATGAAAGTAACCATTATACCAAATCCTTCACAGTACACGGCGCACGCCTTTGGAACTCCTTGCCTAATGCTATAAGATCCGCGCAAACCTTAGCCATTTTCAAAACTTTGCTGAGGAGGCACTTTGAACTGCTTTGCAATTATTAGTATTTCCGTAAGGTGTATGTTATGTATAGTATATATATTATATGTATTTATTTGTGTTAGGTATACTGTATGTGTGTAATGTAGTTTATGTAAGTATATTTAAGTACAAATGTATTTTTGCACCCACACTTATATGGTGTAATTTCATCTTCTCCATACCCAAAAGTTGCCGATAAGATATTGCTTCTTAGCAATGGGGCCGCCTTTTTTACCCTAACTTTATTACTGTTCATAATGTAACTTTTACTCTGTCTCATGTTCTGTAATGTTGGTGTGCAATAAAGTATATTTGTATTGTATTGTATAAGTTCACCTCTTAACTAGTCCAAAGTTACAAAATCAAAAATTGTGTCCCAAGCGTTTCCCTCTATATACCTTTTTTTGAGCATTCGTTGCCTGGCCTATAAAAATATCACCAAAAAAACTTGCAGACCTAGTTTTTGCCGATCCTGATATTATATCAAAATTTCAAAGAGATCCGTTGATATTAAGGGGAGGATACCGTTGACGCCGTTTGTATGGACACAATCTGAGACGATCTTCGTAATTAATCAAACAATAGCATGTTTCATATTATATTCATGACTTAATTAACAAAAGAAACAAAAAGATAAACATACAATTTGCCAATCACAATAATGGTAACTTATGATTATCAAAGTACCAAGTGTTTAGGAGTACTTATCGAACACATTCTACGTCAATCATGATATAGTACAAGTTAATTAACTTAATAAAATGGTCGTGGTGCGTGTTTGTTACAGATGGTCATTGCCTCCTGAGGATACGAACAATATTTACTTTAATTGCAACTATATTACCAATAGTAGTATCGCATTACGTCAACGCAGGGACTCTCAAACTGCAAGCCCACTCGATTGATCAGGGCAGCTGTTCCTCTTAGCAATGACATGGGAGTTGAATAACAATGGTGAACATTTTACCCGCTCAGGTGGCGAAATCGAGAACTGTCGAAACCATAAACAGGTTGAAAAAGAACTTCCTAGCTTTATTGAAAATCCTGAACTAGTATCACTTACTTTATTTTTTATTTATTTTTTGGGGGGGGGGGATTTTTTATTTCCTAAACGTAGACACCAATCGGGCGCACTCCCCGAGCGCTACCCGCACCCCTCGCGAGCCTGGTGTAGGAGTAATGTCTACGTTTAGGCAAAAAATGAACTAGGTATTCCCATTGAAAAAATATGTTCTTTGAGTGATACTGGTTCAGGATTTTGAATATAGCTAGGAGGTTTGTTTTCACCCAGTATATTTAATGACAGCCGCTTCGACCAGGAACTCACTTATGATTTTGAAATTCAGTCAAAAAATATGTGACTTTCATACTAAGGCAATCAGCTGATCGCACACGTTGTATGGGGAGGAAAAACTTATTCTTAGCGGTCATACTTGGAAAACGTACCTACAATTTTCTAATTTTCATCAGAAGTCTTATCGGCTTCACGTTTCACAGTTTGGGAAACAGTTGTTATTGTTATCTACATAGTAGAATTCAGGGAAAAATACGCTTAATGAAGGGAACCCGCAGTTTCTTATCAAAGAATGAGTCAAAGTTGTACACTCGTAAGTACACTTTTGAGATAATGCAGTACTTACAATGAGTTATCTACTTTTATTGACGTCGTACGACGTTAATAAGGCCACACAAGCTGGACCCGCGTTTTCCAGGTCATTCTATGATTGTTAAGACGTCAAATAATTTTCTGTGTTACGATTATAATACAACTAGCATTCCGCCCGGGACTTAATTCCCGTGGGAATTCGGGAAAATGATGTAGCCTATGTTACTCAGGGATAATGTAGCATTCTAACGTCGAAAAAATTTTTCAAATCGGTCCAATCGGTCGGTTTTTAAGTTTATTCCTTAGGTACATACAAAAATACAAATCTTTCCTGTTTATATATATATTCTTTATTGCACAAACACAGTAGAAAAATTTCACATAAAAAATAGTGTACAAAGGCGAGCTTATCTCTAGAAGAGATCTCTTCCAGCCAACCTAATTGGTGAGAAATAGTGGGAAGAGAGAATTGCGCACAACGTAAGAAAATACCAAATAAGAGAAGGGCTTATATTATTAATACTTAAATATAATGAAATAAAAATAATATATATACTAACATATAAAATACATATAAACGAATATAATATTAGTGTAGATAGTCACGCCTATATTTCTTAAACATAGTCAAACTTTAGTAAATCATCATTATTGTCACTCGAATACGGAGGGCTCTAAATTAGTTTTTCATATTTATGCCAAGTTGCCAAGGGCTGATTTATACACATTTCATTGAATATAATTTCTATGATAATGATAAATTAGCTTCCCGCGCGGGACTTAGTTCCCGTGGGAATTCGGGAAAATCATGTACCCTATGTCCATCCCGGATAATGTAGGATTCTAATGGTGAAAGAATTTTTCAAATCGGTCCAGTAGTTTCGGAGCCTATTCGATGCAAACAAACAAACAATCAAATCTTTCCTCTTTATAATGTGTATAGAGTATAGATACGCACCGCACATTCAACATTGTGATATTGCACGATTTTCCATACAAAAGAGGTCTGTATGAGAAGCTATAAAAGCATAGATAAAATTTACAGATTAGCAAGCGCTAAACATGCATTTTCAATTTTAATCAATTAATTTTGTTTTGCTTGAAATTAGTGACGGAAACGAAAATGCACTTTTTTACTGTTTTTTTTGTATATGTAAATGGATGAATTAGTCATAAGATAATTTTAATTTCACCTAAAAAAAGGGAATAGGAAATCGCTAAAAATCAGCGCTTTCATGGCTCTGGCCTCTCACAGAAAAAGCTAAGCCATATTTATTCTGTCGAGCTATAAGTTTTTAATACCTACTACTGTTTTATTATGTGTTTTATAATTATACTAAGCCCCAATAAAAAAGCTGGGTGCTATAAGTTTGACGTGTGTATCTCTGTTTCCGTATTATGGCATCGTAGCTTCTTAACGATGGACCGATTTTAAAGCAGTTTTTTTTAGTTTAAAAGCTGAAGTAATAGATACGATTCTTAGCCGATTAAGAATAAAAACAATGAATGTCGCGGGTGATACAACATTTTTAATTTTAGAGTTATTTTGACAGTTAATTACTTTTAATTTTATTAATTTTTAATTTTCATTCTATGAGTTATTTTCGAGAATGATTTCAATAATATTTCGTCTCATACTCAGTAAGTATTAGCTAATAAGTAATAAGTGCGCCGGCTCTCGGTGCCATTTCGTCTCGTCGTGATCTTTCACTGCACTCAAAGTTCACAGGGTTATCTATCTATACATATTATAAAGAGGAAATATTTGATTGTTTGTTTGTTTGCATTGAATAGGCTCCGAAGCTACTGGACCGATTTGAAAAATTCTTTCGCCATTAGAAAGCTACATTATCCCCGATGGGCATAGGCTACATAATTTTCCCGAAATCCCACGGGAACGAAGTCCCGGGCGGAATGCTAGTTATTTATATGATAAATAGGGCGCAGTTCCGTTGGCACCACACTTATTGGCTCAATATAACACGTGATTTAATTATTTCAGTTGTTTGTGTAATGTTGGGCGGATCTTGCGCAATAGTTTGGTTAGAAACAGAAAGTTATTACTTAGTTATAGACACATATTAGGTTTATTTCCAGCCCCCGACAGACATTGGCGTATCTAGGGTTATTTTTCAGGGGGTGTATGGCGAAAATTAAATGTACTTTAGCTTGATACGCTGCTGTATTCAAAAGTAACTAAATGGAACGTATGTAACCTTCAATGAGTACGTAGATTTTTCGGCTGTAGATTTTTTAATTATTTTTGTGTGAAGTTATCTTATCACCCCATGGGCGTAGGGGGGGTGGGGGATTTGGGGTTCTGTTTCAAAATTATGATCATCTTCCTGTCCTTATCCCTCTACGAAACACCAAATTTATTTTCTTAAACTCCCCCCGAAATAGAATTTTGGCTAGCCGTGTATCACCCAACCACCCTGTATACGCCTATCAAAGAAGACGGGTGTTATATATAAGTTTGACGTGTGTATCTGAGTGTCTGTCTGTGACATCGTAGCTTCTAAACGAGTGGTCGATTACAATGCGGTTTTTGTTTTTTGTAAGCTGACGTAATCGAGATGGTTTTAGCTATATTTGATCAAAATTGGTTCAGCCGCTTAAAAGTTATAAGCGATGCGAATGTCGGGGGCTTTAAATTTTTTTTTTAATTTTAAAGTAATTTTAATGTAATATTAAAATAAAGTTTATCAAAATAGAATAGAATAAATTTTTATTCAGTAACATACACCAAATATACAAATTGAACTTATGCCAACTATGCCTTATGTCTATTTAGTGTAATGCACCGAAAAGGGTGTCCAGCTCAGCGTAATATCAAGTCCGCTACCCCAACAGGGATTATAGGTGTGAGTGTCTGGATCTTAGATACACAATTTTGGGAGACATTGGAAGACAAATGGGCTAAATAAGAAATTAAGAAAAAACTATTACTAAACAGATATTTTCTTGCACAATACAGGGTGGAAGGGCTGGCAAAACTCCACAGGCCCGGGCCCAGCAATAGGCCACGAGCTCAAAAGTAGGTAACCTAACATTTTTAACAAGAGTAAATATTATAAATTGTTTATATATAACAATTAAAGTTAAATACAACTAAATACCATCCATTGGGTTGCTTAATTTTTTATCCCTCCCCTTATCCAATTAATTTGCCATGGTAATAGATGTTTGAATATAACATCTATTACCATGGCAAATTAATTAACCTCTAAGCTCCGGCGCTCCTAGGTTTGACTATTCAATCCTCAGCCTAACCTTACCTAGTCAAACTCAGGATAAAGCAGTCGTTCCGAGAAGAAACTGCGTATACGCCACTGTTTTCTTGTATAATTTTCTAAGAAGCTAAAAGTATAATGAAAGTTATAATAGGATACAATATTTAGAGTAGAATTTACCGATTCTCGCGATGGTAGATCTTGGTGACTAATCTACCTAGTTTGGACTTATGCCAAGTATAGCGGACCTTCACACTCTCACCCAAACAAACAAATATGTTCTTTTGCTTTTACGAGCTTGCAAACCCGTGTCGGTGGGCTCTCCGCAAATAACCATAACACTATTAAACAGCTAATTTATGTTCGTCTGCCCGTCAGTCTACAAACGTTTACTCTGAGTCACTGTTCTTTGATTTGTCGCACCCTTTTTGGTACCTTTGAGAGTCTATTTTTGTTCTGGAAATGATTTTGTTTAAAAAAAACCGGCCAAGTGCGAGTCGGACTCGCGCACGAAGGGTTCCATACCATTACCTATAAAAACGAGCAATTAAATAACGTTTGTTGTATGGGAGCCCCTTAAATATTTATTTTATTCTATTTTTTAGTATTTGTTGTTATAGAGGCAACAGAAATAAATCATCTGTGAAAATTTCAACTGTCTAACTATCACGTTTCATGAGATGCAGCCTGGTGACAGACGGACAGACCGACAGACGGACCGACGGACAGATGAGTCTTAGTAATAGGGTCCCGTTTTTACCCTTTGGGTACGGAACTCTAAAAAGAAAGCTTTAAACAGAGGCTTATGTTGCTAAGAAGGAATATGTGTACGTTAAAAAGCAATCGAGAATCGAAGATAGGAAGGAGGAATGCCAATATCCCATTAAACCGCAAAAGCGAAAAAAATAGCAATGAACTTAGATTCAAAGCCAGATATTTATTTAAATTGAGAACCATTTCATAGCCCCCTGATGACAGCTGAACCCCTTGACCCAGTCCCGGCAGTTAACCTGTTAAATTAACAAACCTGAAACTACGCCTATTACGATGAATCCGGGATCCAGCAGAATATCTCAATATCTCCAGAAGGAATCGACGAAGTTCGGTCAACACGATCAAAATCAGTCGGACAATTCTAATCACACCAGTATTCAAAGAACGCACTCCTAGCACAACCCACGACTCGTGCCACGTAGATGGCCGTGAAACTTCAAAGTGAGTTCGTGATTGAACGTAAATCGCTGTCAAAGTGAATTTTCATCGCCATGTGGCGCAACTCGCGGTTTGTAGGTACTGTACTTGGAGTATTGCTTTTTAGACAAATTTTACCTAACTACAAAATCAAGGTTCTAGCTATTTATTTGTTTTACATTTCCAGTTAAAGTCATTTTGTCTAAACTCCAGAAATATGGCTTTGCACTCGAAATTGAAGTCCCGATTCTGAAATCGACCTTAATTATAGAGAAGGGGTTCCCAGGGCGTATATTCCACTAATCGATAGCGTCTCATGGCAATAGAAGGACAATGGAGGCCATTTTATCTGTTCAGGTGGAAAAATTGAGAACTATTCACTTTTCATATGCAGACAGGGTGACCAGCAACGCCACCTCCAACCGAACGTAGAGTTGCAAACTACCTATAGCAACTGAAAATTCAGTTGGCGGTGGCGCCACCAGTCAAAGCAGTCGTCATTAGAATGCATGTTTGGATAGTTCTCAATTTCGTCACCTGAACGGATATAATGGCGACCATTCCACCGACACACAACTGAAGTTACAGAATCGGGGCCCTGGTAACAGCGGAACCTGACCGTCTCAACACACACGTGCCAATTGAAACATGACCCCAGACTGCAGGGCGGCGGCGGCGGCAGCAACCGCAACCGCAACCTACCAACTAGTACAAGGTGCACCACTGTTGACGTATTGGCGTCTACCTACTGCATACCTACATGCACCTTCACGATTAATGGGATGGTTACTCTTGTACTCACGTGCCCTCATTGCGGCTAGCGATAGCGTGTGAGGGTTCTCCACAAGATCACCTAGGTATAGCATGAATTCATTTGTTTGTTTATTTATTTTCAGTTGTTAGCTTTCTTTTCTTCCAGTGGTATAATACACACCAAAAACCCACTTGGATTATCTAGGAAGAATATCGCTAACCAAGTTTCCTGCCACACACATGTTAGAACTGAACCCACATGCTAGACCTCCAGGCTTCATCGGACAACGTCGTGTCGTGTCGGATTAGCTATTGTGAACTGCATATAACGATGAATAAATGATTTGTCTGTCTGTGTATGGTGCCTTGCAAACCACCTGAAGACCAATTACGTTGGCAACTTAACTATCACAGGAAGCAGTGGGGATGTGGTGCAAGTCAGCGGCATGCGCTACTGGCCTGCACAGAACGCCAATCACATTGTGTTTGAATGTCCAACACAATGCCAATTCTAAAGCCAAATGGAAGACCTAAAAGAGCTGAACCAAAAAGCTGTAACCTACCTATCGTAAAGTTAAATAATAATTTTATCAACAGTGACGACACAAACCTTTTGATAAATAAAAAAAACAATTGTTCGTCGTGTCTACCACAGGTGTCTACGTTTGTTGTGGGAGCCTATTTGCCCCTAGCGATGTGAAATGAAAAATACATGAGACTACCAAACAATAGAAAAGTCAAATTCTGTTTATTATAGTCTAACAGGGCCGGATCTACCATATGGCTTTTTGAGCTTCAGCCCAAGGCCCCGTGGATTCAAGGGGCCCCCAGCTAAATCAAGTCAAAGTCAAAAATAGATGATCATGGGAAAGAATCCATAAATTTATTAAATTAAACAGATCGTATGGTTTGCAGCCCTGCGAAACCTACGATTAATCAAACCCAATCAAGTCTACGTTCAGGTGTTGGTACCTACTTCGAACTAATAGTTAAAATGTTCGGCTGCCATTACACATTCATCTCAATCGTGCTCCGCTGTTTCCCTCTCAGACTCTGTCTTTTTCTATCTTGCTAGAATAATTTATAAGTACCATTATTTACATTTTTTTTTTAAGAACCTATAATGTGAGGAGCAAATTAAAGAATTTGCCAAAGTAAAGTACAGAAAGGTTGCTTCATAATTTGTCAATTTATTTACGATTGTATAACACTAAGGCATAATACAGGATGTTTGGCGCATCGCCGGCCAAATGAATTTAGCCGGTAGAATAGTTCATCTGTTATGCCTAAATGCCCCTTTAAATTTCAAAAGCCGTGCGGTTTTTTTTAAATCAATTTTTAAACTTTTTTTTAATTTTTACACCGAAATTGTCATTAAAAAATAAAAATAAAAAAAAGTTTTAAGTATAGATAGCAAATTTTAATTTTATTTAAATGTGTAGTGTTTTAAGCTTCTTTTAAGCCCTAAATCAATGTCATTAGTTAACTAGTTTTTCTAAAATTTACCTTCAAAGTTTTGGAATTGAATAAAAATAAATTCAAACTTTGACTTTTTATGCATATTAAAAAAAAACTAATAGCGATCAGGATCTTCCAAATTCCTCAAAAATTGTCTATTCTGTCCTCTTTCTAATGATGTACCACATGTTATAAAAATCTTTTAAAACATCGCAAAATTCGCTAAATTAGTGACAAGGGTCGAATAATGCTAAATTCAAAATTCTGGAAAAAAAAATACTTTTGTTTAAATTGACACATGGGAAACAAGTAGAAGCTGTTATCTCACTCTTGCAAAACAAAAACGTATTCCTTAACTCCATAACAATCAAATTTGAAATTGAATACAAACCTTATTTGCGGTTCTAACGTTTGAATCACTTATTATTATTGGGATTTCAAATAAAAAAGTAAGTAAAATTAAGAAACATTTATTCAAAAATAATAATCAGTTACATTAGTTATTAGAATGTTGTAGATTTTATAAATTCTGTTCAAATTGTCGTCCTCCATTTGAAATACAAGCCCGACATCTTTTTCTTATTTCAACAGTCGTTGTTCGCATTCTCATTTCTTCTCGAATGGTGCCGAAAGCTGTTTCTATTCTTTGTACTAATTCCTCTCTAGTCATTACCTCTGTGGCATAGACGAGTTCTTTAGCCCGTCCCCAGACATAAAAATCTAAAGGAGTAAGGTCTGGGGAACGTGGAGGCCATGGAATCGGACCATCTCTACCAATCCAGGAGTTTGGGAACACATTGTCCAAGTACTGCCGGACGGATAGCCGCCAGTGCGCTGGACAGCCGTCTTGTTGGAACACTATTGGTGTTTCCTCGTTGTAAATTGGGATTTCATCCAATAGTTCTGGTAAGTCGTTTTGCAAAAACTCCAAATAGTTATCACCATTGAGGTGATCAGGCAGGTAGTGCGGTCCTACCAACTGATCACCTATTACGCCCGCCCAAACGTTCACACTAAATTTTGTTTGAAAAGTTTTTTGTCTTTTTTTTCGTGGATTTTCATCTTTTGGTGCCCAGTAATGTAAGTTATGAAGATTTAAAATTCCTTCCCTTGTAAACTTCGACTCATCAGTCCAAAGAATTTTTTTTAGAAAATTCGGGTCGTCCACATCGGTGTGCAGTAAATAGCGACAAAATTCCATTCTTCTGCCATAATCAGTATCTTCGAGACCTACGACAAATAAAAATCGCTTAAGAATTAAGTTAATTAAGTAAGCTTTAAATTGTTTAAGTAAATTACGATGACCAAGCTCCATTGCAGCGCCATTATGTACACGACGCATATTTTTTTTCACAGCTGAGCTTGATTAATTTTTTTTAAAAAAGGCATATTTTTTCACAACTGAGCTTGATAATCGTAATTTATTAAAAAAAACATGGTATAAAGGTATTTCACAGAATTACTACCTGCAAATTACATACAAATAAAGAAAGGAATCGAAAATGGCGGCGGCGATGCGCTTTCACTCTAAAGTATTGCTTTCAGTGAGAGCGCATGGTCGGCGTTGCTTTCGATTCGGTGACATGGAACAGTGCATATAAAGTTGATTTAAAAGTTTCTTAAAAATTACCTACATACCTTGCACTGGAGTGTAATGAAATGCATGTTTTTCATTTTGACGTAGCACCTTCCACACCTTCCAAATGGAAATGTCAAGCTCTGCTGCCACATTTCGAATGCTTCTTGTTGGATCTTCGTCAAAAAGCGCCAGTATTCTCTCGTCAACTTCAACGTGATGTCGCACATTATGTCCCCTTGGTTCATTTGACCTGACACTGCCAGTCTCACGTATGCGTCGCAAAGTCGTTGAAAAGACGCTGCGGTGAGGTAATCGTCTGCCAGGAAATCGCTCTTGGTAAAGCCGTTGCGCTGCACGAGCATTACCATTAGCGGCTCCATAAGTCATAATGATGTCACCATACTCAATATTAGAGTATGTCGCCATTGCAACAACAAACAAACTTAACAAAACTCAACGATAAACTTAACAAGATGAAAACAAAACTCAACGATAAACTTAACAAGATGAAAGAATTACAGAGTTGCGGTAAGGCACAAACGTTAGGTAGCAGAGGCGGTTAAGACTCGACTAAAAATCAAAAAGGGAGAGGGGTAGGCGCACGCGGCGGCGGCGCGGCGGTGGCTCGACGCGGTGCGTCTTCACGTTATTGGTCTGCCTGTACGCGACTTATCCAAACAGGTTTAAAAGAGAGACAGAAGATAGATTTTACTTCGCAAGAGTGAGATAACAGCTTCTACTTGTTTCCCATGTGTCAATTTAAACAAAAGTATTTTTTTTTCCAGAATTTTGAATTTAGCATTATTCGACCCTTGTCACTAATTTAGCGAATTTTGCGATGTTTTAAAAGATTTTTATAACATGTGGTACATCATTAGAAAGAGGACAGAATAGACAATTTTTGAGGAATTTGGAAGATCCTGATCGCTATTAGTTTTTTTTTAATATGCATAAAAAGTCAAAGTTTGAATTTATTTTTATTCAATTCCAAAACTTTGAAGGTAAATTTTAGAAAAACTAGTTAACTAATGACATTGATTTAGGGCTTAAAAGAAGCTTAAAACACTACACATTTAAATAAAATTAAAATTTGCTATCTACACTTAAAACTTTTTTTTATTTTTATTTTTTAATGACAATTTCGGTGTAAAAATTAAAAAAAAGTTTAAAAATTGATTTAAAAAAAACCGCACGGCTTTTGAAATTTAAAGGGGCATTTAGGCATAGCAGGTGAACTATTCTACCGGCTAAATTCATTTGGCCGGCGATGCGCCAAACATCCGTGATAGCCACGCCACACCACCGGCGTGCGTTTAAATATAGTTAATCGTAAGCGTATAGAAATAAGGTTGTAGTTCAAGTAAGTAATTGTCTAAGGTTGACTTAAGTCCTTTGTTATTTGTCATTGATATGGTAGAACTAAGATGTACTCATAGGTTTAACAAAACAGTCTGAATTAGAGAGCGATTAGAACTGACGCGTGACGTTTTATTTCGAATTATATTTACCCCTTCTATAAAATAAATCAAATATTTTACTGTCTCATTTTTTCTATACTTTGAAATAAATGAGACAGTAAATCAAATTTTTGGGTGGGCCCCTAAGTAGTATTAGCCCAGGGCCCCCTAAACTCGCGGTCCGGTCCTGTAGTCTAACACGTGCCGCTGAAAAAGCTTTATAAATAAAAAAGGCTGGTAAAACCAGATAAAAATAAATGTTTTAGAAATCTGGCATCACATGATCAAAACAGTATAATAAATTATCATAAATTTAGGTACTGCTACATATATATGTGAATGACCTATTTATAGAGGAGACGGGCCCAGCGACATGATTCCTAGGGCTCTGTTATCCATTTGTATTAGGTAATACCTACCTACCTACCTACTTTGTTTTATTTTGCCTAACTTTAAAATCACTTTGGTCGAGTGGTAGTGAGACGCTGCCTCGCTCGTGATAGATACGACGACGCGGCTCGATTCCCAGTCGAGGAAAATATGTATTTGTGTAAAAAGACAATGTTTGTTCTCGGTGTTCGTGCCTATCCTTATGTATATTTCAAGGGACCTACGACACAAGGGAAAACCTTAGTGTGGGCCTTTCAAGTAGGTAGGCCCTCAAGATTTATTTTCCCACCTTCAAACGTCCAACTAGTAAATATGTAGGTAGTATCGTCAAATCGCTTCTCTCGCTCTTTGCACATGCTCGGTCAATTATTTTGAATACTTACACAAGGAAAACTTTAAAAAAAAACCTAAATGTAAAATTTAAGTAGGGAACAGAATTTCATTAGATTCGTATTTTTGCCGACTTCAACATATATGAAAACAAAACAGCTGCTGTTTTTAAAACTATATCGGAAACATTAATATTTAGTGCGACAAATATTTCATGCCGAATCCAGGTGTTCAGAATATACTTACTTATGTAGACAGCTTATGTAAATAGGGTAGGTACCGAATTGTAATTTAAAATGAATGTTAGAGGATAAAAAGGATACCTAAAGGATAAAAAAAATGGATATCTTGCTATTTTCAATACTAATACCTACCTCGTTTGGTTTTTTTTTACGATGAAATGAGTTGACTCTTGACCACAGAATAAATAATATTGACCAAGGTCATAGATGAGATCGACGATGGAGCGAGTTAACCCAGAAAATGCTTATTAAGGCACTGGTACTCCCATGCACAGACGGAACACCGTGCTATTTGGCGTCGAATTTCGGTAGAATTTCGGTCGCGAAACTCGCGAACCAGGCGGCCCTTTACAGAGCCCACCACACCGCATGGGACCATAGAACGCCACCTCAGAATCAGGAAAAAGTGAGGTGTCGTTGCCTAGGGTGATAGGAGGCAGGTCTCATTGTTTGGAAAGAGATGGGTTGTTGTTATTGTTGGCAACACCAACATTTTTTATAGTCTTTTGTTTTATGTCATTCTCTCTCTTCCTGAACAACCCGCTGAAGCGGCTGTAAAGTTTTTAATTATTAAAATAACGCGCGGACTTGCGCGGGGCGCATATTTTAAATCAGAGACTTGCGCGGGGCGCATATTTTAAATCAGACGCAGAATTGCTACGCTGTTATTCTAAAATAATTTAAAGTGTTTTCTTCAGTTAATTTTCGGTTAATGATACATCAGTGTGTTACCCAAACTGTTATTAGTGTAACTGTGAACTGATTTTTGGTGTTCGTAACCCTCAGCTAGAATCTGGACCTAAAACATCCTAACTCGATTTTAATGACACAGTGCTCAGTGCCGTATGACAGAATTCTGAATCAGTTAAATCATAGTTTAAAAACTGTTAACTATTAAATGGTGAACTTGTTTTGGTGCCCAAAACCATCAGTTAGAATCTAGACTTAAATATTTTGAATACGATCTAGTATGACTCAGTGCTTAGTTTTGTGGGTCTATTCAAATCAGATAAAATTTGTATAAAGTCTACCTGCTGTTAACTTGAACCAAACTCGCATAACTACTGCAATTTCAACTCCACACTTAAGTGGACGTTTGGCCGAGTGGAATAGGATACACGCCTAAGATTATAAGTAAGCAACAGACACGAGTTCGATCCCCAGCGCCGACTGAAGTGATTCTTGCCTTTTTGTATTATTGGTCAACTTTTAAAACATGGATAAAGGCAGCTATAGATGTGCCGGTTGTGATAGCCTCATCGAGAGCAGACATTTCCTGCAATGCCATGAGTGTGAGAAGCACTATGACCTGCTGTGCGCTAATGTGTCAGAAAAGCGTTTTTTTAATACTATGACATCGGAACATAGGCTAAATTGGAAATGTGTGTCATGTGTCTCCAAAAAATACACTGCAAGAAATGACGGGACTCCTGTGCACCAGGTTACGGGTGGTGTAAACATATTGCGTCGAGGGGCGTCATTACTTAGCCCGCTGAAATTTGACGAGGGCCCGGGAGCCTGTGGGCAGTACACCACTCAGTATTTATCCGAGCAACTGACACAGTTTACCGAAGAAATGCGAGCGACTCGACTACAGTGGGCAGCCCTGCATAATACGATAACTGGTTTGGCAGAAAGGGTGAATGCTAGCGAAGTGCGCCTCGTTGAGCTTACTGCACGCATGGACAGCCTCGAGAGTCGTTTTGGCGAGAGTACGGTCTTGGGGAAAAGTGAGGACAAGGAATTGCTTAGCACTATAGAATCATTAAAAGCAGAACTCAATGAGCGTGACCAGGAGCTTTTATTAAATGATGTGGAAATATCTTGCATATCAGAAGCAAAAGGTGAAAATGTTCAGCATATTGTGGCTACCCTTGCAAACAAGCTTGGAGTACAGCTAGACAAGCAGGATATTGTCTGTGCAACGCGTGTGGGGCGAGTGGTGGAGCCGTCAAAGGAGGACGTTGCTGGGGCTCGGCCGCGGCCCATTGTGGTGCGGCTGGTGAGGCGCGCTGTCCGCGACGAGCTGCTGCATGCTGCCCGGGTGCGCCGCGGCGCCACGACGGAGGGCACCGGCCTGCCGGGAGCGCCACGGCGGTTCTATATCAACGAGAGGTTGACGCGTGCCAACCGCCAGCTGTTCCGCCAGGCGCGTGATGCCGGAGACCGTCAAAAGTGGCGTTTTGTCTGGACCAGGGACGGCAGGATCTTCGCGCGTCAGCACGCCGGGCCAGGGGCCCCTCGGTATCGCCTACGTACTGAATCTGACCTCCCGCGTGTTTTTGGTTCTGTCGTTATTGGTGCTTCTGAAAATGAGAATAATAATGCATAATTTTTTGATTCAACCCATCTCTCAAGAACTGGCCTGCTTTCTTTTTTCAATTAGTTATATCACTAATAGTTATAAAATCTCCTTTAATTTATTCACACTTACCATTAATATTGTTGTATTGTGTTTAGTGCGCCTTTGTACTTTGTGCCCAGTAAACTCTTCACTATTCTCTAGCAATATTCTGATTCTGATTTGTAACCTGAAATCAATAATTGTACCTCTTAGTTCCGTGACAGTAAAAAATTATATAACTGCAACAAACCCACAATATGTTCTATGTAGCTTATATTATTCTCAAGCTCACTTTGTCGACTGTTATTGTAAATTAATACTAACCTGTATACTTTGTTTACATCATCCAGTGTCTACTCTTTATAACTATTCGCTCTGCTTGATCTTTGTGTTGGCTATGTCTGCTGCAGTGAATAGAACCGCTCAATGTTCTTGCACACTGAAATTTTATAGAATTCTGTTCAGTATATTTTACTATATATTTAATTTTATTTACTTAACCTTGTACCTAGCACTACTGAATCAGTTCTACACACCTTTAGCACAAAATAAAACACTTTGCATTTCACACAGTTACAATGATGCTATGTACCATAAAGAATTCTACAGTTTACACAATAAACGCAACACAAATTTAACACAACACTATGTGTTTAGTGACTGTACGTGTCCTTACATATTATATATTGAAACGTATTTTATGATTTTATGGAGCTTCGACTACTTACCTACCTAATGATCCGTTTTTCTTGTTTGGTTACATTGTGTCAGTGTTGCCACATGAAGTAGACGTGAAATCTGTATTTTCATTACAAAAATCCGTATAAAATCCGTATTTCTGTTTTTATTGAAATTCCGTATAAATATCCCGTATTTTGATTGAAATTCCGTATGAATTACGTATAAAAATTAAACGTAAAATTTTTGAGTCAAGATTTAAATCAAAAGAGGGTGATTTCCCTAAAAGTTGTTTAGTAGTAGCGGGTCCGTTATCGTCGAGGTACATTATTTATTTCTTGGTTTCGTCTTCATTGAAGAAATTTTGCTGTACTACAGTTGAGCGAACTCACCAGCAATGTGACGAAATTGGTCAAAATTAGGTAAAGAAGGCTCAAAAAAGGGGTCTTTTTGAAGCTAATTCTGTTTTGAGTAAATCCGTATAAAAATCCGTAATCTTGATTCATCCGTATTGAACTTGCAAAATCCGTACAAATACGGACAAATCCGTATATATGGCAACACTGCATTGTGTTCCATCGTTCATTGGTTTACGCAGCCCGGACTGTTTCATATCTGCCCAAACTGGCCAATAATGCAGAAATTTTTCGCTCCTTCTATTTTAAAAATGTTTAATAAAGACCAACACTTTAAATTGGCTCTTTATAATGCTGGATCATTGAATACTGGTCACGATAACTTTCTGCTGGCGCTGGATAGATTTACGCCCGATATTGTTGCAATCAACGAGACGTGGCTCGCGGCGGGCGAGGAGGCGCGCGCCGCGCGCCGGCCGCGCCCGGCTACAGACTGAGAAACAGTGTTGCCAACTCAATTTTCGAAAAGGCACTAAACCAACAGCGATAAAGCACTAGTTTCTGTATTTAGTGTCAAAAAGGGCGCTAAACGTAAAAAAAAACATTTAAAAAAAATCTTCAATGAAATCTGATTCCAAGTCGTCATGGCTGCTGTCGGAGTTGATTGCAGTGGCTGTAACACTAGCTAGATTGTGAAGTTGATGGACCCGGTTTCGATTGCTGTAATTTTTATATTTCAGTTATTCACACAATACAAGAAATTATCCCGATATTGTCACAAATATTCTGCCCGCCCCGCCCTGCAATCTTAATTCTTCTCTCTCATTTTAAAACTTATTAGTTTGACCGAGACAAAAGTATAGAAAAAACGTGATTTCCTTAGGTTTAAGGGATTTCCCCTAGAAAAGAAACCGTAGTACGGACATCATTGTTACTCTTAACTATAATCACATAAAGCTATCATGCTCACACCACATCCCGACATTTGTTAAAAACTCATGCGCATTTTTTTAAATAAATGAATATACAAGTAATTTTATTAGATACCTATTGTATTTAGCACTAAGTTTTTAAAAAGCACTAGATTGGGCACTAGGAACTAAAACCGAATTTTAGGCACTAATACATGAAAAAAAGCACTAGATCTAGTGCCGAAAGCACTAAGTTGGCAACACTGCTGAGAAACTGCCCGCGCCCGCTCCACATGCGTAGGGGACGCGGCGGCGGAGTTGCTTTTTACATACGCCGTGGAATTCGTGTTCGTTATGAAAAGCATCCCGACGGAGATATTGAACAGATGTGGCTCTCAACTAAATTATTTGGTCAACGTGTTGTAGTGGGTACTGCATATAGACCCCAATGGGTAAATCTTGATAACTTTATAGACGCGTTGACTGAGTCCGTGACATACTTTTCACATTATGACGCGTTGGTTCTCTTAGGAGATTTTAATGTAAACATGCTTCTAAATGATCGAAATTCTATCAAAATCTTGCAGTTTTTATCATATTTAAATCTAAATCAAGTTGTAACTGAACCCACCCATTTTACTGCCGATAGTAGATCTCTTATTGATGTTGTTTGCACGAATACGCAGGTACGAGAATGTACTGTCTCAAATATAACGGGCAATGTGTTAGGACACTCAATGGTGAATGTTATCCTGAAGGTAAGAAGGCCAAAGTTCCCTCCTCGGCACTTTACTTACAGACCAGTCCAAAATATGGACATTAGCAGCTTCAATACTGAACTGCAGTATTTGGATTGGGAATCGATTTCGGTTTTGCCGACCGTTGACGATATGGTTGACAGGTTCAATAGCTATATTTTATATCTTTATGATAAATATGCACCAATCAAATCAATTAAACTTAAACACGAACACTCTCTGCCGTGGATCACGGATACAATTAGATTTATGACCAAGTTGCGAGATGATGCTCTTAAACAATATCGCCTTACAAAATCAGACACTGACAGGGAAAACGTAAAAGTATATAGGAAACTAGTAGAATCAAGTATAGCAAATGAAAAACGAGCCTATTTTAATCACTGCATTAATTCAAAATTACAAAACCCTAAAACCTTCTGGAAAAATATAAAAAGTAAAGTTGTGGTTGATCCAAAGTGTTGCCAATTATTGCCAGAGTGTTTTGACAACCCAGACGCTATAAACGATTTCTTTCTTAAGCTTCCTTGTGACTCTAATGACCCTCAATCATTACTGAGGTATTATAATGATAACAGAAACGGGACTTTACAGTTTTACTTGAGGGTGGTTTGTGAAAGGGATATTTTTAACTATATCAAATCCATTAAATCTAATGCGATTGGTTGTGACGGAATTAGTAGGGATATGATAGTCTTGACTCTTCCTCGTACACTAAGAGTGATAACTGATATCATAAATAGATCTATTGTCACTGGAACTGTCCCTCGACAATGGAGGCAGGCTATGGTTAAGCCCATTCCCAAAGTTGACGATCCTACTGAACCTAAGCATCTCAGACCTATAAGTATTCTGCCGTTCTTATCAAAAATATTAGAAAAAGCTGTTTCTGCTCAGCTGACTGGATTTGTCGAGGCTAATGGGCTTCTGCCTGAAATGCAGTCAGGGTTTCGAAGGGGCCGTGGCACGACGTCGGCTCTTTTAGACGTAGTAGATAATATTCTGTCTGAACAAGACTCTGGTCGGGGCACTGTTCTTACACTTTTGGACTACTCCCGTGCTTTTGATAGTATTAGCGTTCCACTTCTACTTTCAAAACTCAGATATTACGGCTTAGATTCTCTATCGGTTTTGTGGTTTGAAGATTATCTTAGTGAACGTTATCAGTCAGTGGTTATCTATAAAAGTAATGGTGTGATGCTAAAATCGGCAATTAAATTAGTCACAAGAGGTGTCCCTCAGGGGTCTATCCTGGGGCCCCTCTTATTTATTTTATATTGCGCTGATATTGTGTCCAAAATCAATCATTGTAGGTATCACTGTTATGCAGATGATATTCAACTTTATATATCCGATTACCCAGAAAACTTGAATGCTGCTATTTTGAAAATGGATCAAGATTTGACAAGAATTGCTCACTGGTCCCAAACTCATTCACTAGCTCTTAACCCCGCTAAGTCCCATTTCATGATTATTGGTTCAAAGAGACAAACTGAAAAAATGCTGAGCTTTGACCCTGTGGTCCGGATACAAGGTCAGGCAATACAACGCGTTGAGGTGGTCAGAAACCTCGGAATAATCTTTGATAGTCAGCTGCGCTTTGAGTCACACGTTTTGTCCCTGGTCAAAAGTAGTATGTTTCGGTTAAAAGTTCTTTACAAGATACGAAATCTACTCTCCGAAAAAGTACGTATAGCGCTGAGCGAGACCCTAGTGTTGTCTAGGCTTAATTACGGGGATGTTGTCTTTGGGCCGCGTCTTCTATCAAAAACTCAGCGTTTACTTCAACGTGTCCAAAATGCTTGTTGTAGATTCTGTTATACAGTTCCTCCACGTAGTCACATTACACCTGTCTTGAACGCAGCATCTTCTCTTAACATGAATTCGCGGAGGGAATTACATTTGGCCTGTCTTGTTTATGATGTTATAAAATTTAAACAGCCTGAATATCTACATCGTAAGTTGAATACTGAGACAAGGTTTCACCAAAAGTACGGTACTCGCAACATTCGACCTCCGCTTGGTGGGTATATTCATCGTTCTGTGGCCTTTCGTGGCAGCTTTCGTTACCGGGCAACAAAATGTTGGAACGATATACCCCCACCGATTAGGAACCTAACTTCTAAATCTAATTTCAAGACAAAAATTAAACTTTTCTTACTTGAAATACAGAAGTTAGGTATACCAAATAGTTATCTCGGTCACTAGCAACCACGTAATCATTTCTTTCATTTTTTGTGTTTCGGCTCTATTTAAATTTAAATTTTCTGTTTCTGCATATTAACGTACCTTCATCTACTGCACCTTCACACCTCATTACACTCACGCAGACACTTAACACTTGAATTAGGCCCTAAATTTGTAGTCTTAACATTATACAGTATTAACTCTGTCCCTCGCATCTCACTTGGGCGAGGGCTGAAAATCAGTGTTGCCAGCCTGATAATCAGTCTGGCATTAGTCGCTGAGCCCAGGCCTTTTTCCTCACTGCGGCAGACATATGCAAGCTTAAACTTGTTTATTAGGATAAGAATATTTTGAACTTTTTTTTTTTTAATGTATGTGTGTGCTGTTCTGAAGAAATAAACGTATTATTATTATTATTATTATTAACGTGGTCAAGACAGTGGCGTAGCTAGGTAACCAAGGGCCATGGGGCAAATAAAAAAATGGGACCTCACTGCTATCTAAACTGGTTAGATTTTATCAAGTAAAAATATTATTAAATACTAGAATGTTCGGGACTTCGTTCCCGTGGGAATTCGGGAAAATTAGCCTATGTTCATCGGGGATAATGTAGCTTTCTAATGGTGAAAGAATTTTTCAAATCAGTCCAGTAGTTTCGGAGCCTATTCAATGCAAACAAACAAACAAACAATCAAATCTTTCCTCTTTGTAATATTATATTATTAGTATTAAATTCTTTAAAAATGTTAACCTACTGAGCGATACGACTCTCGGATCATGTGTCACAGGGCCGAGGTGCTGACTAAGAAAAATAGTAAAAAGTTGTGACGTGATTTATTTGTGTAGTGTTTAATTTTTGTTTTATTTTATTTTATTTGTAGTAATGGATCCTTGTAATCTGACCTGGGGGCCTACCACCTAAGCGAAGTTGACGCTGGGTGAACGAATGAAATGTTGTCGATTGCTTCTTTATAAGGAGACCTTGACTAATGATATGAACCAAACACAGCAATGTACATCATTCCATTCGTTCAATCAGCATCAACTTCGCTTAGGTGGCCCCCCTGACATTAATAAATAATAATAAAATAAAGTCGGGTTGCAACCTGTCATATTTATTTTGAAAATGGGAGTTTTCAAAAGTTCAGTTATTTCTGGTAAGGATTCGAGGGCCCCCTGAGCTTGAAGGCCCCGGGGCACTGCCTCGCCTAGCCCCTAGGGAGCTACGCCACTGGGTCAAGTTCGCTCGGAGTTTCTTTTGGCCGCACCAACAACATCAACAGTTCATCAGCTCACACGCTATCAGTATTTCTCAATCGATCACCACACGGCATCGGAACTTTCATTTTGTGATTGCTTTTGCACAAACTGATTTTAACTGGAAAATATTTTTTGAGATCTATAAGAGACCCCTCAATTAACGAACGTCATCGGTAATAGTTCAGTGAACAGCAACTATAACTCTGCAGTTTATTAACTTTATGTTACTTAGGTACTATACATAGTGTCGGATTTACCCTAAGGCCCAGTAGGCCCGGGCCTATGGCGAGTGGCCAGATTTTGAAGGCGCGGCCTATCAAGCTTATATTTGACTTGGCACCGACTTCAAACATATCGTTAGTTACTACGTAGGACATTAAATGATTTTGTCTTTATTTTTCAAGTTTTTGAAGTCGGTATAATTTTTTTTGAAAATTTTCTATATTTTCCATTTTTAGTGTAAATAATAGAAAGAACATCAGCGAAACAAAGTGCCTATTCAATTCAAGGGTTGCCCTCGATTTCCATTGAATTCCATCATCAGATCCTGACTTGGTGACAATGGGACCACCTCTGGAGTATTCTCTTTTGAACAAAAAATAATTTTGAAAATCGTTGCTCAAATGGCGGAGAAATCCGTGAACACACATAAAAAAAAGATACATACAGTCGACCATAGAACCACCTCCTTTTTGGAAGTCGATTAAAAAATGTCTTGGTCATCAACAATTTGAAACAAAAAAATTGCGTTATCTGTACTCGCTCATTTTATTTATGCTTTATTATTTCTGCAATCCAATATTATCTTGGATGAATTTTATCTTCTTATGACCCTACCCCGCTTATTTGAAGGGCGCTGAGAAAGGGGCGGCGTACTACACGGCCTAGGGCGGCTAACTTTAAAAATCGAACACGGTCGGCAAACAAAAATTAAACCTTCGCGTGCTTTTTGAACACATGGTGTACCTACGAGATTTGTATCGCACGCGGCGCAAACGTAAACAAGCACGCGACGGGGTAATATCTTCTATCTAAATATATAAAAGGAGAAACTGACTGACTGACTGACTGACATATCAACGCACAGCCTAAACGGCTAAACGTAGGCACTTGAAATTTGGAAGGGACGTAGCTTAGGTACCGTAGAGGTGCACTAAGAAAGGAATTCCCGAAATTCCCACGGGAACGGGAATTAGCGGGAAAATTATTTTGTATGAAAAATCTAAACCGCTTAAGTTAGACGCTTGAAATTTGGCATGCAGGTACCTTAGTAAACTAGCTTAGTTGCAACAGGATATTGCAAAATTCCCACGGGAACGGGAGTTAGCGGGAAAAAACTTTTGTATGTAAAAATCTAAATCACGTAAGATAGATGTTTTCAATCTGTGTACTCTGTACAAAAAAAAACACGCAAAGTTGCGGGCATCAGCTAGTGTTAGCATAAGCGTCTTTTTACCCGACTGCGCGACGCAAAGGAGATTAAAAATTTATCAATATTCAAATTAAAACTTTTTGTCCCATTTAAAATTACAAGCCTACATTTAAGTGAAAATCGTTACTTACCAACTCAGCGCCCTTCAAATAAGCGGGGTAGGGTCATAAGAAGATAAAATTCATCTAAGATAATATTGGATTGCAGAAATAATAAAGCATAAATAAAAATGGCAAATGAGCGAGTACAGAGAACGCAATTTTTTTCGTTTCAAATTGTTGATGACCAAGACATTTTTTAATCGACTTCCAAAAATGAGGTGGTTCTATCTATGTTCGACTGGTGTTCACCGATTTCTCCTCCATTTGTGGACCGATTATTAAAATTCTTTTTTTGTTCAAAAGAGAATACTCCAGGGGGGGTCCCATTGTCACCAAGTCAGGATCTGATGATGGAATCCCATGGAAATCGATGGCAACCCTTGAATTGAATAGGCACTTACAATGTTTCGCTGATTTTCTTTCTATTATTTACACTAAAAATGGAAAATATAGAAGAGATCCGATGCCGTGTGGTGATCGATTGAGAAATACTGATAGCGTGTTGATATTGCTGGTGCAGCCAAAAGAAACACAGAGCGAACTTGACCACGTTATTTTAATAATTAAAAACTTTACAGCCCCTTCAGCGGATTGTTCAAGAAGAGAATTACATAAAACAAAGACTATAAAAAATTTTGGTGTTGCCAACAATAACAACAACCCATCTCTTTCCAAACAATGAGACCTGCCTCACTTTTTCCTGAATCTGAGAATGCGGTACCTATGGTGGGCTCTGTAAAGGGCCGCCTGTGGTTCGCGACCGCAATCCTACCGAAATTCGACGCCAAATATGTAGCATGATGTGTTCCATCGGTGCATGGGAGTACCAGTGCCTTAATCAGCATTTTCTGGGTTAACTCGCTCCATCGTCGATCTCATCTATGACCTTGGTCAAGATTGAGGTCAAGAGTCAACTCATCTTATTGTAAAAAAAGACCCATCAAAAATCCGGCTTCCTAATACCGGCCCTGATTGTTAAAATAGTTATGTTATTCAATAATATTCAATAACAAAAGTCTCGACTACTGGACTTACTTGTTTTTTCTTTTCAGTTTTTATTACGCAGTCGGGTTTTTTATTTTTTAAATTAATTTATTTTGTTATTGTATTTTTATTTTTTAAATAAATTTATTTTGTTGAATAACATAACAATTTTAACAGTCGGGACCCATCAAAAATCCGGCTTCCTAATAATGGGTCCCGATTGTTAAAATCGTTATTTTATTCAATATAACAAAAGTCTCGACTACTGGACTTACTTGTTTTTTCTTTTCAGTTTTTGTTTTGTTACGCAGTCGGGTTTTTTTTATTTTTTAAATTAATTTATTTTAATTACTGACACTGTTTCAGTTTTAACTGTTTACTGTAAATTAGAATAAACGATTTCCTAGTACTGATATTAAGTAAGTAGGTAGTTCGTTTCGGTAGTTTTATCTATTGATCATTAAAAAAAGTAACGCAATAAAATTAAAGAAATAAGTAAGTAAAGCAGCGCGCACGTTACCCCCACTTTTGTTTATAGTAGTTTTTTATCGTACGACGTATAGAGTACCTACCTAGAGTAAGTATATCTAGTTACTTAAACATTACTATCTACGAGTAGAAATTATGTGAATGAACGAGCGAGAGGTCAAGCCCTTAGCCCCTGCCCCTGACGTACGAACATCCAGCTGCCATACTGCGTAGTAAATGCTGCCGCAGACAATCAGAGAAAAGATTACAGTACAGACAAAAACACGCACTAGACAAGGTCTATGGTCTGTACCTTCCAGCACGACCGTACAATACAATACAATATACTTTATTTGCACACAAGGACATTACAGCACAATCAACAGAACATAAAACATAGTGTACAACAAGGCGGCCTTATTGCTAGGTAGCAATTTCTTCCAGGCAACCTCTTCCGTACCTCTGAAGCCTAAAGTAAAAAGCCGCATACTGGCGGTATTACAGTCACGATATAACTATTTACATCTTACATCCTTACCAAATAAATGCGAAAGTAACTCTGTCTGTCTATCTGTCTGTCTGTTCGTCTTTCACGCCTAAACTACTGAACCGATTTTGATAAAATTTGGTACAGAGATAGATTAGACCTTGAGAAAGGACATAGGCTACATTTTATCCCACAGCTGGGCACGATATAACCTAAAGTCCACGCGGGCGGAGCCGCGGGCGGAAAGCTAGTATTTACATATTTACATATTATATCTGTCGTATAGTTACATATACTGAATGTAATAGGTACTTTGATCCGGGAATGACTCGGGGTGATTTTTAACAATGACGTCTTCATATTTTTATTAATTTTGACCAATTTTGTATTGACAATGTTATGTTTACCCATACAACCATTTTGGTCGCAGCGTAGTAACCGTTCCCATTTAGAATCTTTACACAAGTAACAAGATCAGTTGCTGTGACCACTTTATTCAGTCTCTGCTACCAAAAGTGGGGAATTTACGACACAAAAAGTGGTTGTAATTTAAACTATAGTGTTTTAATATTGTAGACACATGTTACTGGATTGTGACCACAGTTCGAGTGAATGATGACTGAATGATAACGAATGATTGATAGAAATTACGTCAACTTGAGGATTAAATGTCAACTTATTTTACTAAACTAAATAAACTAGCTGCGGCCATTATTTTGTTGTGTTTGATTTCATTTTCTTTGATGTGGATATTTCTTCGTAAGTGAAGTGTTTGACAAGAACGAAATCAAGTTCATCGACGGAATTTTGATAAAAATCATAATAAATAAGAGCGCCTCAATATTCTAACAGGTAAGCAAAATAAATATTTTATTCAATAAATTTGTATGAATGAAAATCAAATGATAAATCGTTATGTGTAGATAATCTTGACAGTAACTTAGAAAACTTACAAATTTGAATATAATTTAATTGAATTTGTAATGTAAATGTCTAATAAATAGTCTATTTGTAGGTTGTAAAACTGACAAAATTAATTTTATGTTGCTTTACAGTGTTTAGTCACAAAGTTGTCACAAAGTGCACTTTTTTTGCACTTCAGTAACAAATTTCACTATGGCTGCCGTGTAAATCCAAAATCAGAGGTTCCCAACATATCAAGGTTAGGTTGGGGTCGATTCGAGTTGCTTAACTAAAATCAAACAATAATTTAATCATGTTACTTTCTAATAAAATAAATAGAAAAGGACAGCAAGACGTGACATGGCGGTTTAAGTCATGTCAAACAAGGACTTAAAATAATCTTCCAAAAAATAAACTTTACAGACAAAAAATTTTTATTTTTCAAAAGGTCCGGGTTCGATTCCCGAGCTAAGTACAAGTTTTTTTTAAATTTATGATTGCAATTTTTCTTGTTACTAGAATCGTTGACATGGTTTCTACGAACAGATCTTCGTATGTCTTTTAGTTTCAGACTTTCCCATACTGACCGATCTAAATAGGCCACCCTGTATAGTACCTGGATGACCGAGCTTTACGCGGTTTTTTATTGCCTGAAATCAAGGATAAAAAGCCGTTTCCTAAAAAAATATTGTGGGTCAAGAATTATCACACTCACAAGAAAGAGAAAAAGTAGTTCTTCAAAATGAGATAGCATCAGAAGATACGGATCAAAATGAAGAAGCTCGAATGGGCGAATCGGAAGACCATACTGGATATCAACTAATTAAATAAGTATGGCGTCTGGATTTACTTAGTGATTTTTCATTGACTACAGGGTGTAAATAATAAATTATTGTTTCATTTATTTGTTTTATTTTGTTTATTTAGTTTATTTTAGAAGGTTGCCTTACAGATGGATAAAACACAATTATTTCAACACTACAGCCAAAAATAATGATTTCCACACCAATAGTTTAAGTACCACTGATCATTTTGAGCAGGAGTAGAATATTCGAGAATCATTTAGAATTACCACTTTGTTACGGCAAGTTTGCACATTTTTAAGGAATTATTTAAAAATAATGTTTCCACTTAATACTCACTTTAAAAGTAGTATTATCGCACACACATTGAAACCCCTTTGTAACCGTTAAGAAAATGTAGTAACATTATAGTAATATCTACGAAACATCGCAACCAAAATTTGTTTCACACATTTTCGTCACATAGTGTGCACTATATTACTACAAATTTCAGATAGACACTAAAGTGTAGTAATTATTAACACACTTCAACCAGATTTTGTGTTCAAATGAAATTGTTACTACGCTGCGACAGGAATTGGTTGTATGGGTAGGTACTTTTAACTAATTCAGACTGAAAAAAATCTGGAACTGAAAAAAAAATACTGAATACAATCTCTCCGTGGAGGTATACTCGTATTTGCAAGGGCCGAAGCCAAGTGCTGTTATTGTCAATGATAAAAAAAATATTATTATGACATAGAAACACCCATACCTAAAATTCAAATTGAGACGTAGCAAAATTAGATCGCGTAAAGAATTATGCAAGATTGTTAGATAATTTAAAATAAATTGTTTTTAACGTAGTTACCTATTTTTTAAAGACACAAAGGCCCATTACCCGAAAACAAACATCTGTTTTACACAAATGTCTGCCACGACCGGGAATCGAATGCATCGACCTACTTACCACTGGCAAAAAAAATGAGTAGGTATATGCGTACCTACTCGAAAAAATTATTAAGAAGGTAATTAAAAATTAAGAAATAAAAAATAATAATTCATAAATACTGACTTAAAAACAACTCAAACTGGCTAGTATTCTGAAGTAGGTTTACTTCATTAAATTTATTTTGTTCATACCTACCCTACTATTACGAAGTCAACATTTTGATTAACGGATTAACTTTCAAGTTAACTTTTAAAAATGTTAACGGACACGTTAACTTCCGTTAATATCATGGGGCCTGATTTTTGAAACAATAGAATTCCAATTCGCATACGAATTGACAAAATTTGTATGAGATTCTCATGCGAATCTTGTCAATTCGTATGCGAATTGGAATTCTATTGTTTCAAAAATATGGGCCCAGAAGTCTATTTTACCGCACAGCACCGCGCCACGCGCTGCGTGAAAAACAGGTTCATACAAGTAGGTGAAGTAGGTATAAAATGAAATGACACCAAAACGAGCCTGCAGGGCAATCGCGCTAAAAAAAGTGGACTGAATCGCAATTGAACCGCAGCTGGGGGGCTACCACCTAAGCAAAGCTGATGATGATTGAACGAATGGAATGATGTACATTGCTGTGTTTGGTTCATATCGTTAATCAAGGTCTCCTTATAAAGAAGCAATCGACTACGTTTCATTCGTTTACCCAGCATCAGATTCGCTTAGGTGGTAGCTCCCCAGCTACGTTTCAATTGCGATTCAATCCACTTTTTTTAGCGCGATTGCCCTGCTGGGGCCTGGTTTTTGAAACAATAGAATTCCAATTCGCATACGAATTGACAAGATTTGTATGAGATTCTCATGCGAATCTTGTCAATTCGTATGCGAATTGGAATTCTATCGTTTCAAAAATATGTCTCCATGGCCCATAGGTATGCCCGTGGAATTATATTGTTTCAAAAATCAGGCCCCTCGCTTGCGGACGAGAACTTCAACATGTTAATGTTCATGAAGGGGAATATGCAGATAATTAAATTACTCATTTTAATTATTAAATTACACATTTGAATTATTAAATTACACATTTGAATTATGTTTTTTTTTTTGTTCCTAAACTGTAACCTAACTTCCAGAACCTAAACCAAAAGGTTTGGATTTATAAGTTTACTAACGCAACGATATAAAATTTCAATTTTTATCACATGTTAACGGATTAACGATTAACGTTAACTTGCGTTAATTCTTCCGAAATGTAACGCTTTCACGTTTAACGAAACTAACTTTTTGAGTAGCGGATTAACGATTAACGAAGTTTTCAAACTGACAACGCCATCTTGTGTTGCTTGGCAGAAAACACAGGAATCTCAGAAAAGAAAAAGCTGTTATTCTAGGGTCGAACGTGTAAAGCACACAATAAAATGTTATAATGTGTGAATGTGAACCATTACTCGAATCACATTTTTTAAATGTATTTGTTGAAGCTTTGGCAACAAGACCATCAGCTTAAAGACATTTTTCATTGTGATCAACGATTTTTCTCAGACAAGGACAAAGTTATTCAACTTGGCTCTTTCTTTTGAAACAAAATTAATTTTATTTGGCATTTTTACGAATCTTTGGCGGGAACTCGGCGTGGGTGGTTGCTGTGCCTTCTTCATAACGTGTAGGTATAGTCAAGTGTGTGGCGAACTTGGCTAACCCTGGTGTCAGAGTTTTCAAACCGCACAGATTTTTGAAACAATAGAATTCCAATTCGCATACGAATTGACAAGATTCGCATGAGAATCTCATACAAATTTCAAAAATATCGTTTCAAAAATATGTCTTTTTAACGACTGTAGTCAATCGACAACAGCCGGGACCGACAGCTTAACGTGCCCTCCGAAGCACGGAAACGCTCGTGATAAATTGCCACTTTGGTTACCTATCAGGTTCCCTGCCTCTGTGTAAGTTGCTTAACCCCACTGATCGGTTGACATCAGCGAGAGCCACTGGGGGGCTACCACCTAAGCGGAGCTGACGCTGGGTGAACGAATGAATGCTGTCTATTGCTTCTCCATAAGGAGACCTTGATTAACGACATGAACCAAACACAGCAATGTACATCATTCATTCGTTCAATCAGCATCAACTTCGCTTAGGTGGTAGCTACGAGCGCTTATTGCTGTGCCGATTGAATTTTTGTTTTCTACGTTATAGAGTTTATTGTTTTGCTGCGTTTAGCTTACGGAGAATGAGAGGAGCTTACTTTTTGTTTTATGCTTGCTTTTAAGCTGATGGCTTTGTTGCCAATGGTTTAATATATTTTTTTTTTCAATTTGACGTTTACCGAAAAATACCGAAACCCTTGCCTTCAGTGTTGCCACCTTGGTGGTTTTCCCACCAGAACTGGTGCTTTTTCAAGACTTCTAGTGGATTTTTTTCCTTGTATGGCGTTTTTATTTTTTTTAGTGGTTTTTAGCGGTTTTTCAATACGGAGTCTGGCAACACATTTTTGAGAGGGAAATCCTCATAGAGAAATAATAGAATAGAGGGACTCACACACACATGAGTGACAAAGATGTAAGCATAGATAGACAATAGGTACCACAAGTGGGAACAAGATACAATGTCAAATCTTCTGTCCCTCAGCGTGAATATGCTTTTTTGTTTGTCACCACACCTGTCAAAAATTGTACTGAAACTGACGTAATCATGACGTCTCGGATATAATACGACTAAAGTATATAGACATGAGATGTCGAGGACGTATTAGTCTTTTGAGCCTTCTCAATTTAGTAAGATTAATTTATCATTGTCCCTGTCGGGTATACGCTAGGACGACATCTAGGTATTACCCTACTGTTCCGAAATTTCATTGTTCTTTGCCTACTCTCTTTATAGCACTCAGGTAAACATACACGAAATTTAAAAAATGCGTGTTAAGTGTAATTAATTAATTAGAACGAATGTCGGATACGACAATTTTTTTGGATCTCATACATATTCATTCATTTTTAATTTAAATAAGGGTTTCTTTACTCTGATATTTAAATGCTATGAATTAAGCGGAATTTGGTGGTTTTCTCTTAATCCAAATTTCTGAAATCTGGCGAAATTTTACTCTTGACCTAGCGCCTTAAAGAAATCCAAGGTGGCAACACTGCTTGCCTTTGATTGACTTTTGTCACACCATGGTCACACCATTGAAAAAAAAAGAAATAAAAAAAAAACACTTGTTTAGCTTGAAACTTGTATTGTGATTAAAACGCAGTGTTATATACTCCTTGTTGTGATTCATGTGATTGTATTGCATTTTTTCCAAAGGGGTATAGTGATTATCTACTCAATAGTTTATTAATTCGTTCAAGTAACATATCCTGTGTCTGATTTCTTGATCTCCAATTTATAAATACGCACGCTAGGCAACAAAATGTCCCTGGACACTGTGCCAAAAGACCTTAGAGGATTGAGGGCTTGTTTAGTCTGTTCTTTGATAAAGGTACGCTTTTAGACTTGCTTTTAAATGTATCAACAACAAGACGCTGCCTTCCTGAGTGTAATCGGGAGTAAAAATACTTTGCTAGTGTATAAAACGTAAAGATGGTATTCCACTCATCCAAGATCATCTTCCAATTTTATAGATATACAAGGCTTTAGGTAAATCAATTTCAACATCTCGGGTGGTAAATCAGTCCATGAAACTGAGCAACTTTCCCAAGGAACAAAGGTCGAAACACGAAAAAATTTTTTTTAGTTCCCATACAAACTGCGTCAACTTATAGCGCATTTTGTATGGGAAGTAAAAAATTTTTTTTCATACTTCGACCTTTGTTCCTTGGGAAAGTTGTTCAGTTTCATGGACTGATTTACCACCCGAGAGGTTGAAAGTGATTTACCTAAAGCCCTGTATATAACAGAGGGTCAATATCGGTGGCCGGTATCAGTCTTAACATGACCCTCTGACCAGTAATGTAAGGTTATTCTAGTTCTTGGCTTTACATGTTTCACTCAAGCATAACTTGTTACTCCCAGTTTGTAACCTTACCTAAATGTTCGAATTTATTTTTATCAAAGCTAAATTCACTAATTACATTTTTTTTACTAGCATTCATGGATTTTTTTTCTAACATTAAAAAGTTTTAAAAATTTGTTTTGAGCATAGACTGAATAATTTTTTTTTCATTCCAGACCTTTGATCAATTTGAATATGATGGCTGCGACAACTGTGATGAGTTTCTCCGTATGAAAAATAATAAAGATAATGTTTATGACTGCACTAGTAACAATTTTGATGGGTAAAATATTGTTCTCTATCTCCAACCTATTCTCTTAACTAGCATCGTTTTGCTAAAAAGAGTTCCTCTCTGGCAGGTGGCTGGGCTGAAGCAGAGGTCAACTTATTTAAATGCTATCTTGTATTTGAACCAGAACTTTTTTATCATAGCTTTTTCCATTCTTTAAAAAAAAGAAGACTAATTGGCTCTAAAAAATGAGTGATCATTACAATTGCCTCCTGCTACTTTAAATTAATAGTCCTTAAACAATAATTGTTACAGAATGATTGCAGTCATGAGCCCAGAAGACAGTTGGGTCTGCAAGTGGCAACGAATTAGTAAGTTTCTAAATAAAAAAATATTATTTATTTAACCCTTTTAGGGCCAAGAGTTTTCGTTTAAAACGCCCACCACACGCCACAACATAAAAAATTTTTTTTTTTTTTTTTTAATGTCATGGCGTTTAGCGAACGCTTGGTGAACGATATTAAAGTTAAAAAAAAATTTTTTTTTGTCTGATATATCAGACTGGCGGCGAGGGCACGAAACTTAAACGTCTGATATATCAGACTTTGGCGGTGAAAAGGTTAAATTTGTAATTTGTATTATTTTTAGACACTCATTGATTTACTTCTTAATACTCAAAATCATTTGTATTCATAATTTTGTTTTCATTTCATTGTTTTAGGTCGATTTTGTAAAGGAGTTTATGCAATTTCGGTGTCTGGTCGGTTACCTGCCGGTGTAATACGGGAAATGAAGAGCCGTGGAATAGCCTATAGACCACGTGACACAAGCCAAAGATAATCATTTCTCAGATTGACACATTGTACTTTCTATACGCTAGTTTTAAGCTTTGACAATAAAATTATCTAACCAAATTTTGTTTCTGATACACGAGCAACTAAAAGAAATAGGTAAGATAAATATAAACCGAAATCTCTTACTGTTTCAATATTTTTTGCATTTCAACTACACACCAAGTTGTACAGACACCGATACAATAAACATTTTTAATCAAGTTCAATAACAGGATAAGTTGGAAAACAATATTATTATAACAATTTTCTCATCTCTTTTAAACTGATTATAATGTCAAAGTAAATCATTTTTACCTCATACATTTGAAATTTTTTACTTAATTTTAATATAAATTCACATTCAAGTAATAACACTAAAATTAAAAAGAATCACCCCCGACATTCGATAGCTTATAACTTTTAAACAGCTGAACAGATTTTCATGAAACATGGCTAAGAACACTTGGGATAAAATTATCTATGACACAAAAAAAAACTAAAAGAAAATCGGTTCATCCGTTTGGGAGCTACAATTCCAGACAGGTTAAACTTATAACACCCCTCTCTTTATGCGTCGTAAATAAATAAATAAATAATTTTTTATTTCCAAAAGGGTAAGTTGACATAGGTAGATTGTTAAATAATTAACTTACAATTAGCCATTACAAAGTCTGCCAACAAATCAATTAACCTGCGAATCTCGCACTAGGCTTTCGCCTGTATCGCGAGATTCAGTACAAACGATTCTACTGACAAATAAGTAGCTTACAGTCAAAGACGAACTAATTGCTATGCAACATCAACTAACAGTGCGTGTACGTCCACGTGTGTGCATGTGTTTGTGTGTAAATGCTTGTGTGTATTCAATATATTAATTCATTGAACTACTCTTATTAGATCTTCGGTGTCTGCATATGTTAAGGTGTCGTGGTTAAAAATATCAAATGTATGAGATACTAATGATCTCTCATCAAGTTAATTTGTAAAGGTACAAACTAGCCTTAAGAATAGTTTAATATGCCTGCAGAAAATATACTTAGCCCATTTATAACACACACGAGCACACACACACACACACACACACACACACACACACACACACACACACACACACACACACACACACACACACACACACACACACACACACACACACTCACGTACACTTACACGTACATAAATTATGTTCGCTAAATACTAGGTATGTTGTTGTTAAAATAATTAAAAAACCGAGCAATTAATTATTGTTACATTTTCGTCTCTAACTCCGCTAGAATTGTCACGGGGAACGAGCGAGACAACTCCAACACAAGTATTTTATTACTTACTGGGAGTGTCTCATTTTTGTTTGTATAAATTAAGGAGTAATAAAAGTTTATTTTATTTATTTATTTTATTTATTTATTTATTTATTCAAACAATTAGCTATAACATCAAAAAAAAGTAATTCTACACAATTACACTAATCCATTCTTACATAGAATTAAAAATTAATAACTATAGTTGAAACCAGTAGCAAGTGATCAATTGTACAATCAATATAAGCAATTACTCTACTGAATTCATTTCACTATAATAGTATATAGTACATATACATACATGATATATAGTACATTGACTGGAAGCAATAAGTAAACAATGACCTGGAGCCGCAGACAGACAAGGTGTTGTAATGGTATAAGAACTATCAGTTGCAAGTTTTATAGCATGCACCTACTTAGCATACACCTTGCCTAATCATAATCACCCTATGGTTGACTATTATGCCTTATAATGTTTGACACAAACGCACAAATTTTATTATTACTAAAAGAAAGTTTAGTGCTGAGTGACATCTTTCAGGCTAATAATCCCTACTAATATTATAAATGCAAAAGTAACTCTGTCTGTCTGCTTTCACACCTAATCTAAGCAACCAATTTTGATAAAATTTGGTATAGACAGATTAGAGCATGGGAAAGGACATAGGCTACATTTTATCAAACAGCTGGGCACGATATAACCTGTAGTCCACGCGGCTGGAAAGCTTGTCTTCTATATAAATAAAAATGAATGTTGCTAAGCGCAAAACTCGAGAACGGCTTGACCGATTTGGATGATTCTTTTTTCGCTGTATTCCTTATTTTCATGAACAGGTTGATATTAAAAAAAACGAAAATCCACCGGGACAATTCTCACGGGAACAAAGTCGCGGGCGGACAGTTGTTAATAATAGTGACACCTACAGTATGCAAATTAAGAAAAAATACTTTTATGTAGCTCTCTAACTATAGGTTTGCTCTCATTTTGGTTGTACTGCAACTTTTTAGAATGACAAGAAGTTCCATCACGTAGGATTTTCCAGCAAGAAGCAGAGCCAATCGCACATAGGAAGTTAAATGGATGTCAACTGTTGCTGTTTCCAGGAGGGATTTTATACTCATTTTCTGTGCCTAAAACATCATTGTCGATTTCTTTGAAGTCTATATTCTGTTGTTTCATTGCATTCTGGAAAAAGTAAACGATATTTACATCACTAATAATTATTATTGGTAGAGGTAGCTCTGGAGTTGAATGATACATACTTTTGATAGAAATAGAAAAACATAGGCTATTTCAAAAATTTAAACATCAGTAAACATGTTACTATTATCTTGACCTAAGTAAATGTTAGAAGTACAAATTATGCTTTAGTAATTTTAGGTTACCTTTACGCAATCCTGATAAACTCTAAAAAAACTGGCGCACATAGAATCGTCATGATCGCCTTTCAAGAATTTTTCAGTGAACCAGGTATTAAAACAATCGTCGTATTTTTTCTTGAGGGTTGTACATTCTTCACCAATACTATTCATAGTGATCTTTGAAGCTGAAATTGAAAAAACTTAAAAGGAACGACTTATCACGAACTATCGACAAAATTAAGATTCGCGCATGTCTGCTGCCTGCGGCCAAGTTCACGCCAGCCAGTGTTGCCACATGAAGTAGAGTAGATGTAAAATCTGTATTTTCATTTTTAAAATCCGTATTTCTATTTTGATTGAAATTCCGTTTATATATTCCGTATTATAATTGAAATTCGGTAAGAATTCCGTGTGAAAATTAAACTTAACATGTTTGAGTCAAGATTTTAATCAAAGCAGGGTAATTTCCCTAAAAGTTGTTTGTTATGTAGTGGGTCCGTTATCGTCGAGGAATAAGATTTATTTCTTTGTTTTGTCTTTGGAGAAATTTCGCTCTACCGTGTCGCACTCCAGTAGGGCAAACTCATCTGGGTCGAGACGAATTTCGTCAAAATTTCGAAAATTCAGAAAAAGTTCGAAAATGGGGTTCTTCTGAAGCTAATTCTGTCTTTAGAGAAAATCCGTATAAAAATCCGTAATGTAGATTCATCCGTATTGAACTTGCAAAATCCGTATAAATACGGACAAATCGGTATATATGGCAACACTGGTTCACGCCACATGTATGTACATGTCAAAAAATTGACATTTTTTTTTATTAATGGTAAGCAAGTAAGATTGGCAAGGGTCTAATCCATCATGCAGCATTCTGCGTATCCGTCCTGGGCCGTGGGTCTATCTGTAGAGATATTGTGTCTCGTTTCCTTTCCTAGTATTGCTCTGTTCCTCTCCGATTGTCTAGCACAACAAGATGGACAATACATGTATACGTTCGCTAGTTGACAGTCAAATTACAATCACAAGGGTCTTTGGCGGGAACTCGGCGTGAGCGGTTTTCTGCGTGAAAAAGTTGTTTAATGTGTAATAGTGATAGTGTAAGTAAGTAGACTAAAATTCGTGTAGTGATGAAAAATTCAAGTGATAATGATAACAGTGTTTCTGCTCCGTTTGGTACCGACAAAGGTCCTCGCGGTTGTGCTTTTCGCCGCCAGTTTTCGTAAAGCAGACGCTATCCGGTTTTACGCAGAACATGAGGAGCTTAGGGCTTAGGTTAAGTTGAAGAAAGAAGATTTTTGACTGAAGACGAGGCTGCATGGACATAGTTTTCTTTGCCTTTCCCGAAAGGGATAAATTAAACAAAAAAAAAGCAAATCTGACCACAGACTACCTAGGAGAAATTTGTCAATTTTGAGGTTATGTCACATTTTATTGTTCAAAAAAAAACGTAGCATAGAGTATATTACGTAGTGATAACTAGCACAGTCCGCTAGGAGTAATATTGTTCTGTGAGCACAGTGTTATCGTCGTATCATTTTGTTGTATACCAGAAAATTTGCCAACAAATTCGTGATTATGGGTGATATACTGAAAGACAGTCGTTTCACGAAATACTTGAATGATCCCAAGTACAGGCAAATCCCTAAACATGAGCGTAAATTTAAGATCGACAAACGTTTCCAGTCTATGTTTAGTGACGAGAAGTTTAAAGTGAAGTACACCGTTGATAAAAGGGGTCGTCCTGTAAACGAGACTTCTACTGAAAATTTGAGGAAGTACTATGACATAGATGAGTCTGAAAGTTCGGTTTCGGAAGATAGTGACGAAGATAATGAAGTTAGAAAATCAGATGATGATGCAGACGAATCAACAGCAGGCTGCTTCGTCAAGCGTCCCCCAAGTGATGACCAGAAAAAGGAAGAGAAGCGAATTACGAAGCCAAAGGAAGAAACACCCAAATTTCTAAATGACAAATTGGTCAGAGGAAAATTAGATCACAAAGCTAAAGAACGCTTACTGGACTTGGATATAGATTATGCTCGAGGAGAAGGTATGTCATAGCTATTTGAGATATGGTTATTGATTCTAAAATTATGCCACTGTATAATCAGCCTCTTACACTCATAAACTATTTTGGTCCTGTGCCCTTTGGTTGGAACATAATTATGTGGGCTGATAATAATGTTATTACAAGAAAAAGAGCAATAGAATGCTGTTATCAGCTAGCATTCTGAACATCATTTTCTCGAATCCCCATGGGAACGAAGACGAGATTTTTAACTGAAGACGAGGCTGCATGGACATAGTAAAAAGAAACTGTTTCAGTAGCTAGTCTTGTTTTTGCTTCTGTAGTGTTAAAAAAATATTATTAATTTTCTGCTTTTCAGGAGTCCTTCTGACTGACAGTTCCTCAGATGAAGAGAGCAGTGAAGAAGAAGTGGAGAGTGAACTAGAACATGAGTGGGGGGAGTTAGATGCTGATGCTGGAACTACTGAAGAGTCCACTAGAAGGTAAAAATCTAACATAAAGAAAAAATAAATTAATCTGACAGTACAAAATCACCAATACTCAATTGGGTTGACTAGAAAAAACTCCCCTTGCTGGATAAGTCTGTCTTTCTACTCTTTTCTATTGTATTGTGTTTGTGTAGTGAATGTATTGTATTGTGTTGTGAATGTGTTGTGGTTGTGTAGTGAATGTATTGTGTAGTATTGTATTGTGTTTGTGTTATGCAGTGATGAAGAACTAACAAACAAATTCATAATGTGGGTCCTCTTTTTCAAAGCTACAACTAGTTACAGAAGAAATAACTGGTGCCACCATAGGAGTGGCATAATTATTTCAAGTTTTAAAAAAAATTATAAATGGACTTTTACTTGTATTTATTAAATGTAAAACAACAATTAGCAGAATTTTACATAAGTACAGTATAACATGAACTGTATACCAGTTTTTCCATATACTGATATGGAGCATACTTGAAAATTTTACCAGAAAATACATATACTGTCATCATGTCTTTTTTAGACATACTGTAGAAATAAATCAAGTTCAATAAATAAAAATGTTTTTTTTTTTTATTATTATAAGATGGGTTAACTCTTGACCTCAATCTTGGCCATAAGGTCAAAGATGAGGTCGACGATGGAGCGAGTTAACCCAGAAAATTCCTATAAAGGCACTGGTACTCCCACGCACCGACGGAACACAGCAAGCTGTTTTTTCGTCGGACTTCGGTGTGAGGGTGGTCGCGAACCAGACGGCCCTTTACAGAGCCTACCACACCGCATGAGACCATAGGACGACACCTCAGATTCAGAAAAAAAATGAAGTGTCGTTGCCTGGGATGGATTACTAGGAGGCAGGTCTCATTTATGTTTCCTTAGTCGCCTCCTACGACACCCACGGAAAGAGATGAGGTGGTGTTATTCTCAACCGATCACCACACGGGTAAATTGTGGTGATCGGTTGAGAATAACACTTATATGATCTACTTAATTCAAAATATAACATCCTTTTAAACTGCTCATTTCAGAATAGCAATGTGTAATATGGATTGGGACAACATAAAGGCAACAGATATAATGGTCTTGCTGAACTCATTCCTTCCTCCTGGAGGTGTGATACACAGTGTTACTGTAAGTGTTACCAATGTGTTGGTTTGCTAATCACCCAATCTTGTTTGTTTTTTTTATCAATAATGAATTTGCTTTTGTTTTTTATTTTCTGTGACAAAGGCATAAACTTTGTTAAAAGGCTCCTATTATTATTCTTAAAATTACCCCATTATCTTCTATGTTCCCCTTCGCCGATTATTCAATCTTATTTATACGAATGTTTATGCATGTCAAACCCTTAGGCGACTTGCACCAAAGTGCTAAACATATTTGGCGAGACTAATTTAGATTAATTTGACAGATTTTGTTTCCTTGACAACCAATGTGTTTAAGCTATTAAACATTAACGTTTTGATGCAAATTGCCCTATATTGCAATTTTAGTTAATAAAGATTATAATGTCTCAGTACTTTGTGAACTGCCTCATTTTTTTTAACACTTTTAATATATGATTGCAACCTAATTCAATTTAGTAAACCAAAATGGATTTAGGGCGACTGCATCAAATCCTTAAATACATTTAATAGCTTAAACACATTTAACTTGGTTGTCAAAGCAACAAAATCTGTCAAATTAATCAACATTAGTCTCGCTAAATTTATTTAGCCTTTGGTGCAAGTCGCCCTTATTATTATTTAATAGATTAGTGGAACATTTTTGCATACCAAACTGTACCTAATCACGTCTCTCAGTGGGTCAACATCTTTCCTCGCAGTACCAATTTACTAGACTATCTAATGACCTAACTGGATAATATTTTATAGGTTTACCCTTCGGAATATGGTTTGAAGAGAATGCAAGAAGAAGAGGTACGTGGCCCTATTGAATTGACTAACAAGAAACTAGAGGATTCTGATAATGAGGGAAACGAAGAAGGTTGGTTTAAGCATGGACTAATGTTTAAGTATATATTATGATGGATGATCTACAGCAGAGGTTCCCAAACTTTTTTCTCTTAGACCACTTTCAAAATTTTGCTGGTTCCGGTGGTTTTTTGACTGAAAATGGGTTTGCTTTTGGCCACAATCCAGCTTAGGGCAATTTTTTATTATTATTTTTATTATTTATAATTCAGGCAGGCAGTTGAAAAACAACTGATGTAAGCCTGTATCCTAATATCCTCATCTACGTTGGTCTAATCTTATTATGTTTGTCCAGTCTATTCTTAAAGATGTTGATGTTGGGCGCTGAGACCACTTCCTCAGGTAGTTTGTTCCAAGGCGTGATCACTCTGTTAGCAAAGAAGTGTTTATGTGGGTTGTTATTTGATAAGCAGGACTTTTGTAGCTTTAAGTGATGCCCTCTCAGCCGGGTATTGGTGTCTCTTTTAAGAAGTGCTTCAAAGTCTTGTAAATCATAGTGGCCGTTGAGAATTTTGTACACTTCAATAAGGTCACCTCTTTCTCTTCGTTCTTTAAGAGAAGTTAGCTTCAGTGCTTCCAGTCTATTTTCATATGGTAGTCTCTTCATCTGCCTTGGTATTTTAGTGAAGCTACGCTGTACCTTTTCCAGTAAGTCAATGTCTTTAGCAAAGTAAGGGCTCCAGATTTGGAAAGCGTACTCCAGTATTGGTCTTACATATGTTTTGTAGATCTTGAGCATCATGTCAGGTGTGAGAATTCCGAACGCTTTTCTGATAAGGTAAATAAAGCTCTTAGCTTTTTTTGATATTGTTGTTATATGTTCTTCCCATTTTAGGTTTGAAGTAATTATAACTCCCAAGTCGGTTTGTTCTTCAACTGCCCGTAGATTGACGTCGTTAAGCTTGTATACTAAGTGAGGGTTCTGGGTTCCTATGTGTAGTATTCTACATTTATTGGCATTCAGGTTTATTAGCCATTCCTTCGACCAATTTGCAATTTTGTTTAAATCGCTTTGCAGTAGGTCATAGTCCGTCAAGGGATTTGCGAATATTTTAGTGTCATCGGCAAATATGCTCACGTTGCAGTGTAAGCACTGAGGTAGGTCAAACGTGTAGATGATGTACAAAACAGGGCCCAAAACTGAGCCCTGCGGAACGCCGCTATGGATGTCTCGTTGGCCAGATAAGGTTTCACCCACTCTTACACGAAAAGTTCTTTGACGAAGAAAAGCCTCAATCCATTGAAGTAGTTTGCCTCGTATTCCTATGAATTCTAGCTTCCGAAGAAGTCTACTTGTGGGAACTTTGTCAAATGCTTTTTCGTAGTCTAGATATATGACGTCCACAGGATGTCTTTTGTTGAAGCTGTCCGTCCAAGAAGCTAGGCATGAAAGCAGGTTCGATACCGTAGAGCGGTGAGGGCAAAAACCATGTTGTTGGTCACTAATTATCTTGTGCTTCGCCAGGAAATCTCGTAGGTGTTGGACAACTAGTTTTTCCATGACTTTGCACACCACACTAGTCAAACTTATGGGTCTGTAATTTGCCGGTTCGAGTTTGTTTCCTTTTTTAAAGATGGGCGTCACTGAGGCTGTCCTCCACATAGTTGGCAATATTCCTGTGTCATATGAGGTCTGCATTATGACTGATAAGGTTTCATTCAGATCACAATTTTTAAGAATGGTTACAGGAATTCCGTCTGGCCCCGGTGCAGAGTCGGATTTCAATCCTTTAATGACTTGTTTTGAATTTCAATCCTTTAATGATTTTCTACCATATTCCCAAAACTCGACAAAAAAAATAAAGATTAGATCTAACTACTTGCATTGCGGCTGAGTTCCAACCACGAATTAACAGTTTTCGAAAAAAGTGAGTACTGATTGGTTAATTGATTGTTCTGTGAGTGGATGTCAAAAAAGTAAAGTTGGAGTTGGCCAATTAAAAAAGTAATTCTATCCAACTTTACTATTTTGACATCTTCTCAGAGTATAAGGAACCAATCAATCCTCAGTATTTATTATTTTATTTTATAAATAATTTTAATGCTTCACTATCGAAACCAGATAAATTTTCGTGGACCCGCTCACGAATTGTGAACCCCCATTTTTTGTCACGTCAACGTAGACCCCCGTCGAGTTTCCCGCGGGCCCCTGGGGGTCCACCTGGACCACTTTGGGAATCAATTATCTACAGCTTAGCAAAAATGAAATCCTAAATTTAGTCCATTATTCTGAATGATTATCCGGTGGAATTTTCTTCAAGAAACTTTTCAAAATTTATTTATGTTTTTAGCTAATTTAAAATAAATTTACTTATTCCATTATACTCCATTTGTTAATAAAAAACAATCATCGTAAATCACGAAAACCAGCAATGTACATCACGTTCTAATAGAGGAGCGGCGCGGGGGCCTCGAGCGCGGGGTGCGGTTTCGCGGCGCGGCACATTGCGTAACGCCAAAGTAGGTAAATAAGGGGCCATTCATTTATTACGTAAGACTGTTTTTGCTAGTTTTTGACCTATTATGTATTATAAGTATTATATTGAAGTATTATAAGAATAAATAAGAATAGGCCACCCCCCTTCCCCCCTGTTTAATATTTATTACGTGTGAATTCTAAAGGAAAAAATGAAAACACGTTTGGTTTGTTTTAATGTTTATTTTGCAAAGTAACAATTTTTTTAAATGTTTATTTGTACTTGCAAAGCAGGTACTAATAATTTTAATTTTGTGGTAGTAATAAAATTTGGTTTTAATCACTTTGCCCGCGCTTTTTCAAAGTATAATTTTAACTGTGCGCATTTTTGTGATCTTACGTAAGAATTATCGAGACTCCGTCCCACCCTGTAAGAAAAAATAAGACATGGTCGAGCCCCCTCCCCCCTTAACCGTCTTACGTAATAAATGAATGGCCCCTAACGAAAACTCCTTAACTTGACGTTTCCGGGAAAAAAATAATTACATGTTGCTAAGCTGTCCCTTACATCCAGTATAAATTGCACAGAATAGTAAATTTTTCCTAGGGAGGTAGATATAGCCCTAGAAGGATGTAAAGGTTTTCACTATAATTTCATCAAGTCCCATTGCATTTCTCCATTGCTTGTCTCCTAAAGGGAGAATTTGGTAATTCACAAATAATTTTTAGGGAATAATTTTAAGGATTCGGCGTGAATCTCTGTTTCTTTATTGTATTCTTTTAAAGAGCTTTGTTTGGTATAGTTTTAGGACAATGGGTTCAATCAAATCTCTTGTTTCAGGTTCCGCCTATCACATGGAGAAATTGCGTCGATACCAGCTGAATAGATTGAAGTATTACTACGCGGTAGTAGAATGTGACTCAGTAGCTACTGCGGACAAACTGTACTCCGAATGTGATGGAATGGAATACGAGAGCAGTGCTACCAAAGTCGATATGAGATTCATTCCAGACGACGTCACCTTTGATCAGGTATAACATAAATAAAGCTACTGGCAACACCACCACTTTCACGTAGGAACAAACACACATAGCCTTGTATTTGCACACTTTTTTTTTATCCGGAGTCCAACCATCTCATTTTCTGTCTAGGGCAGGGGTTCCCAAACTGTGCGCCGTGGCGCCCTGGTGCGCCGTAGAAAGTACAGAGGGGCGCCGTGAGGTGATCCTCCTTAACATACTTCGATCGATACCTTAAATATTAGCAGGTACAAAATAAACAATGCCACGCTTTGAATAAATGTGTAGAGATCACCAAGCTCACACGTCGCATTGTCTAAGTAGCTACTGTATTTTATTTTAGTTCTTCTTAATCTCTCTTTAAGGTTTTGTTTGATAGTAGTATTCTAATAAATAAAAAACTCAGCTTCATGTAGTTAATGTTTTACCTAACTGTAATAGTATCATTGTGCATATTTCTTTCAACTGTACCTATCAATTTCAACTAGAGCTAGCTCGGTAGGCCGAGACAAAATTCTGCACTTGTAAGTGCGCCGCGGACTGAAAAAGATTGGGAACCCCTGGTCTAGGGTATATAATAGTAAAATCCGTAATTCGCAATAAGTTTAAAATACAAGAAATAAAATAAATATCCTTATTTTACAGTTTCAGTATACTTGTAGTACTTTAACCCTTTAAAAAAATTTTTCTACTGCCACCCTACATCGGGTGTGGACTCGAGGGACCACAACCTTTCGCTCTCACTCTAAAGCTCGTATTACAGATGGAGATTCAAGTCTTAAGTATTGATTGTCTATTTCTCTCACTACCAAAATGGTAAAGAGGACTGCTACTCAAGTATACATCAGAGTCTGAGTCGCGTTCTATAATACGGATCTAAATCGCATCAGCACCATCAAATTTCTTTGCCTCTAAAATTGATGAACATATATATCTCATTATATAGGAGCCTCGAGAAGTCTGCACAAAGCTTCCGGACTTGAAGAAATACAAGCCACGTTTGTTCACAACGACGGCGCTTCAACAGGCTAAAGTGGAGCTCACGTGGGACGCCACTAATCCGAACCGCGCTGACGTCATCAAAAGCGCTCTCGACGGGAAAATAGACGACCTCGATCTTAAAGACTACCTCGCGTCTAGCAGTGAAGGTATGTTTCATGTCAAAACTAGCTTTTGATAATTAGCTAAACTCTGCATTTATTGACATGAACATTTTATTGACACAAGTGAGGTACCTTCAGAACCTGATAGCTGAAAATTGGCCGCCGGCCCAGGTTAGCTGGTATTCATACATTACTAGTACGTACTAGCACTACTATTTCCCACACATTTGGTTTATGAGAAAATAAGTAAGGTCTGGCGGCCCTGGGATCTCCGTCTAGGAGTGGTCGGGAATTGTTGCTATATTTTTTTAAAATTGTTCCTAGCCTGGAAACAAGTCCTTTAGCCGTTATTATATTCACTCAAAACAGTGTTGCCATATTAATTTGTGACCAACAAATGGTATTATATTTCATAAAGCCTAATTTTAATTAATTGTAGGTGCGTAAGTTCAGATTGTTCTAAATTTAATATTTGTTCACAGAAGATGAAGAAAGCGACCCTCAAAAAGGTGACGACGGCTCTCAATCAGACAATGATATAGATCCCATACAAAAGTACAAAGCCCTTTTAGAAGATATAGAGAAAAAAGAAGATAAGAAAAAGAATAAAGATATGGAAATGGAGATCAGTTGGGGAATGGGCATCAAGGACAAGGCTGAGGAACTTGTTAAAAAGAAATTGAATGAAGGTTACTATTGTTTATCTATCTATACTAATATTATAAAGAGGAAAGATTTGTATTTTTGTATGTATGTGTTTGTAACGAATAAACTCAAAAACTACAGGACCGATTTCAAAAATTCTTTCACCATTAGAATGCTATATTATCCCCGAGTAACATAGGCTTCATAATTTTCCGGGAACGAAGTCCCGCGCGGAAAGCTAGTACTGCATAATATATTGACTTTAATATATTAGCTAAAATTAAGGATGTGAATCAGCACACTAAACTGATAATTTTCCTCAAGGAGGTCGAAATATGCGGAATAACTTTCGCCTCTCCTAAGAACTTGTGCGACCAACTGATTGCTTTAGTTAGTGTGAAAAGTCGAAATTTAAAAAAAAATTTAAGGGTGGGAGAAAATTATTCAGTTTTATCAGTTAAATCACTCTCTAAAAAGTCCGCCTGTAACACTGAACCCTCAAATAGCATTTTTTCTAAAACTTCCTCTTTTTCAACAGATGTCAAAAACTTAACTCCATTTGAAAAACTGCTCAAGAAGAAAAAAGAGAAGAAGAAGCAGAAAAAGTTAGAGAAAAAACAAAAGGTTGAAGAAAACAAAACTTCAGATTCTGATGAAGCTTCGTCAGATGAAGTGCCTTCAGATATTGACATGAACGACCCATACTTCGCAGAAGAATTTAATAAACCTGAGTTCAAGAAAATAAATAAAAAGAAACAAAAAGAAGAAAGTGATGTCGACAGTGAAGAGGAAAAGAGAAAAGCAGAACTAGATTTGTTGTTAGACGAAGATGATGGGAAAGCACATTTCAGTTTAAAAAAAATTCAGGAAGCGGAAAATGAATCCAAGAAATCTAAACGGAAAAAGAAATTGAAAGAAAAAATGAAGGAACAAAAACAATCGCTTCCCGATTTCGAAATAAACCTGAACGATAAGCGTTTCTCCGCGGTGTATGAATCACACCTCTTCAACATCGACCCCTCTGATCCTAATTTCAAGAAAACTAAAAACATGGAGAAATTAATTCAAGAGAAATTGAAAAGGAGACCAACAGAAACGCCTGCTGCAGATAATGAAACACCATCTAAAAAATCTAAGGAAGACGCTGAATTAAGTTTATTAGTGAAAAATATTAAGAGGAAAACGAAAGGTGTAATAAAGAAATAGAAACATTATTATTTTTTCTATTGATCTTTTCTTTTATAAGCTCTCGGGTTTCCACTGCTGTGCAAAGGCCTCCCTATTCATTGGTCAGTGATTTATTACATATATTTTTTTATGATTTCTTGTTTTTGTTCACCAATATCAAAAGCTCTAAAAACAACTGCCTTTCCACTTGAAAAAATATCGCCATCAACCCACAACCCATTAAACTTATTGTTGCGGAGTCTCGGTGGCCAATTTTAATTTTGTAGTGCTTCGTATGTGATACTTTACCATAATTTGGATTCTGAATGCATATTTTCGAAAAAAAAAATGTCAGCCCATATGTATCCCCACCGAGAGTGGCACGGTCCTACACGATATACATATTAATTATATTTCACTAATATTTGAAGAGTTCCGTCAATTCCTCATGGATCCCAAAATTAGCCTCTGTGTAATGGATAATACGAATCGCCTTTTTTTTTACTATATCTATCTCTGTCATCTCTATAGACCATTTTCCCTTTCCAATGAGCCTATGGGTCGGTACCAAAACGAAACGAGACCTGTTATTTGTTGAGGATAAGTAAAACAACAATGAAAGAAAATACTCTTAGAATTATTGATTACGATTAGGCAAAAAAAAATCTTATAACATAATTTTTAGGATTTTCAAGAAACATTAACAAATAAGTGAATACATAAAAAAGTATACTTAATTAATAGCATCAAGATTTGACACTTGCTATCAATGCTTTCTTAATTTCTCGCCCCAAAGCTGCCCCTAACGGGGGCGGCACTGCATTGCCCACCTGAAAATGAAAAAAAAAAAAAATATTTCAAAGATTTTATTTAATAAAGGACCATGTAAAAAACTGTCCCCACCCACCAACAGATTTCAAACCTATCTCAGTTAAGACATTTTCAACAATGATAATTATTTGGTATGGCGACATCCACCGCAGGAATCTCACACAGAATGTAATTGTTTTTTTTATTATTTTATATTTTCAGTTATATTTTTGATACAGTTAATTGTAATGCACAGAAACTTTAGAAAAATAATATTTTCAAAACTAGTCTAAATTTTCTTACTGATAGAGTGTATTTTCCTGTCGCATGTAATGGAACGGGTTCCGAAAAACTGTTTTCTTCAAATCAGTTACATTTTAAACTTGTAACATGAAAAATAAACCTTAAGCTAAGCAGATATTATCAATTTAACGATGAAATAAAAAAAGAACTTGTTTCATGAAACAGTTTTCGATAATAATATTTACAAAAATAATCTTAATATAATATGCATTCTAATAGAGTATATTTTCTTTGACATATGGGGCGAATTTTGATTACATGGAAGCCAATATGCCCCATTTTGAGGAGTTTCCTCAATTGTCTGACGACGACATAATATTGTTTTCTTTAGGGGCTTACCACACAAAGCTTGCCATATCGAACTGTGCAGAATATCTTCGCAATGGAATAACTTGCAAAGTTATAACATGTCACTAGCTAATGCCTGGTTGATCAGAGGTCGCATCCAGTCTCGACATGTAAGGTTGTGTTTACTATAGCTAAGTTATTTTAATAAGCCGATAGGCATGCAGTTACGCAGTGGTACTGCACATGTTTGCCAGGAGCCAGTACCATTGGAAATTGTGCTCACATTAAATCTATCCTGTGGTATATGGGGAAAGGTCGACATATAGAATTGAATCTACCAGCAGAAATGTTATCTTTATCACATGTCATAATAGATGAACTTATTTAAACATACTATTAATAATATTCTTTTTTGTATAAGATAAGAATTATAGTACTATACAGGGTGAAAAAAAACCTCCTAGCTATATTCAAAATCCTGAACCACTATCACTTGGAGAACACTTTTGGGGGGGGGGGGGATTTTTTTTCCCTAAACGTAGACACCACTCGGGTGCACCACCCGAGCGCTACCCGCACCCCTCGCGTGCCTGGTGAAGGAGTAATGTCTACGTAGGCAAAAAATGAACTATTCCCGTGGAAAAAATATTTAAAAAAATAAAAATGTTTTTTTCATAAATGTGTTCTTTGAGTGATACTGGTTCAGGACCTTGAATATAGCTAGGAGGTTTTTTATCACCTTGTATCTTCCATTACGCTCTGCGGTTTTTCTTACTCCGGAAGCATTTGTATAAATGAAAATAATTTAAAAAGGTGAACACTTTGAAATTGTCCCATCGACTTGATTTGAAAATTGTTGTTAGTCGGTGTACAGGACGTCACAATGACGTTAAAAGCAGCACCAGACCTGTTGGTGACACTGCCCATACAATTTTTTGCACGGTCCTTTGATTAATGTTTATCTAGAGTTTTAAGTTTAACCGTGGCAGACATGGCGAAACTATAGTTTGGCTTATTTCGGCACTGCCCAGGTATCAGATCTTGATTTTAAATAGAAAATCAGTCGTGAATTGGTCGAAATTAGTCAGCAAAGGAGACAATTGGTCACCCTCCCGTTAATTAGCTATAAGGATTTTTTTTGGGGTAGTGCCGAAAGCTTATTTCCAAAAAACTGCACCACCTAGCGAAGATCTGATTTCACCCAGGCTCAGTCGACAATTGGTCTAATTCAAACGCCAAGTATCGGATTTACTCGACCTTCCGTTAAAGTTTTGAAATTTTGACCAATTAACGACTGATTTTCTGTCTAGTTCAAATCAAAATCTAGGCGAAACTATAGGGTTTTTTTGTGACCAAGAACCTTAAAAAAGGGTGTCCACTTAACACAGAATCTCCATATTTTCAAAATTTTGTTTATAATTATTATTTTCTAGTTTAATCTTAAGTTTATCCGTGGCTGGACAGACAGACAAGGCAAAACTATAGGGGTTTCTTATCAAAAATGAATGAATGTCCACTTAACACGGAACTTCCACATTTTCAAAATTTATTACTTTTTTTTAGTTTATTGAGGGCCAACAAACAGTTTCACAAAAGTTTACTTAAAGACTAGGTAAAGTAGCTTAAGTGACTGTAAAACCAACATCATTGGCCACTTTGAATTAACATAAAATGGTTTAAATAATTTTTAGTGGGTTCCTACAAAAAATAATACCTGTCTATGCTACGGTAGTACACCTACAAAGTAATACCTGTCTATGCTTCGGTAGTGCACCTACAAAATAATACCTGTATATGCTTTGGTAGTGCACCTATAAAATAATACTTGTCTATGCTTCGGTATTACACCTACAAAATAATATCTGTCTATGCTTCGGAAGTGCACCTACAAAATAATACCTGTATATGCTTTGGTAGTGCACCTATAAAATAATACTTGTCTATGCTTCGGTATTGCACCTACAAAATAATATCTGTCTATGCTTCGGAAGTGCACCTACAAAGTAATATCTGTCTATGCTTCGGTAGTGCACCTACAAAATAATATCTGTCTATGCTTCGGAAGTGCACCTACAAAATAATACCTGTATATGCTTTGGTAGTGCACCTATAAAATAATACTTGTCTATGCTTCGGTATTGCACCTACAAAATAATATCTGTCTATGCTTCGGAAGTGCACCTACAAAGTAATATCTGTCTATGCTTCGGTAGTGCACCTATAAAACAATACCTGTCGATGCTTGTCCTGTATGGTCCCGGCGAAGAGGTAGGTGTCGGGGAAGCCCTGCGAGCGCGCGCACTCCCGCACGGACACGACGCGCGCCTGCGTGGGGTGCAGCACGCGGCCCTGCTTGCCCATCGGCTCGGGGTCCGTCACCGTCGTGCTGAAGTACCCGTCCCATGATACGCGACCTATTTCAAAAGTGACGAACGTGACTTGCAAATTTTTTGCAAATTGACTTTTTTTTAAATTATTGTTTGTCTTTTTTTATTTATTTGTGTTGGAGTGCAATAAAGTATATTGTATTGTTTAAATTGAAGCTTCTTTACCTCGTAAAGAGACATGTGTAAATAGTTTTTTAATATCTTTAAAAATAAGAAATATATGAACGTTCAAAACTCTCAATTAGATAGAGAGAAATACAAAACGATGACGTGACAGTTGAGTACCGCCGTAAAAATTCAATAAAACAATTCGTTTTGTCCATCTACATTAGAAGGTATATTCCATCTACAATATAAGGTAAGAGTAGTTACCATAGTCCGGCTACAATGGAAGATTGTTACCATAGAGTCCGACTTCAATGGAAGATAGGTGTAGATACCATAGACAGAGTCCATCTACAATGGAATATAGGTCTAGTCCCCATACAGCCCATCAATAATAGAAGGTAGGCATAATTACTATAGAGCCCATCTACAATAGACGATAGGCGTAGTTACACCATAGAGTCCATGAACAACAGAAGGTAGGCGTAGTTACCATAGAGTCCATGAACAATAGAAGCTAGGCGTAGTTACCATTGAGCCCATCAAAAATAGAAGGCAGGCGTAGTTACCATAGAGTCCGGCCCAGTGGTTGTGCCGGTTGCCGGTGTGCGGCAGGCACCACGGTATGAGCGTGTTCTCCTGCTTGTCGTGCGGCGAGCAGGCCCCCCCCGCCGCGCACGCGCACACCCCCCGCAGCGCCCCTGTGCTTGAACGACCGTTCTTCTTGTCATCGTAACGGTATTGCAATACCTACAATCACGAGATTTACATACATAAATAATTTATCTTGAAAGTGTCACCGAACCGAAAATTCTACCTATCAACCCTGTCTGGAACTGCCATAAAAAATAATTTCGTTTTAACTTTTGTACTTTCATACTGCCAGAATCATTGTCACCTAGATGATGGTTGCCATTAAAATAAATAAGTCAAGTCACGAGATTTCGAATAACGCACCGAAATACACACAAAACACGTTTTCGCATTTTTAGTTCTGTTTATTATAGTGCATCAGACAGCTCAGCGTTAGGCCAGGCTGTTGTCGAATGACTACAGTTGTTAAACCAAGTTAGAGGTCATTTTTGGTGGTTGAAAACACAAGAGTTAGTTCACAAGTGATTGTACACTAATCTATCTTCTTCTTCTAAATATATAAAAGAAGATTTTGACTGGTGACTGACTGCCTGACATGTCAACGCACAGCCCAAACCGCTGGGTCTAGAGATTTAAAATTTGGCACGTAGGTTTCTTATGAGGTCTAGAGGAGCACTAAGAAAGAGTTTTTCGAAACTCACCCTCTAAGAGGGTGAAACGGGGGTTCGAAGTTTGTATGGAGAAAACAATTTTTTTTGACATTTTGACTCAAAACTTCGTGAGGATATACCAGACACCTTGAAGCAAATAAACGGACACGTGTTTCGCGATTTTACGAAAATCGAAGATTTAGAGAATGAAATGGGTGTCAAAAAAGTCCTTTGCGCGAGCAAAGCCGCGGGAAAAAGCTAGTTACGAAAGTTTAAATTAAAAATTTACCTCACATTATAGTTCTAAAAAATGCAAGAAAGAATAAGTTTTTGATTTTCTTCCACCCCTAGATTGGAATCTAATATGCTAATGAGATTTCTCTCTCATAATAGTATAGACTTCCGAATCAACACAAGGAAAATTAGACCCTATTTGTATAAAGGGAAGTCTTCATTTCTTTTGCATTCGAATTTGAGCATGTCTTTTCAGCAATTCAAGATTGTTTGCCAATGTCAATCCAATGCAAAAGAATTCAAACTTCTGTTGATACAGTTAAGGTTTATTTTCCTTTGCAATCAACTCTCATGAAAGTGAAGTCTCATTGCGTATTCTAGGTTACGTTAATTACCTTGACGTTAATCTTTTAATGCTCAACTAAACCTAAAAAGTAGGCACAAATTCTTACCTTGCATTTCGTTCCATCAGTCAAAGTGACAGATATGTTAGGAAGATCTCTCCAATCCGAGCCAGGAGTTGTGGGAACCCTACATATTCTCGCTTGTATCAAAGGAGCCATGTTCTTGCAAATGTGATCCCGCAATTTAGCACTATCATCCTTGCTTCTCACCATTCGTTGAAAGTGGCTTTCGGGCATAGATCCATAATCTATTTCAAGCTTGCTTGCACCATTACAAATTTCGGGTAGGTCACTCATCGCATCCTGAATGGTACAAGTTCGCCGTGGTGCTGATTCGTCCCACTGGTTACTAGTGACGAATCGTTTCCCATCGATCATTGCCGTCAGAGAGCACGCTCTTCTACTAAACACATGAGTTGGTTCCGGATACAGTGGTAACTTATACCCCGGTGCAGCCGCAAGAATAATAAGCCTTCGCCTAGTCTGCGGCACTCCATAATTCCCAGCTTGTAGTATACCAAATGTACATTGGTACCCCATATCAAGCAACGTCTTTAAAGTCAGTTTTAGAACCATTCCCTTTTTGAATGCTACAAAATTTCTGACATTTTCCAATATGAAGTACTTCGGGCGGTAGTAATCGCAAAACGATAAGTATGAGGCGACCAGTGAATTTTTGAAGTAAGAGTACTCTCTGGAGTTAAATCTATTCATGCCAGAGAAGCCTTGGCAGGGTGGTCCCCCGCACAATAGTTCGACTTCCCCTTGCACGGGCAGGCGCAGGCCGCCCGCGCTATGCGTGGCGCCAGACATCGCGTCCTTTAGCAGCGCATTGCAATCCTCGTTGAACACAATACAGCTTTTATTGTTGATTGCATACGCGTGAGCTGCTGCCTCTAAGTTCTCAATAGCCCAGCGGCACTCCGCGATACCAGCCTGATGCAAGCCTTCCGACAACCCGCCACATCCCGCAAACACGTCCAAAGTTCTCAACGCCCTCACTTTTGCTTCTTCCGGCTTAGAAACTTGAGGCTTACTCGATTTGCCCTTGCCTTTCCCTTTGTCCTTGCCCCTTTCCATTCGACCTAAACTCGTAGCTTCATGTGGAACGTCTACAAACTCTTTAGTTGATTTTTTAAATGCCATTCTGAAGTAGAATCTACTAGGTTCTTTTTCTAGCCACTCGTGAATTGAATCTGGCTCTGGAATGTTTTTCTCGTAAATTAACTGGCAAGGGCCCACAACTGCTGAAAATGGAATGTCCACAATTTCGTCACTCCAATAAACAACATTGAGATCCTCATGTTGTGGAAACCTACTAGTAGTGTTTTCAGGTCTATACATTATATTTACTTTCAGGTAAATATCTTGTGGTACTATTAATGGCCCGTCTCCTATTGCTGTGACTGCAGCTATATGTCCCACACAAAATGGTTCCTCTGTGTCAATATTGGATCCTCGTAAATTATTATCACTTTTTCTGTAATATTCAGGATAAATGTCTTCATCGACTTTTTCCAATTTCAGCCTTGCAGTATTATTGGAATTATTCAGGTTATTTTTCAGCTTGAAAGTCCCTGGTTTCAAAAACACTCCACTTCCTTTTTTGTAATCGTTTTCTTGCCACTTGACAAGGGTCCATTCTGTTCTAGTAGGTTCTTTTACTACCTGCGATTTTTCAGCTAATTTTCCGATAACTTTAGGTATATTTTTCGCATCGCGTTTGGTTTTACGTTCGCATGACGGACAGTATCGATGCTTTCTCATTTCATTAGGACAAATAGGATCTTCTGGCAAATCTTCAAAACGTGCAGTAAATCTTTCATAGAATTTGTTGTAGAAATATGTTTTACCATCATCATCAAACATCTCATCATCTATTTCTTTCCCACCTAACCTAAACCAGTCAGTGGGGATTTCTTTTCGTTCTACACATGCTTTACGCAATATTGAAGAAAGTGGAGCACCATGACAACATTTGTCTCCCAAAAAGACTTCCCTGGGATCACCCACTTCACCCAGCACTGTTTCCGAGGATCGTATTAACACTTCTCCGTGAAAGTAACCTGCTTTAGGATTAAAAGTTTCTTTCCACATGTATACAACTTTGGTAACTAAAGCTGGTATATTTGGTTGTGAAGTTTCAACCATAACGTAGTCACCAATTTGTAGTTCTGCTCCATCGATTTCTACTTTTTCATAGTATATTTTGGTTGAATCAGCTTTAACAGGTTCACCAATCCATTTCAGATTGCGGCTATTTACTCCCGTAAGTTTTACTGGGACTGTATCTTCTAACTTATCGTGAATCTTTTTCTCTACCATTTGCCTGTAATCTTCTTCATCTTCTGGTTCTGAGTCATCTGCTTGTTGCACAGCCATGTTAGGACAAAGTCTACGAACGCAAGCTTTCTTCGTACGTCCATGACCACCAAATTTCGCCATTGCACGACAAGCATTACATTCTCCGCAATCTGGTAATTGACAGGCCTCGCATATACCACACCTCTTTCTTCTTAGAACTAATTCGTGATTTGCTTTGTCCAGTTGGTTTGTGAAAAAGCTTTCAAATGTCTTCCTTACTAATGGTGTTGTGGTTGCTTTCGTCCAAGCTTTTTTGTCAACTTTTTTATAGTCTATTTTCGGTCGGAACCGGCGCTTGCCAAATTTGATTCCCATCATCTTTATAATTTCTCTCATGCAAGGCAATGTTATCAAAGGATCGTCATCTTCATCTGCTTCTAGACTGAGTACTTGGTCACAAACAAACTGAGCATGTTTATGAAGCATTTCTTCAGTCATTTTCATGTTGTCCAGATCGGGTATAGTCGCCTCTTTGATTACTTCAAGCAAGTCTTCATAATTTGGCTGAAGATAGTGAAATTCCTCTAAGTACTCAACCACTACTTTGCTTAACCAAATTTTTTCATATAGATTATTCATCAGGGGTGTGTATTCAGTGCTAGGTTTCAATAAATTGTACTCTCCAAACTCAGTAGATAGAGTGATACAGTTTTTTTCTCCACCATCAAAACCGTGAATAAACCTGTTAAAACATAAAAATATATATTAACCAACAGGTTAAATAAAAACCTTATTTTTGTTTAAAATGTAAGTAGGTTTCTACATAATAAGAACCTATGATCTTACCACTCAATAATTGGTCCAACATCCTTTGCTGGAATTGACTCTTCATCAATATCAGCAGAGTCACAGCAAATAGATTTCAAATATCCCGACATGTATATTCGAACATCATTTTCAATAAGACCAGCATCAATAGCACACAAGTGCCCATTCTGATCAAATATGGAAAATCCAGTAATATTTGTCTGAGGTCTTTCCATTATATCACCTTCATCACCTAATTTAAAAATTATTTGTGTTTAATATACAGAGCTTTAGGTAAATCTCTTTCAACCTCTCAGGTGGTTAATCAGGCCATGAAACTGAACAACTTCCCCAAGGAACATACGTCAAAATACGAAAAAAAAATTTTGAGTTCCCATACAAATTTCATCAGCATATAGCGCATTTTGCATGGGAGATCAAAATTTTTTTTCGTATTTTGACCTATGTTCCTTAGGGAAGTTGTTCAGTTTCATGGACTCATTAACCACCCGAGAGGTTGTAAGCGATTTACCTAAAGCCCTGTATAACATAACTTAAACATACTTATGTAAGTATAATAAATAAATTTTATTTTTTAATAGAATAGAAAAGCGTATACCTGCTGCTAACACTAGTTTTTCATTTGTCAATGCAATAAATTCTTCCACTGCATCTTGTGGATGTCCCTGGTAGTAAATAATGTCAGAATTGTTTAAAAACTGTCCACATATGTTACACTGTTCATTGTCTGGAACCTTCATTATGTTAGTATTTGAATTAATAACATCTTTACTGCTATTATTGTTTGAATCATCTTTAACAGTTCTGTTATTAGTTTCATTTATATCTTCTTTACAAACAGTTTCATCGTTACTGGAGCTACAAATGTCTTCACAGTCCATTACTGTGGTTTCTGAATCTTTTATAGTTTCTTTTTTATTATTTTGCATTAAATAATCTGTAGTTTGATCAACATCCTTTTTTTCTTTGCCTGTAACATCTTCTACATTATCTTTGTCAATTATTTTATTTTCTCGTCCATTTAAAGCATTTGCTGTTTCCTTACCATTTAAAATATTTGTTGTTTCTTTGTTTTCTTCAGTAGCTTCTTTAATATTTTCCTTATCACTTTTTTCTTCAAGACTTTCGTTGTCATTTAGAATGTTAGCTGTTGCACTGTTTTCTTGAATAGCTTCTATAACATTTTCTTTTTCATTTAAAATATTGGCTGTTTTAATGTTTTCTTTGTTAGCTTCTTTTATATCATTTGCTGCAGTAAGAGTTTTGATCTCATCATTATTACTGTCTGCTGGATAATGAGTACCATCAACTTTGACTTTTTTCTGTAAATATGGAAAATGATACATCAAATATTTTAGACCACCTTATGTTTTACATAAGTATCATGTTTTTTTATAGAACAGACTGTAATACAAAACTTGTTTGTTTTCTGTACAGTAAGACACTGTATAGGTTAACCTAGGAATTTTACTATTACAACGAACAACTTATGAACAACGAACAATTATGAACTTATATTTTATAACCGGTGTTGATTCAATAACTAAACTAACCAATAGACTAGCAATTTTCAGGTTTGAAAATGAAAAATCTTCACTTTTTCTAGAATTGCATGAGCATTATTATTATTTGCTGATTGTTGCAAGCCTTGCTGGGGTTTCCTCCTACCACTCTTCTATAGATGGATACAATGTGATTGATAATTAAATCATTTACTTTCAGGCAGACAAAATAAAATTATGTACCTACTTTTCAGGAAGATCACATACATAATTCTAATAAGGCCACAAATTGCAAGCTGAACATTAAACAACTTGTGTGACCCAGGATACTCACCACATCTGCATCCTTAATTTGTTCAGGACTCCGGGCTCGTTTAACAGGAAACATGTTAGATATACACAACTGCTTGCCACCACTTATTCGCAAGGATCTTCGGGTATTTCTATAAAAGTAATTTTTTCGACACTTGATATACTGTCAAGGCATGCAAAATGAAGCAAAGAGAAAGAACCGAAGAGAATGGTATGAAATGAAGCAGGAAAGTTTGTAATTTAATTAAAGTAAAAGTATATATAACTCGTTTTACTATTTGCATAGGGTATTACAGAGACAATGATGTGACGCTTAGGTGAATTAAACCACACAGATCCGAAATTCCGTTAAAAGAAAAGGCTCTTGTGCCAATTTTTTTGCGTCAATCAGAAAGAAACTTTTGTCGATAACTACAGATATTTATACCGGTAATACGTAACAGACTGATGATAAATGAATCCTGTTTACCTTTGCGATGACGGGCTTGATATCTTTTTCGGAAAATCATCTTTTTCAATATACGACCCATTGTCCTTTGATGTAGATCCTTTAGCCCAAGAATTATTCGTAAAATTACTATTTTTGACGTGTGCAGGCATTTTGTAAGAATAATTTAACGTCAAGAGTGTAAAATTATTACATACATTTCTACTTTTTTATGCAAAAAATGCAGAAACTCAAATTATTCACGAAAAATAGTGAATAGGCGCCAAAAATTACGGTTTCAGTGTGTACTAAAATGTCAAAACTTTTTTTTAAATATTTACATTATTTACCATTTAGAGCTTTGGATACAAAAGAAAGAATAGCGTTGCAGGTCGGAGGTGAATGTGTGTATATGGTGTGTATAAGTTACTTCATATCCGTATGTAAACTTTTAGTTGAATTACCTACGTCAGAATCAGCTGTTCAGAATTTTTAGGTTACAATTACAATTTTGTCACAGCAAAAGAAAGGCGATTTCTGATTACTGTCATTTCCAACTTTGTTTCCGCGATTATTTATAAATACTTACACCGAAAGAATTCATTAATGTAACATTTATCCTTTCCCTGAATATTTCAATATGAACGCTTCTTCCCTATACAAAAGATTAATCATTGTGACGCGATCGCAATTTTATAGATTATGTTCCACAGTTTCAATTCCAGATTTAGATATTGATTATTATTGCAACAGACAAAATACTGCTGAAATTGAAGAAAACATTATTAGAAGAAAAGGCATAGGAAATATTAAGCAAGTTTTGGAAGCCTACAACATTTTCAAACAAACTTTACCAAGCGATAGTTCATATAGTGCGGTTAGGGATAACTTGTATCAAGAACTTGGATGTTTACCAAATAAAACACATCCTTTCGTTAAAAGTTACAATGAAGATCCAGTGTTAGTCCATGAATTAAATAAGAAAAGAAATTTTGGTGATCATGTTCCTTTGGAGTTTAGTGAAATAACAAGGCGTTTAAACTTAATGCGCACTGACAAGTTGGGACAGACTTGTGGCCACAAGAGCTACTATTTTTTGAAAGAGCTTTCTGAATTGGAAGAAGCATTGATAAAATACACGGTGACATCATTATTGAAAAAACAATTCAAGTTAGTTTCTGTGCCTGATATTTTACCTAGTCATGTCCTGAAAAGCTGTGGTATGACTATAAACAGTGATAGGACACAGGTATTTTATTAAAAATTTACGACAAATGATCAGCCTATGCCGCTTAAGCTGGCAAATTCTAATATAAATAAATTTTAAGAAATATATATTTTTTTCAGATTTATTCTCTGGACCCTTTGCACCACGGTCCAGACTTGTACCTATCCGGCACAGCTGAAATGTCACTTGCTGGGTTATTAATGAACACACTACATCAGAAAGCAGATTTACCCCTAAAGCTAGCTGCAGTCAGCCGATGTTTCAGAGCTGAAACATCTAGTGTTATAGAAGAAAGAGGCATTTATAGGCAAGTATTCATAGATTAGAAACAATAACAAAAAATATAGAATCAAAATTGATCAATATTGGATTTTCAAATCTGAAAATTATCCATTTAGCACCAAGATTATTCTTTTAATTAAACCTCACAAGAACTAATCTTTACTTTTCAGAGTGCATCAATTTACCAAAGTTGAAATGTTTGCTGTAACAACACCAGATCAGTCAGAAGAAATGCTGGAAAATCTAAGAAAAATAGAGGAAGAATTATTCTTACCTTTAGGATTCCATATGAGGGTCTTAGACATGCCTCCACATGAGTTAGGGGCACCTGCTTACAGGTACTTATAAATAGATTGAAAATTGGTATTTACAGCTTAATATTTGTGCCATGAAAAATAAACCAAACATTTAATTTTTCAGAAAATATGACATTGAAGCATGGATGCCGGGACGCAATAGTTATGGAGAAATATCTAGCTGCAGTAACTGTACAGATTACCAGTCAAGAAGGCTACATATTAAATATACAGATGGTACCACACAAGAGTATGCCCACACCTTGAATGGAACAGCCTGTGCAGTCCCAAGAATGATGATAGCTCTCTTAGAGACACATCAAGATCCAAAAGGGAAGATATTAATTCCAGAAGTATTACAACCATTTATAAATGGTAAAAAGTATATCACTAAAAATACTTCAGTTCCAGAATTAAGATTGTTAAAAACAAAGAAATAAAATATTTTTTAATTTTAATTTTTTTAATTTATCATCTTACAGTTTTAATTTTAAGTAGTAAACTTATGAGGGCACATTTGTCAAAACATCTTGTTCAGCCTGAATTTTTCTTTAAAGTTTTGTGTTGTTTGGAAAACTTCTTCATTTTAGCTTTTAATTTTCCAATATCTACTGTAGTTTCGGTTGATGTTGTTGAAGTTTCAGGTGCTTTCTCCTCAGGTGGAATATAATCTTTCTGTCTCTGTTGATCCTTTGCACGTTTAGCTTGCATTTGTTTTTCTTCCTTCTCATGTCTGTGTTTAGCTCTCTTTTGCTCATCTTTAAGGAAATATTCTCCTGTTGCCAATTCTCGGTCAACTTTACTTTCTGGTTGCGGAGGTGGAAACGGTGTGTACGGTTTTTTCTCAACTTTCTTCTTGGGCTGTTTCCTAGGTACATTTTTGCTCTTAAACTTGGGTAAAAATCTATCCCAACTTTCATTTTTCAGTTTGGGATCTTTCATTAATTCTCTCTTGATCATTAAACTTTTGATATTGTACATAGGATGGATATTTTTCATGGTATCTTCAACTATACGTCTCACTTGAACCAACCCTTTGTATGGGCCCACAGCTGAAACAGTATTACCTTGAACAAGGACATAACACTCTGTTAGCAATTCTATAGATTTCAGAGTTACTCCATTGGGTCCTATTAAACGTTGTCGTCTCTTTAGAAATGTCTCTTTCTTGCGCACAAATGAATTAATTTTTATAATGTCACATCCAATTTCATCTTCCAAAACGCGAACTGCTTGTTCAAATGGGACACTCCTTGAGAGTAATTTCATAAAGTCTCTGGCTTTAATAATAATGTAGGGGTCCCATGTTTTCCTAGTAGTTTTTACAACTAAACTTCCTTCAATGAGGTCCAATTCTGCAATAATGTGATGCTCCTTAAGAACTTTCTGGACTAACGGCCAACACTCTTTCAGATATTGTTCACGATATTTCGGAAACAAAGTTGCGAATTTACTTTCCTCCAACAAACCATGCGGATTATCCTCCGGAGTAAATTTCGGTATCTTCATGGCCCATGCATTTTCTACAGGGCCAGTATCTTGTTTATCGTCATCAGAATCTTGATTATGCATGGTGAATCTAACAATTTAATCACAATTATAGGAAATATTGCGCCGCAACTATTTCTATTCTACATTTTCTACACATTTCCAAAGAGTATGTAAAGTTTTTATTTTTTTGTAAGCAAAGGAGTTTAAAAACATACAGCCTACTTTTTTTTTAAACTATAGGCAAATGACTTTGACCATACAGCCACAATCATTGTTATTGGCAAAGGAGTGTTCAATCATACAGCTTAGATTTATTTTGATTTTTAACACGAAAAAGAAGAGTGTTATAAGATTAACGTGAAATCTGTGTCTGTCTGTAGCATCTTATCTCCGGAACGAATATAATATTATAAAGAGAGACTATTTGATCTATTTCTTTTGTCCCAAATAAACTCTGTCAACAACCTAATGTAATGGGAGGTTTTCTTTTTGGGTATTAAAAAAAAAAAGTATTTCCCCAGAGCTCTCTAGATGGCGCTGAACTGACTCCGTTACTAGGTGCCAAAGCCAAAAGGCTTGGAGAAAAACATTGCATCAAATATTCTGAGCAAATTCTGAGTTTGTTTTGGCTTTCCAATCATCCTAGTTTTCTCGCGCTTTGTTATAATTCAGTTTGGTTTTTTCGTTGTTTTCGTAAAATCGCCTAACTACGTATGGTAGACGTGATATTGATGTGATATGACTATAACGTTTCGTTTTATGATCTCAAAATTACGTTCAAGTGAATGAATCAAAAATAATTTAACGTTCCGTTCCTTGCAGTAACGTACATAGTTTAGCGCCATCTATCCGGCGACTGGGGAAAAAATTAAAAAAAATAAAAAGAAAATCCCTCATTATAAAACTCTTTTTATTTTGACTGTATTTTTTTCTTCTTGGTGGTTTATTTTAGCGAATAACATGGGCTAATTATATGTAGGTATATATTGTTTTCGTTTTTCGATCTGTTTATTAGGGAAAGTTGTTCAGTTTAATCAATTCATGCATACCCTGAGGTTTCTAGAACCCTACTCTAAGTAATATAAAGTTATATTTATGTGCAAAACTTGTGAAAATAACCGCGAATATCTTAAAAATTATACTAAGTGTGGTTATAGTTAAGTTAGGTAAGTAAATAAATTTTACTTAACTTAACCTCCCGTGAAATTCACCTTAAACAGAAGGAAGTATAACGAATTTGAGCTCAATCGTAATCGACTCCAATGTCTAGAAAAGACTCCGAGCCAGTTGATTTATTAAAGAGATTTTCACCATCAAAACAATTTTAGTCTACAATTACTTTTACAAGTCTTGGGTGGGCTAGGGTCTGAAAAGTTTGAGAACCTTGTCTGCATTTTCAAAAATATAATCCACTGGGAAAATTACCCGAGAACGATCTTCTCCGTCAAAGTACATTTTGCACTGTAAAACACTAAAACTGAGTAGTAATTAAAAACTCTTACTTAAGAAGCTCTGATAAAAGTCTAAAAGTGAATAATAGGTGTTATCGCAGTACAATAAAGTCCAATTTTCTTAGAATCAAACTCGACTCTGTATGAATAAATTATATGATTGAATATTAGATCTTATTGCTGTTAATCAAAGTTCAATTTGTATTGTATAAAATAACAGTTCTGTAGGAATAAAAATCCGTTACAAATTCAAAAGTTCTGTAGAAATAGAATAAACAAACAAGATCGCGTTCAACATTATAGATTTTAGCGTGTAATTGATAAAGAAAAAGAGATGCAGCTCTACATTCTATCTCGTTCTCACCTATATTTTACAGGGCAAAAAAAAACAATTCTGTCAAAGTAACGTCAAACAGGTTTTTTGCAAGTTTTATGACGCTATACAAAATTATAGAATGAAACAGAGAAACACTTTTCCAAGTAAAACTTTTTTGTCTCTTTCTAACTAATGGTTTGCACTTAAATCTTGCAAAAAAGCGATCCAAGGTCATTTCTGTAGAAATAGGCACAGCCGAAATATTGTACTACGAATAATTGAAAGAATAATTAATATGCACACACATTCGCGACTTAAAAAAAAGTACTCTGTGGCCTGGCCTTCAGATTTAAAAAAGTTTCTCTGTCATGTGGCCTTCAGTTACAAAATGACACTGACATGTCAAACTGTCAGAGTACTGTTAGTTTTTTTAAATGATGTTAGGCAGAGGGAATTTTTTTAACCGGCATTTGCTATGAGTCTTGAAGTAAAATCAAAGATAAACGTGTCTAACTGCTGGACATAGGTCTCCCCCAGGGATCTCCACCTCGATTGGTCCTGCGCCACCCGCATCCAGCGGCTTCCCGCAATCTTTAGCAGATCGTCGGTCGACCTTGTGGGAGGCCTTCCTACGCTGCGCCTTCCGGTAAGTGGTCGCCACTCGAGAACTTTTCTGCCCCAGCGGCCATCAGTCCTACGAGCAATGTGCCCTGCCCACTGCCACTTAAGGTTAGCACAAAGAATTGCTAACCTTAAGTCCATGGTAATTTTTTTACATATAATACACCCCGTATAAAGGAAATAAAATTACTTTACATTAAGATTTAGTGTGAAAGGGTGAAAGGAAACAACTTCACTTAAAGTCCACACCGTGTATATTATAAAAATGCGTGTTCACTATTATGTTATAATTTAAAACTAGCTGATCAACACAACATGATTTTTACACAGTTCAGTACCGTAAGTAGTATATGTACCAGATCGTATTTCAAAAAATATTGTCGCTAGGTGCGGCAAGGATGCCAACATGACACAACATAATGTGCAAGCAACTTAACAAACTAAATCTTATGTCATAGACTAAACAGTTAAGCGCGGTAAAATTAACAATTAATACGTGTGACTGAGACGCCACACCACCCCCCCACGGAGAAAGCAAACCCCGGAAACTAAATTACTGTTAGTCAAAAGTCTTAAAACGCACACGTCTGCCAGATCTTGTAGTATAAGGTTGTTTGGGTTGATCTGTAGAAAGTGTGGGCTGAGGAGATGGATTAGGAGCTGTAGATGGAGGACTAACAGGATCAGGAGGAGGTGAATTTGAAACAACCGGAGAAGGAGCATCATCTTGTACCGAGTAGGCAGGCTTCGTTCGGTCGATACTGACGGTAACAGGTTTTCCTTTGATAGCGACTGTAAGGGTCTTACCATCGGCAGCTCTTTCCAAAATTTTGAAGGGACCGCTATAGGGTGGCTGCAGGGGTCGACGGACAGTATCATCTCGAAGGTAAATATGCGAGGCTGTAGCTAGATCCTTAAAAATGAAATTGGACTTATTCCCGTGACGAGAGGCAGGTTTCGGACGAATGGACGACATATGTTGACCAAGGCGTGTCACAAAATCTGCAGGATCGCTGGAGGCTACAGGATGAAGAGGGGGAACAACAAGTTCGCCCGGAAGACGCAGAGTCTCACCATAAAGCATCTCCGCGGCAGATGATCCAATATCCTCTTTCAAAGCAGAACGGATGCCCAACAGTGCCAGGGGCAAGGCAGTAACCCAGTCGCCACCGTGACACATGATGGAAGCCTTTAGTTGGCGATGGAATCTCTCGATCATACCGTTCGCTTGTGGATGATATGCGGTGGTTCTGGTGCGCTTAGTGGCGAAACTCTGCATCAACCTACGGAACAAGTCTGACTCAAATTGAGTACCTTGGTCAGTCGTAATGGTTGTTGGTACACCAAAGCGCGAGACCCACTCGCGAACAAGAGTTTCAGATACTTCCTCAGCTGTAATGCCTTGCATTGGCCAGACTTCGGGCCACCTAGATACCCGGTCAATAGCAGTTAGGCAATAACGAAAGCCTTTGCAAGGAGGAAGAGGGCCGACAATGTCGATATGCACATGCATAAATCGACCAGTCGGAGTGTCAAATTGGCCAAGTGGAGACGAATTGTGTCTCGACACTTTACTGCGTTGACACGCATCGCACATACGAGCCCACTGCCGGCAATCTTTGTTAAGTGACGGCCAGACATAGCGATCAGCTATGAGGCGGGCCGAACATTTAATGCCAGGGTGGCTCAAATTGTGCATTTTATTGAAGACAATGCGACGCAGATCCTCAGGAACATAAGGGCGAGGCTTGCCAGTCGAGAAATCACAGAACAAAGAGAAGCCAGTGCCCGGTACGCTTATTTTTGAAAGCTGTAAGCTGGAATTTCCCAGAAGTTGGGTCAACTCTTTGTCTGTTTCCTGTGACTTGGCAAGTGCCTCATATTCCTGTTCCAGGGATATTGCCTCAACTCGAGACATAGCGTCCGCAACAATGTTGTCTTCCCCGCGAATGTATCTAATATCAGTCGTGAATTGACTGATAAACGACAACTGATTCAGCTGTGGTGGAGGGAGCTTTTCGCGGCGTTGTACGAAAGCGTACAGTAATGGCTTGTGGTCCGTGAAAATGGTCACATGTTGGACCTCCACGATGTGCCGAAAGTGCTGTACACTTTCGTACACAGCCAAGAGCTCGCGATAATACGCTGGCCACTCACACTGACGAGGGGTCAGTTTTTTACTAAAAAATGCCAGCGGCACCCAATGCTCATCAATAAGCTGCTGTAAGCAAGCGCCAATATGCACACTCGAAGCATCGGTAAATAAACCGAGAGGTGCGTTAGCGACCGGATGGTGGAGCATTGTGGCGGCCGAGAGGCCTTTTTTACATTCTTCGAAATTTCGAAGAAGTTCTGGCGACCAAGGATATGGTTTTGAACCTTTACTTTTGGTAGCAACAAGGGCGTTAATGAGAGGCGCCTGAAACTTGGCGGCTTGGGGAATAAAACGCCTATAGTAGTTAAGCATGCCGAGAAATCGGCGCATGCCCTGGACATCTTCAGGGGGCTTAAAATCCAAAAGAGCTTGGACACGTTCCAGAGGAGGACGAGTGCCATCGGCACTAATGTGATAACCTAGGAACATTACCTCGCTGGCGCCAAGAACACACTTTGATGGATTTAAAACAACACCATACTGCTGGAGGCGTCCAAATAGCGTGCGCAGGTGCTCCTTGTGGGTACACTCGTCTGGTGAAAAGATGAGAATATCATCAACGTATGGGAAGCAGAAATCGAGACCCCGAGTGACCTCATCGATGAACCTTTGAAAGGTCTGACCGGCGTTACGAAGACCAAAGGTCATGTAAGGAAATTCGAAGAGGCCAAAGGGAGTCACGATGGCTGTCTTCGGAATGTCATCCTTAAAAACCGGGATCTGATGGTATGCTTTCACCAGGTCGAGGGTACTGAATATCTTGGCTCCCGCGAGGCTGTGAGTAAAGTCATTGACATGCCTTACGGGGTACTTGTCAGGGATAGTCCTGGCGTTCAGGGCGCGATAGTCGCCGCAAGGACGCCAGGAATTATCCTTCTTCACGGTCATGTGCAAAGGCGACGACCAGGCGCTCTTGGAAGGCCTTGCGATGCCACTACTTACCATGTCCTCGAATTCTTTTTTAGCGGAGATCAGTTTCTGAGGCGCTAAGCGGCGAGGGCGGCAAGAGACTGGGGGGCCATCAGTAGTATGAATATAATGCACGGTATTATGCTTAATTTCTCTAGGCAAACCAGGCGGTCGGATGATGGCCGGAAATTCGGCGAGAATGGAAGCAAAATTAGAATTGCCGGCGATGATGGCCTTGACGCTGAGCTGCTCGACAGACGCACTGGATGCAGGGCAGGATAAACCGGTGGTGCCGTCTATCAATGTTTTGTTGCGACAATCAGGTAACAAGCGGTAATGTGCAAGAAAATCTGCACCTATTATCGCTCGCTGTACGTCAGCAACGACAAATAGCCACACGAAGTCCCGTCGCAAGCCTAAATTGAGCCGGAGGTTGACTGTACCAAAAGTTTTGATATTACTCCCATTTGCAGCTGTTAACTCGTAGTCAGGTGATTCTGCCCGTCTAGGGAGCCAGCTGTGGGGGAAACAACATAAATCTGAACCGGTGTCAATTAAAAATTGGCGTTTAGTTACCTGGTCAGTAACGAAGAGACGGCGGCTAATCGAAGAACAATCAGCTTCCGCCACTACTGATTGCCTCTGGAGTTTTCCGGAGATGCGGTCCAGGAGCACGGCTTTATACATTTGGCAGCTTTGGTATCAAATTTTTTATGATACCAGCACATTTTTCCGGACGAACCAGGCGTGGCTGTGCGAGAACGAGGGCCAGTACCGTTGCGGCTGCGAGACCGTCCACGTCTTGTAGTTGAGAGAGAAGAAACTTGTTTGCTCAATTCTTCAACTCTGGCAAGAAGTGTGTCAAAACCAGTGGTGGACGGTGCAGACGGCGAAGAACAAGCAAAAATTTTGCTAGGTCCAGCAATTTCGACAACCTTGTCAGCTAGTTCAGCAAGTTTTTCCAAGGGCAGGTCCGTTTGAGAGACCAAGATTGCTTGCGCTTGCTGGGGGAGGCGTCGCATCCATAATTGCCTCAATATGCTCTCGTCGGTCAGAGCATTGTTAGATAGCGAGCGGAGGTGCCGGAGAAACTGGGAGGGTTTTCTATCGCCTAACTCCTCCTCTCCGATGAGTTGTCGAACGCGTTGCTCTTCAGACATCGACAGTCGTCGGATTAGTTCTTCTTTAAGTTTAGCATATTTGGTGCCATCGGTCGGAGGAGAAGTGATGATGTCATCAACTTCTCCAGCCAGTTTTTGATCCAATTGCGATATGACGTAGTTGAACATAGTGGTGTCTGCTTTGATGCCCGAGAGTTCGAATTGCGCCTCCACTTAGGCGAACCACACTTTCGGCTTGTTGGGCCAAAATGGTGGGAGCTTAACGGACACTTTGCCAATTTCATGTTTGTTCTTTTGTTCCAACATCTGAAGGAGAGCCGCTTTCTCGGCTTCCAATTGTAGGATTTGCAACTTTAATTCCTCGCCCATGGTTTGTGTTAGGGTTAATGTATAAAAACCAAGACCAACAGACGTGTGAGTGGAAAAAAAACAAAAAGAAAAAAAAAATATTGGAAAATTAATGTTCCCCGATGTGGCAATTTTTTTGAAAAATAACACCAAAATGTAATTAATAGGTAAGTGCACCAAATATGTACAAAATTAATAAAGAAATGGTTACTTAAAAACTAACACCTTATTAGTAAAAATAAAAATTAAGTTTTTCATATGCAAATAATTACAAAGAAATTACCCTTTTCTTTCAAAAACAGCATTCAAACACACACAATAAAAATGCAAAATAAAAGAAATATTAAATTATAGGTTAAATTATAGAAAAGATAAATTGAAAAATGAAAGTAACTTTTGTGAAAATAAACACTTGCAAGTACAGACAAATACACTTAAAATTTGTGCAAAAACAGCTTTAAATACGCAAAAGAAATGCGGTGCCTAGCATTAGTGATAGTTATTGGCTTAAAGTGTAAAAAGTTAAGTTCAAACTGGCAAGAAAACAAAATTAACTTACGTTAATGCAGTCTCAAAAAACAATGGTTAATTGTAAGTAAAACATGCCAAAAACTTACCAAAATGTGTAGATTCACTTTAAAGCTAATAACTAATTGTTTTTTGTACAAAACCTAACTAACTTACAGTTAAAAAGTTCGAAGAAAACGACTTGAAAACACTTTTCACGTTATCACAAATGTTTGTTTACGTTTTTCTGATTTGACAGTAGTGACGTACCAAAAAGATCGTAACGAACGAACGAAAGTGAACGAAAAGTCACAGATATCGTATCGGTTATCGCACGAAGGGTCGAAATGTCACTGATACGGCAAGCACTATGAACGAAGTGAAAACGGAAATTTAACACTGGCAACACCATCACAATTGATCGGAGATTGATGAAAAAGTTCCACTACTCGACGATAGATGGCGAATGGCTTGATCGAAGCTTTTCAAGTAGATTTTCTCTTGACGAAGACTTCTTCCAAGGTCGTGATGAACTGGTTATGATGAATTTCAGCTAGAAGTATGCAGACAAGTTGATTTCCACCCGAAATCCGGCGAAATGGTCGCGGCGGCGGGGTACAAACAGGTTTGTACTTGTTAACAGCGATGATGGTCGCCGAGATAGAAAATCTCAAGCTAGCCGGCGCAGGAACCAGGGGGGCTACCACCTAAGCGAAGTTGATGCTGATTGAACGAATGGAATGATGTACATTGCTGTATTTGGTTCATATCATTAATGAAGGTCTCCTTATAAAGAAGCAATCGTCAACGTTCCATTCGTTCACCCAGCGTCAACTTCGCTTAGATGGTAGCCCCCCAGGAACGTGACGGCGGGGAATGAAATCCTCGTCTCCGAAGTCCTATGGAATGCGTCACAGCAGGGCAGCAGCACAAAATGTTCACCAACAGAAATCCAACTTGAACGTACGGCGTCACCACTTTAGTGTGAAAGGGTGAAAGGAAACAACTTCACTTAAAGTCCACACCGTGTATATTATAAAAATGCGTGTTCACTATTATGTTATAATTTAAAACTAGCTGATCAACACAACATGATTTTTACACAGTTCAGTACCGTAAGTAGTATATGTACCAGATCGTATTTCAAAAAATATTGTCGCTAGGTACGGCAAGGATGCCAACATGACACAACATAATGTGCAAGCAACTTAACAAACTAAATCTTATGTCATAGACTAAACAGTTAAGCGCGGTAAAATTAACAATTAATACGTGTGACTGAGACGCCACAAAGATTTAAAATACAAGAACAACAGAACAGACAATAGGTGTCATCGCACATGTCACAAAAAGGTATTATTTTCGCGCGCCAGAGGTCTTTGGGGAACTCGGCATAAGTGGTTGTTGTCAAGTTGTTTAATGACCTACCTATAATAGTGATAGAACTGATAGTGAGATAGTGTATTGTGCAGTAAACTAACTTAGAACAGCGTAGTGATAAGAGAATTCAAGTGATATAGTGTATCCGCTCCGTTTGGTTCCAACATAGATCTAGCGTAGTGCTTCCTACGAGTGCTTCTCACCGCCGCCTTTTTCTCCGTAAACAAAACACTATCGGTTTACGGAGAATGAGACAAGCCAATTCAGAAGAAATACACTGAAGACACGACTGTATGGACATGGATTCCTTTGCCTTTCCCGAAAGGGATAAAAGCAAAAAAAAATTTTCGCGCGGCATTGAAAAATAAAACTTTGGCGTACGTAACAAGTGCAATAAGTCCCCCCACCAAGGGGGCACGGGCTTCGAAAGGGGTTTAGGCCAAATCCAGCACGTTGGCCTCTATAACACTACTACTATTTATTAAATCCATGGTACAGAGCAACTCGTCAGGTTGCCCAGCACTAACGAAGCCGGCGGCGGCGGCGCGGCGCCATTGCGAGTGGGATAAGGTCGACGTCATTGTCAATCTGTATCATGGATCTAATACATAAGGATAGAAATCTTCGAGCTCAAACGCAGGCCGAGGAAGAGATAGAGCAACGAGGCAGAACGTCTCATTCTAGTAGGGTAACAACGCGATTACTCGTATTATATTTTTTTTTTTTGGGAGGGCAAAGTTACGTAACAGACAAATACAGGCTTCCATTTAACCGGTGAAGCCCCATGTCATCCAAACGGATGACGCGCTGCTTGGTGTCGAATTACCGCACGGATCATTGAAATGTGAACACACTAATGTTTTATTTTAAAAACAAACACTTTTAATAGTTTCTATATGAAACTCTCTCACTAATTACGTATAATTTGTTTAAATCAAATGCCCAAAAGCGTCGTAAATAAATCGGGTTTCAAGGCCGCGTCAACAATGTAAACAAAGAGCGGCTGTCATACAATGTAATCGAGTACTATTGTTTTTTTTTATGCGGGAACGACATAAACATAGACTGTAAGTGTGTTCTCTATTCATCCATCATTCTATAGTACGATTTGTTTTCTTTATGGAACCTTTTGTTTTTTTAATCTGAATTTTTTTACGGATCAACACCTGGGCGTTCTACTTGACTTTTTAATGCGATAGTTCGAATTCTCAAGTGAGCGCGCGGCAGTATTTTTTGTTTCTCTCTAAAGGACCACTTGTTGTAGATTCTAATACAAAAAACCGGATGAGAATCGGTAGCCAAACAAAGGAATAGGAAAAAAAAACTGTCAAGTGGCCGCCTAAACGCGCGCGCGGGGCGTATTGACAAAAAATTTCGGGGCTAGACCGGTTAAGGATAGAAGTTTTCCTGTAATTTTATTTTTATATAACAAACCATCAGCAACATTTACGTTACTACATTTTTGTTATGAAACACCAAATTGTATTATAATATACAAGGAGGACACAGAGTAGTGGACATCGGGAATGTGAAGTTAGGTTGCGAAAAAATAAAACAAAAACTCACCTTTCGTCTCATCTTATAATCAAATCATCAAAACATGCTTTTAACTTAATTTCAAAACATTTCCCATGAAAACATTTTCCCCAAGCAATCCATATTGGATTTTTGTAAAATTGGAGTTTTTTGCTTAGAATTTGTTTTTTTCTATTTTATCTAACGGACCTTAGGGAGAGCCCGTTTAGTTCCATAGGAAAATCAGTATCTATAAGTTAATTTTGATCTTATGTTAATTTTTACTAGAAAATATTAAATAATAAATTTTGTTAATTCCCCCTTTCACAGAATAGAATAGAATAGAAAAAATCTTTATTTTAAAGGACATACAGGATGCCACTTAAAACAAGTCAAGATTACATTTAATACATACAAACAAACATTAAAGGATTTAAATACATACATACGCATTCGTTCTATTGACCCTACTGACTTATTTTATTTTTTTATTTATTTACTCATTTATTTGCTAAAACAGAACATAACAAATTTACAAAAGAATTCTTACAGATAGGTACACAATGCTATAAATTATAGTCACAATAATTCTCTTTCATTAGTTTGATATGTACTGTGCTAGCAAAATGGTCCTGACTCAGCATATGTCACAGCTCAAGTGTGACGCTGGTATTCTGTCAGGACCTTGGGGTCGGCCCTCGATCGGTCGTCGCTAGTCATCAAGTAAAGACGTGTATTTTGTGCGCTCTAGCAAATTTTATCATTACTACTTGAAAATATTAAAAATAAAGTGAAATCATAACAATAAAAAATTTATAAGTACAAAAATTATATTTAAAACAAAATTTGATAATATTAGTGTGTGCGATTACTAGTGTATTAAATAAAGAAATTAAAATAATTTAAAATTAAATTTATTAAATTAGTGTAACTGTGTACTGTAAATTGCAATTCCGTAGTTTCTGTGACCTCCTTTTAACATCAATTTGCTGATATTTAAAACATCGCATCGGCGTAAAAGTGCAGAATAATCAAGTGGTCGTCAACGTAACACACCTACCGATTACTCACTACTATCACTATCACTAACAAAATGAGTTGCATGGTCTGCAAAACAACTGTTTCTAAAAATCCGATGATTTGTGTAACATGTAAGGCGAAATTCCATCTGGGATGTCTAAATATGTCGGTCGCTTACTTCAAAGAGAATGTACAACATTTAACACAAAATTGGAGTTGCTCTGGGTGTAAGACCAAAAAAGGTTTAGATAAAAGACCTACAGACGAAAGTACCATGATTATGACTTTGCTAGACGCTCGTCTTTCGACACACGAAAAGCAAATGCAATTTAACTTTGAAGATGTAAAACTTGAGTTCAATAAAGTGACCAAGTTACTAACAAATCAAATTGTACAATTAAGTAACAAATTATTTGATATGGCAGAGAAAGTTAAAGTGCTGGAGGAGGCAAATATTAAAATGCAAACTGAAATTTCATTTATGAAATCTTCAAAATCAAATGGTGACGTAAATGACACGATAGCACGGCTTCAAATTGAACTAAATGACAGAGATCAACACCTGTTGCACAATGAGTTAGAAATATCCGATGTACCAGAGACAGAAGGAGAGACTCCTGTTCAAGTGGCGATGGCTGTAGCTGACAAACTTGGAGTCCATCTGGAAGAACGCGACGTGGCTCACGCTCGGCGCGCGGGGCCCCGGCGGGCCGGCGGCGGGGAAGGGGGTGTGGCGCCGCGCCCCCGCCCGCTGGTGCTGCAGCTGGTGCGCCGCGCACAGAGGGACCAGCTACTAAAGAGCGCTAAGGCTCGCCGGGGTACTACCACTTCTGAACTTGGATATAGAAGCGACGCAAAACCAATACATGTTAATGAGCGACTGACAAAGCGTAATCGGGATCTGTTCTGGAGAGCACGAGATTTAGCCCGTTCCTGTAACTGGAAATATGTATGGACGAAAGAGGGTCGGGTTTATGTCAGAAGAAATGATGCCCCAGATGATAGAATCCTCCTAATCCGCTCAGACCTGGACTTATCTAACATTATATAATCTGACTGACTTTCAGAATGATCGTGTTTTCCAAATTGAAAATTGTAGTTAATGCCGTAGTTTCATATTTTGTATTATGTTTCGGTTTCATTAAGTTGTATTTTAATTAATTTTGTTAAACTATTTCCTATTAAATTTCGCACTACTTATGAAAACCGTTCTAAGTGTGTGTATTGCTCCTTTCTTGTTCATTTTCCTTTTCTTGGTATTTTGATAATTGTGGACGTTGTTACGAGCGATGCCTATATTTTTTATTTTTTTTTTGCAATTAAAACATCTTCTTATTATTTTTGTATAATGTAGTATTATAAAATAACTTAGATTTCTACTATATATGAACATATAACTTTTAATTTATAATAATTCTTATAATAGTGAATCCCTTGGGATACACATAAGTATCATCATGTATTCTTACTTTAGTACACATTTATAAATTTTGAAATGTTAATTTGATTATTTGTTAACTTGTTTATGTTTAAGAAATGCTTTTGTTACGTAGTGATGAGAATTTAAGAACCTTTTTTATGTAATGTGTTAGGCGACTCTACGCCTATTTGCAAAGGTGCAGTCTTCCCCAGAGAAAAACAGGCAAGAAACTCTGAGGGTGCTCTTTTTAAATCGCATTAAAAAAATTCTTATTTTCTAATTTTAACTAATTCTGAAATAATTCTAGGCTGAGCAGTCATTCCCATGGCTCCATGTCAGTTAGGTCATCAAAAATTTTGTAATAGCCCTTTTTGTAAAGTTTTTGTTTAATTACTGTCTTAAATTTCTCTAAAGGTAAACTTTGAATACCGTGACGCAACTTTGAAATTTCACTCTCAACGCGCCCAAAGAAGTTTCATTTCAAAAACTCAAAGTTTGAAAAGGATGATGATGCTAACTGTACTTGGACGGGGGCGGTTTGGAATGAGAGCGGAATAAATTAACCCTGGATAGTGAGTGGGACCTGTGAGCGGAGGGTCGTGGGTTCGATGCCAGGTTGAGGCCTGTATCACTATACATTCGTCTTTTAATTCGTATTTAATAGTTATCACTCGCTCAGCGGTGAAGGGAAACATCGTGAGGAAACCTGTACCTCTAAAGGTTATTTCCGAAAGACGCATGGTCAGTGTAGTGGACTATGGCCTGAATCCCCCTTCACTGTTCGAGGGAGGCTCGTGCCACTCGGTGGGGACTTTGCATTTAAAACTAACTGTTAAGTAGTATTTTATAGGTCTACAAAGATCTTGTGGCCGGACGGGTGACAGTTGTAGCTAGAAGAACTTGTATTGTAAATAAAGGCGTCACCATGGAAACCGCGGGCCAAAAGATCTTTGTAGACCTGTAACGTGTATTTATGGTGTGTTGGTGTGCGAATACAAAAAAATACAATTTCGCAATAGTAAATAGTTTTTACCGTTGGAGGAATAGTAGGAATTGCGTTCACTTTGAGTAACTGGCGGGAATTTCCAGCATAAAAGCAAGTTGGCACAAAGTGCCGGCTGCATACAACGGAATTTTTTGTTATCTTTTGTCTAATTTCAACGCTGTTGAGCCATTTTTGTCTTTGTTCTGAATCTTTAGGCACTCTGCAATAAAATAGCACAGCATTGTTGAGAACCTTTCTCCGCCAAACACAAGAAATCATGGACAACATAGTGATAGATTTATAAGAATTTTTTTAGCTTACTTGTGAAAAGATTTGTTACAGCCACCATACGATTCACTTGAACAAGTGTGAACACAACATCTTTTTACCATTTTGTCAGTATTTTAATTTAAAAAAACTGGTATAATCCTTACCGTAATGAATTATTTTTAAACGATTTAAAGCATGCCACCATGACATTACGATGACACTTTACGGGATGCCAGTAGAAATAAATGATTTGAAAACAATTACGTTTTCTTTTGGTAATTTAGGAAAAGATGACGAAGTTATTATGATTACAATTAATTTATATCAATTTGAACTGAAATTCATTTCAAATGCAACGTTTTTCTTCGTTATTAACTTCATTGTCAAAGCCAGACTTGATTAATGAAGTTTTTTTAAATTGGCAAGAAAAAAGAAAGAGACAATCCGCCTCGCTTATCGGTGTCCCTTTCGGCTTCAATAGAGGCAGTCGGAGAAGCAGTCAAAAATGTACCTTATTGCTATGACTTTAAGTTTCATATTCCTTAATACGATTTTTCTAAGTAATCGGTCCTTTTAAAGAGAAATTACTAAGTCCATGATCTGTATAGTCTGGAGACGTATTTTTGAAATGATAGAATTCCAATTCGCATACGAATTGACAAAATTCGCATGAGAATCTCATACAAATCTTGTCAATTCGTATGCGAATTGGAATTCTATTGTTTCAAAAATACGTCTCCTGATTTACTTACGTGAGTAAAATTTATTTTTTTTTGCATCTAATTGCCTTTTAACCTTTTCACCGCTAAAGTCTGATATATCAGACGTTTCAGTTTCGTGCCCTCGCCGCTAAAGCCTGATATATCAGACAAATTACCAATTTAACTGATTTTTTTTATAATTATTAATGTCGTGCGTGTGTGGTGAACGTTTTTGACGAAAACGAGTCCATAACCACAGCTGGGCCACAATCGAAATTTTAATGTTTGACTATGCCAAGAATTTCTCAAAATTTGTCGTATACGATTGGCAAAGAAAACAGAATTTCTCGGGGCCGCGTTTAAAAGTTATCAGGGGTTGTTTTTGGGCCCAGCTGCAGTGACGTCACTACAGCTGAGCCACACTTGTATCTCGAAGATGGAACCATGTAGCGGAGATCTGACTACGTAGAAAATTTCTCGTGATTTTCTCGAGGCAAACGCCAAAATAAGAAAACTATCCGGTCTCGCGTTCAAAAGATATAAGACATTTGTTGGGGCCCAGCTGCAGTGACGCGTCACTACAGCTGAGCCACCTGGATCTCGAAAACGGGATAACGTAGAGGAAATCTGCTTGCGTAGATAATTTCTCGAGAATTTCTCGAGTATAATCATCGAAAAATCTGAGTTTCTCGGTGTCCCGTTCTAGAGAAAAAAGACTTTATTTAATTTTCATAGAAAGGTACAGTCGCGATTAAAAGTGAAATGAAGAAAATTTAATTCCAGTAATATAATAAAGAAATACACTTAAGCAAATAGAGCCGTCTGTCATGGTTTACAACAAGTCTTCTTCCTTTAGTATCGTGTAGGTAACAAATTTACAATTTTCTCGAGTCTATAACTTTTTTTCTGTAATAGCTACAATATTGAAACTTTTTATTCAAAGTATATTAAATAGTATAATTATGTCTGTAAAGTTTCATCCAGATCTATTAATCAGGTAAGAAGATACAGGGGGTCAAAAGTGGCTCGAAGCGGTTCGGGTAAATAGTGCACCGTGTGCGCGCGGCCTGTGCTTAGAACTTGGCCGGCGCACTATCGTGCGCTTTGATTAACACAATCAATGGTGAGCTCTATACTATAATAATTTTTATTAAATATTGTAAGCCCAAATGTTACTGTTCCCATAAGGGTATTTAATGGCAGTTATGATAGTCATTCTGCGAAGAGCATATCCCGGAATGACTGGTTTATCCTGGGTTTGACAAAAAAAATTTACCTAACTTTTCAGTCAAACGTCGAAAGTAAAATAATCTGTTTGGGCTTTGCCTAGCCAATCCTAGAAGCGACTTGCAGACTCGGTCAAACGTATATCTGTACTGTACTAATAAGTAATATGTTTAATTATGTACAATTCTAAAATGTCATAATGCCACACCATGAGAGAATAATGAATTTTTTTTATTGTAATTATGACAATATTAAAACAATACACATTAAAATTAAAAAGTATCGTTTTATTATACAACTTTTTTATTTTAATTAAGGCAATATTTAAAAAATAAACATTGTTTTAAATTGACGTTTTATTAAATACAACTAATATACAACTAATAACAAACAAAAACATTCTAATACATATTTGAAGTTTGACTGGTCAAACCCCGATTTTATGAAATTGAATTTCGATGTTTGCCTGACCAAATTAGTCTCTCCTTTTTAAACTATTATTTTGTAAGTGTTAAGTAATGAGTCAAAAAATAAATATATAGCGCCTATTTTGTTAAAAACAAACTGGTGGATTTGGTGCGTAGGTAAGATGCACGATTAATTTATGTTTTGTAAATAATTAAGTATATTTGATCTCAAAAAATACTTTACCTTGGAAAGAAAAAAATAAATCATGTTAATAAATCAAACGTTTTTAACTTTCTTCGCCCTTGTCTTGTATGCACTGCAGTTTACTGTGTTATGCGTCTTTGTATCGCTTCTAAAATACATAACTCTTAAAAGAAAAAACTCAATTTATGAACTACCTAAGGGTCAGCTCCCACAGCAACGTGACGTTGCGAATAGAGCTACTCAAAATTGAACTTCTAATTCTCACTTGTAATAAATAAACGTCGCGGTGGGAGCTGACCCTAACCGTGCTGCCATCTCCCGAGTGTGTTTCAACTTTCATTTTTTATGATTTTATTTTAATCTATGGTTTAATGTTTAATAATTTTTGTACTTCACTCATTAAAGTCGTACCATATTTCACAAAGAACTTATTAAAAAGTGTGAAAGTGAATCAAGTGGTCTAACATACACCACTGAACTTGGACTTGACTAAAAGGACTAGTATCCATGCCATAAAAATAAAAAATAACTCGTACTTTGAAAGACAGTTGTACGAGAGTGTACATTTTACTTCGGGTAGTCTAAGAGCTCGATGTCAAAATATTGTACATATAATAGTGATGGAGTTAATCATTTAAGTAATATGAAAACTAACTAACATCATTGAAATTATTGACTTTCTCTCACTAAATACTGTAAAACTAGTAACGTTATACTCTGACCAAAGAAAATCCAATGTCGACCTCATCTTTGACCTTTATGGTCAAGATTGAGGTCAAGAGTTAACCCATCTTATAATAAATAAATAAATAAATCACGCCAAATATTAAAAATAACAGTTCTGTGCGCACTTTGGCCATCTGGCTCCTAGACTATTCACGATAAAAAAGAATAATTTTTTCTCTAAAACGGGACACCGAGAAACTCAGATTTTTCGATGATTATACTCGAGAAATTATCTACGCAAGCAGATTTCCTCTACGTCATCCTGTTTTCGAGACCCAGGTCGTCACTGCAGCTGAGCTACCTGGATCTCGAAAACGGGATGACGTAGGGGAAATCTGCTTGCGTCGATAATTTCTCGAGTATAATCATCGGAAAAATCTGAGTTTCTCGGTGTCCCGTTCTAGAGAAAAAAATATTCTTTTTTATCGTGAGTAGTCTAGGAGCCAGAAGGCCAAAGTGCGCACATAACTGTTATTTTTAATATTTGGCGTGATTTTCTTTGGTCAGAGTATAACGTTAATAGTTTTACAGTATTTAGTGAGAGAAAAGTCAATAATTTCAATGATGTTAGTATCATTTTCATATTACTTAAATGATTAACTCGATCAGTAGACCAGTGAGTAATTTTTGGAAGTACCTTCAGAACCTGGTAGCTGAAAATTGGCCGTCGGGCCAGGCTAGCAGGTATTCATATGTTAATAGTACTTACTAGCACTACTCTTTCCCACACTTTTGGTAAATGAGAAAATAAGTAAGGTCTGGCGGCCCTGGGATCTTGGTCTATATAATTCCTGTGGAGCAGGTACCCAGAGCATCATTAGATAGAAATGAATGAATGAATTAATAAAACATTTATTTTGGAAATAATCAAATCATACAATATCATATATCACTTACCTATCATTCCATAAAATTAAAATAATAAAAAGTGAGGGTAGGTTAGTACTTTAAAAAGTAGAAAGGTATACAAAAAAGGCTAGAAAAAGGCCTCAAAAATAGGTACCTAGGTGGAAATACAAAAAAAGGTCTAAGTAATTTTATCAGAAATCGAAAAAAAGCATAAGTTGGGTGACTTTAAATTAGTTAGCGAAAATTAAAGATGTGATTCAGCCACCGAAACTGAACAACTTCCCCAAGAAAAGGTCAAAATATGAAAAAAAAGTTTGCCTTTCCATACAACTTGTCTGCGATCAGGGCCCAGATTTCAGTTGTGTGTCGATGGAATGGAGGCCATTTTGTCTGTTCAGGTGGCGCAATTGAGAACTTTTTAATTTTGATATACTTTATGACAGCCAACCCGACCAGCAGCGCTATCGCCAACCGAACGTAGTTGCAAAAGTTCATACCAACTGAAAATTAAGTTGGCGGTGACGCCACCAGTCAAAGCTGCCGTCATTAGATGTATGAAATTTGTATAGTTCTCAATTTTGCCACCTGAACAGATAAAATGGCGACCATTCCATCGACACACAACTGAAGTTACAGAATCGGGCCCCAGCTGATTTGCCTTCATATAGGAATATATATTTTTTTGAGAACTAATAGGTTTCTTAGAGAAAGCTATTCAGTTTTATGGGAAGAAAGCTAATTTATAGTCATCCCATATATCTAGAAAAATCCTACTATTTACTTAGTTCTGCCAGACTTTGGACAGAACTAAGCGAATAAAGAAAGCACCTCTAAGTGCCTCACTTGTACCTAAAGCTAGAATTCTCACAAAAGTATTCGAAAAGCAAGAAAATATATGGTTACAAAAGGCTAACAAGAAAAACTACTTAACTACCCTCACAAAACTTCACATATTAGATCACATAACAAGTTGCGAAATTGGTCTTATCTTCTAAGCAAGCATATTTAAAAATTGTCATAAATTAAAATTGGTAATTCCCCATGTTATCGTAAATGGGCCAAGCGGCAGTTCTCGATCCGTCGATTTCTCCGGCATGAGCGTTACCGCGCACGAGTGCATGGTTACGACCACCTATAGCGGCTCCACAATCAGGACATTTGCTTTCTTCCATCGCTCCTCCACAATTGGAAATACTATAAAAGTGTCCGTTTGGACATTTATACCAAGATCCGCTTTTCGATCCAATAGCTTTCACAATCAGATCTCGCTCTTCTTTTGTTACGATGCCCGAAACCTTTACTTCATTTTCCAAATTTTTAAGAGCTGACAATGAAACCTCTTGATCAAACGCATATGGAGAAAATACAACCTGCATTGCTGTCTCCATTGCTTCTTTTATTTTTGGCATTGTTTTCGAGGCCGTATACGAAGAATGACTTAATATTGTCGCGAATTGCACGATCGAATTCATTCGCTTCAGTTCGTTACCAATGTCTATTTGTAGCTGCTGGCTAACTTTATGCACATTCTTCGTCAAAGCTGCACACAATAATTCTGTCAGTTCATCTAATTCCGATTTTAATGCAGAAAGACGTGCGTTGTGGTACTTTCTGTGATAGTCAACAATCATATTTAGTATTTCTAAATATTGAAGTAGCATATCAATTTTTACCAAATACATTTTCTTCTCTACTGCAACTGTGTATTGGAGTTTCGATAAAGCCTCCTTAATCCATTCGTTTTCTGAAATAAAATATATATAGTCATTAGGTTCTTGTAAGCTAGACTTTACTTAATCAAAATAAATGCAACCAGACCAGCTTTCCGCCCGCGACTTTGTCTATGTGGAAAAATAGCCTGATATCCGGTTTTCGATTACGATGAGAGAGTAAGACAAACAAACGCATTACTTTCATATTTAAGTTAGATTCATTTTAACACCGCAGCTTAGATGATAATGTCTTATTATTTAATTGGTTGTAGATCTAATTACCTACAATCACTTGCTGTATAAAATAATGGGTTTTAAGAGGAGTTTTCGTTTAATTAATTCTTTTTAAGAGGCTTCCTATGAGGCTGGCATAGACACGTATGTGATCTAAAGCCTCGTTTTCTTTTGTTAAATCAGATTTTAAAAAATAATGGGTAGATATAGATAAGTATTGAGTAGGGTAGGTACTTGGTAGTGGTGCTAATTTACCTTTATAAATTAATGTGGACTAATGTGGAGAGCGTTGTTGTATCGGGTTAATTGATACCGGGATATCGTAGGTAAAATTGATGTGTTCGACAAGACCTACAAGACTTTAGCTTAGAAAAGAGTACTTAAATAAAAGTTTTAGTAACTTACCTAACACAATTATTACATTCTTTTCTTCGAACTCGCTTATTTTGATACTTAGCAAATGTTTTTTTTGTTTGATATTATTGTCTTTTCCATAAATAATTTTTTCCTTTATAGGATTGATCTCAGTTTGCAACATGTTATTTATAATGTCCTTGTAACGGTATGTGTTTAAGATGGGCTTGCGACAAAACGGACAGGCTCGGATCGTCACGGAGGCTTTGTCACCCATCATTAGATTATCCATGTCTTCTACGGCCAACAGGTGCCGGCAATCTTGAAATTGGATGAACCTAAAACATAGGTAGAAATTTTAAAAAATCTAACGAAAATTTAGGCTTAGAATTCAAATCGGATTTAACTGTGTGGTGATCGGTTGAGAATAATACCACCCCATCTCTTTCCGTGGGTGTCGTAAGAGGCGACTAAGGAAACACCAATGAGACCTGCCTCCTACTAATCCATCCCAGGCAACGACACCTTTTTTTTTTCTGAATCTGAGGTGTCGTCCTATGGTCTCATGCGGTGTGGTAGGCTCTGTAAAGGGCCGCCTGGTTCGCTACCATCCTCCTACCGAAGTCCGACGCCAAACAGCTTTCTGTGTTCCGTCGGTGCGTGCGAGTACCAGTGCCTTTATAAGCATTTTCTGGGTTAACTCGCTCCATCGTCAACCTCATCTTTGACCTTATGGTCAAAATTGAGGTCAAGAGTTAATCCAACTTATAAAAAAAAATAACACCACCTTATAGTCTGTTAAGGGGAAGTTTTTATGTGGCTAATATTTGCAGAAAACTGTTGAAATGAATGAGTACAATAAATCAAATAAATAAATGATTTAGTATTGAGAAATATAGACTAAAGAATGAGACTTATATAAAAATGGGGAATTGCGTACTTGACATCATCTTCGAATGGGTCACCGAGGAAGTCCACGGGGAACGTGTCGGGATTGCAGATTTTGCAGATATCAGGACAGGGCTCCCCACAAAGGCCTCGACAGGGGTGACGGCAACGCAGTTTGCGAGTACATGCTTCATCACATGGCGGTCGACTGCATTTCTCCCCACATCGATTTTTACAAGCTCCCAAATGCCTACAGTTCCGTTGACACTTTTCCTGTAAAATACCATCAGCTTCATAATAAATATTTCACTGACTTACAATGGGGATGTTGACAGTGTTTGATTTTATGAAATATTGTACGTGAAACAAAAAATAATGCTAGAATATATTAATATCCGAAAACAACGTTAACATTGGTTTATAAATGATCAAGTTATTGGCATTTATATTATCGTAAGGACTAACTATCTCGTTTTGTGGGGAGAGCTAGGCTATCTCGTTTTTACCTACGCAAACAAAGGCGGTGACGTCACATGCCTGTAAGTGCATCTCTTTTTCGTTGTTTGGAAACCCCCCTCTATTGAAATTTAATAGCTTGTAACTTTTTTATTCCTCAATAGTTTTCAAAAATTATTTCGGTTTTGGGTTTTGGATTCAGTTCCTTTTTAAGATAAACAATAAAAAAAAATAGTCAACATCCCTATTATGTAGGTTTTATGCTTGTTAAAGTAAGTAAATACAATCGTCTCAGTTTTTGCTGGAATAAAATATACATTTTCTCAGCCAATCACGTTAGGGTCACGTTATGGCGATTTTGATTTCATTCGCCGATCACGTCACCCTCCCATTATCGGACTTCGTTTTTTTTTTTTTTGTGTTTTTTCTTTAATTAGTAATAAATAAATATCAAATAAATAAGCATTTTTTTTTGTATTTCTGATAAATATAAATATGAATCTTAGATATATTTTAAGAAATAGATAGCTATCTTTTAAATTTTAAATTTTATGATTTTTCAAAACAAGGCGAAAGTCGCTGGCGTACCGGTTCTAACCGCATTTAAAACGCCTGGCTGTGAAAGTGTTAAAATTGATATTGTTTTGACAAAAGTAACAGGTAAGTATAATTTTGTATTCCACGTTTGTAAAATCAGCTTTATTTCGAATTCGTGTTAATACTTGATAAAGCTCCTAAAAATATGTGCGATAGCTCATTGGATTCGGAATGACGTCTAGAAAAATATATTCGAAGGATTTTACTGTATGATAAAAATTGCAAAAGTTTTTAACAAATTATAATATGAAGAAAAAAGTATTTCGTTTTTTGGCAATTACTTAAAAAATATAAATATTTAAGAAATTAATAAAAAAAGATTCATAGAGGAGGAAATTTCCAAAAAAAAAGTCCAGACTCGCGGAATTCTACCTCCATTATTTATAATTTTAACCTTTTCACCGCCAAAGTCTGATATAACAGACGTTTAAGTTTCGTGCCCTCGCCGCCAAAGCCTGATATATCAGACAAAATATATATTTTTTACTTTAATATCGTTCACCAAGCGTTCGCCATACGCTTTTTTTTGATGTCGTGGCGTGTGGTGGGCGTTTTTGACAAAAACAGGGCCCCGCGCGGCCGTACAGCATAGCCGCGCTACCGCTAAACAGAGTCTATTACATAAAACATTTTTTTATAGGATTAAATATCAATAGAAAATATTTTAAAAAATGTGGTGTCATCACACACTTTAAAGAATAAAGTCCCGTTAGAAAAAAATTGTTTTAATTTAAAAAAGTTATACTATTGTTAACTAAGTAATTTTTCGTGGGCTTGCATTTTTACAAAAGACAGTACTTATTTAAGTTTAAATAGTTGGCCTAATATATACTTTAAAAATAAGACCACGTTATAAAAGCATCTTAAAGTGTATTTTGTTTATTTTAACAAAAAATGAAAATTGTCGAAAATGTTGTTAACCTTTTTTGTTATAAAATGTTGAGTAATGGCTATTTTTGCATTTCATAGAGGCATTGTCCAACGTTGAATAATTTTTTACGGCATTTGTTAATAAATTGTTTATAAACAAATAGACTAGAAAAAAAAATACAATTTTGTTGTCATGGGAAAATAATGATATGAAAAAGATATTTTTTTAAATTGTTTAAAACCGTTTTTTTACATCTTTTTATTGTTTAAATAATTAGTTAAGAAATGCATTTTTTTATTAAAAAAAAAATTCTTTCGATACCTATTTAATCTTATAAAAAAAAATGTTTTATGTAATAGACTTTGTTTAGCAGTAGCGCGGCTATGCTGTACGAGGGCTGCCATTTATGTATCCGGAATAACGAAGTGAAACAAACATATAGCATTTAGTATAGTTTTATTGCTTTTCAAAATATTCGCCACGATGTTCGATGCATTTTTTAAACGTCGGAACCAATTTTCGTAGCACTTTTTCCATTCCGATTGAGGTATCTCCAAAACGTGCATTTTGAAAGCATCAAAAGTCTCTTCATGGCTCGAAAAACGTTGACCACGTAATTTATTCTTCACAGTTGGGACTTGGGAATAAATAGAAGTCGTTTGGGGCCAAGTCGGGGCTGTACGGCGGATGACCCGTTAATTAATTCGATCTTTTGATTTTCCAAATACCGAGTGGTTTCGGCCGATGCCGGTTGTTCTTTCTTATTTCTTCAAAGACTTCTGGCAAACAAATGGTGGTGTACCATTCAGAATGAACCATTTTACGATCATGTAGTGGCATTGTAGTCACATATCCAGTTATACCAAAAAAACAAGCGACCGTTTGCTACAAAGTGCTTTTTGAGCGAATGACTTGTTGGGTTCGGCTCATCTTGGAACACCCAAACCGTTGATTGTTGTTTAGTTTCAGGATGATACGCATATATCCAAGATTCATCATCTATGTAGATATTGTAGACAGCTAACGAACCTTGGTTGCACTTTTGTAATATTTTTTGACACCAATCGACACGAGCTCGTTTTTGGTCAATTTTCAAGCTGAGCGGAATCCAACGTGAAGATTTTTTTTTAGCTAAATGTTCGTGTAATATTTTGCACGATTTGCTCGTCATACTTATACTCAGAGACGCCTCTATCTCACGATATGTAACATGACGATCTTGCATAATTAGTTCCCGCATAGCATCAATATTTGAGGTACGTACAACAACCGATTTTGGGCGACCTTCTTTAAATTTGTCCGTGACTAAACCTGGTTTAGTCTCAGACCTTTAGTGGTCTGAGACTAAACCAGTGATACACCGTAGTTTTCGATGGTGCTTCGTCCCCAAACGTCGAAGTGAGTCGATTGATCCACGGTTTTTGAGTTAGCCCTCGCCGAAAATCGTAAAAAATCATAGCGAGAAAAATTTTCCGAGTTCAATCCAACAATGTGATACAAGACCTACCCGCAATTTTCAAAATGACGCTACAGAGGATAAACAAATGACAACTATATACAACAAATTGTTTTCTTCAGCCAAAGAGTTCTATTTTTAAATGTAATAATAATTACTTTTTAATATTGTTTTGTAACTGGCTAATTCCGGATACATAAATAGCAGCACTTGTATCGGCCGCGCGGGGCCTTATTTTCAGCACTAAATTAAATTTATAAATAATGGAGGTAGAGGTCCAGGAGTTAGGACTTTTCTTTTGGAAATTTTCTCCTCTTTATGAATTTTTAATTTCTTAAAAATCAATAGTTTTTGAGTAATTGCCAAAAAACGAAATACCTTTTTTTCATATTAATTTGTTAAAAACTTTTTCAATTTTTATCATGCAGTAAAGTCCTTCGAATACATTTTTCTAGACGTCATTCCGAATTCAATGAGCTATCGCACATATTTTTAGGACCTTTATCAGACATGAACACGATTTTGAACTTGTTGACTAGACTAATGTGTACATACCTACTTATCAAAACGCTAGCATAAAGTGACGTAAGTCTGTAACTAGGTGATTTTAATGACTTCAAAGATGGGTTATTTAAATCTACTTTTGAAGGGTATTAAAATAAAAAAGGTTTGTTAAAATATTTTATTTTAAATCTTAAATTACAATAGCACAATTTTGGCGTATAAGTTGTATAGACTGGCGAATTTATTTTCTTATATGGATCTACGTTCTTTGGGAATGATTATTTGTTTTGTTAAATTTCTGCTAACTTGTCATCCAATACTATATGAACCTACAATATTTACACCTTGTTTGACTAAAATAAAAACAGAGTTTAAGCAAGAATTAGAGATAAAAAAAGGGATCACATACCTGACAAGGCTTGCAGGGAACTCCACAAAGTTTGTTGCATTTAGAGTGTGAACACTTTATCTCACAACGCTTGTTGCAAGGCGGACACAATTTATTACAGGGTTCGTTGCAGCTAGAACAAATGACGGTTAAGTGGCGATTAAGGTCATGGCAATAAATACCTAACCTATTTTGATCTTGCTTATTAACCTTTTTAGCGCCAAAAGTTTTCGTCAAAAACGTTCACCACACGCCACGACATTAATAATTAGAAAAAAAACAGTTAAGTTGGTAGTTTTATTTGTCTGATATATCAGACTTTGGCGGCGAGGGCACAAAACTTAAACGTCTGATATATCAGACTTCGGCGGTGAAAAGATTAAATAAATCGCAAAAGATACTGTTTTATCATACTTCGTAGATAAAATAAATCTCCTTAGTCTGAAGAGAAAAAAGAAAAAAAATACTAGAGCTATATGGATATATTGGATTAGTTCAAACACAAGTTAATTTTTTTTATAAGCCAAGGGTTTAATTTTTTTAGGGGCAAGTTACGGTGGCACAACCAATCTTTCTAAACTTTCTAAGGTTAAGGGATACTTCACGCCTGATCAACTCCTAAATCTTTATAAGGCACAGGACCGATAGTGCATGGAGTATTATATGGACCACAGAGCCGGAGGCTCATCAGTGACAAAAAGCTACTAAAAAACAAATTCCAAAACCTAGCTCATAGACGCAAAGTAGCTTGCCTATGTGTTCAGGGACATATAGGCAAGTTACAAGATGTCCTTCAGGGAGTGTGCTCATGAGCTTTTATATTTTATACTGCGCACCGCTAAGGAATGGAATTCTCTCCCTGCGTCTGTATTTCCGGGCTTCTATAACCCGAGTTTCTTTAAAGGCATCTTCTGGGTGAGATTGCTACATCCTCGACCACATGTTCTAGATTGTAGTTATAGTCAGGCGGCGAAGAAGCAATTTGGGATTTTTTGTAGGACTCTCTTCTATATACCTAAAACTGGGATGTATGTGTTCCTTGTGCTATGTAGAACACGAAACTGCCTGTTTTAAGAGGAGGAAGTGGGGACATGCATAGCTGTGACGTCACAAAGATGGCGGCCAACCGTACCAAGTTTTTCTTCATTTCTCGAGTTCTACTGCATCAATATCGTTGTTTGATATGTCATTTGGAAGGTTATATAATTGTCTATGATTGCTCTATTGAAACCTACTAATTTAGTTTTGTTGTTTTTAAAATATTCACTAAAATATGTTTTTTTTTCTTACATTTTTTTTATTTACCGGTATAACTAAATAAAGAGGAAAAAAAGTGCATCTAAGTTAATAACCAAAATTAAGTCCGTTTTATTATCTTCTCAAAAATATAAACATCATTGTAGTGCAATAATAAAAAAAAAGTTGTGACCAATTATGTAAAGTAAATGTATTTAAGAGAAATACAAATAAAAGTTTAGATATAATATAGGTTTAATTTTTTATTGTAATATCACATAAGAAATATGTACTAAGATAAAAATACAAAGCAAAGTATTATTGTAATCATAACAAAGTTATTTTTACGTAAACCACATTGTACCTACAAATAGTAATGAAGTAATGAATGAGATACATAATGTAGACACAATTGAATTATCAAGTTTAGTGAAGAGACCATAGCAGGCAACATACTACTCTACTCATCAACATCCTCAAAATTATGCTAATTAAAATATAATTCTTTTCCAATATGGAAAACTCTTATCATACATTTCTCCTTTGAGCGTGCAAAGCCGCATTTCGCATGACCACAAACTATTATGGAACAAGCATATGGATCACAAACTAGAGAGAGCATGCATAACTTTCTGGCAATGTAAAAGATCTTCTAGCAATGTCGAACCTGGAGCCTGGCTCCGAAAATAGTGCTGTGGTTGTACACAGCCATTATAAGACCAATATTAACTTATGATAGTGTTTTTTGGTGGCCCAGGGCCGAACAAAACGCAACGATCGCCCAACTGCAACGACGTCAGAGACTGGCATGTACGGCGGTCACTGGTTGCATGAGAATCACACCTACAACACTTCTTGAAGCAATCTTATGTCCTGCCACCGTTGCACCTGTTTATACAACAGAAGGCTAAAAAAACTGGGGCTCTGGGAACAACGTAGAAGCACCCACGAGTCTATTTTGGACAGGGCGCTAGAGTTCCAACCACTCATTGAAGCCCCATGTGATCAGACTTCTAAATTCTATGCATTTGATAAGAAATATCAGATACAAACTAAAGAAACCGAGAAGGACCAATCTGGGATCCACGAAGTCCGTATTTCTACGGATGGATCTAAGATGAAAGCCGGCACTGGGGCCGGAGTCTTCTCCCTTGATCTAAAAATTCTAAACATACATATATCACTAGCTTTGGGACTACACAGCTCCATCTTCCAGTGCGAATGTGTAGCCCTAGAGAGCCAAACATTCACTTCAGGACTAATTATCGAATGCCATCAAGCGCTGAACAAAATAGCATCAGCCAACAGGGTCATCCTACAATGGATCAAAAGGCATAGTGGATCGATGGGTAACGGCGCAGCCGATATTTTGGCTAGTAAGGGATCAGATACCACCTTGGCAGGCCCTATACCAATTATCCCCGTCCCCTTTAGCCAATTTCGTACTTAGATTCGCGATCGCACCCTCTCACATCGACAGATGGAACAGTATAACCTCCTGTCTGCAGTCAAAGGAGGCCCTAACCGGACCTACCCCGCGCATGACGCACAGACTGCTCGGCCTAAACAGAAGTAACTGTACTTTAAACAAGCACTTATTCATTTTAAGCGCCACCGACAGCCGTCTAGCCCCTTCAGGCTGATGAAACAGTCGCCCACGTAATCCTGGAATGCGTGGGAGTGGCGGACCAATGGGCAAAAATAATACCAGGAATTAGGTCGCTTCGTGAAGCCTGTGAAATCTCCAGAAGGATTCTGAGCTTCTGGTCGGAGCTGAGGTGGCTGGAATAGCCACCAACCCATACACATAATGGGCCATCTTAAAGCTTAAATGGGAGCCCTTATCAACTTACCCATCTGCAGTCAATAATTCAAAATCGCCTTCAAGACTCGCCGCTTGCTGAACTATATTTTCAGATATAAATTTAGCGAGATAATAGACAGGTTCTCGAGCGTTCAGGTTCTTGAATATAGACCACGTCTTAGCAAACGTAGCGTAGGACGCCCCCAGCCAGATGGACAGATGATCTAAAGAAGATAGCGGGTAGTGGCTGGATGCAAAAAGCGGAGGATCGTGCAAAGTGGTGCACTTTGGGGGAGGCCTATGTTGAGCAGGGAACTTCAAGAGGCTGATATGATAATGACGATCAGATAAATGCGATCGCAAATTGAATGTTAGGCACCAACGGTCTCTTGCTGTGTCATTTCTGGTTATGCCGATTAATCCTCCAGCTATTTTGTGAATTTTGTAAACGTTCTAGAGCTAAATCCGGGAACTTTTGGTTAAATGCTTTCTTGGTTTGTTTCCGTTGTGAAACAAAAATTTGCCTCTAGAAAACTCTTCGTATTCTTCCTTGCCAGTTTCGTATAGCGCTTACTTGCTTTACGGTAATAGCCACAGTTAATTTATTTATTATTGTCAAGAGATGATATTTATATTTTTGAGAAGGTAATGAAACTTGGTTTAATTTTAGCAATAAAATATTAAGCTAAGTAAATAATATTATTTTTGAGTTACCTACTCTGGACATATTCTTAACATCGTGCAAAAATAAAAATAAAAACTTATTTTAGTGAATATTTTAAAAACAACAAAGCTAAATTGGTAGGTTTCAAAAAAGCAATCATAGACAATTATATAACCTTCCAAATGACATATCAAACAACGATATTGATGCAGTAGAACTCGAGAAATGAAGAAAAACTTGGTACGGTCGGCCGCCATCTTTGTGACGTCACAGCTATGCGTGTCCCCACTTCCTCCTCTTAAAACAGGCAGTTTCGTGTTCTACATAGCACAAAGAACACATACATACCAGTTTTAGGTATATAGAAGAGGGTCCTACGAAAATCGTGAAGGAGATGACTTATCAATTTTTTGCCGCCTGACTATTAAGAGCAAACCCATTCGTTATAAAAAATAAATTAAAAAATCAGTAAATGTACCAGCTTAAGCTAGCAAGTTGAAAATATTAGTCAATAATTACCTACAAATAATTTTTAGGGAAAGAAAAATATTCGGCGAGAGTGGGACTTGAACCCACGACCCCAGGATCAGATCTCCTGGTACTCTAACCAACTGAACTATCGTGCCTTTAAGTCAAGCGGCGAAATTTCTCATTCCCTTACTAAGCACATACGTTGTGCTTGTAGGTTAGCGCCATCTCTGTCTCGTACGGAGAACTACTTACAGACTCATCTTCTATATATATATATAAAAATGGAACCCGATTTTCGTTGTCACGGCATCACGCGTGAACGGCTGGAACGATTTGGATGATTCTTTTTTTGTTGTGTTCCTTATTGTCAGGAGAAGGTTCTTATGACAGAAAAAATTAAGAAAGTTAAAAAAAAACAGGACAACGTCTGTCGGGTCAGCTAGTTACATAATATATTGTGTCACGCCGAATATTTTTCTTTTCCAAAAAATTTTTTGTGAATGTCCCTCACGCGGATTTAAAGCGGATTAAGTGTTTAAAAAAATACTAAAATAATTACCTATGTCCACAAATATTGGGTCGATCACAGGCTTCCTTACAGGGTGCGTGAATGCGGCCCTGGTGGCAGGTGGCGCAGGTTCCACTGCATGAGTGTTCACATGCCAGTGGCTGCAGGCACGGCTCACTGCAGTGTTTCATCAGCTCTTCCGATTTCCACGCACCTATATTAGCATACCGTAAGGAGCGAAATAGGCGATGCGAGATTGTAAGGTCCGTATTACAAAACGAGACTCAAGTCTTGATCTATACCTAAGTATTTATTGTCTCTTTCTTTCACTATAAAAATGACAAAGTGGCAGTTTAGTATAGATCAGAGTCTGAGTCGCGTTCTATAATACGGACCTAAGAAGTTTGATGATGCCGTCTCAAAACATAATGTAAAAACAATATTAAATGTAATAAGACAAGGGCATGGACATGAAGTCAGTGGATGCACAATTAACTGTTAAATAAAAAAATGATTGATTGGACTAAAAATCGACAATCTAATCACAATCATTTCATTTGAGATCTTATAAAAATAAGTCCACATGAGTTAGTCATTGCTCCCTACACAGACTAATTTAAAATGTTGCCTTAAGGCGACTACAGCACCTAAATTACGATTTTATGATGCGTAGATAAGCATGACGCACTGCATTAAATCGAAGAAAAAAATACTACGGTAATATTCAGGACATAAACTAGATAAGTAGTTTGCTGAAAACATGATTCAGCATTTTTGGTTCGATAGAAAAAGCTCACAAAGTTACCTCTAAATACCAATATTGTGTATCATTTAAGCTGTAAAAACGATAGTAAAATGCACACAGGAACTTGAATTTGCTATCAAAATGTTCGTGATTGAACACTCTCGATAAGTAGTTAACGCATTTTTCGATTTAAGCTGTTACCTTTCCATAAATGTCATTTTTATAACTTTCGAACATGTTTTTACGCACGCGCGCTTTCATAGTCCGTAAACTTCGTGTATAGACACTGTTCACACTGCCGGCCCAGGCATATTGAGAGACGGAGATGGCACTATTCCTATGTGTGCTGCCTTTATCGGGTGCTGTAGTCGCCTTATGCTTAGCGTATGAGCATTCATTGCTAATAAGTTTTACGAAATTCGGTTTATAAAGCACTATATTAGATCACTTTTTTAAAGTTTGTGGACTAAATCAGTACTTCAAGCTCATTGTTATAGGATGCATTCCTATGCTTTGATTAAATCTTTTTTTGTTTTATTAACCCGTTTTATTATTAAAACCCGATACAAATCTCGAACATTATGAGTTCAAAAGCACGCGAAGGTTTAAGCAGCAAATTTGAGAATGGGCACTTTGAAAAAAAACGAATGGAACACTAGCTATACCTATAAGTATGAAATAGCTAGCTCCAAGCAGTTTTAATTTAAGTACTTACCTACTTTTTTGCAATCAATTCATATTTTATTAAATAAAATGAGTACCTATCATCTACCTAGTCTGTGGTACCTAATTAGAAGGTATGTAAATAAAAATAATTAAGTAAAAAAGTTACAATAAAACTAATTAACATTTAAAACAAACAATATATTTTCATAGTTGTTTAAAAATACGCGCGAATTGGATTGGTAATCGGCACATTTGATTACCCACGAAACATGCCTGGCTTAGTGTGGGAATCAAGGCAAATCTTTAAAATAATCGTGCAAAATGTTACACTAAAAAATTGTTATTGTCATTTCTAATTTCATGTTTTTAAATTGTAACATTATCTGAATAAACTATTTTGTATTTTTTTTTTTAGTCTGTATGTTTAATGTTTTTTTTAAATTAATACCTACTTAATTACTTACTCATTACTCGACTGCGTTGCCTACCGGGTAACTTTTTATTAATGTCATTTTGGTTTCAAAATAAAAAACGTAAACAGAATTCACAAAATAAATAGGAGTACTAATCCATTCTACACCAACACGTTGCAAAAATGCTGTTCAAAAGCTTAAGTATTTTAAGATTGCTATAGTATGTCTGAAAAGATTCAGAGTTGGTACCTTGTTTTTTTTTCAGTCTCAGCTTAGCATGAAAGAACTACGCACCACAAATAGTCAGTGGTTGATAATGATAACATACCTTGCATCATCTCTTGGTAAAGGTTACATGGAAGCTTTACTTGATGGCCACATGGTGAAGCAAATTTTTTGTCAACAATTTTGGTGCATTTCTTAATGTCGCAAGGCTTGTCACACCGCTGCGTACAATCATGGCCACAAGGCAGTTTCCTCTCACAATCATGTCTACAAAGATCACGAATCGGTTCGTCCTTACAAAATATTTTTACTTTATGGTTACAGTCTGGAATGGTTTTTGTAACCTGAAAAAATATACAAATCATTATGCATGAAAGTCAATAAGAAACTTAATAAGTGGACAACCGTAACCGGTTTGGGTTATACTCCGCTCAGCCCCCCTCCCTATACGTCTATGGATGTAATTTTTTAAAATAGGCAGTACTTACAATTTGCATGCAATCACCGCAAGGTTCGTGGCATTTCTTTTTGCAATGGTGTCCGCATGGTAGGGAGCGTGCGCACTTTTTGAGACATAGTATTTCATTAACGTCCTTATTACACGGAACACGCTCAGAATGCTTGCAACCCTCTCTCTTCTTAGTAACCTGTACAATCATTTTAATTTAAAATATTTTTCAAATAAAAATCTTTACTAATAAAATCCTTAAAAGTGCTTAAAAGTGCTGATAATGTTTTAGTTTTATTTATAAATAAAAATCTCTACTAAAGTTACGCACATTCTCCTTCGGCTCTTCTCTGTGTGGCATTGAGAAGAGGACTAGTCGCCGCGGAAAATCTCACATACGTTTACGATACCAGTAGCGTAACATGTGAGTCAGCTTGTGATTTTATTGGGTGATTTTTAATTAGTTAACAAAAACTTTCTCCAAGGAACAGTTCGAAATAAGAGAAGAAAAAAAAAATGCCCATATAACATATGGGAAGTCAAAATGTTAAGTTTTCTTGGGGAAAGTTCAGTTTCATGGGGAGAATCACCCCCTAAAGTTTCGCTAGGTACCTAACAAATTTAAAGTCACTCCTTTTAAATGTATGTGAGATACTTCGCAATAGTCGTGTTCACGTCAAAAAACATAATTGTGTGTAAATAAGTACCTCGATTGTGCATTCTTCGCAGGGCTCATGGCATTGTTTGGGGCATTGATGGTCTCCTCGATCTCCAATCAAATTGGCAGTGCAACCTTTTTTCGCGTTTGCGCAGGGTTTATTGCATAGATACTGGAAATAATTTATATTATCAAAAGGCATAAGTGCTTAGTCATATTTTTGTTCAAAGCTTTGCATACCTACTTGCTGGGCGCCATTTGGATAACGGTATTTTTTTAAAGATATACATCGTTTGTGTATTTGAATTGTGCAGGCACTTTCGCCAAGGGGTGGAATTGTCTGCCAGCGTATGTATTTCCGAGCTCATAGAACCCGAATATTTTTAAAGTTAATAGGCTCGCTATATCCTCGACCGTAGGTACCTTTGTGTTGAACTAGATTGTGGTCAAGAGTGAACTCATTCCCATTCTAAATAAAAAAAAAATATCTCTCAGCTCTCCTACAATAGGTTAAACCGTCTATCCGGGTTTTTAAATTTTGCTTTCAATCCTTACCTTTTCATGGTCAGGGTCGTCGTTCACATGACATTTGAGTCGACATTCGTGCCCACATTTGGCTACACGATTAATACAAGGCACGGGACATTTCACTTTACTATTTTCCACGTAACAGAGCTTCTTCGCCTAAAAAAGAAAAATAACTTTTTAAGGAAGTTTAACCCTGCTATTTTAGGGAAAAATTCAAAAAATGGTTAGATCTTATAAAAAATTGTCAAAAAATTGCATTAACCGCCGATTAACCGTGGGTTGAGTTTTTAGTGAAAATAGCTTAGTACACACGGCAGCAAATCAGGCTGTACATATTAACCTTGACGTCGCTGTTATATTATAGCTTGTAAAAGCACCGGCTTTCGTATTGCAAATGTGTTACCTGACGTGCTGTTGTCTGTACCTACCGCCTTTTATGAAACGCAATATAAGTTAGAAGATTAGCTTGTTTAATAGGATAGGATATCAAACCTCATGTCCACAACTAGGTAAGGTGACGGTGACAGTAGTGAAACACAAAACTGAAGGGTCAGAAGGTTCTTTGTGGCAAGGCACTTCTTTGTTATGCCCGCAGGGTAGCTTCTTTTCAACTAGTATTTCGCATGGCTGGCATTCCAATGAGCACTTCAATGGACATACGTGATCAAGTTCGCAGATTACCCTGTAATAGTATGGAAATGTATGTTGGATTCAAGCATTCCTGAAAAATCCTGTTTGTTTGGTAAAAAAAATTTAGGGTGTCCTACTCAAAGGGTTCCGCGGGAACCTATTACTAACTCTACGTAAAAGGTAGAAAGATTTCTCTTCCTCAGCAGCTCGAGTACGATGGTGATAGCGTGCGTGAAGCGCCGCAGTCCTATGTCAACATTGACACCGCCAGAGGGCATGCAAGCTTGATTGCGCGGAGCTCTCGCGCAATCAAAGTGAAGTTACAGAGTCAGCCGAGTGGCGCGTCGCGCAAGTTTGCGCCGTCGTGCTCGAGCTGGCGTTGTAATTTCGACACTTTTTTGATATTTTACGTTGTGTTTGATCTGACAACCACTTTGTGCTAAGATTTTAAATTGATGAATAGCAAAGAATACTTTTGAGACTTGATGACAAAAAAGGAACCAATGATTACCACGATATTTTTGTGCCATTCAAAAATAAGACTTCTGCGCAAGTACATCAACATAACATAAAAGTAGTTGTACCTTTCACAGGGCAAGTAGCACGTAATGTGGGTATGTCCCCGGTCGTAGCCGTGGCATACAAGCGGACAAGGGTGACCACACTTCAAATTGCGGGGGCACTTCAGAAGACAGCCTCCTTCTGGGACCTTATCAAAGTCACTCGGCGATGAAATCTGTAGCGAAGACAATACTCTATTTTAAGTTTTATTGTGCAAGAATGCATGCGTACGACTGTGTACGTGAGTGTTATGATCAAAAGTCAGTAGTTAGTAACGAAAAAGTGCCTATAACAAATTTTCATTGAGAATGGATTTTCGCAAACGCCTGATTCTGTCAAAGCCAACAAGTATATGTATATGTGTGAGTAATAAAGTATGCATGTACAGAAAGTATATGAACGATTGGGTTATTAAAGTTTATTGCGCGTATAAACGCATTAGGGACCATCCATAAATTACGTCACACGAATTCCATGATTTTTTGACCCCTCCTTGTCACAGCTAGTCACATTTGTAAGACTCCCCCTCCCTAGCGTGACGTCACATATTTTGCATATTTTCCATTTTTTGTAATTTTTATAAAAGCAGTACTTAATAGTGTTGGTTTTTTTTTTTGGGAACTCAAAACTCATTGTCTCAACCAAAGTAAAAACGTAAAAAGAGTGCTTGAGACTAAGGAAGTTAAGTTTGTCGTTAATAGTTAACGCGTTTTGATACTCATAACACATTTTGAAATGTGACGTCACGAAACTTATGACCCCTCCCACCCCCTTGTCACACAATGACACACTTTGTCGACCCCCTCCCCTTCTTTAACGTGTGTCGTAATTTATGGATGGTCCCTTATGCTATTCAATACATTTACAACATTATACTTACCGTTGTTATTTGTTCCGGATGAGTCTCACAACGTAGGTTTAGTGCTGTGCCTACAGACGCATTTTCGTCCAGGGTGGTAAATATTTTTTCCCAAAGTGGGGAGTTCCGTTTTAAAATGTCTATGTTGCCGAAAATGTAGAATCCTGTTTATAAAATAAAGTAGGTAATGCATGAATGAGGCACACACAGTAATTGCACAAACAGCAGGTTATCAGGTTACACATTTGCAATATAAAAAGGGTGTCTAATACAAAAAAGATGGCGACGACAACGCAACGGCCAACATTGCGCACTTGCGCATACTGTCGTACCGAGGTGCTAAAGCGTCTTGCTTTCAAAATGTCTTATGCATTTTTCGTTTTAGTTTTCGGGTTTCGATTCTTTATTTCAAATTCAAAAACATCGGCATTTTAGCCTTCAATTACAATAGTGTTGTTTGTATATATTTGTGCCGCAAACATCGGGAAAGTAATCCGATATTGATAATCAGAGTGTTGGCCTCCGATATTTTAAAATTGTTTTAAAGGTCCTCCTACTCTTAAAAAACAAATCTAAGCTCCAATCCATTTGGTTAAATTATACTTGCCTTCTCTAGCCCTTGAGAGAGCTACGCAGATGCGGTTCTCTGTGCCCAAAAATCCAATTTTATTGTCATCATTATTTCTAACTAGCGACAGTAAAATGATTTTAGACTCTTCACCCTGGTAGTTGTCCACGACTGTAATTTTGACTTTCGATAAATGCGCGTAGTTTTCTCTTTGCTGAAATAGTACAGTTTCGGTTAGTTAAAGGTAGGTGTCTTATGTTTACCACATCTATTTTTGGTTCCTACCTTCCTCATGTAAAACATTTGTCCGGAGTAGGCTGCAAGAACCGTGATATCTTCAGGTTCATATCCTTGCTGCATCAGGTAGTTTGCCAATTTCAGTGTCATGTCAGCTTCCGTTTGGTTTGACTTACTTGCGCTATCTTCTACTTCCTACAAGTATTTATGGTATCAGTGTTACTAGAGTTATCAGTTATCACAGTTGGAAAGGATATAATGTGCATATTTTTTTACCTATTAGGTATTACACTTATGATATATATTACCTATACCTACTGTAAAGTGTGGATTGTCTTTTTAAAAGCGATCACTTCGCGTTTTCGCTTTTTCAAACTAATAATGTCTTTTTGACACAATTTTTTTTTACATGTTTACTTGCACATATTTTTTTAAGAAGTACCTTTATTAGAAATACAAACACATAACGAACTCAAAGGTTAAACAAAATTACTTCGAAACAAGCGATAGTGAAAAAAATCTTTGATTCTTAATTCTCACCTCTTCTTTGTAATCATGACTGAGGAAGAAAAGGTTGCGGGTCATTCCTCGAACGTTAGGAAAGTGTTCGACAGAGGGATGGTTGCCGAGTTCCGGGTAAATGTGTGGGGAGATAAGGGCTGCGATTTCAGGGCGCATCCGATGTTGCACCCCCAGGCGGCAACTGTGGATGCCGTTCGTGATCATCCGCTCGAACAAAGACACCTCTATGTTGAAATGACGCGCCAGTCGGACATGAGCCGCTGAAGGCCTCAGCTGCTGATGGTCACCTAATTTTACAACAGATATTTAAAACTAAAATTGACAATTCTATTGAGGTGAAAAATAAAGCCCCTCGGATACCTATTCTCCGAGTCACTCAATACTCAATATTTTATTACATCCATAGGTTTTACACATAGGTGTTACAATCCAATAAAGTATCCAATATGGACCCTGTTCTAGGGCACTGCAATTAATAGGGGCAAACCTATTCTAGTCGCTTAAAATTAGTGAGATCAATTTGTGTGAGTGTGTGTAATAGATAGCACAGCACCCGTGTGATTATTTAAATATCAGAAAAAGCAATTAAGTAAATAATGTACATAACTACGTACCGATAAGCACAAGATGTTTACAATTCTTGGTTAGAGAAGTCACAATGTGTTGCTCGAGCACCTCTGCCGCTTCTTCTACGATCACTGTAAAAAGGCGTGTAAAATCACTGTACCTAGTTAATAAAAAAAAACGTTTTGGAGGTAGGCCCTTGGGGCGGGGGCGTTGTATATGGGTTGATGATGATTACTTAGTTAAAATATGTTTGCCAGGTATATTCGTGAATACGGTTTTTATTTGCGTGTAAAGCGTCCAAGTAATCATTTTTGCACTTTCAATTTAACATGAATACAGGTAGACGACAAACAAAAGTAGTTCAAAAATGAACCCCTGCGACGCGTCCATTAACATTGGGAGTTCTAATGAGGACGCACTGCTGATAGTAACTTACTCTTTGAATCTTATTGCATAATTAAAAGTTACTTCAGAAAGTTAGTGTTTGTCAAATGGGGAATAACTACTGCTATAACTTCGTACTTTGATCATTAGCTTTGTACTTTGTACTGTCAAAAGCTTTCAAGAAATTATATAAATTATATCGAATCCTAATATGTTGTCCTATATGTTAAATGAAGTGGTTAGTTTTATTGTATCAGGACAGGATGTATATCTATCTACTTATACTAATATTATAAAGAGGAAAGATTTGTTGTATGTATGTTTGTAACGAATAAACTCAAAAACTACTGGACTGATTTAAAAAAATCATTTTACCATTAGAATCCTACATTATCCCTGAGTAACACAGGCTTCATAATTTTTCCTAATTCCCACAGGAACGAAGTCCTGCGCGGAAAGCTAGTTAATTATAAGGATAAATATTACCTATGGTCGGCGCTAGAGCCAGCAATAGTTTACGCAGCCTTGCTGCTCCGCTCGTTGTCATGCCAATGACTTTTTTATCTTCTAAAAGCTGCAAGTCTACCATCATTCTTGTTTCTTCATAGGAGGTGTTTGCGGCATCATATGCTTCCTGAAAATATTGTACGCTGATTAAATCATAAGGAGAGAATGAGAGCACGCCACAAGCCGCCAGGCATCTTGAAAAAAATTGGGTGCAATTGGGTTCCCCAGCTTAGCAAATATTTAACTGGTGTAATCCACCTATAACTACGATCAACAAGAAGTCATTTTTTTTCCGTACACGTCAAGTACTTTGGCGCTACGCAATGTACCGCGCCCCGCACACGCGATCCCCCGCGCCACGGCACGGCACGCCGCGCCGCTGTCAGAATACAATGTTGTACATTGCTGGTTTTTGTGTTTTACGCTGTTATTGTTGTTTTTTTATTAGAAATGGAGTGTATTAAAATAGATAATTTATTTTTAAGGTAATAAATATTAAGAAACAAAAAAAAAATTCTCGAGGAAAGGTTTCGCGGTACATTGCATAGTATAGGTAATTAACGAAAACTCCTAAACTTGACTAATTTCCGGGAAAAAATAATTACTTGTAGGTAGTCGATCATAGTTATGGGTAGATTCCACCATTTAAGTATTTGCTAAGCTGTCCTTTACACCTTGTATGAGATTAATACTATGTTAATAAATAAGAAAGCAAACACTTACTTGAAGAGGTATGATACGTCTTTTCACAATATTGTGAACAGCATTTGCCCATCTGAAGTAGAGAATCCAGCGATCGACCACAGCTACATCACCCGGATTCATTCTACTATGGATACGCAACTTGGTTTTTCGTCTGCGATTAGCAGCCATTTCCTAAAATTAACACCATTACTTAACAGTTCAAGTTGATTGGTATCTACAAAGCTAGCAAACTCGCGCGTCACGCTACTCAGATGACGGTTAAACTTCACTTTGACTATGCGAGGGCACCGCGCAAAGGCTTGCTAGCCCTTTGGCGTTGTCACTTCGACACTTTGACATTTGACTCCGGCACATTTCACCGCTGCTGTAGCTATGCACTACCAGAAAAATTTCTGAATTTATTTTGGCTCCTTTAAATTTCAATATTTTAAAGGACCCAAAATTCAGAAATGTTTGATTAAAAACGATCTCTTTTTAAAATTAAATGTTTGGAGATGTTTGGAGACTTTATTTTTGATTTCGAATTCATGCGGAATTCATAATAAAACAAAAATCTTATTAAAAAATAAAGACAGTATGGGCTTAAATCGAAAGCGCCTGGAAGTGACTCACATTAAAAAAATTAATTTGTGATTTTAAATTCACAATGTCATTTCCTACGGCCGCTTGTTCTTCGGGATAAACAGTATTTTTTAAAACGCCAATCAAACTCTTCAATTCTCTCTCCGCATCACTAACTGAAAATGACATTTCAATAGGTTCTTCATTTATTAGATTGACAAAATCTTGTTCATTGTTATCTTCAAATTCATCCAAAATCAATCCCATTCTATCTTGATTATCATCATCGGGTGTATTATTGGTTAGATTTATTTGCCCAATCATATTACGTTGATCAACAATTTCTTCGGTAAGAACAGTTTCGATATCAGTATATTCCATGTGTTCAAATAACCAATGTTGTAGTGGATCCGTTCTGACGTCACCCCTGTGAGTGCTGTAATATTGGCCAAGTGTTGTCACTTCTTCAATATAAGTACTTAATCCTTCAAAACTTATGACGCCATTACTTAGACGATCTAGACGTTTTTGAGCATTTTGCAATTGGCCAACAGTTAATTTTAAATTGTTGCGTTCTTCATGGAACATCCTTCTCATATTACTATTCACTAGATTAACTTTTCTCAAAGATGTTAAATTTAATTTTTCCATTTTAACATTGCGGGATTGTCCTCCGATGCGTACTATAGACGACGTGACTTTCAGTATGTGTTCTAGAAATTGATCGAGTGCGTGGTTGGTGTAACAAATAACTAGCATGGGGAACGGAAAGTTCAGATTATTTAGAAGAGTTTCGGCTACTTTAGTGCCCAGGAACGTCTTTCCTGTTCCTGGAGGTCCCTGAATAACTGCGAATTCATGGGTTAGTGCTAATTTGTACGCCTTATATTGTGTTTCGTTAAGTCCCAATTGTTCTTTAGAGGGCCATGTAGACTCATCAAGAACCTTGAAATGTATATCACGCCTGCGCAATATCTCTGTATCTGTTGTTTCAATCATGTATTCTTGCTCAGGTAGCAGATATGATGGTGGATTCACTGTAGGCTGAAAATGACAATATACTTACTTTATTTTATTCTATTAAACAAAATAGGTATCATATATTCAGAAAAGGAGTAAACAAAAGTGAGCATAACTATAAAACAGATTTCTTCCAGCCGATCCAACTAGTAATAAATAACCGCAACTAATATTTAGGGTCGATAAAAGATGTTAGTTAAACTTGACAAAGGAGACGGCAATAATATTTAGGTACTTCATTGTTTAAGGTGCTGTGGTATGCAGACCTTCACGGAGGATCGGGCATAACGCAACTTCTTTCTCATTCGGTCATTTCGAAGAAGATAATTCGAATATCAATTTAAAAGGTTTGAAATGGTATTCGATGTCAAGATTCGAAATGATTGAAGATCTGGTCTTGCGCCATTCATTGATTATTGTGAATTCATTGTAGTGAGCTCGCGGAATAAGTTGTAAAATACGTTCGTAGGCGTGCAAATAGCACTTAATAAGCGTTGCCAAAACTCTGTAGCTGTGGATGTGACGGAAAGTAAAATAATATTGTAACGGATGTGCAGATTTTGATTATAACCATATACCAGAAGAAAAATCAAGTCTTTTAATTGATCGCCCCCAAGAAACACCGTTGCAGTACTTACATCGACTTTAACAATGTACTTTTCCATCGCTAAGTGCTGAGGAAACTCAGGATCCTGTAATGCCTTCAGCACATGAAAGTACGGCTCGAAGTAAACGTCACTTTCTATCATTGTATAAGATGTGTCATCCCCGTAAATGTTTTCGTTAAATGACTTGTTTACAATCGATATTGGTAGCTGTAACAGAACAGAATTTACTGTATCATAAGACAAAAATAATACAAACACCTAAAGGGCCTGTTTTTAAATCTAGATCCATGTATTACCAACTATGTAGATGATACTCTACCTGCCCTCGACTCAGGAGTTTGATGTCTCGATCCAAGATAGTCGCTGTCAAAAAGTTTTTGCAATTGTCTTTGGTTAACAATATCAAAGAGCCAAATATGAAGCGTTTGCTATGCGCCCAATTTATTCTCCTCATTCTTCTCATTGTTTTTTCATCCAACTGTATCATTTCGCCAATTTTGTTTTTAGAAATATATGGTTCTAAGAATTGTACGTTCCTGTACACTCTGAAAAATGTTTTAATAGTAGATTAAGCAACAAGGGGATAAAACAGTGTATTATGTCACGGGCAGCATATTGAATTCTGAGCGAAATGAAGGATTCTGTAGTTAATTCCCGAACGTAGTGAATGAAGCGAAGGATTCAAGTCTGCCCAAGACTAAGACACTTTTATCCCCGAGGAGCTTACTCTACTTTATACACCTACTGTGAGGTTAAATAAAAAAGAAATTAAATAGTTACGTATGTAAATATAGTACTACTATGCTTTACTTTCAGAAAATTCTCAAAAAATATACAAGTAGGGTCTGGTCATGGGCCAAAGTTTTACATGAATTGGTTAAGATAAACAAAATTGTAATTAAGATAATAAACAAATCAAGTTTTTAACGCTTACCTTATGTGGTCATATTTATTTCGGCTAGGATTTTCAATCAGTTGAGCTGTGAAAAAAGACGTTAGGTATATGTTATCTAATATAAAAACATATTATTTTGCAGGCGACAAACATGAACAAGCGGCTGCTTACAAGTGAACTTCAATTAAATTATCTGTCAACGATGAAACATTTGCGAATCGACGGGTACATATTAATGACTGAATGTTCCTAAGTGAGGTTTATTGGAAACTGAAACGGCTAACGTATGTAGGTATATTATGAGACTTAAAATTAGTTACCGAAAATTAAGGATATGAATCAGCACACGAAACTAAATAACTATCTCCGAGAGACATAGCCGCGAGCGTAGGAAAATAGGTATTTGGAGAATCATTCTCTGTCGCGACCGCGCTCGGCCCCGCTCGCAAACGTGCGATAGAGACAGTTGCAGCTCGGCTGTGTTTCTAGGTATTTTTTTGTCGAAAATCGCGTTTGGGGGGAAAACGTTTCCCAACCCCTAAACTGTACTAAATATACTACTTTTTGGTATCAATCTTTTCAGCAGAATATAATCTATGCCTCTATTTTTTGTTTTTTCCGAAAATTTACTTTATTTCTGAAATACAATGAATTTAAAATGAATGTTTTTCAAACCCAATAAAGCAAGATTACAGATCCTTATAACTTTTTATCTAAACAAAATTTTCAAAAAAGGAAAACATAGAGGCATAGTTTTTGATAGGGACAACAACATAGTGAAAAATTATCAAAATCGGAGAAGATTTAGGGGTAGCAAAACGTTTTCCCTTTTTGTATGGACATGGGCGCGGTAGTCGATCCTCTTAAGAATTTCGTATTAGAATTCTTCGGGAAATTGAGTTTTTGTTATTTACCTATTTTTACCTAGAAACCGCGCCCCTCGCTCGTGGCCCCCACGCCCCGCGCCTTTTTTTTCGTGTTTTACTTAGCTGTCCCTTGAACCCTGTATATTAATGCTCGTGGCTCGTGTCGTGATTGTACAAAAGTTATACGATTCAGACTCGCTCCTATCCGGTTTCACTTACTTATTCCTTCACGGAGAGGTCCGAAACAGTCTTCGCGCAATAGTCGAAACTGGACGTCCAGGTAGTGGTTTGTATCTCGATAGCTGCCTGCCACCACATTGGGTCGCAAGAAGGGTCGTTGGTCCAACAAGTCGTCACGGCTGGGCACTACGCTTAGTTGACGAAAATCATCTGGCGGCTCTAATTCATCAGCCGTGGAGCCAGCTTCAGCTTTCTGGCGAGTCTCTTCCTATGAAATGCAACATGAAATAGCAATTATTTGGTACCAATCAAATTATTTTTAATAACTTTTTGTGAAAGCGACGTGCCTACTACGTAAGGAAGGCCGGTTTCTCAAGACTTATCCAGTTTTTTCCGACTTTATAAATTGATAAATAATACTGGGCGTTTATTCCACTATCAGTGGCGGTTGAATGACAACGGTGATCATTTTATCCATTCAGGTGGTGAAATTGAGAACTATCGAAACATCATACATTTGATGACAGCCCCCGACCATAAGCGCCACCGCGTCTTTCCACTTATGTACAGGGACAACGGCACATCCTGCTATCCAAAACTGTCAAATTTCTTCAATCGATTTTCAATTTTATCTCCAAGCATTAGAGTTTACTATCCATTGGGGAAATCTGACAGTTTGTGGTAACCTGACTGATGTGCTGTTGACTGTACAAGGCCAGAACGCAGGGATGTGAAACTAATCGCGTATACAGGGTGTCCCAGAAATAGTGAATCAAACTGCTATGGGAGGTAGCTTGACTAATGTCTTATACATAAAAAAATATGAAAAAAATAAAACGCACATGTCCATAAAAAAAAAGAATACCTATCCGAAAAACGGGAAAATCATCAAATTTTATTAAATTTCCAGCTCTAATGTGTGTTTTCTGTAACTTGGGCGTTATTTGACACTGAGCTTTAATCACCAGACCTACCTTAGATTGGAAATCACTTTTTTACTTAAGGTAAGGTCTTCCAATTTATCCAAGACTAGTACGTAAATAATCGCTATACTTCGTAATGACCTAACTTAACTAGCTTGTTCCATAATATACAGTGCCAGTACGTACTGGAACTGCAACGAGTGGGTTTGTTAGTAGCCCTTAATGGGTCCCAACGCACGAGCCGAGCGAGCGAAGCCAGCGTAACGCGGCAGCAGCCGGCGAAGTGCCAGAAACGACTGTGGTTGCATTTCAACTTTCGGTATTTATAAACTCTTGTCAGGCGTAAGTGATGTAGTATAGTCCGGAACCAGGACGCGCGTATTCACGTAGACGTTACGAACTGTACACGAGCAGTACAGAAAATGCGTGTATACCTACCCTGTAATCATAGATTTCAAAAGGGCTTTACAAGGAGTCAAAATCTCTTTCAACCTCTCGGATGGTTAATCAGTCCATGAAACTGAACAACTTCCCAAGGAACATAGGTCAAAATACGAAAAAAAATATGTGAGTTTCCATACAAACTTCATCAGCATCATTTTGTATGGGAGATCAATTTTTTTTTCGTATTTTAACCTATGTTCCTTGGGGAAAGTTGTTCAGTTTCATTGACTGCACCCGAGAGGCGAGAGGTTGTAAGATATTTACCTAAGCCCTGTATATACGCGACCAGTTCCCTATGGCTGCGTTTTGGCCCTGTATATAAGTAGATCGGAATGACGCAGGGCCACCGCCAACCGAACGTTATGTTGAAAACTACTTAGCAACTTAACATTCAGTAGGCGGTGGCGCCGCCAGTTAAAGCAGAGTCGTCATAAAATGTATTAAATATGGATAGTTCTCAATTTCGCCACCTGAACGGATAAAATGGCGACCTTTGTCATTCCACCTCTATTGAGACGCCATTGATTAGTGAAATAGCCCTCCTGCAACTCTAACACGATAACGACAAACTCGCGCTCGGCTCACGCTGAAACTTCACTTTGACAGCGCGAGGGTCCCGCGCAAAGGCTTGCTCGCCCTATGGCGATGTCAGCGTTGACATTTTGACATAGGACCACGGTGTTGTCGCGGCGCTGTCACTATCGTATTTGGCCTGCTGTTATATGAGTAGGTAGTAGGATAAAATGCCTTTTGTAGTGTTTAAAATAGTTTTGTAATTCTTTTTACAACATTTTTAAAAATGTTGCGTAAAAGAGTATTCAATCGATATATTAATACTTATCATAAATGATAACTTTTGTTCTACGATTCGTAAGTAATTCGTTAGAATTTACATTGACACAAAAAAAAATATTGCTTAAAAGGATAAGAACTCTAAGGATAGTGCACAGGCAGGACCACAGGTTGGTACTTACTAACTTGCGTAAAACACAGCTTTTAAAAGTTTTAGATAATGCGACAAAAACTTGAAAATTTATTTACAGTACATGTATTAAGTTATGTTAAGTCATAGAACAAAAGTTGTTTATGGTGGAATCATTCTAGTCCTACGAGATTTAAGGTATTTTACAAATAACCCGTAAGGATACCAACCTTTTCTTTTTTCTCACATAAAGTTAGCCTCTCTCTTAACTGATTTATTTTCGCATTGTTTTCTTCTTCTAAAATGAAACCATGTCTCTGTTGCAGTTCTTCTAAACAACATCTCGATGTACCTTCAATCAGGGACCTACATTTCTGTAGTGCTGTCGTTGGTGAAATATTTACAATACTATCGCAAAACGTAATAAAAGTATTCCAGAAAGCTTTTTGGTCATTCCAATACAGAGGGTTTTTAGCTCTAGTCTCCTTGTATGGAAGATCCATAAGGTAATTGCGAAGATTCAAAATAAATCGCGATTTGCACACATCTAGCAGCAGGTTCAGTTTTTGCTGTTCAAAACTAGATTGGCAAACCTTGGATAAAACTTGCATGATCAGTACGTAGAGATCACCTTTGTCGATTTCCGATTCGAGTAGCTTCATAAAAGATGTTTTTTTTTCCATGACTTTTAAAATGATATCTTTGCTTTCCGATTGAGAAATTTCCTGCAGGGCTCTAAAGCCCATGGGCCAATCGCTGCGATTTTGATTTGGACGTCGATCATTTCGGTTGTTGGGGCCATCACCGTTGCCATGTCTGTTATCTTGTCTTTCTCTTCTCCAATTGTCTGGGTTATGTCTTTGGAGGTTTGGTCTCACATTGTTGTGTACCCCAAATGCCACATTACGTGGTCCTGAAAAATATATATGGAAAATAGTAGCCCAACATAATATTAGGGTTGAAGTTTAATAAAAAACGCAAAGCTGATTGGACATTCTTTAGGACAATAGAAGAGGACCCAAATTCTCGTTTTTCAATATTCAATATTTTTTTATTTCTTTAAAAAACACAAATTATGCCTCGTATATTACTACGAAACATTAATCGTATATTTATCTACGACATGAAACCCTACTTACTTAACCCTTTTAGCGCCAAGAGTTTTCGTCAAAAACGCCCACCACACGCCACAACAAAAAATTTTAAAAAAAATTATGTCGTGGCGTATGGCGAACGCTTGGTGAAAGATATTAAAGTTAAAAAAACAAAATTTTTTGTTCGATATATCAGACTTTGGCGGCGAGGGCACGAAACTTAAACGTCTGATATATCAGACTTTGGCGGTGAAAAGGTTAAATTGTCACATTAATAGGAAAGTTACAACTTTTTCTAATTTCCATATTGCAAGATTAAATAATACCCATTATAGTAATAAATAACAATGATACATAGGGTACGTATATCTCGGAAACTTTGCGCCCTAGCGACATGAGACTTTAAAGAAAATGAAAGCTGATTAAAGTTACTTTATACATGTTTTACTCACTCAAGTTTTTCGATATCTTGTAAGATAGTTTTTGAGATATACCTACGCTCTTGAAAACTTTTTTATTGATTTTTTTTATTTCAGCCCGGGACTTCGTTCCCGTGGGAATTCGGGAAAATTATGTAGCCTATGTTACTCAGGGATAATGTAGTACTAACGCTGAAAGAATTTTTCAAATCGGTCCAGTAGTTTCGGAGCCTATTCAATGCAAACAAACAAAAAACAAATCTTTTCTCTTTACAGGGTGAACGGGAACTCGACGTACTCCTGGCAGGACGTGATAGGGCAGTCAAAATGCAACAATTTTAACTCGCTTTATGTACGGCCGAAAGTGAAGAGTTTTCGAGATTTTCTTAATTTAAGATTTTTTACAAAAATACCCAGACTTTCTCATTTTAACCAAAATTTTAAAATTGCTTATTAATTAAGCTACGAAAGTCATTCCCACCCGAAATACCTTAACAGTTTTAAATAATGATCCGAAAAAAGATACGAAATTTTAAAATTTTCTTTGTAACAGGTTAAATACCGATGCCTATGTAAAAACGTTACTATGACACCATGTGTACAAACCGCTTAACTAACTTCCTCATTTAAAAAGCTATCCAAAGAGGTATGAATGATAAGGTGAGAAATAGCGAGATTCGAGAGCGATGTGGTATGAAGGAAGATATAGTGACGAGGATAGAGAAAGGAATGTTGCGGTGGTTTGGACATGTAGAAAGAATAAATGAAAGAAGATTGATGAAAGAAATATACAGTGCGAATGTAGTTGGAAGGGTCGGAAGAGGGCGCACAAGGCGAACGTACTTAGACCAAATTGATGATGTATTGAGAAAAGGCCGTGTTAGGAGTACTCGAATCCGAAGAACATGTATGAAGCGAATTATGAATGTAGAGGAAGCGAAAGAGGTTTGTTTGGATCGTAGCAAGTGGCAATCTGTGGTCTTTGCCTACCCCAATGAGACAAAGACGTGAGCTTATGTATGTATGTATGTATGCGCCCTAGTGACGTGAGACTTTATATAAAATGAAAACTGATTTTGCTACAAGTTTTACTCACTAAAGTTTTTCGATAACTTGTATGGTTTTCGAGATATCCGCTCTTGAAAGTCTGTAATTTTGGAAAAAAAATGTTTGCCTTACATTTTGTAAGGGGTCAACCATATATTTCGTCACAGCGTATGGGGGAGGGGGGGGGGTCATACAAACGTGACCATACATGTTAAAGGGATACCAAAAAAGCGTTATATAGGGGGGAGGGGTTCAAAAACTCTAAATATAGCGTGATGTAATATGTGGACGGCCCCTAACGTGTGCACCCGGTGGCGCACCCTGGCCGGTAAACAGCTCAACCGATTTCAAAAATGGGCAAAAAACTTTTAAACTGCAAGTGCAGTAGAATTTTGTTGTGTCTTGTGTTTGATATAAGTTTATTACAAGTTTGTATTTGATTTTTATTGCAAGTGATCATTTATTCATAATTTAACTTCGGATGCAGCTAGGGCCATGGTTAATTAAGCGGTTTGTACACATGGTGGCATAGTAAAGTTTTTACATAGGCATCGGTATTTAACTTGTTACAAAGAAGATTTTTTTTTTCGGATCATTATTTATAACTGGTAAGGAATTTCGGGTGGGAATGACTTTCGTAGCTTTATTAATAAGCAATTTTAAAACTTTGGTTAAAATGAGAAAATCTGGGTAAGTATTGTCGTAAAAAATCTTAAATTAAGAAAATCTCGAAAACTCTTCACTTTCGGCCGTACATAAAGCGAGTTAAAATTGTTGCATTTTGACTGCCCTATCACGTCCTGCCAGGAGTACGTCGAGTTCCCGTTCACCCTGTAAAGAGAAAAGATTTGTTTTTTGTTTGTTTGCATTGAATAGGCTCCGAAACTACTGGACCGATTTGAAAAAATCTTTCAGCGTTAGAATACTACATTATCCCTGAGTAACATAGGCTACATAATATTCCCGAATTCCCACGGGAACGAAGTTTCGAGCTGAAATAAAAAAATTCAATAAAAATGTTTTTAAGAGCGTAACTTATATCTCGAGAACTATACAAGATATCGAAAAACTTGAATGAGTAAAACTTGTACCAAATTTAATCAGCTTTCATTTTGTTCCAAGTCTCATGTCGCTAGGGCGTATAGTTTCCGAGATATATTCGGAAAACCAAAAAATGGGACCTGCAAACCCTCTCCCCCCAAGGCTTAATACGGGCGGGGACTTTTGATATGTTTACCTCCTTTACGAATATGGACGAAGGGCTAACTAGGTAGTCCGTGTTCCAAGCGTTTGCCTCTATACATTTTTTTGAGCATTCGTTGCCTGGCCTAAGAGTGTTAGGGACAGCTTAGCAAATACTTAAATGGTGAAAACTATCAATAACTAGGATCGTTACTTAACACGTATTAAATTTTTCCCGGAAACATAAAGTACTTTGGCGTTACGCAATGTACTGCGAGCCGCGCCGCTTCGCTGTCAGAAAGCGATGTACATTGCTGGTTTTCGTGTTTTACGCTGGTATCACCGTTTTTTATTGGAAAATGGAGTGTATTAGAATTAATAATTTAATTTTGAAACAGAAAATATTAAAAAATATGAAATAAGTACTTAACTTTGAAATGAAACCTCATTTATTTACCAATACAGAACATAACAAATTAACTAGTAACAAAAATTTCCTGAGCAAAATTCCACTGAAAAATCATTTGGTATAATGATCTAAATACAGGGTTTCAGTTTTTGTTAAGCTGTATACGATACCTACTTAGATTACCTGTACAATCAGATAAGAATCATTGTTATAGAGGTATTAGTTTCAACACTGTGGTTAATCAAAATATCGAAAAAAAGGAGAAATTTTCTCAAAAACTGTAAGAGTATTGTCGAATTTTTCTAAGAATAAAATAGATTTTTGTAATTTCAGACTTTTTTAGTAACCTGTATTAGAAACAAGATTGATTGGCTTAATTTTTACACGAAAAATTTTTGATAGACTCCCATGACCATTTTCGTGTAGGTAGCTGTAATAGTTAAGGTACTTCCCCTTACTGCCCCTCTGAAAGTTTTCACCCGTATAATAGTGACCACACTACTGCAGTGTATCTATGTAGGTAATTGTTTGTCATTTCAATATTTACTTGCCAAATCATGATATTTTAATTAAGTAAGTAGGTATAGTCTGGCAGAAATCGCTTGAAGCGATAATTGTACCTTTTTGTAACATTATTTGTAAGTGTTCCATCATTTTTTTTTTCAAATTGTGCAATAAAATATATTGTATTGTACCGTATAATACTGAATAACATTAACATGAAACATTGTCAATAAACTTTTTTTTCTTTCTTTCTTTCTTTCTAATAAAAGAAAGGTACTTAACTCACCTTGGTCACCTATGTTGACACGGGGCTGGGCACCCATCTGTCGGTTTGCATTGTGAGGGATAGGTCGTACAAGACGGACAGCAGCTTGTAGGTTATGGGCTTGTCGGTTATCAATTACATTGTCTCTGTTTTGCATCAAAACTCCCGGGTTCCAATTGCCTGCAGCCAGTCGGAGCCTTGCTTGAACACCAGTTGGTCTGTTCCCAGCAAGGTTTAACAAACCTCTGTTGTATCCAGCTTGCCTTTGCCTAGCTTGTTGTAGCCTTGCTTGAAGACCAACTTGTCGGTTCACTATAGGATTTTGCCTCGCTTGTCTATCGGCTTCTTCTGGATCCATGTTATCCATGACTTCTTTCTGTAGGAGCTTCGATGGCTCATCAGTACATGATAGGAATGTGCCTTAATCGGTTGGCAGCAAACCTCTCCAATCTGATGTCCTGGTCTATTAGAAAATATCTAACCAAAAAAATTCAAAAATCAAAATACTTACTGAAAGAAATTAAAATATATGTATAGGTATACTAGTCGATATCATTATTTAACAATTGCTTAAAGTTACTTAATACTAAGTAAGTACATTACATTTACTTAAATCCCAAAAGTCCGTAGATAATTATTATGAAACATAGGTACGTGAACTAACATGACCCGCAACCAATTGTTGGTTTGTTTGTCCCTCCTTAGCGTCGAAACAGAGAAAAGCAGACAGATTATGAAGAACATACTAGGTAGTACGTGAGCAATGAATAGGTAAAACTTGGTTTTTGAAAGAGGGCGGAACCTATAAACGAATTCGAGGGCGTAAAACTAGTATATCTATAAATAGGTACCTAAGTAGGTACGTAACGTAATAATAAGTGATTGTTACTTACCGGATATGTGCTAACAACGCCAAGTTATTGAATATAATATTTAAAACACAATAGGTCGGCGGTTGGAAAGGTGACACTCTAACCCAATGGGATAGTTAATCACTGCTAGAACATTATCATTGCCAAGTTATATTTTGGAAAATTAACTTCGTACCTCTACACGTCAATTCTCGCATCTCTCTCCACTCAACTACAAAAATCTAAAAATGGCGGTCGATGGTCGTTCGGTCGTACTAAACTATGAGTCAGCGTCAGTGTTTTCACTAATTAAACTCAATTACCCTCAAACTCAATTTCCCTTTCAGTAAACTGAGTGATTGAGACTGTAAAATCGACATACGATTCTGAAAGAGTCGTAACTTTAGCTCATTTCCGACAAAATAACTTTTTTTCCACTGGAATAAAAATATTTTGGAGTTAATTAGATAATTTTAATGTTCTCCTAGAGTTCTAGTTCTAGGACCTAGACTTTTAAAATAGAAAAATTAGGAGAAGTCCGAACTGTAGTGATTTATCTTTAGTAATTTCAAAAGCCATTATTCCATTAAAAAATCTCAAGTTTTAGTTAACCATGAAATCTTTGTTTCACCAATTACCTTATTGCGTAAATAAGCACGACACTTCTTCCAATTTGAATAACCTCGTGTTTAAGAGTTTGTTTATAGATTGTGCAGGTGATCTTCATCATTAATTAATCAATATAAAAGTTACCCTACAACTGTGGTAACTTTATTGACGAAAAGTGGCAACACTTAGCAAGCACATTCGGGGAAAAACCTCAACGTTAAAAACAACTAACGTTCTTGTAGCATACAACGAGCGTTCCGTTTTATCTATGCGTTTTATCAACCTCATTATTTCAGAAAACCGTTAAATAAATTGATTACATTGAAAAGTGGCGTCAGACAAGCAAGGGCGTCAACATATTTTTCAACACATTGGCTCATAGAGTGGGTCTTATGTTATTGTTCTAAGGTTCATAATGATGTGTATTACCCAGCCCGTGAGTAATAAAAATAAAGCACAAGTAAGTAATGGTTTTTTTTTTGTAAATTTCAGCAAAGAGATCAGATCTTATTTTATATTTAAAATTAAGTGTAAATATTAAACTATTTGTAAATAAAAATATAATTCCACTAAATCATTTAAATTTAACTGAAAATTATCATTTATTTATGCTAAAACGTGAAAATATATAGATAAGTATTTTTATTATTTGTCTGTATGGCATCTTGTCAATGTGAATCTCATTTTGCGAGCGAAAAAAGAAAAAAATAATCGCGCCTCTTTTCAGATGTTTTCACAAACGGCATTTGTATTCATCAGATTGTTATTATTGTCAGAAATGCAACACAAAAAATGTCTTCTTCTAGTGCAGAACAGGAAACCTACGTGGGTACACCGCCAGAAATACTTTCCGAGGCGCAACATGCAAGTAATAGCTTGTTGCCTTCAATATCAAAGGAAAGTTTTTATTTCTTTCTTTCCTCGCAAATGTGTTAAAAAACGTCGTATGACACGCGTGAGCATTGGATATTACATTCTCGGCTCCATTGAGCCCTCGCCTTAATGAAATATCCAACTTAGCACACTTGTAGCATAATGTACTATTACACAATTCCACAGTAAGCACTTTTTTCACATTATAAGATAGGTAGAAGCAATGTGTGGGTAAGTAGATACCTAAGTAATTAGTTAATTACCGATACTGGTAATCAAATGTCTATGTTGTTTCTACGAATGAGATGAAGTGCGATTTTTAACCAACTTCAACAAAAGGAGGAGGTTCTCAATTCGGGTGTTTTTTTATTTATTTTTATGTTTGTTACCTCAAACCGATTTCAAAAACTTTTTTTAGTTCGGAAGCATCTACTTCCAGATTGGTCCCATTAAAATTTTATCGAAATCGGTTCAGTAGTTTAGGTCAAAAATAAAAAAAAACTGAAATTTACGGTATGTGGATGATAAAATAGGTCATCAATGTAAACGTGGCATAACGAAGTTGTTCCCTGAGATTTTTTAAGTTGTTTTTTAGGGCTCCTTTGTGACCTGGGGCTCTACCGTTTAGTGACCGGTAGAGTATAATATACGCATTTTAACCTCCATGAAAATGCTTATTATGTGTCTATCCCGTCTGGACCCCAGGAATCATACGGTGAGATAGGCATTTGACCTTTCGAATGCGGAATGCGGGTAGAACGGCGACAATTGGCCCCGAACATTCGAGTATTTCCGAACATTTTAGAATGCAGGTAGGCTGCGATGTTATAAATACAGGACGCAGGCCGTTAGGCGTCAGTTGCGTCATCACCATGCAGAAAATGATTTCCTGGGGTCCAGACGGGATAGACACATAATAAGCATTTTCATGGAGGTTAAAATGCGTATATTATGTGGTCTGTAATCCCGTCTGGACCCCAGGAATCATACGGTGAGACGTGTTTATTATCGCATGGTGAGGGATACTCGAATGATAGCTGCCTGCCAATTGTCGCCCTAGGTTAATAAACTGATAACCAATATACTATGGAGACATTATACTGAAATGTCCAAAAGAAGTAAGTATGTGAAATCTGATTTGTAAATGAATTCTTCATAAAAATTATGTGCGTCAGGCTTATTTTGCCATGTCAAAATAGTAAATGACCTACGATATTTCATTAAATAATTACTCGCAAGGTTCATACTTAAGGTTGGTGTAACATACAATAAATAAAAATAATTTAATTAAATTTGTTTTATTTCCTTATACATGCCCCACAAGAAAAACTTATACAAATCAAATCATTAATCAGGTAATTGATGTGAAACATTAATGGATTAACAAAAATAAATTTTAACAATCATAAACTAGACCGATCTAAACAAAGAAGCCACCGAAGGGACATTCGATAGGGGTTGAGCCAGGGGCTTTCTGTAAAACTTAGCCAGGGTATTTTCGGAGGTCCAATTACCTCTGGCGAGAATTTCCTCGATAGGTAGGTCTTGAACCCAGTTTAAGGAGGCGACCGCAGAGCGAACTGAGCCCGCGGAGTCGCTGATGCCGGCGTTCTGTAGTATCGACTTAACCCAGCCCGATATCGTCGTGCGGCTAGCTGGTCTAGGTTTGCCTGCTGTAGCAACAAACAGGCTCGTGATGTTGTCTTGGCCCCGTCTCGGCGCGGATAATTCAATCAGCTTGTTTATCCACTTAACAGGGTCAATATTCGGGTGAGTGCCAGTTAGTAGTAGCCAACCTGATTGTCGGTGCTTTAGGGAGTCGGTCTTCGATCCAAACTCTGGCCAAAGCGTGATGTAATCTTGTCCGACTTCAATGTTGTCTCCTGCAATGGAAAGAAGTGTGAGGTCGTGAATTCGTCTGCCAGAAGCTAGTAAAAGCAGAATAGCGCATCTTCGCGATACGTCGTAAAGACTGTTTTCCCGAGTGTTGTTATGGATGAGCCAATCCACAACTATTTGGGGATTCCAAATGGGAATTATAGGCTTCGGCTTAGCGTTATTTGCATTAGCGATTCCTTTAAGCGTCTGTTTTACTAGGACGTGACTACTGAGCTGTGAGGTCATTTGAGGGTTAGAAAAATTTGTAACTACTGATTTATGTACTAAGATCGTACTGTATTTCAGGCCGAGATTATTGTGAAGATAAGTAAGGTACGTTGCTATAGTATTAGGACCCGGGTTCTTGTGGTCAGACCCGGTAGAGCGACACCAGTTTAACCACTTGGACCATGCTAATTTATATGTTCTCAGCGTCGATGGTCTCCAGCTGGATTCAACTACCGCCCTATCTGAGGGTGACCAACCTTTCAGCAGGTCGTTCCACCCCGTATCAGCCATGCCTCCAAGATCAGCTTGTCCACTTGTGGAGGTGGAAGCCCGGTCCTCGTGTCTACTAACGTTTGACACAGGTAACGAATTGTGAATGGTGGGCTCAGCGCCCTGGCCTTCAGGTCTGCTCTCCACGTTACATTCGTCCACCTGGGGCAAATCACGATGTACTTGCCTTTTGCCTGATTCAGAGCTAGTAGGACTTGTTGCATTAGGCACGGAGGTGGGAAGATCCATGCTAGCCTGTAATTCCATACCTTGCTGAACGCATCCCAGGAGACTGAACATGGGTCGCGAAGATCTCTCGTCACGTACTGATGGACTACATGGGCAGTCTTCGAGGCAAATAAGTCTATTACAGGGGTGCCCCATTTCCGGAAAATTACCTTGGTGGCCGTCGGTAGGAGATGCCATTCGGGTAGCGCTTTGTACCTGGAGAGGCTGTCCGCTACTGCATTGAGAGGGCCTGGTATATAGCTCACCGTCAGGTTTATCTCGTACTCGATCAGGTAATGGTATATGACCCTCGTGACTTCCATCAAGTTTGTCGAACGCGTTCCTCCTTGATTTCGTAGATAAGCGAGCGCCGTTCGATTGTCGCTTTGTACCATAATTGTCTCCCCTGGAAAACGTGGTGCTAAGTCTTGAAGGACAAAATGAATCGCGAGTAATTCCTTCATATTCGCTGGTAAGGAAGCTTCGCTCTCCAGCCACTGACCCTGAATGTGAGCGCCGTCTACGTACGCGCCCCATCCGGAGTCCGCGGCATCCGTCACGACGAAGTGGGTCACTGGGGGAAACCATATCGGACTTTGATTTGCGTAATTGTCCTTCCACCACATTAGGTCTTCGATGATGGGTCGAGTGGCTGCCATAGCAGTGTCCTCCTTGATCGCCTGCCGTGCGAGGTTTAGGAGATTGCGAAAGTGCAGTCTGCCGAAGGGGACTACGAAGCTCGCAAATGTCAGGTGACCAACTATGGTCTGCAGCTCGAGAACTGTTAGCAACGGTCGAGCTAGTGTCTTTTTTAACTGACCTTGAAGCCTGTTCAGCTTCTTTGGAGGATAAGACTTGCTGTTCATCCTGGTGTTCCACTGGATTCCCAAGAACTCGAGGTCTTGTGAGGGGAACTTGGACGACTTCTTGTTGTTTACTACCCATCCGAGCTCGCTGAGGAGGGCCTTGGTAAGGCGTGCGTGTGTCTCGAGCTTGCGAGGGCACTGATTCACCAGCAAGAAGTCGTCCAGGTAGACTACTAACCTGATTCCCTTCATTCGAAGCTGCTGGGCTACCCAGTTCGTAAGAGTGGCGAACGTTCTGGGTGCGGTGGCAATGCCGAAAGGCAGGCATGTCATTTGCCATACTACCGGATGTTCTGCCGTTGGATCCAGTGACGGTGCTATGAAGCGCAGGAAACGACGATGTGATACTGACACTGGTACATGAAAGTAAGCTTGGCTTAGGTCTATTTTCATTAGCCAGTCGCCTGGCTGAAGAAATGGGGGTACTTTGAACATGTTTATCAGCCGAAATTTGCTGGGTTTCATGTATCGGTTCAGTGCTTTTAAATTCAAAACTGGGCGGTTCGTACCGTCTTGTTTCTTTACTAAGAATATGTGGGACTCGAACCCAGCGTCGTCTGGTGCTAGCTCGATCACGCCTTGCGAGGACATTTTTTGTATTTCTACCCTCATCGCCAGTGAGAGGTCGATTGGAAATCGGGGCTGACTGACTCTCCTCAGCGGAGGCTTTTGGATAAAAGGTATTCGGTAACCACTTACTATGGACAAGATGTGTGTCGGGGCGTTCCTCGCCTTCCACGCGGCCAGGTGGTGACGTAGACGCCCCGCATAGAAGTCATCGTCGTCGAGGTCGGTCGTCGCGTCGTCGCTGAGGGCGGGCACGGGACGACTTGTTGTCTTGCGCCTTGTTATTTGATGTGGCAGCTCGCGGCCGTGAAGGCGCTCCGGCGGCGGCGGGAGCGCGAAAGTTAGAAGAGTTAGACGTAGGCGTCTGTCTTTGTTGCCTCTGCTGGCCATAATTACCCTCAGCGGGCTCATATGGTTTGCGGAAAACTCTGCTGCCGCCACCCATCTTAGTTACTGCGTCCGAAAACGCAGTCTTCTCGAACAGGTGTTCTCGGCTTGGAGGTATGCGTCGCAGAGACGCCTTATTAAATTTATCTTTCACCCCTTTTAGAGCTTGATCACGTCGTTGTTCTAAAATACTAGCCCTGCGGCCACAGACAACCTGTAATAAATCTTTAGAAATTTCCGCGTAGGTGCTGCCGGTAGAAAAAGAAGCCGTTAGTTTTGAATGTAGCTCCGGGGGAGCGTTAGGCAATGCGAGAATTTCTTTTATTGCCGTTTGTATGGCCTCACGTTGGGCTAGAAGCATGTTAGTGAGGGCACCAAAAGTCTGATCAAGCGACCTCAGTTGATATGGTTTTGATTCGAAAGGAGTAAGCTCGTCATTTAATTCCAAATATGTAAAAGCGGGGGTAGCTAGATATCGTTTTTGAGTATCTACGTATCTAATACTAGCCCAATCAGGGTTGTCAAAATGTTGCAGACTAGCAATTGTAGCTAAGCGACTAGCATCCGCCTTTTTAGTCGCCTCAGCAATTATTGTCGTTGGTGCGTCTAGCTCCGGTGCCGATGGCGGTACAGGCGGGACAAGATCTTCAAGGACCTCGTTTGGGCCCATCCGCTCCGTGGGTTGAAGCCCATTGGACACCAGAGCCGGTTTAAACAATGATTTTATTTGAGCTAACTCACGCGCCAACATGTGAAGCTGGTTCTCCATCTGCTGCGATGTAGCTGCCGCCGGCGTCTCGGGTGTCGCTGTTGCGCTCGTCGTCTCTGCCACAGGTATGTTTTGCGTCTTCTTATGAACAACCGAACGGATTGTTACGGTTGGTTCCAGCGGATACGCTGGGCGTATAGCGTCTTCCTCCAAACGAGGCACTTTCCGCGGCGGTGACGAACATTCTCCTTCCTCTTTAGAGGAGGAAGAAGAAGAACTTGATGATAAATAACCAAGACGTCGAGCAGGATGTGGACGTGACATATTTATTTTTTCCGATCCGCACTGTTCAAAATCAAATCGCCAACTGACGCCTAACGGCCTGCGTCCTGTATTTATAACATCGCAGCCTACCTGCATTCTAAAATGTTCGGAAATACTCGAATGTTCGGGGCCAATTGTCGCCGTTCTACCCGCATTCCGCATTCGAAAGGTCAAATGCCTATCTCACCGTATGATTCCTGGGGTCCAGACGGGATTACAGACCACATAATATACTCGTATTACCACCACACATCATCTTTCCTGCCGTCTGGTGATCGGTTGATAATATCACCACCCCCATATCTTTCATGCCATCTGGCGATCGGTTTGAGAGTTGTACTACCCCGCATCTTTCTTGCCATCTTGCCACTTGTTGTGAATATCACCACCTCATATCTTTCCGTGGGTATCACGAGGGGTGAAAGTAATTGATCACTATACATACATATAAATAGATAGATCTATAATCTCTCTCTTGATCGCTCTTTAATCTCGAGTGATTTAGTGCTTTATAAGACGAGGGAGTTACCTATATGAATGATAAATAATAATAACCTTTAAAAAGAATAAAATAAAATATTTTTAACAAAAAATTGAAACATTTTTTTAAAGCTATGTTCACGAGTAAGTAGTGGTTACGGATAAAACAGTAAATAGGTGAATTCATAGCGGAATATGATAAATAGAGAGGAATGTTTTTTTGACGTCGGCGCCGCACTATGGGACAGAACGGTATAAACCATCTCATAAATGGTTTTGGCGAAAATCGTGGTCAAGATGTAAGTACCTATATTTGATTGCATTACATTCCTGAATAACAGGACTCTCCGATAAACTAGAAACAAAAAATCATTACTCAGTTTTAAATAATTAATAGCTCTGTAAATCTGAACTTTCATAATTTCTTACTTACAAGTTCACCACTTCGTGAAGTTTGACGTATGATAATTTCTAAGTTTTCCATTAAAAGTTGTAAGTATTTTACAGTTTCAGAAAAGTTAGGATTTGCAGTTTAAAAGTCGGTTAAAATTTATATATTTTTCTATATATTTTTTTCATATTTTTTGTGTCACAAGGAATTTTTGATCTTTTCAATTTTCAAATAGAGGTTTCGTTGTTGCCGAAAGCTGCCGATGCTGAGATTTTATAATTTTTGGATTTTATAATTTTTGGAGGTTTCTAAGGAAATAAAAAAATCTGCGGTATTACTGCGCCTTTTCGAGCTATGAGCAAAAATGTCATTTTAGGAAAAATTTTATATACTATGCGAGCCAATTAAGAAATGTGCTAATAATAGAAATGTTCCCATACAAAATGTGCTAAGTATGCTGATGAAGTTTGTATGGGACCTCAAAATTTTTTTTCGTATTTTGACCTATTTTTGGGGGAAAGTTGTTCAGTTTCATGGACTGATTAGGTAACCACCCGAGAGGTTGAAAGAGATTTACCTAAAGCCCGGTACCTAGTTGATGTTATTATTAATAGTAATGCGCGAATTTTTTGTTATTGACGACATAATTATTAGGAAAATGTTGAAATTATTATGAACAATCAAAAGTATTGAATGAGCCGGTTGAGCGAACACAAACCAACATTTTTGATAGACTGCGAAGTTATTGAAAAAAAAAAGATTTCTAAATTAAAACTTCTGTGGTTTAAAAAGTCGTCTAAGGCCTTCCCCTTATGACCCCCTCCCTGTATGCGCCCTTGGTCAGTATTATAAAGTTGCCAACAAAGACTGATTGTATTATTTGTATATCATTAATTACCAAACACATTGCCACTGTTATCTTTATACATTTACTCTTACAATGTGGCGTTCTAGAACCACGTGACGACTCATTAGCCGAGTACGTGATGATAGGTTGTCAAACTTCCGCTTACGATACAGCCAGAATACTGGCTTCTTTCAACGTTTTAAAATTTTCACTTCTAGTCCAGCTGGAGAAGTAGGCGTGGTCTTTAAGTACACAGTACTGTGGCGTAGCTCTGAGGGAGCTGGTGACCGGGTCGACAAACAGGAAACACAATTATATGGTTGACTTCATTTATTAGAAGGAAAACCTGACCTTCACGGCCAAAGCCGCGGAAGGGAATACGTCAGTTATTTATAAAAGGCGCGAAATGACCCGAATCATTTAAAGTAAGAACCATCGGCTAAAGGCCTTACAAGGAGATGGTAAACGTAGAGGTAATAGAACCTCTACAGTACCTATGTATTATTTGTATAGTGCAAGAGAGGGATGTACTACTGGCGGGGGCTAAAGCCAATCATGCTGATTAGAGATGCTGTCTTTTCCAGCTTACACCATATAGCGGTGATAGTCCAGTTGGTAATGAGCCAGACTTGTAATCGGAAGGTGGCGGGTTCAAATCCTGGTGCGGGCATGTACCACTAAATTCGTCTTTTCGGATTTATGTACGAATTTCTAATAATCACTTGCTTAACGGTGAAGGAAAACATCGTGATGAAACCCGTCCGTCCAAGAAAATTCGTTTTCGAAAGACAAGCGGTCCACCAACCCGCATTGGGCCAGCGTGGTGGACTATGGCCTAAATCCCCTTCGTGTTTCGAAGGGAGGCCCGTGCCCCTCGGTGGGGACGTATATGGGCTACTGGTAAAAAAAGCACAGATTGCCCCTTATAACTTTTTAGCGAAACGTTACGGGGTCCTACCCATGAAACTTTTCCTAAGAAAATCGCAAAAAAAGTTTGAACGTCTCATATTAAGGCGATTAGAGTCGTCAATGACCTTGAAGTTTGAGCCCCCTGCCCCGCGCGCCACAACCCGCACCCCGCAAGAAAACACCGGTCAAAGAATACACAGGCGTAGAATGTACAGAAGCGCACTCCATACATTACTGCCTATCACTTGAGTTTGTATTGATGAATCTAACTAGGTACTTCTAATAACAAAAGATGTTGGTGTATGTAAGTAATTATACTTAATCTAAGTTGAATTATTTTGATTGCCGCAATCGACGTAATGCTATTATTCGACAATTCTGGCATTCTCACCGGTCGCATATATACAGGGTGGAATTTTTTAACGTCTCCTGGAGGGAAAGTACTGTAAATAAATATAATAAATATATATAAATCTTAATAAATATATATTTGTGATATATTTTTAGTGCATAAATAGTCAACTTATTTATAATTATTATTTAATTAATATTTGCGCCTTTCCCGCATTTCAATCTATAACTCCTATACCATAAGGTTGCCTGGAAGAAACTGCTGTTAAGCAATAAGGCCGCCTATTTGTATACATTATTTCAAATTCGCTGTAGGTATATACATATTCTGTAATCCTATGTGTGCAATAAAGAATATTGTATTGTATTGTGTATTGTAAATACTGTAGATAGAAAATTTTACTCAAAGGAAACATTCCTTTATTTTTAATAAGAAACAAAACAGCATTCTATAAGCGCAAAATAATCAAATATTACGACTAGATTACAAACTTATAATACAATTAGCGTCCACGCGCGAGCTATACCGTAACACAATAATATCGTCTGACTGCACTACTCTCTAAGCACACTAATACATAAATATACTGTGTCAACGCACACAGGCAAACAGAAAATACGCTTTATCGCTCGTAAAAGTTTGGATACGAGTGACACAGCCGTCCCGTCGGAATGCCAGCGGAGGACTGCCGCCCGCGCCCGCGCAGACCACCCTCTGCAACTAAACGTTCGGATTTCCGTTTTTCGTAACTTTTGAATGAAAATATTGTTCGATTTACAAAATTTAAACGTTGTGTTTCAAGAAAAAGGGATTCTTAATTAATTAGTATAAGAATATTTCCATATATCATAGCCGTTTAGGAGCAGTAAGGAATTTAAGTCAAAAATCGATGTCTCGTGGTTTTTTTTTTAAATACAATACAAAGACGTTAAAAAAAAGCTGACGTTCCACATGTAGTCCTTGAACAGATGTTTCACTCTTTTTTTTTCAACTTTCCCTGGCCAGTCATAAATGAGAAGTAAGCTTTACAAAATGCTCAATATTCGGAAATTGAGGGATCTAATCGCCTTAAGGCATTCAGCTGATTGCTCAAGTATTATATGGAGTGGTGTTTTTTTTTTTCTTCATATTTTAACCTATTTCCCTTGGGCAAAGTTGCTCAACTTAATTTGCTGATTCACATTCTTAATTTTTTAAAATTTAATTTTCTTAGTTATAATATTTGCTTTTATAATAATTTGATGTCAATTTCATGCCACCAATCGTGATCGGGGGCTAACCACATCGTCGATGAGTGAATGATGAAGTACACACGTCAGCACATCAGGCATACATGTTGGCCTTGATGTCATCCTTATCTCGTTTGTTATAGTAACAACTTTCTTAGTGCAAATAGGTAACCTGACGCGCTGCTGTATGTACAGAGGCCAGCGAATCAGGTTACTCCATTTTCATTGCAAAACCGCTCTTATCGCAAAGCACAGGGTGCACTCGGGTGGTAACCTGGTGTGCGACCCTCCGTACATTGCTTAGTAAGTATTTACTTAGTTTACACTTTCAGTTAAACGCCATACGGCCCACACTAAGGTTTTCTCTTGTGTCGTGGGTCCCTCGGAACACACATAAAGACAGACACAAACACCCATGACCCGAACAAATAGGTATCTGCTTTTTACACAAATATTTGCCCCGACTGGGATTCGAACTCAGGACCCGTCGATCAAGAGGCAGTGCCACTACCACTCGACCAAACCGGCCGTTGAAATCATTGTGCAGAAGCATTGTGATTCATGTCGATGTCGACGAGTCTAGTCGTTTTCACGCGGTCCATGGTAAATCCTTACAGGTTCACCATTCATGCTAAGACATATTCTTCATATCATCGGAACGAACAACTTTTTTTTAAATAGAACCAACTTCAAAAAAGCGAAAAATAAATACAATATCATTTGATCAAACAGATCAGTAGTACCTCCTACTGATCTATTTGAAGTCGGTGCGAAGGTGGCCTATCCAACTTAATTTTCTTGGCGCCGACTTCAAACAGCTCAGTAGGTAGGTGCTATTGTATTTATTTTATAAATACAATAGCACCTACCTACCTACTGAGCTAATCAAATGATATTGTATTTATTTTTCGCTTTTTTGAAGTTGGTTTTATTAAAAAAAAGTTTTTAAGTATTTTTCAATTTTTAGTGCAAATTATAACCTTTTTCTTTTTTTGGAGTCGGTTAATAAAACGAAGTATTCGTTTTGAAAAAGTTTAAGCGAATTATTATATTATTTTTTATTTATATTTTACATACATACTACAGTTTAAACTGAGAACCCCCCTTTTTTGAAGTCGGTTAAAATACTCAAAACTTTTCCTAAACGTAACAAATACTTTTCTGAAAACCGCATCAAAATCGGTTCAGCCAAACGCGAGATAACCGCGGACAAACTTACATACATACAGGTCAAACTGAGAACCTCCTTTTTTTGAAGTCGGTTAAAAATATGGGGCGACTTTAAATTACCTAACGAAACTTTAGAGGATTATTCTCTCCATGAAACTGAACAACTTTCCCAAAGGAACATATAGCAAACTATTTTTAAAAATCGACTTCCTATACAAAGGCCAATCAGCTGATCGCACAAGTCGTATGGAGAGTATTGGAGAGGCGAAAAATTATTTTCATATTTTAAGTTTGTTTCTTATGAAAAGCTGTTCAGTTTTGTGGGCCGATTTACGTCCTTAATTTTCGCAAATTTAAGGTCACCCAACATATGTTTGTGCCACTCACTATATAGACTAGAAGAATAATCTGAAAAGCCTTCTTTTAATGTTGAACGGCATTTAATGTAACAGTTTGACACCGGGTTTGTTTAGACTAATTCGACCCTACTGAGCTCGATTTTGCCCGGTGACAGACCGTTGCTAGGGACCCTCATAAACTAACTAATAAAGTAGGTCGTTTATGAGGGTTAATTGTTGTTCATATTCGCAAGTTGGCGCTGTAAGTTGTCAAAAGTGTACGAAACTCATATGATTACTAATGGGGTCTTGTTTTGTAGATTAATACATCAAGATTGATTCATTCAGCGGTTTCCCTATAAAATGGCGAAAATATAGTTAAAATTAAAAACTTAGAAGTTTGGGTAGATGTTATTCAAAAACTGTGAGACTTATAAAAATAAAATTCATATCATGTGGTAGGTAATTTAATGTAGATTAATATTGTCATTAACAGTTTTCTTCTAGATCAGTCTTTCCCAACGTGGGCGATAACGCCCCCTTGTGGGCGCTGCAGGCCTAAAGGGGGGCGGTAAGAGACCCAGAAAAAAAAGGGGGCGTTGTGTAGGGCTTTGGGGTCGATTTATAATTTCATCTACCTAGCTAGGAAGACTCTTAGACACCGACTGAGCTCTCGACTCTCGACTAAGTACATCTTGTGAACATCAACTAATATTAATTAAGATATAGCTCAAACTCGGTTCGATATAATAGAACGCGGGCAATCATGTTTTAACAAGTTTTTGTTAAATAATCCGATTTGTACATTCCTGTATCAATCGGCTGGTTCTATAATACTTGTTCTTGCTTGTCGAGTACGATTGGGCGTCGAATGAGATAAACGAGTTTATGCACGTTGGTTGGTGCGTGCTGCTTATGCAATCCTATATAAACGACGTAAATTTATTTTATTTTCATTTGCGGTTTCGCGCATAATAGATAAGCAGTACTTCATTATAACACTTACGTATTTCTCAAAACAAAACAATGTCGGAAGTAAAAAAGAAGAGACGGCAATACTCTGCGGAATATATTAAATTCGGATTTATTGAAAATCCCACAAACCCGTCGTCGCCTTTGTGTCTTCTGTGTCTAAAAACATTTTCGAACGAAGCAATGAAGCCTTCAAGACTGCAAGATCATTTGAATAAAATGCATCCAGATAAGAAAGACAAGAATGTAGCATATTTTCAAGACCTAGAGAAGAAGCATAATATTCAGCCAAGTGTATCAAAACTATTTTCGGCGGCTGCTAAGCAAGATGACGACGGACTTCGAGCTTCGTACAATATCTCTTTGTTAATTGCTCAAAAAGGCAAACCACACAACATCGGAGAAGAGTTAATTTTGCCAGCAATAAAGGAAGTAATAACTAATGTGCTTCATAAACCGGCCGCAGATATTATCCGAAAAATTCCTTTGAGTAATAATTCTGTGCAAAGACGAATTGATGAAATGGCTGAAAACATTGAAGAATCAATGTGCAATCATCTGAGGACTAGTCAATTCTCAATTCAGCTCGATGAGTCCACTTTACCAACTAATGAAGCGTTGTTGCTATCTTACGTGAGGTTTATTAAAGATGAGAAAATACGTGAAGAACTATTGTTTGCCAGAAATTTGGAGACAGATACAAAAGGCGAAACCATATTCAATACATTGGAAAAGTTTTGTGAAGAGAAAGAGATTCCTTTGAAAAATATTATATCAGTTGCTACGGATGGCGCTCCGGCTATGACAGGGCGCCATAAAGGCTTCATAGCGTACTTAAAAAATAAAATTCCAGATGTCCTTGCTATACATTGCGTTATTCATAGACAACATTTGGTTGCTAGAAACTTAAGTGAACTACTATTTCAATCACTGCAATATGTCATCAAAGCAGTCAATAAAATCCGTAGCAGCTCTTTGAATGATAGATTATTTCATCAGCTTTGTGTTACTAATGACGAAGATTTCAACCGTTTATTGCTTCATACTGAAGTTCGTTGGCTGTCAAGAGGCAATTGTCTGATTCGATTTTACAACCTGTTTGACTCTGTGATAGAGTTCTTGGAAACTAAAGATACAGAACTGCGCAACAAGCTCATAACATCAAAGAATGATATAGCTTACATGACAGACCTGTATAAATTTTTCAACGACATGAACCTCCAACTGCAAGGCGATGAACTAAATTTAATTAAAACAAAAAATGTCGTTGCTGCTTTCGCAGCCAAACTGCTTCTGCACAAAAAGAATATGGGCAGACGTGAGTTTCACAATTTTCCGAATTTATCAGTATCCTGCAGTAACGACGACTTGTTTGCCTACTGCCAACATTTGGAAAACCTCCACATTGACTTCACCGAACGATACCAGGACATTTTAAACTTGGAAATACCAGACTGGGTGTTGGATCCGTTTTCAAATGTCAACATAGCAATGTCACCTCAGCTGGAAGAAGAACTTATAGAATTGACAACAAACGAAGAAATAAAAATCAAGTTCAAAAATGGATATCAAGAATTTTGGCTTCAAACACCGATCCTGCAATTGTACCCTGGATTGTGGTCAATTGTTCAACGATTCTTGATAGCATTCCCATCGTCATATTTGTGTGAACGTGGTTTTAGTGCTGTGGCAACGCTGCTTACTAAAAAGAGAAATCGTTTGCGTGTTACCGAACGTGGCGACTTGCGGCTGTTTTTGAGTAAATTGAAAACCTGATATCAACAAACTTATTGAACAGCATCAGATTCAACCTTCACATTAGTTTTTATATAAGAATTGATTATGTTTGTTTTATTTTCAATAAAAGATACTCTGTCCGAATACTATAAAGTTGCGTTTCAATAATCAGTTATAAGTACTTAGCGGTTTTTAAGTATGTTTAAAAAGGGGGGCGTTAAAAAATAATTTATTCTTAAAGTGGGCAGTAGACAAAAAAAGGTTGGGAACCCCTGTTCTAGATCTAACAGTTTTTGTACAAAACGGAGAAAACCGTTGCGAGGGACATATTTTCTATGAAAAGGGGGGAGGGGGGGGGAATTGCTCTGACACCGGGCAAAATCGAGCTCAGCAGGGTCGAATTAGTCTAAACAAACCTGGTATCGAACTGTTACATTCCATGCTGTTCAAAGTCGTAAAATTCAAAAATTCTTCTAGTCTACTACACTGGGCGTCAAAAATAAGTAGTACAGTTTTAAAATTGCGATTTCTCCCAAACTATAAAACTTAGACCTTTGAAACAAAAAAGGTTAAAAAGAAAATTTAATCTTATTCAATAAAAACTTCATGCATTATAAGAACTTATAATGCTTGACTTTAAAAAAAACGAATAAATAAAAACACTTTTTTTAAACTGTTGAAAGGTGTTGTCTTACTTAGGATTTTTGTGTTTGACACATTCGCTGCTGATAAAGCAATTGTAATTGAAAAGCATAGGTATCTTCAGAGAGTAATTTGACTAATCATGCCTCTTTCACCAGAAGAATGTGCAAGAATCTTAGCTTTTCTCGAAGTGGGCATCAGTATGCGTCGTACTGCAAGGAGGGTGGGTGTAACTTTAAGAACGGTTCAGCGAGTAAAGCAAAGGTACGAAGAGACTGGAAACCATCTAAGGAGACGAGGTAATGGCAGACCCAGGTGCACAAGTACCCGAGAAGATCGCTTTATTGTTTCCACTGTGTTAAGAAATCGACACCTTAATGCAGTTGAGGTTCAGCAACAGCTTCTTCGGACCCGAACAGACTACATCAGTGAGAGTACAGTGAGAAGAAGACTTGCTGAAGCTAACCTGAAGCCTCTAAGACCAGCAAATGGCCCCAAACTTGAGACAGAGCATCGCGTAGCAAGACTACGCTACGCCCGTCAACACGTACAATGGGGCGAAGAAGAATGGGCTAGAGTTTTATTCACAGATGAGTCTCGATTCTCTTTATACACTTCAGATGGACGGCGGAGAGTCTACAGACGACCCGGTGAGCGATACATTCAAGCTTGTATCTCGGAAAGAGTCCAATATGGCGGGGGCTCTGTACACGTATGGGCTGGTATCTCTTCAGAGAGTCGCATAGAGCTTGTGGTAATAGAAAATGGGACTTTGACTGGTGAAAGATATGCCTCGGAGATCCTCAACGAGTATGCAGGGCCATATTTAATAAATATGGGTGATGGAGCCATCCTAATGCATGATAACGCCCGGCCACACACTGCTCACCACGTACAAGAGTACATTCAGGAGGTTGGCATCAACTTGATGGCTTGGCCATCGAGAAGCCCAGATCTCAACCCGATTGAACACGCCTGGGATGAGCTTGGGAGGCTAGTCAGAAGGCGCAGTCCACCTCCTGCCACACTCAGGGCTCTAAAACATGCGCTGATAGAAGAATGGGAAAATATTCCCCAACACCGCCTCCGAAACTTAGTGTTCAGCATGCCAAACCGGATCCAAGCTGTAATTAGAGCCCGAGGCGGCAACACAAGTTATTAAATTGTGAAAAAGTTCCAAAACGTGAAAATTAAGTGGTTGACATATCGTTAAAAATTGATACTTTTTAGTATTTATCTTAATTTTAAGTTTGAAACTTTATTCATGCCAAATAAAATATAACTTTAATAAACTTCGTTAAGTTTACTATAAACTGCTTTTTATTTCATAAGTGTAACTACTATAGTTTAGGAGTAATTGCAATTTGAAAAGTGTACTACTTATTTTTGACGCCCAGTGTATGTACGGACGCCCGCAACTCAGGTAACTACACGCGTGCACTCTGTGCTGTTGTGATTAGAGCGGTTTTGCAATGAAAATGGAGTAACCTGATGCTCTGGCCTCTGTAGCACACTATTAATGTTTCCCTTCTGTCATGGGCTCGTTGAAAGACGAACAAATAAAACAACGAAAGAAAAAACAACTCTACACAAATGTTTGCCCAAGAATCGAACCCAGGAGCCATCGATTCAGAGGCAGCGTTTCTAACCACTGCACCAAAACGGTCGTCACATGTACCTCATAATGATTAAGAATACAGGGCCCTCCCTGGTATAAGTAGATAAAACCTGTTTAATATGACAGAACGCGACTCAGACTTTTTATCTATACTTAAGTAGCAGTCGTTTTGTCATTTTGACAGTGAGAGAAAGAGATAATCAATACTTCAGTTCAAGACTAGAATATCCTTCCGTAATACGGGCCTAAGTGTTTGAGTAAACAGTTGTTTAATTATTGATACAGAACAAAATGTCAGGTGTGAACTGCTAGGTGTACCATGTGGCGTTTGTTGGCAAAAACTATACACGTAGCGGTCGACACGGCGATAATGTAGATTAGCGCGTAGTGATGTCTGTAACGACATCGATGTCTTTATCGATGTAGGTGGATCCGAATAACACCACTCATCTCTATCCGTGGGTGTTGTACCTAGGGGCGACAGAGGAAACACAAATGATACCTGTCTTATATTAATATTATCATGGGTTAGTAATATTAAATCTAATTTTAATATTACTGACCCAATATTACTATCCAATATTACTATAAAACAATATTACTATTAGTAGGTCAGGTATGCTATAATAAGATAGTTTAGGTATATTATTATAGCATACCTGACCTATTAATCATTTTGTAGGTCAGGTATGCTATAATAATACCTGACCTACTAATCAGTTTAGTATGTAGCATTATTTAATAATAATTTGCACTACTTAATTAAGTTGATCATTTAAAAAAATATAGTAATACATTTTTGTATTTAGGCTTAAGTTTTTATGAAATAAAATATCTAATCCATCCTAGCCATCTCAATTTGTTTTGAGGTGCAATCAAAGATGAATGAATGTTGCGATGAGTCGAGCTTCGATGGTTTAGTCACTTTTTAGTGGATGCTGGAAGCGCGGCTCGCCTGCACCACCCCCACGTAATCCTCTACTGAGATCGAGACCCGAGTAGTAATAAAACTATAATATGAAAAACACGCAATGAAAGCCGAAGATATTTTGCCGTAAAAACACCAAAATCATCCAATTATTTATTAAGAGATGGATAAACCCTTGACCTCAATCTTGACCACGGCCTATGAGGTCGACGATGGAGCGAGTTAAACCAGAAAATGTCATTAAAGCACTGGTACTCCCACGCACCGACGGAACACAGCGAGCTGTTTGGCGTCCGACTTTGGTAGGAACCACCCGGTCGCAAACCAGACGGCCCTTTAGAGTTCATGTTTATTTTCGAAGAAAATACAAGTCAAAGAAAAAGAAAATTATTTCTTAGGTTAAGTATTTTAAAATTATACGATATGACATGAAACTGTGCGAAATATTCAAATAGAATCTGTTTAAAAAATCTTAAAATTGAACTTATTCATAATGTAGGTAAGGTAATAGGTTTTGATTCAATGTAAAAGTTTTATTTTTTGTTTAAACATCTGACCAACAATGCAACGGTTAATGATTTTGTGAAATATTTTATTCTGAATAGTGACCTGATGCAAGCCTGATGCATACACAAATGTCGATTTATCGACAACTTAACGCAATGCCCATCACTATCAAATCTATATAAAATAATTTCATTTATTCGTTTGTCAGCGTAGGCGCAACACTCCAAAATGACTGCCGCCGGGTACACGGTATGTTTTCATTATCTATTATAATACGATTACTGTTTTATCAATGGATTGATAAGAAAAGTAATACTTTTTTTTGTTGCCTAGCTTGTATTTGTGTTTCTACTTTAGAGAATCGGTTTGGTTTAGAAGCAGTAACTCTGTTTCATCTAACGACGGTTCTGAGTTCGAATCCGAGGCAGGGCAGGTACTTAAAGTTCTGTATGTATCCCAAGAGGACCATGATACAAGAGGATATGTCCTTATAGTGTGGGTCTTTGAGTGCATGGCTTTAATAATTATGACAGATTTTGGCATGACATAGATGGGTGCCACGAATTCAAAAACTCGTGGCGTGTGACCTTGAAGGTCAGTTGCTCCTTATGTGTCACTACTAAGTTTATTATTAGACAAACGGCATCAACATCTTGAATACATGATTTAAAAGAATAAATAGAAATAGGGCTTAAGAGTAAGCCGCGTCGACATGTCCTGCGATTTTTCGTACATTGCTGCGTTTGGCTCAAACCTTCACTAACATCCAGTGATAATCACAGAAGGGCCCATCCCAGGATGTCGGACTACCGATTCGAAATTCTATAAAGGACGCCAAAATACTGATAACTTCACGCAAAAATCCGTTTAAAAAAATCAAATAAGTACCTACAGCCGAGAAATCTACATACCTACATATAGAAGATTACGTACTATGGGTAATACTGTACCTACATTCAATTTAGTTACTTTTGAATAAATAGCGTGTTAAGCTAGAGTGCAGGGTCAATAGCACATCATGCTATCCAAAACTGTCAAATTTCTTCGATCGATAATTCAATATTAATATTATCCCCAAGCAATAGAATTTACTATCCATTGGGGAAATTTGACAGTTTGTGGTAACCTGATGTGTTGTTGACTGTACATTTAATTTCCCCCCCCCCCCTTTTGTTAGAGAAATAACTAAATATTTGAAATTGAAAGTATCTCGAACAGTGTCATATTTATTTTCTGGCTGGCAGTGGTGGCAATGGCTCGTGTGGACAGGCGACGTGAAGCAGTTGTGGGCGGCGCAGCCAACCTACCTCATCTCACAAGCAGTATACATAGTCGCCGGGATAATCACCCTAGTTCATGGTAAGTGTATGTACATGTATGTACATATGCAGGCGGTAACCTTAGGTATCCCACCGGGCGATACCTCAGGTCACCGTGTGATCAGGACCTCTATTCCTCTAATCAATGGCGGCGGCGGTGAAATGATAATGGAGGCCATTTTATCCATTCAGATGGCGAAATTGAGAACTATTGAAACATACATTATGTTTCGAGAGGCCTCGATGTCGCTGCTTTGAATTTCGCTGATGACAGCTGCTTTGAATAGTGGCGCCACCGCCAACTGCAGGCCAAGTACGATAGTGACAACGCCGCGGCAACACCGCGGCCCTATGTCAATATTGACGACGCCAGAGGGCGAGCAAGCCTTTGCGCGGGGCCCTCGCGCAATCAATGTGAAGTCAGCCGAGCGCGAGTTTGTCGCTATCGTGCCAGAGCTGCTGAGTGTTGTTGCTAGATAGTTTGCAACTTAACGTTCGGTTGGCGATGGCGCTGCTGGTCGGGGCGGCTGTCATCAAATGTATGTCGATAGTTCTCCAGTTTACCACCTGAACAGATAAAATGAAATGGCCCCATTGTCATTCCACCGCCATCGATAAGCGGAATAGACGCCCAGTAGTGAGGTCAAGCAACGTACCCAGGGGCAGGGAACCTGATGGGAGACCATAGTGGTAATTTATCACAAGTAGCTTGCCTTTGCGTTTTTTATAAGATGTACTTCGGAGAGTGTGCTCAGAGGCTGCATGAGCTCATTCCGGACGTCCAGACGCGGGGTATTACCCTTATCTTGTCGAGATCCCTCGGATACGTACTGAGCGCTATTCTTCATCTTTTATATTGCGCCAAGGAGTGGAATTCCCTGCCGGCGTCTGTAGTTCCGAGTTCATACAACCCAACTAACTTTAAAGTACGAGTGAATAGGCTTCTTCTGGGTGAGCTCGCTACATCCTCGACCACATCTTTGCCCTAAGCTAGATTGTGGTCAAGAGAGAACCCATTTTTTTAAAAAAAAAGCGTGTCCGTGTTTCGGAGAGCATGTTAAACCGGTTGTTGTCTATTGACTACCAGTCGATAAACTAAGTCAGAGGCCTTTTGGCGGTTTGAAACTCTGACACCAGCAAACGTGAGATTGCGAAGTCTTAACTTGGTCCGGTGGCTTATCACGCTGTTGCTGAATCAACGGTTCGATTCCTGATTCTTGGATTTGATTCCCGTTGGTGTCTAAGATTTTGAAATAAGTACCTATTTGTCATATAAAATAACCGGAATCTCTTTTAAAGTTCAATTTATAGGCATCTTCTGGGTGAGCTTGCTACATATTCGACCACACCTTCGCCCCTGTCTGTGCTAGATTTTGGTCAAGAGCGAAGGCATGCTCTATAAAAAATAAAAATGGTGTTGGTCCGAAAACAAACAGCAACCTTTAGCTCAGTAACTGAGCTATCGGACTTGTGAAATAGTTTTAATGGCTTACCTCATATCTACAGCGCTAAGGAAAGGCGGACGCTGGCCGTACTTCTGGCTGGGCACAGTGCTGCACGGCCTCTACGCTGACAACTTCTGGCACTTCGTTCTCCCGGAGTATGACAACTTCTGGCACTCACAAACGCCCATCATTTTCTTGGGAGGACGAATGCCACTTCACATCATATTTTTATGTAAGTGCCTCATTTTTTTGGGAATAGTTTTGTAATTACTGTTACCTATGTATTTGGTATGCCTCTATGTAATGTTACTGGCAACAAAGACTTTTTGGGAAAAATGCAAAGTATCTAAGAAAAATTGAAGTAACACAGCGGGAACTCTTTCATGTGGTGCCGAGACCAGGATCTAGTCTTGGACCACGCCGATCTAAACCACTTATAATTCACTTAAATATCGAAAGATAGACGTCCACTACAACTAGGGCGAGCACTCTTGCGAAATATTTGTGGAAACAGTTCAATTTAAACGAAAGCAATGATTTACTGGTTCCAAATATGCAGCATGCAGTCAGTTTTCAATTTATTAAACAACTGCTTCTATTTTCAGATCCAGCGTTTCTATATCAAGCAGCATACGCTGTGTCGAGGTTGAACCTGCCTAAATATGCGGAACCATTCGCCGTGGGTCTGGTCACCGTGTTGATTGACATCCCGTATGACATTGTGGCAGGTAATGAATAAAAAAACAAGCTTATTAGTTAAAAAGCACTTTAACAAAGTGGATCAAGCAGCTGTAGAACTCTGACACTTTTGACAGTTCCGCCAGCAATGATAATAGGTCTTTACCTATGAAATTGCCAATTTTCATACAATATTTTTGAATTTTCCATACTAATTCGACCACACCTTCGACCAAATTTAGCTAAAGGTCATTGCCCATCCCCCATAGTAATTTCGGCTAACAGTGAACAGAGATAAAGACCTATAATAACGATAGTATGAACTCTAAAGTCTTGATTAAAAAGGATGGTTATTAAAAAAAAAGTTGGGATTTTTTATATAAACATTTTTTTATTATATATTAAAAATACACCATTTTGTCACAGCGGGTAATTTATTTGTATATATTACACAGTTACAACCTGTTTTTAGTCGGAACGCGTTTATCTAGTTGGTAACAATTGGAATTCACTGCAGTTCAAAGACGAAAGTCAGTTAAAACTAGTTCTATCTAGACAAAAGTGTTCCGGCCGAGGTTACGTTAAGTTGTGGACGGGATCAGGGCGCTCCGCTCAGCATACCTTACTTACAGGATAATCCTACATGGGATGCTGAGCGACAAGTAATGGTAAAACAGATCGAGCCGAATGTGGTATATATCAAATTAAACAAGCACCATCTATGATGCCAAAATCCCAGTTTGGCATGGAAGTTGTACACTTATGTTCTATTCCTAGCCTAATACCCATTATTTGGAAAACACTGTCGACTCTGGGTACTAAATACCATGATGTCATAATTGACACTCGTGCCATCTAGCTCCTTGCACATTATGACATCATGGCATTTAGTACCCGGAGTCAGACTGTCACTCTCTAATCCCCCAAATCATCTATTTCATCATAACTTATTAAAACACTATCTAAAAACTGTGCGGGAGCAGATAAGTTCCTTTCATGCCTTGCCCATGCCAAGTACCATATAACTGACATTACATGGGCACAACATCCTACAGTACGTCGGCCTACAACACAGTTACAGCAATATTGTACTATTGCTGCTCTGCCAGTCAAGTTATTATTTATTAAAATGTATACAAAATATACTCTTTGGTTAATATGTCTGCTTTGAATCTTGGCTCTTATTAGTAAACAATTTGCTCCAAAGAGTGCTCCTTGCATCATGGCGTTCCTACGGTCCCTGCAAACTTCTATGCGATAGCATCCATTAAATCTTATGTGCTCACCATAGTATGATCGTGCCTGTTTAATTTGATATATGCCACATGCTATTAAAATAAGTTCAGAATATGAAAGTCTCGGGAACGTATTAACATTTTGTGTATCTACATTTATATTTACAAAATCTGCTCGTACTCTATTTAAGTTTCTTTCTCTTACAAAATCTGACAAATCATTATTTAAATGCATCTTTTCCTCAACAATTTCCAGTATTTGTGCTGCGTCATCCCTGTCCCTAAATCTTTCATGGAATCTATTTATTAAAGAAGCAGCGATAGCAAAGTCTTTCATAATGTGAGAAGAAGCTCTATTAAAATAATTTTGTCTAAAGAGCTTAAAAGATTTTTTAAAAATGCCATTTACTGCTTCCACTACCCATCGGCACATTGAAACAGTTCTGGACCTATTTGCATTTAATGTTGTTAATTGTGCTTCACCATTTTCAGGGGACAGGGGAACGCAAACGCGGTAATTACAACTTTCTAATAATTGAAGGGAATCTCTGAATCCCCTGTCAAGAATGAAAACATCATTTTCTTGAAAAAATTGTCTGCATGGACTATCAGCATTTTCGAATTCTTTTAAAATAATTTCAGCATCCGTAGTTCTAGCTGAATACGGTCCTAATACATCTATTATATATCCATCCGTGCATACAAACAAAAAGGGTTTCACCAAATTCCTGTATTTGTGCAGCGAGTACGTACTTTTTTGATATAAGTAGTTTGAGCTTTTTTCAATATATAAATAGGTGCCATCAGCAATTATGATGGGTCTTCCTTCTTCACCACCAAAAAGCCTATTTGGAATCATTAGGTTTCTCTGTGCAATTTCGGCTCGGGTTATATTATTGAGTCCTAGATTTCGTGGCACAAAGTCTTGATTGAGAATTTCTCTGGCCATTTGCATTAAACGTTCCAAAGTGCTCCTTGGAACCTGAAGTAATGCAGCAATCCGTTCATCGCTGTCCCCTGTTCTTAGTTTTATTAAATACGCAGCCAAAGCAAAAGCACCTCTGTGCTTTCTTGATAGTCTAGGTGCCTCAGTGAGGATTTCATGAAACTGTTGTTTTGTGAAACCTAGATAATAGTGGATGATATGGTCTGGGATTCGTTCAATATCTTCAAAATCAAGATGTGTGTACATGTTATCCTTCAATAATGAAGTAAATTCTTCTATATGTGCAGCCGTAAAATTGTGTATTGGGTTTTCCAACCCCTCGTGTAACAAATCCCATGAATTGCTTCTCAAATGATAGTGGCAAATTCTGCAGTCTGGTGGCACATAATAATTGTAGTCACAAAACAACCTTACTCGTAAGGAACCTGGTACTGTTAACCTCACAGAATCGGTACATCCTGGGAAGAAACAACGTGTCTGGGTGTTTGCTGCTCTGGTGTAGTTGGGTAATATCAAAGTATCTGAAGATCCCACTGGATTGTCTGGTTGATGCGATCTTTCACTTCCTATCTCGGACTCCTCGACAGACGATGCACTAACAGAACGTCTAGCAGCCCTATCGCACCTTTGCCAACAGGGATGGCAAAGATGAGCTGGTTCCGGTATCTGTAATTAATTATAGTAAATATTAGTTCAAATCCAATCAAATAAGCCTTAATTTCAGATATATAAATGAACATTTTTATTGCATACAAATAAATATGGTTAAAAAAAAAAATTCTTCTTGAATGTTCTTCCTTTTTATAAAGAAAGACACACACACAAATAACTGTGTGCCCCTCGGGCAAAGGCCTCCTCCATTTATTTCATTTATTTAATTACTTTTCTTTAAATTATCTCTAACTTCTATGTATCTCAGCAGGTGTGCTTTGAATTAATGAAATATACTTTATTGCACACAAAAGACAAACGAAAAAAAAAAAAAAAAAATAGCTTGTAGAATGTACAAAAGGGCGGCCTTATTGCTAAGGTAGCAATCTCTACCAGGCAACCTTTAGGCTTTGTCTATGTCTCTCCACTATTAGTTATTAGTAAATATTAGTTACTACCCTTAATCATTAAGTATGACAGTATGCGATACTTATTGACACATTATCAGTCCCGGACACTGTCATTTGATTAGCCATAAAACCAAGTCGAGACACCGCTTGATTCTATGTATTTTTTTTAAATATCTGCTTACATATTTATGTAGCAAAGTAGTCTGTAGTAAAATGTTACTTTTTACTTTACTCTGTACTCTTTACTTGCTGTGTTCTATCGGTGCGTGCATTTTCTGGGTTAACTCGCTCCATCATCGACCTTATCTTTGACCTTATGGTCAAGATTGAGGTCAAGAGTTAACCCATCTTATAATACAAAAAAAAGGGTCGGGGGTCTTCTACCCGCTGTTGGGTATGATAGGCTGATTATTTTACTACCATATTATAGGATAATGTGTTTAAAACATACCTCTCGTGGTGCAATTCGTTGTATGATTATATTCCGAATTCCACGCTCACGTGCAGTATCATCTCTCAATTGGTGGGATCTGGTTCGCAAGAGTGAGCAACCACAGTTGATGCACACATGCCTGTGCCCAACAGTCTCATTTTCTCTTTCGGCTGGACGTAGTATTTCATTCCACGCCAAGGTCCAACAAGCATGGCATACAAAACTGTTGCTGGATACTTGCACCTGTACAAAAGATTTCATCCCTTAAAGAACAGACATTTAGGGAAGTATACATATCTATGATTAATGTTAACAGATCTAATTAGATCCTGACCTCTACGACTCTTCTCGATGGCGTTGTGAAACTTGACTGGATTTAATCATGGTCACAGATTGCAGTTTTCCTCTAACTAAGCAAATAACTCAGAAAATCATTGATACATGGCGAGGCACTGGGGATCAAAGTACCTCCCGCTAGCCATTACGCTACCGACGATATTATAAATAACAACTTATGACTATAACCAAACATACAGTAAAACACTAAGTAAAACAGGAAGAGCGAGCGGTTTCTCCCAACACAAGCAAACATTTGCTTAAAGGGTGACTCCCAGAACCCATTATACTGTAAACAAGTTACTGAATAAATATTTTAATTTTTAATTTAATTTTTTTACATATGTCCACGTCGTCAGCCCATAGATTTTGTATATTTTGTTGTTTCGGTTTTCTTCGAAAAATAGTAGCTTAGATACCTACTTGTTGCGAAGCAGTCCAACGTTGTACAAGGGAGCGAACTACTTCTACCTCCAGTGGGTGTCTTCTCATTCGCGAAACATTTAGTCCACAATTAACACAACGAATATTATTCGATGCTGGGCTAAATGAGCTCTGCGAAGTTGAAGCCATAGGAATTCCAGGTTCATCATCAATAGCGGGTTCAAAGTCAGTATTCGAGCCGTGGTCGTCATTAGAAGCGTGTACAGTATCCATATTCATGCCGGGGTCGTCGGGATTAGCAGCGTTGTCAGAGTCCATTTTACAGAAGCAGTATTCGTCAGTATTCAATCGTAACACAGAAGAAATCCAAAAACACTTCGAATTGCTTCGAATTCAACGAACAAACGAAACGAAAAAAGTAGAATTGGAGTTTGACATTGACGTTTCTCATAGTGTTGCCATAAAGAAAACTGGTTTAAAATCGATTCAATGAGCAATCGATACATTTGAAAGCTAAAATCGAATACTGATCAATCGGTAATAAGAGGTATTTTTTTAATCAAGTTTGTAACGGACTTCAAATAAAGAGTTTCTCCGCCATTTGTGGACCGATTTTCAAAATGATTTTTTGTTCTAAAGGGATCGTTCAACAATTACGTGATCATTTTTGGCCGTTTTTTTAACCCCCCCCCCCCCCTATGTAATACGTAATCTTTTGTTTTTAATAATCCGATGTATATACAAGCACCCGACCCCCCCCCCCTTCCGGTGATTACGTAATTGTTGAATGATCCCAAAGAGTAGAGATGGTCATATTTTCACCAAGTCAGAATCTGATGATGAAATCCCCCTTGAATTTAATAGGCACTTACAATGTTTCTTATGTTCTTTTTATTATTTACACATCTTTTTAAGAAGAAAAAATAGTGTTTAATCTTTCATACCGAGAAAATGGTGTTGATTTCAAAAAAGTTATGGATAATAAAGAAAAGCTCTGAGTATTCTCTACCAGATGAGAATAAATAGAATTCGAATGAACGCAAAAATAGGGCTCAGTGCTAATAAACATTAGGGCACGGCATTTTTTTAGTCTTCATACAAAAAAACTACTAACAGTTAGCATTCATTTGTTCTGGCAATATCCTTCGACGCACTGCATGACAAAAATATCGCAATATCGAAAACATCATAATCCGAGTTTTTGTCAGAAATATTGTCAAATTACATGTACGTAACGGTTTAATTTGCTAAATAACAGTAAGTAATTGGTATTATTTGTATTAGTACTTGAAATGCTTACATTATATAGTCTACAAAATAATTTGAATGCCGTCCAAATCAAGCTACTCGTTTGAGCTTTACATCGGAATATGTAGGTTATTTAACATGCACGTAACGAGTGAGTAAAGGCGTATTCACTAGGTGTATTGTTAGATTTCTTTAAAAAAAATATTATTGTAGAATACATTTAGGTACTTACTCGGTTCCATAGTATTGTTTCAGTGAAAACTGTATACAGTTTTCTGTGACTCTCAAGGATTATGATAATTATTTATGGTTTAATAAATCATTTTTTTCCTACTAGCTTTTTTTATAAAACCTATTTGTGTCGTTATCGTTGTATTAATATTATTATATGGTACCAAAAACTGTTATTAAATTATTCAGATTTTATTACATAATTTAGTATTCGTAAAATGAAGACATGCCCACTGTTTTTTTTTAAAGAAATTAGTTGATTTCACCTTATTTATTTTTTCATTGTGAACATAGCCTTTAAGTTGACGTGAACGTAACATTTTATACATGTGTAACAAAACACGTGCGTAACGCTATTTTACATGTGCGTAACGATACAATTATTTTGAGACAGACCCACCTACTGATCTGTTTGAAGTCGGTGCCGAGCCAAAAAATATAGTACACACAACCGAACTAAAAGTACTTCAAGTGTCTTTTTTTTCGATTTTACAAGGTTCTGGTCACCCTGAATGACTACGACAACCTCGTTAGAAAACACTTGGTTGATTAAAATCAAGTGAAATATTATCATTATGATCATTGTCTTTATAATTAACAAAATGACATCCGCAAACAGGCAGTCGCAGTTTTGAGACAGAATTGGCCGGTTGGTGCAATTAACCCACTGGTTCATTAAGTGCTCTTTATCCAGTGGATAGTGAGACAATACAAGTTAAAAATAAATAAATATACCTGCTTTGACTTATTTACCTTAGAAAAAGAAACTCGATAAGTCGAGTCAGGAAATCATAATCGATTGTATTATGGCAACACTACGATTTTTTTTGTTTAGAATGTATGGTTATATTTCTTTGTTTATTTCCTTTTAATTGTTTAGTAACTTTTTTATGGCTGTAGTTTTTACCTACTTCTTTGTCATAATTGAAATTACGTAAATTATCGTGATAATTAATTAAATAAATTTAATTATCTCACATTTTTGTTTATGTTTGGCCGAGGATGGGCATTTACCTTTTGTGAGAACGGATGAAATATTTTAGCTTCTTTTTCAGCAAATAAATCTTAAGTAAATATGTATTAATTTGACTCAATATCTCAGTTATATGGCCAAGGTTTTAAATAAAAAATAATTTTAGTAATAGCTGTTCAATCAAATAAACTATGAATAAAATAAAGCTTGAGAAAAAATCGTCAATTTCATAGGTATTTACACTTATATACGAGTATTATAAAGAGGAAAGATTTGATTGTTTGCGTTGAATAGGCTTCTAAACTACTGGACCGATTTGAAAAATTATTTTATCATTAGAAATCTACATTATCCTTGAGTGACATAGGCTACATAATTTTCCCGAATTCCCACGGGAACGAAGTCCCAGGCGGAATGCTAGTTATAGATATTTAAAGGGAGGCAGATATGTCATCTACGCACGGGTTGAATAGCTGCGAAAAACACCCAATTGGGTTCTCTTTCAATAGGTTACAATATGATATTAATAAACCTGTCAATCCGGGAAGAGACTGCATATCAACCTTTGACCATGACATATACACGTAAGATCTTTTATGCGGTATTCTTGTAAAGAAATATTTAAAATTCTATTTAGTGAAGTTCATCCACTGGACCTGGCACGATACAGACCCCAATATCTTCGACCGTCACTACTGGGTGCCCTGGAACTCGTATTACTTCCATGCTACCTTCGCTGCCAGTTTCTACTTCTTCTTCCAAGCTAGCCGGAAGTGGTTTGCGCCGAAAGTATCGCAATGGGACTCCGCAGGGTTAGTATTTATTTTTTACGTTCTTTTATTATTTTTTGCTTAGAAAATACTACAGTTTCCAATAATTTGTATCGTTGTCAAAAATTATAATAGCGGAAAACACGAAAACTAACGGGGCACGGTCAGTACATTGCGTAGCGCCAAAGTAGGTTAATAACGAAAACTCGTTAACTTCACAGTTACCTTAATTTCGGGGGAAAAATAATTACTTGCAGTCAAACGTAGTTATGGGTAGATTCCACCATTCAAGTATTTGCTAAGCTGTCCCTTAAACCCTGTATATTCTATTAATTTGAATCATACTTTTAAATAAATTCATTTGGTTTAATTTAAAATTGAGGCCATGTTTAAGCTATTGTTATGGCCCAAGTGTTATAATACACTTGACCTAGATTAGGCAGGTGTGTTCCATAAATACTTGAACGAGAAAAGAATTGTTTTTGTGATCCATTAGGTCTCACTGCTATGCAAACGTACCTGATACAATTTTATATATCGATAAGTTAATATAGGTGCTCACTTATATCGATTTTTTAATATTTTGGCTAAATATTGTTTAAATACAGGGTGTAAAAGACAGCTTAGCAAATATTTAAATGGTAGAATCCACCCACCCATAACTATCACCAGCTATAAGTAATTATTTTTTAACTGGAAACGTCATGTTAAGAAGTTATTATTATTAACCTACTTTGGCGCTACGCAACGTATCGTAAAACTAAAAGCTCTCCACGCGCCGCACTGCTATCGGAGTGCGATGTACATTGCAGGTTTTAGTGTTTTACGTTGTTATGATTGTTATTTATTGTAAAATGGAATGTATTTGATTAAATAATAAAAAATGTAAGCAGAAAATATTAAAAAACATGAAAAAGAAAATTGAAATTTTTCCGGAGAAAAATTCCACTAGAAAATCATTCAGAATGATTGTCTGAGTCCAGGGTTTCTGTTTTTGCTAAGCTGTCTTTTACACCTTGTATACATCAGCAATCTGTGTTCCGTATCAATTTTTCATTTAAAAAAAAAATATTTAGAACTATTCTTTAAGTATTTACTTTTTTAAAGTTTACTTAAGCTTTAACAATTTATTCTATTTATATACTTTATTTAACGGTTGCATTATTTTTTTAAATTTGTTAAAAATTCAGCACAGCGCCATCTATCGAATTTTTCGGTAACCTTTTATTTAATAAATTTCAGCAAAAAAGCGGAATGGAAATCGCTTCTCCTAGCCGTGTTGCTGGGTATGCCTGGCGGCGTATTGCTGTTTGTTCCTATCTACCACCCCTTGCACGACATGTACGGCATCCACTCCGAAGTTACCTTCTTCCTACTGTTCGCCATTTACGCAGTTTTCATCCTCAATGGCCTGCTTAGTGACAGGGAGAAGAAGAAGGACGGGTGAGAATCTTACTAATCTCATTTCTTTTCAATAATATGAGACTGAGGAAGTATGTTTGTGAATTTGTTTGTTCCATTTGCACGCCCCAACGACAGGATGGATTTGGATTGATGTTTGTTATGGTAATAGATCTTGCCAGGATTGCAGGGAAGAACTGGATGCGAAAGACTCAAGATCGAAGAGAGTGGAGTACAATGGAAGAGACCTACACTCAGCATTGGGTGGCCATATGTTGAAGAAGAGAGAGAGAGAGAGAGAGAATAGATCAGGCACCTAACACACACGGTATTTTATTACCTATCCCAACGCGCAAATTACAACGCGTGACATTTTGACTTTTACAGCGTAATGAACGAACCAATCACATAGATTTAAAATAACAAATGTTATTGATTTATTTTAAGCATCATTTAATGTTCACTGTAATAAAGAGATATTAAATTGAATTAATTGGACGTTTATGGGCTGATAAAAAAATAGAATCCTTAGGAATATCTGCAGACCTTAAACTGATTTGTCTTAGGTCAAATTAGTTTGACATTAGGGAATGTTTTATATGGGATGTTCGTGATTGTTGTTTTCCCACAGACTGACGACCATCGACTACGTGTTGATTCTACAACTAGCAGTGCACTACCTCACGTACTGGGTGTTCGTAGTGTTCTTCCACCCGGAGCGCGAGTGGTCTCTGGGTCTACACGAGCCCGTCGGACCGTGCAACGAAATCGCCACGCTCACCACTCCATTTGGTCAGGTCAGTAGATAATGTTCGTAAGGTTGTGTACACATGTAATGGGGTAGATGACTTTTTTTAGGATTCCGTACCCAAGGGGTAAAACGGAACCCTATTAGGTACTAAGACTCCACTGTTCGTCCATCTGTCACCAGGCTGTATCTCATGAACCGTGATAGACAGTTGATATTTTCACAGATGATGTATTTCTGTTTCCGATATAACAAGAAATACTAAAAAACAAAATAAAATAAATATTTCAGGGGGCTCCGATACAAAAAGTAATTTTTTTGCCATTTTTATAGATAATGGTACGGAACCCTGCGAGTCCGACTTGCACTTAGCCGGTTTTTTATTAATTAAACTGAAGCTTCTCTACCTTTTATTAACCTTTTCACCTTCAAAGTCTGATATATCAGACAAAAAAAATTTTTTACTTTAATATCGTTCACCAAGCGTTTGCCATACGCCGACATTAAAAAAATATTAATTTTTTGATGTCTTGGCGTGTGGTGGACGTTTTTGACGAAAATAGCCTGGTGCAAATATTTTTAAATACAAGGGCACAGACATCGAGTCTGTGGATGCACAATTATTAACTGTTAAATTAAAAAAAACCCAGTCGAATCGATCCCCAAGAAAAGCAAGCTATTTATTTATAGCCAAAAAAAGAACCCCAATTTTAAGAATGTTCCTATGTTCAACAAAAAAAAAATGCTTTGCGCTGTCTTATATCTGTCTTGTTTGTTTTGTATGGGGAAAAAGGATGACTAGAGTTTTCCAACAGCATAAGTGTGTAACCGTATGATGACTGGTGTGAAACAGAATATTAGTTTTGTTATTATTTTTGCAGATTCTCCAAAAGCGCAAATACTTCTGCCCTGAAAACTACGATGAGGGTTACTTCAGCTTCCACTGCGTTAACAATCAGAGGCCGCAGAACGGTGCCTCTTGGTACGTCATTTGCGGAACTCCTTTCGTGTAAGTATTGCAATCAAATAGTGATTTCAAAGGTATGTCAGATGACTTATTAATAGTCCTTAAAGTCCTTTAATTAGGTAGTCCTTAATCTCTGGTTGAAGGTATCTAAATGATGACCAAACATATGGGATATTTATTTTATTATAAGATGGGTTAACTCTTGACCTCAATCTTGACCATAAAGGTCAAAGATGAGGTCGACGATGGAGCGAGTTAACTCAGAAAATACCTATAAAGGCACTGGTACTCCCACGCACCGACGGAACACAGCAAGCTGTTTGGCGTCGGACTTCGGTAGGAGGAATGACATATGGGATATGACTTTAAATTAGCAAATCTTTAGAAGGTAATTCCACCCGTGTAACTGCATAATTTTTCTCAAGAAAGGAACTAAGAAAGAAAATCAAATATAAAAAAATTGTTGTTTCAGCAATCATCTGATCGCATGAGTTGAATATTTTTTATTTTTTTTTGTTATATTTGGATCTGTCGTTTCTCGGTTTCAGTATCCTTAATTTTCATTATTCAAAAACTATCCAATACATTTGTTTTCAGAAATCGTATAGAGTACATAACAGTGTTGTCGACGATCCTAGTGGTGGCCGCGGGTGTCTTCTACGGCATTTACTTCAAAACGACGCAAGCGCCGCCCGCTAAGAAACTCAAAACTAAATAAGAACAAGCAAACTCATAGACATACTTCACTAATTAATATTTTTTATGAATTAATGCTTAAGTCTTTTTGACTGTTGTAATTTATTAAAATGATTTTATTGTAGTTTTGATTTTATTTTTTGGGATATTTAGTTTTACGCTAGCAGAGTTTCCTCGCTGGATAGATAAAGATATGTGACATTAAGGTAACATGTGTTAGCGGTTTTAGGCCAAGGAGACTCAAGTCTTGATCTATACTTAAGTATTGATTTCTCTCACCATCAAAATGACAAAGACGACTGCTACTTGAGTATAGATCAGTCTGAGACGCGTTCTGTAATAAGGACCTTAGTGTGATTCACAGGTTTCACTTCTTGACATTGGGGATTTCGCCGCTCCTTTTTAAATGAATAACATTCTTAATCAACATTTACTCATGTTACATAAAGTCAGCGTATGGCCGACAGTTTCGATCTTATACGAAGACCTTCATCAGGGAGTAAGGCAGGTTATGCGGTTGTGGATTATACGTAACACTCACGAACCTTTAAAATTAAAACCTTCGCGTGCTTTTTGAACACCTGGTGTACGAGATTTGTATCGCACGCGGCGTAAACAAGCACGCGAAAGGGTTAATAGTAAAATCCCTAATCAGCAACATAAAATATATATAAAAAAACGCCGCCACTTTTGAGAGAAAATTTAATCAGTCTACGGCGAAAATTGTACAATACATTCATAACATGATTTAGTAATCATTGTTTTTTAATGTTAACGTGTAAATTTCCATTTAGGACACTCTGTGAATGAGTTTGGCTAAGTCGCCGTCTTAAAAAAATCTAAGTCTATATTTTTAGACATTTTGGAAAAACTTTAGAGGACACTGCAGGGGTGCACAAGTAGTGCCTTTACTTATGACAGTTCGTTAAGAGAGTAGTTACCATTTTGTCCATCAAGTAAGTCAAAAAGCAGCGCTTTGTACATTATCTTGTTGTTAACAATTTATAAAATTCTATTACAAAACACCAACTGCGCGCTTGCGGCTGTCATGCAGGTAATTTATCTTCGAACTTTCGTATGTCAGTACATCTCTCTATTGCGCTATAAGGGTGAAAAAGAGCCTCCTAGCTATATTCAAAATCTTGACCCAGTATCACTTACAGAACACTTTTAATTTTTTTGTATTTTTATTTTTGGGGGAGAGGGGGGATTTTTTTTCCCTAAACGTAGACAACGCTCGGGCGCACCCCCCTCGCGCTACCCGCACCCCTCGCGTGCCTGGTGTAGGAGTAATGTCTACGTTTAGGCAAAAAATGAACTATTCCCATAGAAAAAATATTTAAAAAAATTTTTTTTTCATAAATGTGTTCTTTGAGTGATACTGGTTCAGGATTTTGAATATAGCTAGGAGGTTTTTAATCACCGTGTATAAGTGACAGTGACATTGTATGTCTATCGGGCGTAGGCTTACAGTACAGATGCCCAGTTTGCAGCCTAAGGCCCGTATCACAGAAGGAGACTCAAGTTTTGATCTATACTTAGGTTTAAAGATATTTGTTTCTTATTCAAGACATGGCATCACTTACATAACAAACTACAAATTACACAAACATGCTGTTATAAGGTCGTACAGAAGTTAACAATTAGGTACAAAATATTAAAATTAACATTATAATAAGATTATATTTCGAGCCACATAAGAAGCAAGTTTTGCTTTAAAAACTCGATCTGAGTCAATACTTTTTAAGTCAGATGGTAGACGATTAAAAAGTTGTGCTCAATACTCGTATTGTTTGTCTCTTTCCCTCACTGTCTAAATAAGTATAGATCAGAGTCTGAGTCCCATTCTATCAGACATATACACGATTAAATTACGCTAGTCTCATCGTCTCTATAGAAACTACCTACTGTGACGTCACACGTACTGTAATACGGACCAAAAGTGTGACGAAGTAGTTATAGTTACGGCCAGACGGTGCGTTCGATCCAGTCGAGGTAATGGCTGACCCGGGTATAGACCCCGGGGACTGGGTTCCCGCAGCCCCGGCCGAATGACGTCAGTCCCACCAGCCGCCACGTGCCTGCCGCGTCTAGCGTCTGTAGTGGACCGCCCGAGTCGCCCTGTGTATACAAGCATCATCCTATTAATCAACAACAATATTTAATTTAGTAAGAAAAAAGTTTGATCAACTGATTTGGATACCGTGATAATTAGACACTGTAGTGTTTAATGGAGCATAACGAGATTTGTAATTTGATACTTCAGTGTTAAAGAGGTCAGCATCTTGTCACGCAACATGCCTGTAAGTTGCTAACTGGCAGGCGTTAGAAGCATCTTGTCACTCAACATGCCTGTAAGTTGCTAACTGGCAGGCGTTAGAAGCATCTTGTCACTCAACATGCCTGTGAGTTGCTAACTGGCCGGCGTTAGAAGCATCTTGTCACTCAACATGCCTGTAAGTTGCTAACTGTTAGGCGTTAGAAGCATCTTGTCACTCAACATGCCTGTGAGTTGCTAACTGGCCGGCGTTAGAAGCATCTTGTCACGCAACATGCCTGTAAGTTGCTAACTGGCAGGCGTTAGAAGCATCTTGTCACGCAACATGCCTGTAAGTTGCTAACTGGCAGGCGTTAGAAGCATCTTGTCACGCAACATGCCTGTAAGTTGCTAACTGGCAGGCGTTAGAAGCATCTTGTCACGCAACATGCCTGTAAGTTGCTAACTGGCAGGCGTTAGAAGCATCTTGTCACGCAACATGCCTGTAAGTTGCTAACTGGCAGGCGTTAGAAGCATCTTGTCACGCAACATGCCTGTAAGTTGCTAACTGGCAGGCGTCAGAAGCATCTTGTCACTCAACATGCCTGTAAGTTGCTAACTGGCAGGCGTTAGAAGCATCTTGTCACTCAACATGCCTGTAAGTTGCTAACTGGCAGGCGTTAGAAGCATCTTGTCACGCAACATGCCTGTAAGTTGCTAACTGGCAGGCGTTAGAAGCATCTTGTCACGCAACATACCTGTAAGTTGCTAACTGGCAGGTGTTAGCAGCATCTCGTCACCTAACATGCCTGAAAGGCGCCCTGTTACCTAACAGTTACCTGGCAGGCGTCGTGCAGTCCGTCGGGGTCTCCGGCGCAAATCTGCGAGTCGGTGATGCCTTGCGGCAGCTTGCGCCACTCGCTGTACGACTCGCTACACGCGGCGCGGGCGACTGCCGTCACGTTGGCCTTTAGCAGCATCTTGCTGCGCGCCTCAGCTGATGAAGTTTTACAATGGTTTAATACGGTAAGGTCTAATTTTACCATACTCTGTTAGGTAGTTAGCCCACGCTTAAGAATTTAATCAGACAAAACGTCAAATAAAAAGTATGAAAATGACATTGTCAAATCTCGGGTTAGCTGCTAATCGTCTGTTAAATAACTAACAGAGTATGGTGAAATTGGGTCTAAGTCCGTCATCATCAGTGAACATAATAGGTATAGGTAGTGCTAATTTACCTAGAGTTCGAGGAACATAGACGAAAGTCGGAGACTTCCTAATTCCTGTCCGAAATTCAAGACATCGCCTAAGAACATAAACAAATAATGTTATTAATACAGTTAGTGATTGTATAACTTATTTTGTTTCTCAGAAAAATCAGCAGACATGTTTTTAATGATTTTCTAAAATAAAAGACAATCTTGCTATCTTAGATTGAATGTATTCTTTTTTTATTATCTTAGTGTGTAAGAAAACTCGAAAGCTAATATAATATGTTTTGTAAAGGTAACATTTTTGATTTTTAAAGTCATATAAAAACAAGTCAACTAACTTTTCTGGTATACAAAATAAGTAATACAATTAATAACTGTATTAATAACATTATCTTTTAATTTTCTTGGGCGATGTCCCGAATTCCGGGACCGTTGTCCAGTAAAAGAATGTAGTCATAAGTAAGTCTCCGTCTTTCGTCTATGTTCCTCGAACTTTAAGTAAATTAGCACTACCTATTCCGATCACTGATCATCATCATCAGCCCATATTGGGTGACTTCAAATTAGTTATACAAAATTAAGAATGAGATTCAGTCTACGAAACTGAACAACTTAAAAGTAGATAATATTAGTTATTTCTTATTGCGCAAGGAATAGTCTCCTTTTGTTTCTCTCAAGGGTTAGCTGGAAGAAATCCCTCTAAGGGATAATCTCGCCTTTGTACACATAGTTTTCGTTGTATCTATCTCTTTTGTTTTGTACTTTTTACATACATACATAATTTCCCCAAGGAAAAAAGGTTTTGGCCTCCCCGTAAAACTTGTGCGATCAGCTGATTTGCTTTTGTATGGGAAGTCAAATTTTTTTTAAATTTTTTATATTGGTTTCGTGGAGAAAGTTGTTTAGCTTCATGAGGAGGAGAATTACCACTTAAAGTTTCGCTAACTAATTGAAAGTTACCTCATATACGTCCCCACCAAAAGGCTGGGGTTATTAGGCTGGGGGACTGGTACAAACCCAATGGGGGTTGATGTACCGCGCGCTTATTAAGTTACCGAATAAAGTAAGTTATTTAACATTAAAAAAGGTCCTGGAAGACTGGGCGACTGTATACGCTTCTACAATAAGATTCCCACGCGTATTCAAAACCTACCTTTACAAAAATTTAAGACAATAATTAAACAAAAACTTTGTAAAAAGGGCTATTACAGAATTTCTGATTATCTGTTAGACAAGCAACCATGGGAATGAATTGCTCAGCTCCAGAGTTATTCAGATATTAAGTCAATTAAAATTAGAAGTAAGAAAATTTATATGATTGACTTAAAAAGAGCGACCCTCGGAGTTTCTTGCCTATTCTTCTCCTGAGGAAGACTGCACCTTTGCGAATAGGCGCCAAGTCAAAAATGCTAATGTGATTCACTATTTTGCTTAATGATTTACATTGATTTTGCTAGTGTATTTTTATGACGTTTTCAAGAAACACTTTGTATGTTCTATGAAAATAAAGTATATTTGATTTGATTTGATTAACTGAGCTCAGGCTCTTGGGCGCCATCTTTTGTCGTTTTTCTGAACTAGTTATTTGCCTTTTTGCGATTTTTCGAAAGTAATCTTTAATTAAAATGGTTAGTGCCGTTATCGAGAAACCAATTACACATACACGATTAACTCGTTTGCAGTGTATGTAAGATTGATAAGTGAAGGTAGATGCACGTCGGCTTTGTAACTTTTAATCACTTTCTTGTCGGGGAAAGGTAAAAAAACTGAGGGACGACCTCTCTGTTTTGATAGTCTCAAAAGTGAAATACAAAACAAATATACTCTTATACTAAAGCAATATGTTATTCGTAAGGGAGTGTCGACAATTCATGCATGTTTTTACATAAAAAAATAAACTTTGTAACAAAACTCTTAGAGCTGTATTGTATCTCGACACGAGTAAATCTTTTGACTTTGTTAATCACTAGCTACTTTCAAAAAAGTTAAACATATAACATTCAAGGCGACGACGCACTTCATTGGTTGGGATTTTTCATCATTGCTGTATGTATGACAATATTTGTTATAAAACGAAGTGATTATTTGCTCAGTGGTTATAAAGCAGATTTTAAGAAGAGCAGTAAAGGTGTACCCCAAGGCAGTGTATTTGGGCCACTGCTTTTTCTTACTGTGCTTTTTCATGCTAACCACAGACATCAGTGAGCTTATAAATACTAGAGTAGTAACGTCTTAGAAACGATTCTCAGAAATGCATAACCACTTGATAGTTCAAAAGACGTAGCTTTGAAACCGATATATTATGCCAAAGTAAACTATATTTGTCTCGTTTCTTCCACTGATTAACTAATTACCGGTGAAGTGAGATAAGATAATAGCTGTCATGAAAACGGACAGAGTTGCTAGTGGTGAGAAATTATTTCCCCAAAATGAATGAATAAATGTATTTAATTACTTTGGTGTGATTAATGTTGTATATCCTGAACAGAATTTAATAAAATTTTCAATAGAAACTGTCATAAAACTGTAACGGGAGCGCGTCTGTACATTGAAAATATTTAGAAAAGCTATTAGTAGGAGATAGTAAACGGATTTTGATATGAAAAATGACAGTTTTTTTTTAATTTAAAAAGCTAGTTAAAAAAAGATCTGAGACATTAACAAGGTAACTAAGTAAATAGAAATTTACATAGTTACCATGTCAATGTCTCAGATCTTTTTCCCTTAAACTCCCAAAAAAGGGGAAAAATTTAAATCGTTTTACTGGCAACACCGATAGCAAAAATAATGCACGATATATTTATTTTGTTTTCTGATGTAATTTTAGACAATATGATCAAACTTATGCAAATTTACTTGTGAAAAGTAACGCCACTTGCTTTATCATCCTTTTCGGACCGTGATATGAAATTTTTAACAGTAAATTTCACCATTTTGAATGACTTTAACGGACCCGTCACGCTCACCTAATGTCAAGCAGGCAACTGACGTTACATATGCCTGCAGGCATCTACGAAGTGGCAACGCGTCGCTGCCGTAAACTGTCAATCTAGTTACGATAAGTAACATATAATATCATTGACAGACATATACACGACTAGATTACGCCTGTCTCATGTCTATAGAAACCAAGCGTGTCTTATTTTTCTTCCTACTGTGACGTCACACGAGCGATTTAGTGATAGAACGGCGCTAAAGGAAGCAAATTTTAGATTATGCTGGTCTTGTCTTCTCTATAGTAACCAAGCTTGCCATTTTTTTCTACCGACTGTGACGTCACACGAGCGATTTACTGATGGAACGGTGCTAAAGGAAGCAAATATTGCTCATTTTTTGACACGCGAAGTACATACACTTGCGTCGTCTATATGTCTGTGATGCTAACGATGTCGCGGGCTACAAGCTAGTAAGCTGCGTAATTAACTCAGCCCTCTATGAAATAAGGATGAAGTTATTTCACGAAATGTTTTAAGTATTTCAATTATATTTTGTAGATTAATATAGTTTTGTCAACTAAACAATTGCTCTTAATCACGATTTTAACATTTTATGTTTTTTCATATACAACTTCATCTTTATCCGGTAGGGGTGGTCAGGTATCTCTGCAGCTGTCTGTAGTATACTATAATAATATTTTTTATAATAATATAATAATTTATTTATTCACTTTACTTATCTTATCATATACTGTATAGCAGCCCATATACGTCCCCACTGCTGGGGCACGGGCCTCCCTCAATAACATGAGGGGTAAATGCCATACTCACCACGCTTGGCAGACGGGTTGGCGAGGGTTTTGATATAATTGCAGAGTTTTCCTTCTCTGTGTGCTGATGAACTCGCTTGCATATTTACCTTGGTCGCCTTGTACGACACCTCGGTAAGAAAGAGGGTGGTCCTATTTACTCTGCCGGGAACTCACACGGCAGATTTATTTATTAAACAGAACAATTTACAGTATTATGTAGTACAAAAGAAAAACTTAACACTAATGACCTAGGATACCCTGTGTTTTATAAAGGTCAGTGGTTCGGCTCGACATTTGTAAAGTTGACATTACATATAAGAGAGAAGTCCAATATTATGAAAATAATGGATACTTACTGGCAGTGCTAGTGGCCCCCCAGCCGGTGATGGTGAGTGGCTGGGAAGGGTCCTCAGGGCTCGTGTGGAGACACGCCGCGCTCGCTGAGCTAGTGAACTTTACGGGACGGTCCAACCTGAAGAGTATTAGGATATCATCAATAAACCATTACATTTTTATATTTTTTTATTAGGAATGGGTTCGCTCTTGACCACAATCTAGCTCAGGGCAGATACGGTCGAGGATATAAACATAATTTCTATAAAACATTTAAATACTATGTTGATTTCGATTTTAGTTTAAGTAATGTTAATAGGGTTCTCCAAGAAACATAAGTCAAAATAAGACACCTCACTATACAATTTGTGCGATATGTTATTTGACTCTTACAAAATTGAAATTTGTCTTACTTGAAAGCCGACTAAATCTAACTCGAGAAAACTTTGGAGTGGTATGAAACACAATGAGATAAAAACTCTTGAATCTATGTCAGACAGATAGACAAATGAACCATGCCGCAAGTGGACTGCATGTGACCATAAAACGGATTAGGCTCAGCTCTGTGCCACGGCAAGCTATGGCGCTGATAATTCTGCCTGGTCCTCGTGGAGGCAGAACGGTGGAGGCAAAACGAAGGGAGATGTATTGTTGATTCCAATGTACTTATTTTGTTTAATGTACAATAAAGGATTTTACAATACAAAAAAATGCTCCTAGTGGTGAATTTACATTTGATGACAGCGAAATTTTTGAACTAAACTGAATGTTTTGATGTCATTATTGGTATCAATGTATAGATTTGAAAATGTTAAGAGACCAATTGGAGTTGATAGGAACCACCCCAATGGATTACAGAATAAGTTTGTGTAATGTAGAAACCCAGCTGCGATCAAGCTTTACCAATTTTGCAGGGCGCCGCTTTAAATGAGACGGAATAATTAATACTATGAGGCTGGCTTTACCATCCTGACGTGGTCAAAGCCTCAGCAAAAATTAGATTAAAATAAAATAAAATGTAGAAGCCTCACCTAAGTAATGCGATGTCATGGTACTTCTCCCGTCGCTTGTAGCTGGGGTAGATCTTGATCTCAGCGATGCGATAGTCAGTCTGCTCGTTGTAGGAACTCCCCGTCAGTTCGACCACGCCCACGCGCGCTACCTCCGGTTCTATCCTTGAAGGAATGACCACGTTACACTTCACCAGCCGGGCTAAAGACAAGCGTCCCTTTGATCTACATCGTACGCTTCGGAACAAACTCATGAATTTTTCATAATGTGTCCACTGTATCGGCAGAGATCGGATTTGCAGACGCAAGTACCAGCATTCGGATTGCCGATGCCAGATCATTCGGATTGTGATTTTCTTAGGGCGATTTTCCACTGATCGGCATTCCGTATGACGTCTTCGGAACGCAACGCAAAAGTTGTCTCTCGGAGCATGTGTCGGCATTGCCGATGTGCGATCCGTACAGTGCGGATCAGTGGACGCACTTCTATGACTCTCTATATAAAAAGAATACTACAATCCTTTTGATGCGATACGTCCAACGCTTACGATACTGACCTGTGGACGTTTAGCTTTAAATGGACGTCTAACATAATTTTTTCACGTCGATTTCGTTCAACCTGTTCCGTACTGACGCTATGTGACAGAACAAAAGGTTGGAACGAGATGCTTTGCTGTTGTACTACGATCATATGTATGAGCGAGATGGAGATATTTAATTATAAAGAGTGTGTGTGAGATAGATTATCACGGTATTGTGATCAAGTCATTTCCACGCTTCTCCGCGTGCTTGTTACTCTTTTACTCAAAAAATACAATCTGACTTCAAAATTCCTCCTTTATCGAGTAGGTATACCTAGAGTTATTTCAAATTTAGTTAAAATTAGTAAATAAGAAAATTTGTAATGCGATTTAAAAGAGCAACCTCAGAGTTTCTAGCCTGTTCTTCTCTGAGGAAGACTACACCTTTGCGAATAGGCGTAAAGTCAGTAGGGTCAAAAGAACGAATGCGTATGTATGTATTTAAATCGTTTAATGTATGTTTGTATGTATTTCATTGTAATCTTGACTTGTTTTAAGTGACATCCTGAATGTCCTATAAAATAAATATTTTTTCTATTCTATTCTAGTAGGTATATGGCGAACTTGACTAACCCTAGTGTTAGAATTTAAAAACCGCCAAATGGCATCTGATTTGGTATAACGACTGTAGTCAATCGACAACGGCCGGGCCGGTCGGCTTAGCGTGCTCTCCTTACTAAACCGTGTGGTGATCGGTTGAGAATAACACCACCCCATCTCTTTCCGTGGGTGTCGTATCGTAAGAGGCGACTAAGGAAACACAAATGAGACCTGCCTTCTAATAATCCATCCCAGGCAACGACACTTCATTTTTTTCTGAATCTGAGGTGTCGTCCTATGGTCTCATGCGGTGTGGTAGGCTCTGTAAAGGGCCGTCTGGTTGGCAACCACCCTCCTACCGAAGTCCGACGCCAAACAGCTTGCTGTGTTCCGTCGGTGCGTGGGAGTATCAGTGCCTTTATAGGCATTTTCTGGGTTAACTCGCTCCATCGTCGACCTCATCTTCAACCTTATGGTCAAGATTGAGGTCAAGAGTTAACCCATCTTATAATAATAAAAAAATCCTTACTATCCTTATCCTACATTATAAATGTGAATGTTTGTGAGGATGTATGGATGTTTTGTAACACTTTCACGCTCAAACGGCTGGACCAATTTTGATAAAATGTATGGTGGTAGCTGACACCCTGGATTAACACAAAAGCTACATAATTTTCCCAAATTCGAAGAACCGGACGAAAAACTAGTCTACTTATATTTTAAAGAGGAAAGATAAGTTTGTTTGTTTGCATCGAATAGGCTCCGAAACTACTGGACCGATTTGAAAAATTGTTTCACCATTAGAATCCTATATTATCCCCGATGAACATAGGCTACATAGGAAGTTCCGGACGGAAAGCTAGTACTAATATAATAACGCCACACCACATTTTCAGGGTTAGTCAAGTTCGCCACATACTTGAAATACAAATTAAAAATAGTAAATTAAGTCCTAAATTTTATTTGATTTTTAAACCCCGATAAAAAGAAGGGTGTTATAAGTTTGACGTGTGTATCTATGTTTGTCTGTAGCATCATAGCTCCTAAAGGAAGGGACCTATTTAAATGCGGTTTTTTGTTAGAAAGTCGACATAAACGATACTATTTGTTAGAAAGTCGACATAAACGATACTATTTGTTAGAAAGTCGACATAAACGATACTATTTGTTAGAAAGTCGACATAAACGATACTATTTGTTAGAAAGTCGACATAAACGATACTATTTGTTAGAAAGTCGACATAAACGATACTATTTGTTAGAAAGTCGACATAAACGATACTATTTGTTAGAAAGTCGACATAAACGATACTATTTGTTAGAAAGTCGACATAAACGATACTATTTGTTAGAAAGTCGACATAAACGATACTATTCTTACCTATATTTGATCATAATTGGTTATACGATATACGGAGCAAGATATAACTGAACCCTACGCGGGCGAAACCGTGGGCGGAAAGCTTATCTAATATTATAAAGAGGAAAGATGATTGTCTGTTTGTTTGTTTGCATTGAATAGGCTCCGAAATTACTAGACCGATTTGAAAAATTCTTTAACCATTGGAATCCTACATTATCCATGCTGAACTTAGGGTACCTACATGATTTTCCCGAATTCCCACGGGAACGAAGTACGGGCGGAAAGCTAGTTAAAAATAAATAGTTACTAATGCGAAAGTAACTCTGTTTGTCTGTCTTTCACGCCTAAACTACTCAACCGATTTTGATGAAATTTGGTACAGCGATAGATTAGAGCCTGGGAAAGGACATAGGCTACATTTTATCCCACATTTGGGCACGATACAACCTGTAGTCCACACGGGCGGAAAGCTAGTAAAATATATGTAGAACAAGGTATGAAAGTGGACATTACTTGTCTATGGTGTCGATGCAATGAGCGGCGGTAAGCACGTATCTGTTGGAGATGAGGGACCCGCCGCAATCGAATGAGTAGCCATTGCCTCGGTCGAATCCAATCGCTGTCTATAAATAGGAAAAATAAACCTAAGTACAGAGGCCAACGCATCATATTACCCCATTTTCACTGCAAAGCCGTTCTTGTCGCAAGAGTACAGAGTACACGCGTGTAGTAACCTGATGTGTGGCCTTCTGTCTTAAATAAAAAAAAGTAATAAATAAATAAACGCTACACACTCAAAGGCCCACTTTTGGGTTTTCCCTTGTGTAGTAGTGAGTCCCTCGGAACATACAAAAAGACACAAATATCCATAAACCGAGAACAAACACCTGCTTTTTCCACAAATGTTTGCCCCGACTGGTGATCGAACCCAGGGCTCTTCGATAAGGAGGCAGCGCCACTACCACTCGACAAAACCAGCGAAATTTTTGAACTAAACTGAATGTTTTGATGTCATTATTGGTATCAATGTATAGATTTGAAAATGTTAAGAGACCAATTGGAATTGATAGGAACCATCCCAATGGATTACAGAATAAGTTTACTCGTAAACGTAAACGTTACTCGTAAAGAAAAGCTTAGAATGTGCCAGCTGTCAACTCTTACCAGTGCAGTGTAGAAACCAGTAAGTGGGACGTAAGGGTTAGCTGTATCGCGGGCAAAAGGCTGACAACTACCACATACTCATGTTTCATCTAATGACTTGCAGAATGTACGGACGGCCGCACATCAGGTTACACAAGCGTGCACTCTGTGCTGTTTTGATAACAGCAGTTTTGCAATAAACATGGAGTAATCTCATGGGCTGGCCTCTGCACGTCAAATGTGGCGTCCTGACTTACTTTATTATTTTATAACTTAAATTCTAAGCTTATAACCTGTGCAGGAAGGCAAGTCTGTTGTGTAAATTAATAATAAATTGACATATCATCACATAAAATTACATAGTAGTATAATAAGTTGTGCATACAGGAAATACAACTCAGATTTTCCTCAAAAATAAACCTGTATGCTAAGTAAATATACAGAAAACAATATAATAATTATTCATCTTTACATTTAAAATTGGAGGTCTTGACTCACTGACTCATCAACGCCCAGCCCAAACCATTGGACCTAGAAAGCTGAAAATTTGCACAAAGGTTCCTTTTATAACGTAGGCAAAGAATAGGGAAAGATTTTACGAAATTCCAACGGGAACAAGTGCCGGGCATCCTCTAGTATTCCTATATGAAAGTGTGTCTGTGCTTCTCCTAAGACGTCGCAATGGAAAATGTATTTAATCTATACTAATATTATAAAGAGGAAAGATTTGATTGTTTGTTTGTATGTGTGCATTGAATAGGCTCCGAAACTGCTGGTCCAATTTGTAAATTTCTTTCATCATTAAAATCCTACATTATCCGTGATGTACATACATAGGGCACATGATTTTCCTGAATTCCCACGGGAACGAAGTCCCGAGCGGGATGCTAGTAGAAGATAAAGAGGAAAATAAAGCTCAAATGAAAGTTGATTCACGTGCCAAATAAAATTAAAGATTCAAAGAATTTTTATAGCTACCGTTATTCTTGAAAGCCATTGCTGTTATATAAACAACATGTTCAAAAATCAGCTTATGATTCTTAGATAACAAATTTCATATGGGTTCCCTGTGGACAGTGGTTCAGTTTCATGAGAAATTCTACTTCCTAAAGTTTCACTGTCTATATTAGTGGTTCTTAACCTTTTCACCGCCAAAGTCTAATATATCAGACGTTTAAGTTTCGTGCCCTCGCCGCCAAAGTCAGATAAATCAGACAAAAAAAATTTTTTTTTTTACTTTAATTTTTTACCAAGCGTTTGCCATACGCCACGACATTAAAAAAAAATTCTTTGATGTCGTGGCGTGTGGTGGGCGTTTTTGACGAAAACTCTTGGCGCTAAAAGGGTTAACCTTTAAAATGTAAAGGACCACTTAACAATTTTCTTATCATGCCATGGACAATTTAGTATTGACCATGGGTGCTGGAATATACTCTAAAACTGTGAAAAGTATCCCAAATTATTTTAATTGTACTTTTTTTAAACAATTCTGAATTCTTTCAAATCTTTGCGGACCACTTCTAGAGCAGCCGGGACTAACGGTGCACGGTGGTACGCGGACTACAGTTTGGCAACCACTGGTCTGTAGTAACCCCATTCGAACTGTGACACTGTTGCACGTTTTGCTACGTGGACTGCTTTAGCTCCCTTTGGTAATATTATTATTTTTTATTAGGATGATTTACAGCCAATACAAACTATGCATAAGTATACAAGTTATATATTACACTAAGTCAATTACTAATCTTCGTCTTTGGGTAGGTCATTGAGGCATATAACCCGTACGAATCAACTTGAGACCTGGGCCGATGACGTCACTTTCAATGTACAGTGAGCAAAATGATAAAATATCGTAAAAAATATACAAAGATATAGCATCTTTGTTACGAATACGTGTCTCGACTCTCTTTCGCTGTTTTATCATCCCGCACACCATACACCGAAAATGACGTCATCGGGCCAGGTCTCAAGTTAACTCGTACGGGTTATAGTTACCAAAAGAGGGTAAGGAAATAAAACCTACGAAATAACCCAAAACAAAAAAGAAGTTATCCAAAAAAATATCTAAGGGAAGACATAGTAATAACATAACACGAAGTAACAGGAAAAACAGGTATTATTAGTAATAATGTGTTTTACCATAATAAGGCAAATATAGAGATATACCAAACGGTAAATACGTACCATATGCGGAAATTCCCCGAGCGAAGCTATTTCGCCTCCAATGATATGCAGGTCTATCGCAGGTATGCTGCTCTTTGACAGCTTTCTACATTCTGGTAAAAATAATATAGCAAATTACTTTACTACATATTAACAAAAATTAGGATGTCATTCAGCACATTGAACGAAGCAGCTCTCTCCAAGGAAGACAGGTCGAAATCTTCTTCTTCCTAGCGCGGGTCGAAGTATGAAGAAAACATTCGCCTATCTGATAACTTTCACGACGCAGTATAAAACTTTTTTAGAGTGCTACATTATCTCTGAGTAACATAGGCTACATAACTTTCCCGAATCCCTACGGGAACGAAGTAGTGATTTATAGCTAATTATAGCTAATAGTGATTTATAGCTATTTAAAGCAAGTGATTTATAAAGCTGCATCTGAGCTTGAATGAAAAGAAAAGTTAATTATGTAATAAATATTTGAATATTAATTTTCTCTCTTCCTCACCTGCATTTGCTTTTCTGTCATTTGTAGGCTGTTCATTTGGACCTTAAAAAGACGAGATCATATTAGCAATCATATTTACTAGAGCAAATTATTAATATCAAACTACTTAAAAATTGCGAACTTGACTCACACACTACCCAGTCTCTAGACAAAGGGGCCATCTATATATTATGTCATCGATTATCGCAATCTCCTGACCCCTCCCCATAATCATCTTATCATAATAACCAATGACCCCCCCTTCTAATAAATAATGACGTCATTTCCATTAATGAAACATAAAAGTCAAAGGGAGCCGACTTTGCTTTGATCTCAAAGGCACCGACGAGCTGCTCTTGTGCTGTGTCGCGTGCCGAATGTCAAATTAATAGTTTTACTGTTTGCTGCTACTTTAATTCATATTATACAGGGTGTAATAATGTACACTGAAAACCTGAACTCAAAACATTATTCTGATCTGAATGATTTTATCCAGTAGAATTTTTCTCAGGAAAATTTTCAAAATTTTTTCATGTTATCTGCTTTAAAATTAAATTATTACTCTAATTAACTCAATTTTCAAATAAAAAACAATGATACACGAAAACCAGCAATGTACATCGCATTACGACGGCAGAGCAGGGCGAGTGGATCGCGCTCGGGGCGCGGTACATTGCGTAACGAGAAAGTAGATAAATAACAAAAACTTGATGTTTCCAGGAAAAAATAATTACTTGTTGTCCATCCTACTTATTGCTAGATTTCACCATAGAAGTATTTACTAAGCTTTCCCTGTATTACAATCTTTCGTATATTTTGGGGTAATTCGTACCTTCCAATAGACATCAATCAATTTTAAGTAAGACTCCCCCAGTTTCCTCCCCAGATCCAACTCCCCCTAATTTCAAATGACGTAATATATGAATAACCCCAAAGCAGGTTTCTTAAAGCAAACTTTCAAGTTAGGTCTCAATTTTTTGAAACTCGTTTTCAAGTGTATTCTCAATCGCCCAGGCCATAAATTAGTAATAACTCTGTGATGGGGAAAGCCAATAAAATTAAATATTAATGAATATTGCTTTGATAAGCTGAGGAAAACATTAATTTTGGTGAGTTCACTGATTGTGATTTTCTACCTGCTGGGCTAGCATGGACATTAACTAATATTATAATATGAGGGTGTACATTTGTATGGATGTTTGTTACTCTTTCATGCTCAAACGGCTGGACCAATTTTCATAAAATTTGGTATGGAGGTTGCTGACACGCTGGATTAACACAAGGCTACATTATTTTCCCTAATTTCCACAAGAACGAAGTTCCGGGCGGAAAGCTAGCGCGAGATGATTTTGTCACGTCAATGTCGTTCTCCCTGTTGCTTACTGACGCTATGCAACAGAACAAGAAGGAAAAAAAAAATTCATAAACTAGCTTTCCGCCCGGGACTTCGTTCCCGTGAGAGTTCGGGAAAATCATGTACCCTATGTTCATCAAAGATAATGTAAGATTCTAATGGTGAAAGAATTTTTCAAATCGGTTCAGTAGTTTCAGAGCCTATTTAATGCAAACAAACAAACAATCAAATCTTTCCTCTTTATAATTTTAGTATAGATAATCATCCTTTTTTTAATAACAAATAGGTTCGCACTTGACCATAGTCTAGCTCAGGGAATCTGACAAATGGAGTACCTAGCTATGTGGTAAAAGATATACGACGGCCGTAAGTCAGGTTACCACACCCATGCACTCTGTGCTGTTGTGATAAGAGTAGTTTTACAATGAAAATGGAGTAACCTGATGTGCTGGCCTCTGTATATAAAAAATTTTCACATACAGAATTTTCGTTTAGACATTGCATTCAAGCAAGCCTATTTCAAGAAATGTTTAAAACTAAAAAAGTGCTATGATAATTACCAAATCTGCTTGAAGTCTGAGGGCAGCAGACAATCTCTTCATCTCCTGAGAAACCACAACGCTGAAACTGGTGGTAGTTTTTATTCTTGATTGATCTAAAAACAAATTTGATAACAATAATTACTTCTTTTCCTCACTTGCTGGGAAGATTTCTTCAGTCAATTGGAAGGTTTTCTTTGCTTGGGGATTAAAAAAAAAAATAAAAAAAAAAATAAACGCTACACACTCAAAGGCCCACAGTAAGGTTTTCTCTTGTGTCGTGGGTCCCCTGGAAAACACACAAAGACAAACACAAACACCCATGACCCGAGAACAAACATCTGCTTTTTACACAAAGGTTTGCCCCGACTGGGGATCGAACCCAGGACCGCCGATCAAGAGGCAGCGTCACTACCACTCGACCAAACCGGCCGGCCGGCCGATTCAATTTTTATTGTTATGTATGTCTATATTCTTTGGAATCACAGACAATTTAAAACAATATATAAAATTAAAGGTACTGACTCACTGACTCATCAAAGCCTAGTCAAAACTCTTGGACTTAGGTTCCTTTATAAGAAGGCAATGAATAAAACAGGGTCCCAGGACAGGAATCTTCAAGTATATCTCTAAAACTATTAAACTTCATTGGCAGGAATTTTGGTATTTTAATAATAGTAGCTAATACTATCAAAAAAAAAATTTAGCTCTCAACCAGAAAGATAGAAGAGTATAATTGCTGCACTCGCGCCCGGTACCCACGAGGGTAGGTGGCTACTGAAAATCAGTGTTTTGCCACTTACGGTAAAACTTTATACTGAGCTGCAACCTGGTTTCCTGCGGCACACACTTTGCCATGATTATTAAGTATATTATATTTCTCTATATTGTTATGTTCTGTCTCTGTTGTTATCTTATCTGTTACTTTCTTCGCTATTTGTTTATTTGTTCCTTATTTCCTTGTTTGTTGTATTGTTAAACTCTATTGTTGCTTTCGTGATTGTCTCTTTCTGATCTGTCTTTTTGTAAGTGTGCACTGTATTGGAAATAAAAAATCTATCTATCTATCTATAAGCCTTTTAGTCTTATCACTAAATGTTAATATTACCTCATTGCCTCTTCACATTGTGACACTAGGGTGCAAATCCCATTTGAAACACTATTATTCGGCACACATTCTTCACCAACTAAAACAAAATATAAAAGTTGTTAGAAATTAAAAATGATGTTGACATTATTATTATTCTATACATTGTATTTCTGTTAGATTTACCTGGATGTTTTTCCTGTGTATTAGCAAGTTAGTAATTAAAAAAATATTATAAATTTTCTTACTAAAGATAACTACCAAATTAAAGAATGATAGATAAAAAGAGTTAAAAATTGATGGAAAAACTGAAAACTTACTTTCCTCAGCAATTACACAATATACAAGTAGAGTATGGCACAATATAAAAATACTAAGCGTCATTGTACTTAGAACTGTTTGAACACTATACGGTTTCAAACCAAAATGACCCGGTGTTTTCCTGTTTCTTTACGACCACTCTTTATCAAAAACACACTAATCGAAACCGGTTTCCATAGTCATGTGAAACTTATTTAAAAGAGAAACACATGCGGCGTCGTTGCATCAAATGACATCTAGCAGAACAGCATATAGTAATAATAATCAGTCCATTTTATTCCTATTAATTAGTTTCTGAAAAAGCCATGGAAAAGCTTACTAACGGAATTCAATTCGCAAAATTTTATAAATTCAAAACATCATCAGTTTACATTTGCCAAATGAAATGTCAAAGTTGACATTGACATTTGTTAAATAGCATGTTTGTTTCATTATTAGAAATGATCTTATGCTTCGTTTACACCACTGATTCCCAAAGTGGTCCAGGTGGACCCCCAGGGTTCCGCAGGCGACTCGATGGGGGTCTATTTTGGTGTGACAAAAAAAATGGGGGTTCACAATTCGTAAGCGGGGGTCTACGAAAATTTATCTGGTTTCGATAGTAAAGAACTAAAATATTGGCTTGACTTTACCTAAGAAGTCAAGCCTACATTTTACGCAGATAAATAATTGATGGAAGTGCCACAGTATAACAATAATTGTAATACTGTGGAAGTGCTGTGAGTAGATGTCAAAAAAGTAAAGTTGGATGGAATTTTACTTGACACCCACTAACAGCAGAATCAATTAATTAACAAACCAATCAATTGTCACTTTTTTATCGAAAACTCTTAATTCGTGATTGGAAGTAGTTGGAACTCAGCCGCAACGCAAATTTCCATAGTTAGATCTAATCTTAAATGTTTTTGTCGAGTTATATGAATAATATGGTAGAAATGTAGCTGCAGGGAGGGGGTCCACCGAAACCAGCAAAATTTTGAAAGTGGTCTATAAGAAAAAAAAGTTTGGGAACCTCTGGTTTACACGCTTGTCATTTCTTCATCTTTCAGATGAAGTCGATTAGCCGACTTGTTTGTCTTCCACCTCGATTACTCAAACAAAAAAAAGGAGTTATGCTATGATGCCACAAACAGGCATACAGCACGCGTCAAACTTATAACACCCCTCTTTTTTAAAAATAGATCCGTGCCAGGGGGGTATGGTATATACTATCTACTATGTATGGTCACGCATATTTTTTTATATGGTACAGTCAACGGCACGTTCCACAGAAGAGCTCTTCTCTCTTCAATCATCTATCACGCAAATCCATGATGGTATGTTTTTACAGCCTTTTCAGGTAATGAGGCACTTGGGTGAGTGCTAGAATACTGCCAAATAGGGATGTTAACTAAATTTTTTTTATTGTTTATCTTAAAAAGGGAACTGAATCCAAAACCCAAAAACCGAAATAATTTTTGAAAACTATTCAGCAATAAAAAAGTTACAAGCTATTAAATTAATTGTATAACAAGATTTAAAAAAAATGCTATTAAATTTAAATAGTCTAGAAAGTGTCCACCTCCCCTTCCTATATCCTACTCGCCTCCTGGGCTACCATCTAAGCAAAGCTGACGCTGGGTAAACGAATGGAATGTTGTCGATTGCTTCTTTATAAGGAGACCTTGATTAATGATATGAATCAAACACAGCAATATACATCATTCCATTCGTTCAATCAGCATCAACTTGGCTTAGGTGGTAGCCCCCCTGTACAAATCATGTGACGTGTTGACTACTCTTCATTTTATTAAAACAACATAAATTGCTCGCCTACAATCCAAATGTGACAAAGACGAAAGGATATTGTTTGCCATAGTCTCACAACGTCGAAATTTTTTCTTATTAATAATTTTTTTGCGTTTCTCAGACCATTTTTATATAATAAGTTAAATATTATATAAAAACGGTCGGTAACCACTGGACATAAATAGTTTAAACTCCCATAACGTTAAAGTAGCAACAAATAAATATCTCCAAATTTTGAGTTATGAGGAATCTGAGGAATTAATTTTAGTCGTAAGATAAGTTACATTTATTTTATTTTATTTTATTAAAACTGAGTTATTGTATTATAATAATACATTTCTTTATTCAGGCAATAGACCCACAAAAATACAATACAATATAAAATAAAATACAATAAACCTAAGTATAAAATTTTAAACTATTCACTTTTTATTTGGCTTCCGGTGCACATCGATCCCATATTTAAATAGTGGACTTGACACATCCTCACACACGACCCTCAGAATGCCGTTTTCACTGGCTCTTAATCTCTCCCAGAAAGAAGAGATGCGCCCCCTGATGACAGCGAAAAAGTCGGGCACTCTCGCCTCGGCAAACATCTCAGATGCACTGCAGAAACACGGTAAACGCATGAGGATCCGGTATGCATCATTATACTGGACCCTCGTGGTACTCATAGACGCCTTTTTAAACTTGATCCATAGTTGACAGGTGTAAAAACACTGGCAGTACGCCTTAAAAAGGAGGTTTTTGACACCTGTAGTGCACCTTGCAAATCTGCGGGCCAGCATATTGCACCGAACCGAGAGCGCCCGCCTCTCCCTCTCAATGTCACAGTCATCCTTAAGGTCATGTGTGAGGATGTGTCCAAGGTACTTGAATTGCTGCACAACCCTAACTACTTCCCCATCTAGCCGTACTTCAGGCACCCTCTCCGGACCCTTTCCACTTCTAAATATCAACATCTCAGTTTTCAGCACGTTGTATTTCAGCCCATGAGCACTTGCATAATGCTCACAGACTGAAACCAACTTCCTGAGACCGCTGATCGATGAGCTGAGGAGAACCATGTCGTCAGCGTAACTCAGGTTGTTTACACAAACACCACCTAAGTGACAACCCACGCCAGCCCCCCTCAGCTCCTCGATCAACCCGTTAACATACACATTGAATAGGTCCGGAGAGGTGAGCCCTCCCTGACGGACTCCGCAGTCTAACCTATACTCGCTAGATGTCGTGTCGCCCCATATAGCTCAGTGGACAAACCTTGTTAAATATTTTAATGTGCTGGCTATCTTTGTAGTGTCAAATAAACTTATTATTATTATTATCTTACAAAGTTCGTTTGGTTTCCGTACCAGTATCTCAACAGATCAACAAGTGCATGTGGCACATTTGAGCCGCGCAATTTCATAATTAACTAGATCAAATGCATGACTCAAATCAAGAAAACATGCATAGACACTAGTTTCACGTGCAACATAATAGTTGATCGTGTGTTTTAAGCTAATTATTGCTGAATCTGTTGAGAGACCGGGACGGAAGCCAAACTGAGCGTCATCAATTGTAATGACTTTGTTTAGCACAGGTTGCAGCATCCTTTCAAGAACCTTTCCTGATACAGTGCCTAATGAAATGGGCCGATAGTTTTTTGAGGAATCCAGATCTCCGGTTTTATTTTTAACTATCGGCACAACAACTGTTTTCATAAGCTCTTCAGGCTAGCACCCGAATTTTATGCAAAGGTTATAGAGCGAACAGAGTTTCTTCAGAAGTAGATCCCCACCGAAAATAACATGCTCAATACTCAGATGATCATATCCGGGTGATTTCCCTCGTCTAATACCTTTCACAGCTTTCTTAAGGTCATCCAAATCAAACTTAATGTTACCCTCTAGTAGGCTACTTATATTTTTACCTCTAGCTTCTGGTTTAACATTGTTACTCTTTATCAGTATGGGGTCCAATTTAAACTTTTTGGAGAAACGCTCTGCTGTATCTGATGGTTTTCGCAAACCATCCACTGACATAGGTAACTTTTGAGTAAAGTTCAGTTTCTTCGTAGCATTCCAAAGTTTTATAAAATTATTATTCTTTTTATGTGTAGCTAAGATATCCAGTTTAATCTTTTCTTCGTTTCTTTGACACCAACGTATTGTATCGTTGAATTATAGTTAAGCTAAAATTAGTGTAATTAGACTTTTATTGAATGACTAAGCTCTATGTAGCCCGAGACACAGATAACAATGTAACCTAGTTCGGGCAAAACACTGTTAGTCTGCATTTATGTTTATATAGACAGTAAGAAGTTTTTAATTGTACGCATTTTAGAGAAATAAACAAAATTTTTATTTTATAATTTTTTTATAATAGAGGGGGAAACTCTCAAACAACGAAAAAGAGATGCACTTACTGGCACGTGACGTCACCGCCATTTGTTTGCGTAGGTAAAAACGAGATAGTTAGCTCTCCCCACAAAACGAGATAGCTAGTCCTTATGATAATATAAATGCTACTAACTTGTTCATTTATAAACCAATTTTAATGCTGTTTTCGGATATTAATATATTTCTAGCTTTATGACAGTGTTAGGGAGTTTAGGGATGATGACAGTGTTTGATTTTATGAATCAAACACTGTCATCATCCCTATTATTAACGTGGTTAGCTAGGCGGTCTCTATAGCGCCTAGACGGTTTGTTGATTGCCTTTTTTACAGTATTAATTTGCAGATATTCGTGCATTTCTCGTAAACCAAGGTGCATTAAGAAAAATAAATTCTCGAAACACGGAATTTTGGTGTCGTTGCAGAATTTCTACGTTTGAGGTGCTAGCCGTACTCCAGAGCTTAATCTCATACGCCTAGACTGGTTTGAGGATGACTTTATATAAGAGTACTTCATTGGAAAGGGATAGGTTCGACTGTCTTCCGAGCAGCCAATAGAGCGATCTAAAGCAGGCATTCAGCTCATCTCTATTCATCTGGTTGTGTGTTCACCAGGTTTGTTTGCGGTCTAGGTGCAGTGCAGACCCCGATATTTCGCCACTTTGCTATGAGGTAGTGTCTCGTCTCCCAGTTTAACGGGCGGACAGTTTTCTTTTCTCAGAGTAAATGTAACATGTGCGGATTTCGAGGCACTAGCTCTTTCATACGTACGTACAAAGTAATTTTCACTTGAGGTAAATTGAGATTTGAACCAAAGCCATCAAATCGTAATCAACATAAACAAATATTTTGCTTCTTTTTTAAAAAAAAAGGTCAAAAACGTCGTCCTCATTTGGGTCATGATAAAACGCTCTTGACCTTAAGTGAACACGAAAGATAGATAATGACATTAGGGGGCTGAGACTGCAAGACAAAATGTTGCCCAAAATATTTGACTTTAAAAACGCGATGTTTAAAATACAATATTTTTCTGTGTTTTGTCAACTCAAATAGAAATGTTTAGTGACTGCGGTAAGCTTGCTCCGGCTGGCGGTGGGAGCCGAAGACTCGAAGCACTATTAAGAAGAAAAACAATTAAGCAGGATTATATTTATTGGATTATATCAAACACTTAAACTTTTAACGTTAACTTGTTACAAATGTACAAAAACAGTATAGTATGAGCGGGCGTGCGCCTGCGACGGAAATTCAGTTGGGTCTTTCGTCCCAGCGAATGACAGCTAGAAGCAATCAATTTCGAATTTAGCTTAGAATTAATAAATGTCTAGAAGGACAGTCGATGTCAAGAGTCAGTCAGGGTGCGGGTAGCGCTCGGAGGGTGAACCCGAGTGGTGTCTACGTTTAGGAAAAAAAATCCCCACCCCAAAAATAATAAAAAAAAGTGTTCAGTAAGTGATACTGGTTCAGAATTTTCAATAAAGCTAGAAGGTTCTTTTTCAACCTGTATATTCTAACACACCATATTGTCAGTAAAAATAATGATAACAGCAAAAACGAAAACTAGTAATGTACAGGGACAACAGCACATCATGCTATCCAAAACTGTCAAATTTCTTCAATCGATTTTCAATTTTATCTCCAAGCATTAGAGTTTACTATCCATCGGGGAAATTTAACAGTTTATGGTAATCTGATGTGCTGTTGACATCGAATTCTGTCAAAGGCGTAGCACGGAAAGACCGCGAGCGGTGCGCGGTTTCGCGGTACATTACGTGGCGCCAAAGTAGGTAAATATTGAAAACTCCTTTCGGGAAAAAATAATATTACTTGTAGTCAATCGTCGTTATGGATAGATTCTACCATTTAAGTATTTGCTAAGCTGTCCCTTACACCCTGTGTTTTGTATGCAGGCTGTATTTAGAATCGTGTGTTTCATAGTAGCTGTCCATGTTTGTATGTATGTTTTTTTTTGATAAAAATCTTCGCACTAACTGCTCTCGCACAATATAGAGTTGAAGTGTTTTATAAAGACAAAGTTATCGAAGTTCTGCAACCATAGCGGAGATTTTTCCTCAATTTCATTTCGTACGCAATCATTATGTTTTTTCTATCGGAATGGGTACAACTCTAAATGTTCAATAACCGGTCCATCACATATAATAGGCCCTATTTTATAAAACTTACAATAATATACTTAGTGAAAAAAAATTCAATTTTTTTTCGAACTTTTTAATTGGCGCTCGATATTTTGGAAAAGGAAGATTGATATCAAAAATTTGAAAATTTTCAACTCCTCTGGACAATTTAGTCAGTTACAATTTAGGGGCCATCCATAAATTACGTCACACGAATTTCATGATTTTTTTAACCCCCCCGTTCTTGTCACAGCTGGTCACATTTGTGAGACTCCCCCCTCCCTAGTGTGACGTCACACATTTTGCAATTTTACATCTAGTAGGTAACTATTGAATAAAAAAAGAAGTTCCGAAATGAGTTATGCTTCCATTTAAATTATTTTTAATAAAATTCCCATTAAAAGTAGGTAATATTTTAAGAAATTAACAATTTGAACCTTATGTTAATACATATAGAATTGCAAATGTATTTTATTTTTCGTTTATAGTTCAAGGTTCGTGTTAACACTTAGATTAAAATAGATTTTGAAATGTGACGTCACGAAATGACGAACCCCTCCCACCCCATTGTCACACAATGTCACACTTCGTCGACCCCCTCTTAACGTGTGACGTAATTAGTGGATGGCCCCTTAAGCCTAAAACAAAGACGATCAGTTTAAGGGTTTACCCTGTAGCTTAACCTTTTTGAAAAAAGTCAAAAAGTAAGAACGACATTTTTCACATGTCCCGACTTTCTCGTCGCTTAGCGTCAATATTTTATCGAATCCCGTAGATACATTTTCATGTGCTCGATAGTCGTGTGAGGCACGAAATCTGTGATTTTTCTTTAATTTTCTGCCAGAAAATCTATCATTGTCTGTGAACGAGGCATGAAATTTTTTAATTTTATGAAACGAACATAATATATATTTGCGCCAATTGTATTTTCTTTCTTGGTTGCACGTGCATAAATGATTATATTCCATCTCGCTCTTCGGCAGATGAATGAACTTCCTGAGAGCCGGCTGTTTATTTTTGAGTCTACTACCCGTATTAAAAAAAATCCACAGAGAATTTAAATCTTAACTTATTTTTTCTATGTCTATGTTTAAATCACTACGTTTTATTAATTTCTTTAGTAGAGATGGCCGAAGCGCATGTTAGTTTTTTCAAAAAAGTGTTAAAGATAAAAGAAATTCGCGCTATTTTTTCATTTCCTGTCAGTGTTTTGTTTTCGTTCTTTGTTTTCGAACTCACTCATTCAGAGGGAGGGAGGGAGGTAAGAAATTCGTTCATTTTGGTCCCTCCTTCATTCCTCTGCTGTCGCACCGCGCGCCGCGTCCGCGCCGCCCCCCTTCCCTGACTCCCCTCTCGTTGTTGTGTTGGGTTGTGCTGTGTTCTGCGATTCCATTCGCCATTCGTTTAGTTTATTGCGCGGTTCTTTGGCGCGGTTATGTGCATTGCTAGAGGTGTTTAATTGGATTGCTACCAAGCTTCCTAATAATATTTCATCATGAAAAAGTGACCATCGCGTAGTACTGTACTCAAATTATTGCTGGAATTCGATAAGTATTGTGTGAGTGGTGAATAGTGTTGTGACAGTGAACCTATTGGAATCTTATTGGATTGTGATTATGATATAAACAAGACAACGCGACGTGAATTTGTTTGTCGCAATGACATCTCCGAGCATTGCAGGTACGCGGCTCGGTATGCACGCGGCCATGACGAGCCAGATGGGCCTCGGGGTGATGGGTGCCGGCACCGCCTCCGAGTTCGCCGTCAGCGCCGCCGTGCCGCCCTTACCGGCGCTGTCTTACGACATGCACGCCGCTGGAGACTCCTCCTCAGATTCTCATTCCCCAGAGTTGCGAACCGCTAAGGCCAGCGACCGTGATGCCCGCATTAAAGCTGAACAACAACGCCGGAGCCAGTACAACGCACAGATATCACAGATGATGTCTTTGCTCTCGGACATAGTCCACCCCCAGCGTAAAATTCACAAAACGACTGTCCTGCGTCTTGCAGCTAACAAGCTCCGCAATGAGCATGTCTTCGGTAACACTATTACCTGCTGCCACCTTGAGACATGGTCCAGTGCTTTCCTTAAATATTTTGATCTCTTTGGTGGCTTTCTGCTAACTGTCACCTGCAGGGGCCGCATAGTTAACGTGTCACACAATGTCCAAGAAAAACTTGGATATTGTCATATTGACCTTCTAAGTCAAGACATTTTTGACTATGTTCACAATGATGATAAGGCAATACTTAAACAACATATTTACCCTGAAGAGCTGAGGAAAGGTCCTGTGGATAGGAGGTTACTTGAACAGCACCACAATTTCAACATACGCATAATGCGGGCCGGAGCCAAGTCTGACACCCCACGCTATGAACAATGCCGCTTTGATGGAATGTTGCGACGTGCTGACCGAGCCACAGCTAATGCAGTGCAGGATGAGCAGATTATTAGAAGACAAAGAGTCAGAAACCACAGAACATTTTTATCAAGTGGTAATGATTTTGTTTTCATAGGCATGGTTTATGTGCTATCAAATCCTCTGCCACCTCGCATCTTGCCTCCGACAGCTTATTCAGAATACTGGACGAGGCATTTAATAGATGGACGTATTGTTCAGTGTGACCAAAGCATATCTCTAGCAGCTGGTTATATGACAGAGGAAGTGACAGGCACATCTGCTTTTGTATTTATGCACAAGGAGGATGTTCGCTGGGTCATATGTGTGCTTCGGCAGATGTATGATCAAAGCAAAGAGTTTGGTGAATCTTATTACAGACTCATGTCACGATCAGGTAACTTCATTTATATGAGAACAAGGGGCTTTCTTGAAATTGATAGAGACACAAAAAAAGTGCAGAGTTTTGTTTGTGTAAATAGTGTAATTGGTGAGGAATATGGACGTAGGATGATGGACGAAATGAAAAAAAAATATTCAGTCATAGTAGACATGGACAAACAGGATGAAAAGGTGTCTGCCATTGATGATGCACCTGTAGAACACCCGAAACGTATAGAACGTATTGTAATGCATCTTGTAGAGCCTGCAGGAAACGAAAATTTTGAAGAATTGAAGCTAGTGGCACCTTCAAAAGAAAATATAATAAATGCCATCAAAAATAGTGAAAAACTTGTGCAGGACTCTGGTGTACGATTTGATTCACGCAAAAGGAAACAATCTGACTATGATGAAAACAACGATCATTATAAGCGACATAGTGGCTTACAAAATGATTGTGAATATTGAACTTACCAGTTTTATTATTCCCGTTTCTTTAATTTTTCATGAACCCTTATAAATATTGGCCATAGTCTGATTAGATGTGGTGAAATTATATAATACAAAATATTCTAATTAAAAAAAAATTATACCAAGTTTATATTTTCTATACCTGCCGAATCAAATTTTTTCTTTGGTTGATTGCTGAATATAAATTAAGTTATGTAATTTTTTTTTGGATCAAAACTTGCTACATTTAGGAATTAGCTCTGAAATTAACTATAGTCTAAGCATGAGAAATGTGTATGTCAATCACTTTGTGTTTAACAATAAGAATTTTGTAAATAGTAATTTTTTTTTAATTGACATTTGTTTTGTTTTGTAATGGTGAAACTGAAATTTGTATTTTTGTTATGTTATATACCTACCTATAATTAATTAAATCGATTATCTTTTTAAATGTATTAATGTGAAAATTACCAGGTTTTAATTTTAAGGCACTTATTAAAAAAATAAATGTAATTAATAACTACATATACTTTTTTAAATTCTCTTTATTTTTGAAGATAGGTAATAACCTACTATGAGCCATGTATGTAATTAATGAGTTCTAGAATGTATTTTTTGTATTATTATTTGCCTTTTTTATTTTATTGAAACCATATTATATTTATTTAGTATTATTATTGTTTTGACTTGTCTTAGCAACTGTATATAACCCACTTATATGTGTAAAATAAGGCATCAGCTTTTTACCTGTTGACTTTTTGGTGTGAAAAATAGACAGCTTTTGATTCTTCAAGAAGTGCTTTGTAATAATGTGAACTTTCACATTAATTTATAAGTAAGAATAAGTATACATAATATACTGATTACATGTTATGACATATAAATATATTGATGACATTATACCTACCATACGATTATAGGTACTAAACATTTTTAAAAGAGATAGGTACTTTATACAGAAAAATATATCATTTAAAAGTTTTAATTTGAAAAAAATAATTGAAAACAGCCTTATCAATAATAAATTATTATTAATATTGAAGATAAGACTAAAGCTTCATAAGCTGAGGTACCTGGGACCACGGTAGAATCATTTAAAGAAAAAACATTTAAAAGTCTTGCTTCAAATTTCAAATTCACAACTAAATGCTAAAATATACATACCCAAACCCATTAAGTAGATATTGATAAAAAAAATATGCTTAATACAAATTTTGTCAAATGTAGGTGAATTGGTTTTAATATCTTTATGAGATGTATATGTTTTTAATTTAGTTGTTCCAAATTTCGTAAACAACTTATCTGGAATAAAATTTACTACAATTTTGTTACCTGTGAACTTACCTATAGGCATCTAACAATAACAGAGTAACAACAATGTTTTGAATTATGCAATATAATGTATGACGTGACGTAGGTACAAAGCGTCAATCTTTAACAATAATATAACCTGTATTAACAATCCTGCTCATTATTTAAATAGTATGCCTCATTGCAAAATAGTCACCTACTTTTTCTTATTTTGGAAGAGAATAAGGAATTTGTACATAAATAAAGATCTCTATGGATTTAGACTGTTAATCTAAGATACCTAAGTATGCATGATTGATCATGATCAGTTGATCACTAATGATTATATCATAGAAGGTTACTTATTTATAAGACCTAGCAATGTTATTTTGGATCTGAAACAAAACTTGCCTATAGAAGTAATGTGTATTTTAGTACTCGTTTTTTGTCAAATTAAGTTGTTTTGTATTCTCCTAATTATAAAGTCATCAATATACATACTGTGTTGTGATTTGTACGAACACATCTGAAGTACATACATTACACAATACACACTATTTAAGTATGTAAAAATATGATCATCTAAATCATGCAATGTTCGAATCTATGGAATATGCCTATTTTATAGTACATTGTGACATACATATACATATAGGTATGTATATAATTTTAATTTACTACAAGGAATACTGTACTGAAATATTGTATAATGTTAATCTGTGTTCTACTTTAAGATTGCTTCAAAATAACAAAGGTGTTACATAATTATTAAGTTTATTATTTTGTAAATAGATATCAAGTTTACAAAACGACGTTCATGTATTTGTACTGGGCAGTTGCAGCTCACTTGTAGAAGTGAGATGAGAGAATTAAGACCTTGTCAGTGATAATGATAATACGACAGTTGTAATTGTAACGTGAAGCAGGTCTGATTATTGCAAAAAGTAGAATGAGACGAATTATGGCATTGGGACTGATTGCACTGGCGAATTTATAAAGAGCGGAGGCAGTATCGGAGTCAGAAGCGGACTTATCAATGGCTTACCACTTGCTTCGATAAGAATTGTGCTTCTACCAGGGTATACTTAGTTTCTAGTGGAATAACAGTTAACGTAATTTGAAGTAGTGGTTGTGTTTGAGCAGATCGACTCAATTACTGTTTGACCAGGATTTGGGACCGTCGTCGTCTTATTAAGGAAAATTTTTATTAGTTTCCATGGGACGGAAAGTTAAAATAGTTGTAATTATAGCCCGACCTAGCAGTTGTATTTACTTCACATTAGATGGTACTCTGAAAATATAAACTATTCATATAAATGTTGACATGAAAGTACCTACCTACGTATTAATAAATTGCCTAAAGTATAAGACTTATGTCTTATGTTTTAGAGAATTGCTTTTGTGGTATTGCAGTTATTGTACATAAGTATTTAAACAATAGCAAAACATCCGGTGTTGTTAATACTTAAGAGTGTTTCTTAATGTTCCTTTTGGCTCGTGGATCTTAATGAAACACTGATCTTGTTCTTGAACCTGAGTGTCCATAATTGTCACCCCCCTAATGTAGAAGTTGAGATGTTCCATGTGTAGTATTGATGTTACATAGATACCTAGATATTCAAGTTATGTTAGCTTGGAAATGTATATACGTTTATTTGAAAATTTGCACTTGAAATAATATATTGATGTCAAGTTGGATTATGTATTATTAGTAGGTACTTATTTTGAAAATATCTGTGCACAATGAATATGTAATCCTAATCACTGGCTTAAGCTGAAGCCAAACTTAATCTATAATATCTAATAAAAATAAATAAAAAGTCATTTACTGCCACAAGAAGTCTATGAGAAAATTGGAATATAATTTCGAAGGACGCAAAAATAATTATGTGGGTGCTAACAGTAAACTGCTAAAAAAAGAGGATTATAAAAACAGAGGCTTCATAAAAATCGAGAGTGGTTGATACAGAATGGTAGCAAATAAATTAAACGAAGCAGATGAAATCATGAGAGGACTGCTGAAAAAAAAAATGAGTGGGCTGCTAAAAATAATGAATAGGCTGCAAAAATGAACAGGCGACTAATACTATTAACGGGGCAGCAAAAAAAACCATTCTTGATGAAATATGTAGTGAAAACAGCTTAAAACAAGAAAAATAAAATATAAAATCTCGACAAAAACCGAGAAAAATTATTTACTAGCTATATCGATTCAAAGTTGTAACAAACGGAATGTGGCTCAGCTTGTATTGTGTATGACTGGGCCTAAGAGCGCTGATTTTTAGTTTGATGTGCGAAGACATTGACATTAATATGCTCAGGGGCTAAAAATTATGAGTAAGACTGACGTGACTTAGTCAACGGTAAAATCGTAAGCACAAATATTTTCGAAAAGGTAATACCTACTAACATAGGTATACCGGGAACGCATAAAGGGCCATCTTAGAGCCTAAATGCGGAAACGGGAGCCCTTATCAACTAGGTATATAAAGATTCATATTATGTAATACCCTCAACTCTCATTGTGTAGTAATAATGCTACCACAAGTAGACGATTTTTGACAGATATATTGTATAATAAAGAAATTATAAAAGAAGAAAACACGATCTTTATGATCAGATATGGATGAGTCGTGACGAATTACATAATGAATTGTAACATAAAATAGTACACCTACATCTCTAATAAACGACTTAATTAATAGTGTGCGTCAACGAACTGATAAAATTCAAAATAAACTTCAATGTTTCCATTTGTTTTACGATTTGACGTTTATATTTGTTTAATGCTTATTGGAAGTTCCTACGTACCTACATAATGTATGAATTTTTTTTCGGGCCTAATTGATGTAATTTTACGTATCTAGATATTTCATGAGGTTCTCTCATGTTAAGGTGAGGAGTCATTTATTAAGTGTAGAATATTTCACCTTCGCGTGCTTTTTGAACACATGGCGTACGAGATTTGTATCGCACGCGGCGTAAACAAGCACGCGACGGGACAGATTAAGGGTTGTGAGACCAGAACCGCCATCCGTCCTAGATTTTTTTGTCCATAATCAACATTTCATTAAAATTGGTAGGTAAAGGGCGGGTTATTTAATTTTCAGTTCATTTATACCGAAATATAAATAAGAAGTTTAAATTTGAATAAAAGCTGGTTAATAGCTTAAAGAATACAATTAATTAATTAATTATTTAAAATACGTTTTCTGTTTTAATTACAGAAGTACAAGTTATGCAGTCCGCTAGATTAAAATGGTCTCTGATTTAATCATAAGGCAAACAATTTTATGATATTAGCAATCCTACGAATCAATTGTGTATTGATAATTATAATGTAGTAACTATTGTATCTGTTTGTGTCAAAAAAATTAAATGTTAAAATGAATTTGATGTAATAAAACTCAAGCGAAACTTTGTTTTTTTTTACTTTGATTGCGACCACTACCGTCTTTTTGGCTAAATCATTCAAGGGAGTTTTTAGGAAAAGAAAAATATTCGGCGCGAATGGGACCTTTTTGTGAACATCCTTCGATGCAGGAAGCGTTTAAAAAATACGGCATATAATTTAGGACACAACAATAATCGCGATTCATACCAGCGCGAGACGGGTGCATCGAAAAGAAACAAAGCGACTATTACATTGACTCCGCGACAAAAATACGGCTTCAAAAAAATCGGGAAGTAGCTGCTTTATTATGGTAGCAAAAATCATGAATGGTCTGCTAAAAATAATGATTTGGCGACTCATATTATTAACAGGGTAGCAAAAACATCTGGGTTCTACAAGTAATTCCATAGACAACAAGTAAGACAAAGGAAATACATAATTTACTAAAAAAATGGATGTCCACCATCTTGGATTAAAAAATTGGCGACAATCTCTATCCCATCTATATAGTATTACTCGTAACGACTGATATTAATTTTTTATTTTACCTAACTACTATGTTTTTTTGTGAATGCTCAACCTATTAAAACTATATCCCATTTTCACAATTTTTAAAAGCCTAAAGTTTGCTTTTTCGTTGCCATCATTTTGGCGCCTAAATGTATTTCTGTAGCCGCTATAACAACAAATACTAAAAATCAGAATTAAATATTTATATTGGGGCTCCCATACAACAAACGTGAGTTTTTTTCCGTTTTTATAGATAATGGTACGGAACCCTTCGTGCGCAAGTCCGACTCGCACTTGGCCGTTTTATTATTGTTCACCAACCAATTAAATGTAAAAGCTAATTTTTTTTTAAGAACCCACATTTCACATTAGGTACTTATTTGTCTATTGGTTAAATATATTTCAAAAAAAAATAGGTAAGTAGGTACCTAGGTCATTAATTAAAATCAATATTTCTAACATAAATATAATATTCAATATATAAATTAAAGTACTTTCTTACTATCTAATCAAGTAACGTAAAAAAAAAAACAAATGAACCAAACTAGAACGCGATAAAACTCCAAACAAAGTGAGTACCTAGGTAACCTAACAAAAAAAAACCGGCCAAGAGCGTGTCGGGCCACGCGCATTGTAGGGTTCCGTAGCAGCATGGTTCAAATATGCAGCTGGCTTCTTAATTCTACAAGCATAGTGTCATAGTTGATGTTAAAATCCCCAAATACTATACTTAGTATCATAAACAAATGTATTAAAAAGTTTGGCCTAAATATAACAGAATGCGCGAGCGAAGCGAGCGCGTTTTTTTTTTTTTTTGCGACAATTTTATTGTAAGGAATAATATAATAATATCAAGCTAAGCAGGTGTATATTTTTAATGTCGTTTTAGTAATTAGCACCCACAAAAACCTATTAAACGAAACCTGAAATGTCAATATGTTACAGCTTGGCTTTCGGCTCGCCTCACTTTTAGCGTGGAACCTTGTATGTCAACCATTTTGGATTAGGGTACACTTCGTCGTAAATGCTACCCTCGTGAATTATTTCACATTTTTTTTCGTTATAAAAATTAATGTTACCTAAACGGATTGCTGAATCGAAAAACGTTTGTAGTAAACCCCTTCTATCTTTTAAAAAGCTATCCTATGATAACGCACTAGAAAAAAAAAAATATCGGCTAGAAAAAAAACCATCGCCCATTCACGTTAATGGGAAACACACGAAAAATATTTTTTTCCACCATTTTCTTTTTAGGATTTGTCACCACAATCAATAGGTATGTATGACCATGCCAAATTTTAGCTCTGTACTATTAAGGATCTAATATTAGTAAATATATTCTTATTAATCCCAACTAAGTTTGGCACTTGGTCGACTATTACTCGCAAACTTGAAGGGCCATCTTATATGTGATAGTTTTTCTTTTAATTTCTTTGTATATACTACCACCGTAAATTGTTTTACATTTTTAGAAACAACCGTTTAGCTGGTAGAGAGGTAGACACTTGTGTTTGACAAAAATTTTTACTTTAAAAATTTATGTTTCGCAAACGGAGTGCTGAAACGAAAAACGTTGTTAGAAAAAACTCCTTCTGTCTTTTAAAAAGCTGTCCTATGACACCCCATTTTATGATATTAGCGAGAAAAAAAAATCATCACCCTTTCACATCTATGGGAGACACCCGAAATAAAAATCTACAGTTCTGTCGGCGTAATTTATATGTATGACCATGCCAAATTTCAGCTCTGTGCTACCAAGGGTTTCTTAGGAAACCTGCGGACAGACGGACATGGCGAAACTATAAGGGTTCTTAGATTACTACGGAACCCTAAAAACAAATGTGTTATTAAAGAGTTTGTAATTTTGGAAATAATTTTTGTTTTGGTCTAAATACAACCGAATGTAAGTATAAAATTCGCGAGCGAAGCGAGCGCGAATTTTTTTTAGTTTTTTAAAAGTTTTTTTTACGGCTATAATAATGTTAGAAATAATATCAACCTTCTGTTAAAATAATTTTGATGTCATCTTCGTAATAAACACCCCCAAAAAACTATTTAACGACACCTAAAATGTCAATATGTTACAGTTTGGCTTTCGACCTCCCCTCACTTTTAGCGTGGAACCTTGTAAACATATTCTTATTAATCCCAAAAACGTTTGGTCGACTATTACTCGCAAACTTGAAGGGCCAACTTATGTGTGATAGTTCGTTGATCTTTGATAGATCTTTTAATTTCGTTGTATATTCTATAACCGTGAATTTTTCCACATTTTTAGAAACAACTGTTTAGCTGGTAGTGTCCCCCCCGGAAACTTGTTTTTAACAAAAAATTTCACTTTAAAAATATTTTTTTCTCAAACGGAGTGCTGAATCGAAAAACGTTCTTAGTAAACCCCTTCTATATTTTAAAAATCTATCCTATGACATTCAATTCGATGGTATCGGCGAGAAAAAAAAATCCATTGCCCTTTCACGTGTATGGGAAACACCCGAAAAAATGTTTTTTCCAACATTTTATATTTTAGATCTGTCGGCGCAATCAATATCTATGACCATGCCAAATTTTAGCTCTGTAGTACCAAGGATCTTATATTAGTAAATATATTCTTATTAATCCCAACAGTGTTTGGCACTTGGTCGACTATTACTCGCAAACTTGAAGGACCAAGTTATGTGTGATAGTTTTCCTTTTAATTTCGTTATATATTCTACCAACGTGAATTTTTCCACATTTTTAGAAACAACCGTTTAGCAGGTAGAGGGGGGGGACACTTGTGTTTGACAAAAATTTTCACTTTAAAAATTTATATTTCGCCAACGGAGTGCTGAATCGAAAAACGTTCTTAGTAAACCCCTTCTATCTTCTAATATGCTATCCTATGACACCCCACTCAAAAATATTGGCGAGAAAAAAAAATCATCGCCCTTTCACGTCTATGGGAGACACCCGAAAAAATTCTTTTTTCTAAGATTTTACTCTACAGTTCTGTCGGCGTGATTCATATGTATAATCATGCCAAGTTTCAGCTCTGTAGTACCAAGGGTTTCTTAGGAAACCCGCGGACAGACGGACAGACGGACATGGCGAAACTATAAGGGTTCGTAGATTACTACGGAACCCTAAAAAAGACAATTATGTAATGTACCTACAATTTTAAAATTACTTTGTTGGCTAAATAAACTTGGTGCTTACGTAGTGCCTACCTATTTAAGCCTCAATCTTAATTTTGTGCATAATGTGGAACTCGTTGTGTATTATTAATTCGGCCCCAAGTTGATGACACTGAATTATAATAGACCGGTTGAGCTAAGTGAGTAGATAAACGTCCTTCCTTCGATTTCCTCTAAAAAAGTTTACGTACATAAAATATTCAAAGTGCGTAAGCACGGGCGTAAGTTATTTTTAAACACGTTAATAATTAACGTTGCTATTAATCAAAAAAGATCTAAAAAAGGAGTAATATTTTTCGGTTAAGTCATTGGGTGAATTTAAATTACTTACTACCTACTTAGTTGGCGAAAATCATCGAGGATATGAATCAGAAGATCGAAGAATGAAAAAAATTGTTTCGTTCTTCATAAACTTTTGTAATCAGTTGATTTGTTTTTGTATGGGGAGTCGAATTTTTTTTAGTATTTCATATTGGGTCCTTGGAGAAAATTGTTAATCCCCCTAAAGCTTAGCTGACTAAATGAAAACCGCCCCTTATACATTACATTCACGTTTAGGCCTAAGCTTTTGTTAATATATTCCTTAATTATTAACGTAAGAGTTGAGTTTGTCACGTTGCACCATTCGTGATTTTGATTTATAAAGATATCTATTGTCTTATTTACCTACTTGTTACCTTACAATGTAGTAACTTGACTGAGTCAACACAGCAATAATCAATGTTAGATTAGAACTTGTTATATAACGTGGGATAGTTTGTTTAAACGATTCCTTAACAACATACCTACACAATACAACAGGTTATAGAGTTTTATTACTTTATATCAGCTATATGTTAGTAGGTAACTAACAATCTAGCTAGATGCTGCGCTGTTTAATGACTTGAAGTTGACTTGAGAAATTCCAAAAGGAGAACCTATTATAGGTAAATTGAAAAAACCTAGTTAGTCCAGTCATTATATCCAAAAAACCGACCCTACCCGTGAATAATCAGTTCTTGGATTTTTTTTCGTATGTCCCTCGGGGGGCGTCACTGGGAGCGTAAATTCAAAAAGTAGACTGAATCTGGCTCCTGTGTATAATCGAAAAAAGGTTTTTCTTGAATAACTCAGCCATTTTTAATTTTACAGTAAAACCGTGCGGACAAAAATTGTAGGAAATTTGATTCTCTACAAGTTTGGTCCTCACAATTTTTCTTCTAGGATCGATATTTTGGAAATTTAACCTGAAAAACGCGAAAAACTCAAAATATTATCATTATCTCCTATGTTCCACGATTTACGGCATAAATGAAGAGGACTAAACTTGTAGAGAATCAAATTCTGAACAATTTTGGTTTTTATTTTGGTTTGTCCCACCTTTTTTCCTCCAAAATCGATATTTTGGAAATTAAACTTAATTAATTAATTACCCGTTTCAGGTAGTGGGACTTGTTTCACCAGTGTGCCCCAGACGAAATTCAAGAAAAAACGTTTTTTTCGAAAAAAAAAAACATTTTTCGAATATACACAGGAGCCTGATTCAGTCTACTTTTTGAATTCACACTCCCAGTGACTCCCCTGAGGAACCTACGAAAAAAAAAACAAGAATGATTATTCACGGGTCAAAATCTATAATGATTAAACTAAGTTGCCTGTGACGAAATCATTAATTTGAACTTATTTGATTTAGATAGATATAAAAGTAATAGGTTCCTTTTACGCTGGACTGAGAGTGAAAGAAAAAGTTAGAACGTGCCAGCTGCCAACTCTTCCCAGGCGTACTGTAGAAGCCAGTAAGTGGGAGCCGAGGGTTTCGCTGTATGTGGGCGAAAGTCTGCAAAATCTATCACCACTATATCCATATTCCATTTAATAACCCTCAGGATGAATGTCAAATGTGGCGTCAAATGGTTCTAAAACTGCATGACGTTCTACCTACACCGAAAGGGATTATAGGTGTGAGTATATAGATAAATAAGGATATAGGTTGATAAAATTTTACTTAAACACAAATAGGTACCGGTCTATATGTATATAGCGAACATTATTTATTCTCAGAACACGCAGTATACCTAATAGGAAGATAAACTACAACATCGCATTGCCGGTCACGTCAGTAGCTGTAAGCGCACGTAATGGCGTCGTATCGTCGGGATTACATCAATTGTGCTCAAACCGCGCTATTCGGCAGGGTCATGGACATCGGCCCTGACCACGGTCAACGGCATCGTTTTGAAGGTGCCCTCCAAATGGAGCGTTGAATCCCCTCCTCTCATTCCGCTGGTGCCGGTGCCGGTATAGATGCATATCTACTTAGCTACATGTCTGTCTCGGCGGTGCGGCACGTTGCGTCGTTGCGTCGTCGTCCTACCCCATATTAGGTAGGTATTCGAGTCTTCGAGTTACTTCTAATTTGTATTTTGCCACCAGCGGAAAAGAAACTTCTTGAGGAAACCTACTGTAATCCTGCGTTACGTCATACCTTGTAACTATGTGTGGAATTAGGTAATCATAATCAGTCACATTAACATACCCAGGTAACTACGCGGAAATAGGTACCTAGGTACTGGCTGAAATTCAACAAAGAGACTATACCAGTGTGGCAGAGCGGTGTGGCGGTTAGACCGGCGGGATAATTTCGTCGTCCAACTCTGCAGGCAGACTGAGAAAGTGCGATATTTATAGTTCGATTAAGTAGGTATACATTATAAGTAGGTAGTTGTTGATACGAACAATTGCCAAAATATTTTACGACAAAAACGATATGCACATTTCCTGTAGATAGGTAGGTAGGTATACTTACCTATTACCTACCTATTCCAATAGGTTTGCATTTCGGACACGTTGCCAATTTTCCATCCATGTAACAGAACAGGAGATATATTTTTGAAACGATAGAATTCCAATTTGCATACGAATTGACAAAATTCGCGTGAGAATCTCATACAAATCTTGTCAATTCGTAAGCGAATTTGAATTCTATTGTTTCAAAAATCAGGGCCCATATTTTTGAAACGATAGAATTCCAATTCGCATACGAATTGACAAGATTCGCATGAGAATCTCATACAAATCTTATCAATTCGTATGCGAATTGGAATTCTATTGTTTCAAAAATCAGGCCCCAGGCCCCAGGGTGCATACTAATCTAGCTCGTAGCGAGGCATATACATACATATATGTACAGAGGCCAGCGCATCAGGTTACTCAATTTTCATTGCAAAACCGCTCTTATCACAACAGCACAGAATGCACGCGTGAGGTAACCTGAGTTGCGGCCGTCCGTACCTAGAAACTCGTAGTTTGTTTTTTCATGAGTCTTTTTATGAGAAATGTGTGCAGTTCTACGTTTATTATTGGTAACTACGTTCTTACTAAGTAATAGGTACATACTGTAAGACCTCAAAAAAGCATACCTATGTAGGTATATATGTATATGTTGAGTGTAGTACTTACCTATACAAGTACAATTCTGTTGCCAACTACCTAACTGCAACATTGTATTTTACTGTTTGTTGGTTAGACGTACCTACTTACGTACCTAATGTAAATTGAAACAAATGTAGAGCATATGAGAGTACCTACCTATTATGATTGGTATGGCGTATGAGCTGGCAACAATGAAAGTTCGGGAACGGGTGAGTGTGCAGACCGTTGAAAATCAAACACGCTATGACATCTTGCGACAATTTATTATCAAAATAAATGCGAATAGCTTTACATTTTATGAGATTATTAATAAATCAAAAGATTAGAAAATTCACATTTGGAGCTACGAATTCATTGTAAAGGAAGTGACAGATTTGTTTTTTACTATTCTTAAAAAAACTTGAGACTATGTAAGGCTTATGCCTTTTAGCTTATACAGCCAATTTAATGGAATGAATAGAATAAATAATATTTCTATCACTACCTTCTACGACCTATACATCAAATATTCCGAAGGGCTGGCTTGGCTGAGAGACTGAGGTACCCAGAATCATAGGACCATGTTCGGGGTTCCTTTTCGTACTACATACTGAAGCCAGCAACAAAAGTAGTACGTTTTCTTAATGCATAACTTAGGTACCTAGGTAGGTACCTATACATTAAGAAAACAAATTATCTCAAAACAGAAAGGAATGGCGCACTTTGATGTCGGAGGCCAAGTTCCACTTCCGGTTCCGGGTCACGACTATACTAATATTTTGGATATCACTAGAGCAGAGGGCCTATATGAAAGTTCTGTCAAGCTTGAAGTTGAAGGCAATTCTCTTCAAAGAAACACGAAACAAGCAAATTAATTTATATGAAAAAGATCCACAGAGCCTTACCTAGAGTAGGTACGCAGGAAAAATATCCAACTTACCTAACAAAGTAGACTGCAAGCATCTAAATATTTACGTATTTTATATGTATAACACAGTAGGCAGGCATGTCTTGATACCTAGTTACTTAAAGATAAAATTATTATTTATAGGTATGTAGGTACCTACTTAGTCTTTCCTTGAACCTAGCAGAGTATTCTAGACGTGCTAGCGCGTAGTGATTACAGGTAGATACCTACCTTCATACATACAACAAGTGCCTTCAAACATAAATCCTCGTAAACCTAGTTATGGGTACCTAGGTACTTACCTACTTGTAGAAAGGTATCAAAACGCTGTTTGTAGCCGCGTTGCACTGGAATGTTATAGAGGGGGAGCTTAGACTGCTCTACTCTTTCTCTATAATTTAATTTCCGCTTGATTATTTTTAAGAACCTTATCATTACACTCGTACTCTAACTACATAATAAAGAGCTAGGTACATCATTCATCAACATTAACGTGGTACCTAGGTACCTACCATCAACAATGACAAGGTACCTAGGTATTTGATGTCCTATCTATCTGTTTATTCGACCTATAAATATCTGCTGGTGTTTCTAGAATGATTGTGTAAAATAGATATAAAATTGTGGCCATATTATACAGCATTGTAGATAAGCGAGCATGACTGGTGGACAGAAAGAGGAAGGGGGAGGGACTATCTTGTCATTGCCAGAGCAAAGGTGACTTTGTAAGGTTATTGACACTGCTCGCCTGACCTTGCGCTTGCGCTTCGTTAATCGACTGATGCCGTCACCACCGTCGTCGCTCAGTGCATTACTTCGGCTTCCTAATGGGTATCCATTGTATACTGGACACAATATGACACGCCAACAAAGAAACTAGTCTCGTCTTACTAGCCTTTTACAACGTAGGTACCTACCTATAGGATTCATCCACGGGCATAAGAAAACCACGGGCTTAGAGAGCGGCTAATTTGAAACTGGACACCTAACCTGTTTAATACTTCTGCAAAGACTGAGAAAGAATGGACGGTGGTCACTACAAAGGATCCTGACCTAATTAGGTAAAGAAGAATAGAAAATATAAGTTCAAAGATTCATAAGTTTCAAGTAAAATTACCAACCAGATAGTTACCTACCTGCTTCATTAAGTATCATTGGTTAATATTTTCTATTACCAATATGTTAGTAAGAGATCTTTTTGTTACAAAGAGGCAGTACCACAATGCTTGATTGTGGACATCAGTTTTTTTCGTAACTTCTTTTAGGTTGTTTTATTTCGGTTAAACACAATAAATACAATTCAGCCGATTTCTTTGGTATTAGGTACATATCAAACACATAACGGCTAATTCTTTTCAAATGAGCTTTAAGGGTGAAAACATTATAAACGATAAATAAAATTAGCCTTAGTTACGGGACCTGCTGAATTTTGATCCTAGACCTTACTTGTAATTTATTTTGACAAAGAGAACCACTTGAAAGTATATCTACATAATTAACAAATATGCTGTTAATCAAGGAGGTAGTAGGTACATAGTAATTATCTAAACAATATTAAGTATCTAATGAGAACATGGTTTCTATCGATCCACAATTTTTCTTACATAAATAAAAAAGGCTTAACCCTTTTAGCGCCAAGAGTTTTCGTCAAAAACGCCCACCACACGCCACGACATCAACAAATTGAAAATTTTTTTTAATGTCGTGGCGTATGGCGAACGCTTGGTGAATAATATTAAAGAAAAAAAAAATATTTTTTTGTCTGATATATCAGACTGGTGGCGGCGAGGGCACGAAACTTAAACGTCTGATATATGAGACTTTGGCGGTGATAATTTTCCACGTCAAAAACGTAAGAGTCACCGACTTCAATCCCAAAAAAGGCAAATTTTTTCGAGAGTTTCCCTCGATTTCTTCAGGATTCCACCATCAGATCCTGGTTTCCTTACCATGGGACCACCCTTGGGATACTCTCTTTCCAACAAAAAAAGAATAATCAAAATCGGTTCATAAACGACGAAGTTATCCGCGGACATACATAAAATAAATAAATATATACGGTCGAATTGAGAAACCTCCTCATTTTTTGAAGTCGGTTAAAAAGGTTAACATACATACACTCACGCCTTATGTCCCTGTCGAGTAAGCAGAGCACCATGTGATTCTTAAACTATTTGACGCAACGATTGACACACATTCGGAAGGTTATTAAATGGTAGGTACAGAGGCCAGCGCATCAGGTAACTCCATTTTCGTTGCAAATCCGCTCTTATTGCAATAGCACAGAGTGAGGCCCTCCTTACATGAAAAAAAAAACAACGGGTTGCACTCCGGGAGTGCCGGCAGAAGTGAAAACTTGAACATATACAGTTACAGGGCTTTAGGTATATCTCTTTCAACCTCTCGGCTGGTTAATCAGTCCATAAAACTGAACAACTTCCCCAAGGAACATAGGTCAAAATACGAAAAATAAATTTTGAGTTCCCATACAAACTTCATCAGCATATAGCGCATTTTGTATGGGAACTCAAATTTTTTTTTTCAGTTTCATGCATTTCTCTTGTTCGGTTTCATGCAAAGAGAAACACCTAAAGCCCTGTATTAGGTACTTCGTTGCGGTCTACTCTCCCTCAGTCTAAGGTGACAAGTAAGTAAAAGTTGATTAGCGTTTAGCGGTCTAAAAAGCCCCAGTTACCTATTTATGGAATCCATTCAAGCTTGCGCAAAAGATCGTAAATTCCAATTAGGATAGTACTGACACTTTTTAAGATACTGGAATGAAAAGGACGACACGGGCACCACTTAAGCTGCAAATCGATGAAATCAAAGCGTTTTTATTGAGTTCACTGTTGTGATATAATGCGCAGGGTCGGAAAATGCAATTCCCGTTCGTATGAGGACTCGTTGTTTACTATTCGGTGGACGGTGGAAGGTAGGTATTATAATTGCAAATTCCCTGCTGTCGAATTTGCTAGAATCGTGTAATAATGCATGACTTTGAAACACTGCACATATCGTTACATTGTAACGTCTCTACAGGATTATTATATTGAATTGCCTTGTTTACTTGTTGCAGTTCTCGTGTGTGTTGTAAATTGGACTTAAAGTGTTGGATGGAGAGTGTTTTTTTCTGTATTAGAAGGGTGTGGTCCCGGAATATCTCGTTTAGTTGGAAAAGCAGTTATGTCGAATGTGGGTGTATGGAGAAATGATGTTTATTGTGTAGAGCTTAGGGTTAGAATTTGTAGGAGTTGGTGGGTGCAGGGTGGATGGAGATGGGGAAGGCGGTTAAGGGAGGGCTGCAGCCGGAGCTCGTCGGCGGCAGGCGGTTGCCGGGCACCAGGCCGGCTTACTCCTTAATCTTCCATCGAGTTATTTACCACCTCCCACAAGGTTGTGTCTTAGCCCATTTTTGTTATTGAACATTTACACGTGTAATCACTCCCAATATCCCGAAAGAAGGCGATACATCTACGCCGACGATCCTTAAGACGGTGAAAGCTGAAAGATATACTGACGCTTACTCTGGAAGACCTTCACAATTATACCGAAAGGCTCATCCAAAGCAAAACCTTGTCATTTCTACCGCAGCAACCGGAAGGTCAAAAGGGAACTGAAAATTCTGTGGAAGGGCGCCGTTATTCAATGTAGCAATTATCTACAACTTCTGGGAGTACTGCTAAATCACAAATAAAAACCATTGTGCAATAAACATGAAACAAAAAGTTAGTAAGTAAGTATCCGAAACAATCTAGGATGACGGCTCTCCTCGACCAAAGGGTGAACAAGCCCGTCGGTTATGTGATTTGTGTTACAACGCCGGAAGAGTATGCTTATATCTTACTGTGAATGGTCAAGATTATACCAAGCTCAGAACCTAGGTTGGCCACAGCATAGAAAACCTGGGTAAGTGGGGTATTACTCCAGCAGGACAGTCACCACATCAGTTCTGAATGTAGGGAACCGGTGCAACGCGTCATAAAAATAACTTTTGGGCCAAACAGCTTTTGAAGTCCAAGGGTTAGGAACTGGGCATTAAAGAGGCATAATGAATCCAATACCTGCAATTTCATATTCAAAGAAGATGAAATAAATAACATGCAGTTTCAATGCCGGTTTGATCGAGTGGTAGCGGCGCTGCTTCTTGATCGACATGTCTTGGGTTCGAATCCCAGCCGGGGAAAATATTTGTGTAAAAAGCAGATGTTTGTTCTCGGGTCATGGATGTTTGAGTTTGTCTTTATGTATGTTCCGAGGGACCCACGACACAAGGGAAAACCTTAGTGTGGCCTTTTGAGTGTGTGGCGTTTATTTATTTATTTTATTATTTAATTTATTAAATCTTTGAAAAATAAGACACTTGAAATGCCCATCTAAGACTTGTTATTGTGGAATTGTTAATCTACACTGTTGTTGCGAAAAGAAAATTATACTTAGGTAATTGCTTTTCAAAATGTTGTAAAGTAGTAATTACCCTCATCTCACAGATGGAGAAACATTCTAATATGTAAGGGGTAAATGGGGCGAAAGCAGTTGTAAACTCTGGAATAAACCGGCAAATACTGACACGGGGAGCTTTCACTCCTACTCTTGCATAACAACTCGCAGACTTTTCGCCCGAAATATTTGCAAACGAAGTCAGGATTTATGGAGATTGTAGATTAAATAGTAGCCCTTCATTTTATAGTCATCTCTTTATTTTTGCATTAAAGTAATTCTTTTCTTAACATCCTGCTGAATATAACGTATTTTTCAATCTGCGGTTCGGCTTGTAAATGGCGCATTTGTAAATGGACGAAAAGAATTAGACTGCAACATACCTACAATTAAGATTCCTAAAAACAAATGTAAAACGTATTTGCAGCGGTAAAGCGCATCTATTCGTTCGATTGGAGTGCCAAAAATAACTTCGACGTCGCTTTATGTTCATAAAGCGTAGAACCTACCACTAGACCAGAGGAGTTTATTTTGATAGAAACAAAAAAGCTCACAGTACAATCTGAAAAAAAGAAAAATAAGAAAGAAATGTAACAAAAGTACAAATTGTAGGGTTCGGACAAGGCCGCACCGCCCGTGTCGATGTCGTCCCTTGCGCAGATAGTAAAATAAGCCCCGCAGGAAACAATACGTAGGGGGCTACATCAGGCCAAGCAAAGCAAGTTTCTGGCCAATCAAAGCGTATTAATAGATACTTACACCATTAAAAAAAATTGTTTTAGTTAAGTTAGACGTTCGAGGCTGCTTTCCGTAGTAAGGGCTGGCTCTCGCCGCCGCCGCCGCCGCCGCCCTTGGCACGCGCCGCCGTCGTCGTCCGGGTGACCGTGACCTTCAGTCTGCCTCCAACCCTCGAGTCCTGCCGCCTGGATCCGTCACCATGCAGGTTCCACGAGCCGCCGGTTCTTTAAATAACCCTACTCCTGCTCGAATATCAATTTTGTATGACATATTACCTACTGACGTTGGATTAAAGAGATAAGAGTTTGAAGTTATTCGATAGAAATTTTATTTATTATCAGTTTCCTGTATTGATTAGGTATATAAGAATGACTTTAAGATTAAGGGTGAGAGTACCGTATGGTACTATTATATATTCTGTGGTGAGAGTGAAATTTTCAGGAGGATTTTCCTTTAGAAATTGAACTATTTTCCTCAAGGAACCTACATGATTCCCATAGTCGCCTAATTTGTATAGAGAGAATATCATTTTTTTTTATATTGCATGGGGAGAGTTGTTCAGTATCGTGGGCTAATTTATAAGTCACGTGGTAAATATAGTCCACATCCTCGGACCACACCCGCCAAAAGTGTCTCAGTTCCATTTTTTTGTGTGGATTTACTTATCGATTTTCTTTGAGTGAAAAGTCCGAGGCGGCAAGAAGGATGCTGATATAAATAACAGACACTCTTTTGACACACAGTCCCAGAAGCTCAGAAACCTTTAATGTTAAGCTGGATGTTCTGCAAACAGTACTTATCATTCGTTTTCATGGATTTTCATAAACTTTTTCAGACATTTTTTGCTGCCTAATAGTGAAATTGCTACTCAGCATTAAGGCCGCTTATTTGTATACTTTCTTCTTGCATTGGCATTGCTGTCTATTTATTTCCTTGTGTGAGTGAGTGTTTGCAATAAAGAATAATTTGTGTTGAATTTAGATCACATCACCTTGAAACCATCGATGTTACAAAAACTCGTTTTTGAATGTATAACTAATGTGAAACAGTTGTAAAATGTCCAGTTTGCGTGCATACGTTGATATGTAGTTGGATGTTGGTGTTTCACATACATATGTATACGTACATATTATTGACATTGTTTGTTACGATATTGTGTAGATTTGGTTCATGTGGCGCTGGCGCTTTAAGCAAGAGAAATACCGAGTTCTATCCCCCGATCTTTCTATCCAGTAGATCTTTCCTTGTAGTTTGTGTCTAATCGGGTTCTTAATCTTAGTAACCGATGCGATAATAATTGTATCTGAACTTTTTGTGCTACTCCTGCTTTGGATTGCCTGGAAGAAATCGTAGTTTAGTGATAAGGTCGCCCTTGCACACTATCCTTATTAATATTATAAACGCGAAAGTTTGTATGGATGTATGTACGGATGTTTGTTACTCTTCCACGCTGAAACGGCTGGACTAATTTTTATTGGAGGGTTTAACACAGAGGCTACATAATTTTCCCAAATTTCCACGGGAATTTTCCCGGGCGGATAGCTAGTTAGGTACTTATAAGTTTTCTTTCTATGTAGTTTGCAACAAAGTGTTTCTATTTTTCTATCATCAATATACATTATGCAGAGTGTGTATTGGGATATAGTTACGTACAAACATAATTGAAGCACTCGTAGCCCAGTGGCGCTGGCTGATCTCAACCGATCAGTGAGGTTAAGCAACGTGTACAGAGGGAGGGAACCTGATGGGTGACTGAAGTAGAAATTAATCACTAGCGTTTTCGTGCTTCGGAGGGCACGTTAAGCTGTCGGTCCCGGCTGTTGTCGATTGACTAGGTACAGTCGTTAAAATCAAGTCAGAGGCCATTGTGCGGTTCAAAAACTCTGACACCAGAGTTAGCCAAGTACCTACACTTTAAGAAGAATACAATCACACTTCATATAGAAATATATTAGTGGGCAGAGCTTCTATGTTTCTCAAACGACTTGACGCTACCAGCTAATAATATTTTGTCTGAGAGTTATTTAAGATATGACATAGACATGTATTTTTAGTAATTTTTCATTACAAGTCAAAAACAATAAGATAAGATAAGATAAATTTTATTCAGTAAAAATAGCTCAACATTAACATAACATATACAATTTATGTTGTAACGGTCGCCAATGCTCACAATACTCGTAGGAACTCAAGGTTCCTGTGCTATGAGGATGGGCAGTGTTCCCATTAACAAACAGTAGGGAAGGATACAAAAGTGGAGCTATCAAAAAAGAATATTACAATAGTAAAAATATTGTATTGACTGTGACTGTGGTGAGTGTGAGTGAAGGTGTGGGCGTATTGTGTGTTTGAGGGTGTGAGCGTGTTGTATTTTTGAGGGTGTGTGCCGTGTGCGTGTTGCGTGTGTTTGAGGTGTGCGTGTCGTGTGTGTTTGTGTTTATACTTGCGGAATAAAATTACAGGATGTATGAGTTTTTCAGTTTCATTGTAATCTAGTTTTAAAAGCCAATTTATTATAGAGTTTTTTGATTCAAAAAGGTTTTTTACAATTAATACAAATAATATCAAGTTAATGTCAGCATAATTATAAAATACATTGAAATTATAATGTAACAATTGAAAAAACAAAAATTATATCATTATTAAATGTCATCTTTCAATTTATCATATTCAGAGAAGCTGTAGGACGCTTGTTTTGACAGAAATGTCCTTAATTTGCGTTTGAAACCGCTTTGACTGGAAGTGTTTCGAATGTGCACTGGTATTATATTGTACACGTGGCCCCATAGCGTGTATAGTTCGTGTCGCTTTTTCGAGAGAGAGTATATTAACATATAGTCAGTATTTTGCTCACTAAATTTAAAACCCCTCTAGTCCAGCTTTACTAACTTCCACCAACCCGCATTGGGCCAACGTGGACTATGGCCTAAATCCCCTTTGTGTTTCGAAGGGAGGCCCGTGCCCCTCGGTGGGGACGTTATGGGCTGGTAAATAAAAAAATGGGTTCGCTCTTTTCCACAAAGATGCGGTCGAGGATGTAGCAAGCTCACCCTGAAAAAGCCTATTTACTCGATCTTAAAGACATTCGGGCTCGGAAATACAGACGCAGGTAGGGAATTCTATTTCTTGGCAGTGCGTAATATAAAATATGATAAAAAGCGCTCAGTGCAAATCTACGGGATTTGGGTTACCTGGTTACCTCGCAGTCTGGATGTCCGATAGAAGAAAAGGGCAGGCGGAATGAGCTGATGCAGTTCCTGAGCACACTCTCTGAAATACATATTTTTTAAAACACACAGGTGAGCTACTTTGCATCTATGAGTTAGGCTTTATAGCTTATTTTTTGCCAGCTTCGTGTCACCGATGAGTCTTCTAGGTTTACGATCCACCGAGTCTAATGTAGCAATTCTGGAAAGAGTTGGCGGCTGGCGCTCCAAGCTAGCGGAGGAGCATTGCTACACTCACACTAAAACACGTGTAATGTGAATGAACTACATAAACATAAACTTGTTGATGGTCCCGCCCTGTGCATACGTTTTGCTTGCTATTTCAGGTGGCTAGAGAATGCAAACAGGCTATGCTAGGGCTGTCATTTTCACTTAGAATATTGGGCCTTTATATGTATAATTCGAACGGCACGGCACGGCATTTCAAAATTTGAATTACCATTGCTCTCTACATTCTAAGCTTCTAGTATTAATATTACATAGGAGGCAATGGTAATAAATACAATTTGCCGTGCCGTTTTCGAATTATAAAAGTCCCGGGTGACTTTAAATTGTGAGAAGGTATTAGGTAGATAGATTCAATAAAATCTAAATTGCGTAAGTGAATAATTTAGTAGTATCTAAGTAAGTACATACTATTTATTTGTCAAAATTAGATCCTCCATGAAAAAAGAAGTTTCCTATGGAATCGGTCACAGCATTGATGTAAGCAGTACGTAAGTAAGTATCTAAGTACATCGTCAACATTTTTGCTTAGGTTTGAAGCTATAGGCGATGGATCCTGCCTTTTATTCAGGCGTTGCCTTTTATTCAGTCTGTGTGGACCTATGGAAAACTCGTTTGATTACCTAGGCACTCTACGTGGCACTACTTACCTGTTGTGTCATGGGAGATTTTTTCTCCTGTGACACTACCGGTATTGATTGGTAGTGTAATAGGAAAAATAACGTCTCCCATTTGATATTCAAAATGACACTACCGACTATCTAATATTTACCAGCTTTCTGCCCGGGACTTCGTTCCCGTGGGAATTTGGGAAATTCATGTAATCTATGCGTTATTCTGATTTCTTAGGAATACAACTGTAAAGTTTCATGAAAATCTGTCCAATAGTTTAATTTTGCTTGAAGGAGTCACCCTCGCAAAATTTCGATCTTCATTCAGTAAGTATGCCATGGGCATACCTACGTATGTATAAATAATACAATACAATATATTTTATTGCACTCCAATACAGGTAAGGTACAGTTACACTTATTTAACACGAAAAGTTATGTCAGGGTACAAAAGGTGGCCCCATTGCTAAGAAGCAATATCTAATCGGCAACCTTTGGGTGTGGAGAAAAAGTAACAAATCGTATAGATACGATTATAAATGAACGCGTACTAAGAACTTCACTTTATAGGGATGTAATAAAGTGCGCATATCTATGATCTTAGAGACAGCGGTTGCAGACTTATTTTAACAAAAAATATACATACCTACATATATATATATATATTTTCTATGTTAAGCACAACCCTAGAACTCGAGTGAATTTACAGCTGACAGTGCACTAAACCCGAATTACCTAGATTGCTTTTGTTTATTACTTATTTTCTTAATCACTCAAGTCTAAAACCCCTGTCAGGGTAGGCAGAGACAACATCATGGTGGTTTCATAACCACTTGACGCCTGACGTACATCTGAGATAACTCACAATAACAGGCGAAACATGGTAGGTGGTATGATCCATGATATAGCAAAACTGGCTTCAGAAATATGCATGGGAAAAGTTGGCAACTGGGAAATTCTGAGCTTTTCTTACATTCCCAAGATTAATGCAACTCTACTTGCATCCAATTTATCTTTCACTTCAAACTTAATGATATTTCGTTGTATATCAACTCGATAATCAATTTTCGATTCATTTTAAACGAATAAAAAGGTATTTCTTTAGCATTTTTTGTTCGAGGCTGTAAATGGTATAAATTCTTATGTGAGAAATTAAGTGATGAAATAACAAAAATATGTTTTCATCATTGTAAAAAAATCATAGTCTCAAAATCTGATTTCGGTTAGCTGTCCCATTTGATACCTTCACATTTTGCACATTTGAATAGATTGACCTAATATTTGTCGAATCAGAATCTATTTCCAGATCGGGATCGAAATTTGAATACCCGCTGCGCTGTTCCGGTATATTGTCGCAGGGCAACGGTAAAATCAAGTATTTATTAAGTATATATTCACTCTTAATCAGAGCCATCTAAAATTGTGCTCGTTTAAGAAATAATAAAAAAACACGGCATTCTCACGCGCCACACCCTTTCGATGACAACTCTACTCAAAAGCTAGTTTGCTAGAAGTCTTTCAATTTGCATGCAAAATAAACTACACGTGTAGAGCATTCTATGTAACGGAAAAGGCTGTTTCTGTTTTGTATAGAAAGAGAGAGGGGTAGGAGGGATTTTTCCAAGTACATGTTAAACATTCTGTGTATGTACTATATAAATTACACATAAGGCAAATTAAAACAGCCGAAAACTGTGTGAATCTTAAAAAATAAAAGCCTTTTTAACATGAATTCGATTTTCAACCCACTTCAAACGGAGGTTCTTAAATCGACTGTAGGTATGTTTTTTTTTTTTTAATTTGTGTTTTACGCAATATCTCCGCCAATATCGCAATATCTCCGGGTGATTTTCAAAATTATTATTTATTAAATTATTAAAATTATTGAATTATTTTTTCGAAAGAGTATACCCCTGAAGTGGTCCCATATAAATTTTATCGAAAATGATTCAGTGCTTTTAAAAAAATAAACAAAAACAAAAAAATACTTATAAACCATAACGTCATCTAAATAACTGAATGACGTTTTCGTATGTAGTTATCTGCTAATAGACATTGTTGTCCACAAAAAATAGGAAAACTGGCGGAAATAAAACCATGTAGTTTCAAAAGTTGCAGGATTATACACTCTACCGTGGCGCGTTTATCTACCTTGATTTCGTAAAGATTCGTTAACATTTATAGAATACTCTTTCTTAGGTAGAGAGGTACAATTATGTACAGTCAAAGTTTTTATTATTATTATGGATTCATTTCTGTATGATTTGAGGAGGAAAAAAAACCTAGATCTTTACCACATTTCATTATTAATTCTTAATTTTTCGAAATATCTATACGGGAACGAAGTCACGGAAAACATCTATTGCATGTTTTCGATCTTTTTATTCAAATATAACGGCATCGAGAAATCGTCAAAGTCAGTGCGTTCAATGAACAAAGGCAACGTTAGAATTATTCCTAGGTTCTAACTGGCCACAACAAACTGAATAAACATCTGCACAACATGGGCCTCACTGAGACCAAGTTGTGTAGATTCTGTCATGAAGCTGACGAAACGTCTCTTCATGTAACCTGTGACTGCAGCGCACTACACTGCAGCAGGAATCGGTACCTTGGAGGCCACAACTTGTCCTACCTAGACATTAAGGATGTGCCCGCTAAGGACATAGCCAGATTCGCAGTTGGCATAGGACTCCAGGGTGTACTGTGATATAGAAGGGTACTGTTACAATAGATCTGTCAAGGTCGCAGTGACACGGGGGCCTGCGTACAAGCTTGACCCCAACCCTTCGAACTCTTTAAATAATAATAATAATAATAATTTCATCGTTCCCCCCAGCATACGTTCCACCCTTGGGGCTGCTTTCGAAGCAGTGAAATTTAGTTTAAACCATGCCTTTCGAAAACTTAATTTTCATCACGATGAATTCCGTCACCGCTGAGCATATGTTTATTAAAATAATTAATATGAATAAATAATAATTAATATAATGAATATTTGAATAGTCTTGCAGTAGCATGAATATAGCAGCTGTTAGCATTGACGATTGTCGTATTTCATATCTCGTATAACATAACGTAAAGTGCTGTTTGTTCTAAATGGCCTCGGATAACGTTAATACGCGGCGATGGTTATCGGTGACGATTGTGTTACGTACTCACTTGCTCCTTAACTACTTGTAAGAGGTGACCGAAGAAAAAGCGATGTGTGAGTGCGATAAGCCATATGTCACCGATAAAAAAACGCATCAATCATTATCCTATTTTTGTTGCAAAGCCGTTCTTGTTACAACAGCACAGTGTTGGCAATGTTGGCATATGGTAGTTTGATGTGCTGGCTACTGTAGCTGAGTCGGTGAGAAATAACCACCTGCTAGGCCTTACAAATGAAATATGTTTGTACGGTCAATATTAGAAATGCAACATTCTGCATTGTCATTTGAAGTTATATACGTAATTCTGGTTTCTTTCAATCAGAGTTGTTTTATTTACCTTATTTCGTTCTTCTTAGAATGGGTTCGCTCTCGACCACAATCTGACCGGTCTTGACCACAATCTGGCCTGTTTGGCGGAGTGGTGGTGATGCTGTCTCTTGACCTTGGGTCCGGGGTTCGATTCTCGGTCAGGGCAATTATTTATGTAAAAATTAGATGGAGTTTCTCAGGATATACAGGGGTTTAGGTAAATCTCTTTCAACCTCTCGGGTGGTAAATCAGTCCATGAAACTGAAAAACTTTCCCAAGGAACTAGGTCGAAGTACGAAACATTTTTTTAGTTCCCATACAAACCGCATCAGCTGATAGCGCATTTTGTATGGGAAGTCAAAATTTTTTTTTCATACTTCGACCTTTGTTTCTTGGGAAAGTTGTTCAGTTTCATGGATTGATTTACCACCCGAGAGGTTGAAAGAGATTTACCTAAAGCCCTGTAGATGATTGTGTCTGTCTTTGTGTATGTTTCAAGGGACCTACGACACAAGGGAAAACCTTAGTGTGGGCGTTTGAGGGTGTGGCGGTCATTTTATTTTGAGTGCGTATAGTTAGCAGCCTCACAGACGAATTTCATGGTTTTGGCTATGTCAAAGAATAGTTCCTAAATAGTCCTAAATACGGACAAAAGCATATAAATAGTGATACTGTATTTAAAAAAAATATTCGAGCATCTTGGTGAGGCTGCTAGCTTGACTTATTGAATATTTAAGGGGGCTTACAAAAAACGTGATTTTTTTGCTCGTTTTTATAGATAAGTCTGTCCGAGGCTGTATTCATGAACCGTGATAGTTAGACAGTTAAAATATTCACAGATTATGTATTTCTATTGGTCAAAAAGACTAAAAACCAGAATAAAATAAATATTTAAGGGGGCTCCCATACAAAAACGTGATTTATTTGCTCGTTTTATAGATAAGTCTGGCCGAGACTGTATCTCATGAACCGTGATAGTTAGACAGTTGAAATTTTCACAATACTAAAAAGTAAAATAAAATAAATGTTTAAGGGGGCTCCCATACAACAAACGTGATTTTTTGCCGTTTTTATCTTGTTTTTATACATAAGTCTGTCCGGCTGTATCTCATGAACCGTGATAGTCAGACTGTCGAAATTTTCACAGATGATGTATTTCTTTTGCCGCTATATAAGTAATAACAAGTACAAAAAAACAGAATGAAATAAATATTTAAGGGGGCTCCCATACAACAATCGTGATTCGTTTGCCGTTTTTATAGAGATAATAGTACGCAACCCTTCGTGCGCGAGTCCGACTCGCACTTGGCCGGTTTTTATTTTGCATTGAATAGGCTCTGAAACTGCTGGACCGATTTGAAAAAAAAATTTACCATTAGAATCCTACATAAGCCGTGCTGAACATAAAGTACACGATTTTCCCGAATTCTCACCGGAACGAAGTCCTGGGCGAAAAGTTAGTTCTCAATAATCATTAAACCAGTTTTTCTTAAATCTCAATAGCATATGATGTAACTTTTAATTAGACAGCGAAACTTTAGGGGGTCATTCCTCTCATGAAACTGAACAACTTTCCCCAAAAACAGACGATCACCGCCAACTACCACTTTTACAACAATAGAAACGATCGTAGCCCAGTGGCTCTCACTGATCTCAACCTATCAGTGAGGTTAAGCAACGTACACATAGGCAGGGAACCTGATGGGTGACCAAAGTGGCAATTTATCACGAGCGTTTCTGTGCTTCGGAGGGCACGTTAAGCTGTCGGTCCCGGCTGTTGTCGATTGACTACAGTCGTTAAAACCAAGTCAGAGGCCATTGTGCGGTTTGAAAACTCTGACACCAGGGTTAGCCAAGTTCGCCACATACTTGACTATACCTACACGATCAGAAGAAAACCACTTTTACACAAGTTTTTTCTGTGCCTTTTTATAATTCGATCGGCACGGCACAGTAAAGCTTTGGTATTACTATTGCACCCATGTTCCCAGCTTCTAGTGTCATTAGTACAAAGGAGGCAATGGGCCTTTTTATAATTCGAACGGCACGGCACGGCAATTCAAAATTTGAATTACCATTGCCTCCTTTTTTGCCGTGTGGTGATCGGTTGAGAATAACACCACCCCATCTCTTTCCGTGGGTGTCGTAAGAGGCGACTAAGGAAACACAAATGAGACCTGCCTCCTAGTAATCCATCCCAGGCAACGACACTTCATTTTTTTTCTGAATCTGAGGTGTCGTCCTATGGTCTCATGCGGTGTGGTAGGCTCTGTAAAGGGCCGTCTGGTTCGCGACCACCCTCCTACCGAAGTCCGACGCCAAACAGCTTGCTGTGTGTTCCGTCGGTGCGCGGGAGTACCAGTGCCTGTATAGGCATTTTCTGGGTTAACTCGCTCCACCGTCGACCTCATCTTTGATATTTATGGTCAAGATTGAGGTCAATAGTTAACCCATCTCATAATTAAAAAAAACCATTGCCTCCTATATTCTCAGCTTCTAGTATTACTATTACATAGGCGGTATTGGTAATACAATTTTACCGTGCCGTTTTCGAATTATAAAAAGGCCCAATGGTAGTATAATTTTACCGTGCCGTTTTCGGATTATAAAAAGGCCCACAACGGTAGTATAATTTTGCCGTGCCGTTTTCGAATTTTAAAAAGGCCCATTAGAACATTTTTTTGTTTAGTGTGACATCAAGTGAAACTAACGACCGCTTGATACTCCTACTAGGGAATTTAAGCGCGAGTCTATGTTGTTGTTTTGGTCCGAAATGAAGATTTTAACGGTGTTTAGGCTTAGATTACCGTTGCCACTCAGCAAAATTATTCGAGTATTTTCTATTTAGGTGATGAATTATAGACTAGAATCGGATGAAATATCAGATCGAACACATCATTTTATTCGTACTATTGAACCAAATTCAGTAACATTATGAAGTATGCGTAAAGTTGGAAGAAATTGCTTCCTAGCAATAAGGCCGCCTTGTTGTACACTATGTTTTATGTTCTATTGATTGTGCTGTATGTCTTTGTGTGCATATAAAGTGAATACTGATTACTGATCCTTTCAATGTAAAAAAATAATAAAAAAAACCCTCGCGTACCATTTGCGTTGCCTGGAAGACATCGCTATACTTTTGGTTATCATTTTATATTGTATGTTTTTATCTTCTTTTTATAAGTATGTTAAGCAACGTACACAGGGGCAGGAAACCTGATGGGCGATCAAAGTGGCAATTTGTCACGAGCGTTTCCGAGCTTCTAAAGGCGCACGTTAAGCTGTCGGTCCCGGCTGTTGTCGATTGATACATTCGTTAAAACCAAGTCAGAGGCTATTTGAAGGTTTGAAAACTCTGACAACATGGTTAGGACTTTTTTTTATTTATTTTTTATTAGGTATAAGATGGGTTAACTCTTGACCTCAATCTTGACCATAAGGTCAAAGATGAGGTCGACGATGGAGCGGGTTAACCCAGAAAATGCCTATAAAGGCACTGGTACTCCCACGCACCGACGGAACACAGCAAGCTGTTTGGCGTCGGACTTCGGTAGGAGGGTGGTCGCGAACCAGACGGCCCTTTACAGAGCCTACCACACCGCATGAGACCATAGGACGACACCTCAGATTCAGAAAAAAATAAAGTGTCGTTGCCTGGGATGGATTACTAGGAGGCAGGTCTCATTTGTGTTTCCTTAGGACAAGTCAAGTTCGCCACATACTTGACTATAGGTACCTACACAAGAAGAAGAATTAAGTATGCAAAAGAGTATTTATCTATCAGGCTTCTACTTACAGTCAGTGCGCCTGCGGGAAGATGTTCTGCTGGCATAATCTAAGTTTTTCTTTTCGTCCCAGTCCAGCCTAAGTTACTGAAACATTATGAAGAAGATTATACAATCTACGATTGTTGAGATTACTATGTTCGTCAGTAAAACGTAAACTAGGTACTTAAACTGCGGTGGTGTAACGTATGTGTCATGCATCAATGTCGTATAACTGCATCAGTGACGGCCTGAACAAACGCAACACGAATTACGTTAACGAAACCAATTTCAGGATTTTATGACATAAAAAAACTACGTCATACATTATATGTACGTCTTTCTTTGCGTAATTTTTACATGTGGCAGTTGTATTGCAAGTAATACTGAATGTAATAACGTGTAATCGTTAGGTATCTACTTGTTGAACAATAGACTTCCTCGCTGCACTGGGAGTGAAAGAAAAACGTGGAATGTGCCAGCTGCCAATTCTTCCCAGGCGTACTGTAGGAGCCAATAAGTGGGATGCGAAATGCTGTATTTGTGGGCGAAAGACTGAGTAAGTACCTATCACCACTATACTTCTATATCCTATCTAATAATCCTCAGAATTAATTTTAAATATGGCATGAATTGGTTCAGAACCGCATGACGTTCTGCCTACCCCGAAAGGAATTATAGGCGTGAGTGTATTAGTATATAAATTCCCACGGGAACGAAGTCTAGTTATATTAATATAGCCATTTACGCATTTTGTCTATGTTCCTTGATAAATTAAGGGCACTTCAACGCAGAACTTTCAGCATTTCAACATCTATGTATGTAAAGGGACAAAACGGCACATCATGCTATCCAAAACTGTCTTTCTTCAATCGATTTTCAGTTTTATCTCCAAACATTAGAGTTTACTATGCATTGGGGAAATTTGACAATTTTGTGGTGACCTGATGTGCTGTTGACTGTACACACGACAGCACTCAAGCTATACACTTTTTTGTAAGGACTGACTGCCAAATACGAACTAAAAACCACAGATTTCTGACTTTTACTATCACAAATATTGGACGGGACCTGAGTTAAAATTGTGTTTAAATAATTGAAAATTGAATGCAAATCCATTGTAGCACGCTAGACCTTGAACAGAAAACACATTATCAAAGTTATCAGCAATTTTTATCTGTCGTTTACCTTATTACTTTTTTATTGTTATTTAAATGTGTACATTTATATATATATATATATATATTTTAAATTTTTTACATAGCGAAAATCATATTTTAAAAAAATGCTTCTCTTTTGATCTGATGTCATTTCTGAGGTAAAGGGGTTTCATAGGGAGATTACTTACATCTAACAGTTTTTGAGGGTAGTTCTGAATCTCAACTAGATTTTATTCAGGTTCTTATAACATAGGGTAGAATAGAAAAAAACAGTCATTCATCGAACGACTGTCAGTTTCGTAGTTTATTCACTGAGGTCAGAGAGATATTTAATTAATAAAAATGAACAAAGTTGCGACCATATCAAGTGGAAGTGAATCTCTTTCTAAAGACTTCGTGACATATTCTTCAGGCGGTGATGAAGTAAGTATTTATGTGGTTTACTTAATTACAATTTTTTATAGAACACGTGTACCAAAACACGTCTTCTCCTTCACTTCATTTTTAACCCTCGACAAAAAAGAATAGAATAGAATAGAATAGAATAGAATAGAATATCATTTATTCGGTGATCACACATTAAATCAGGCAAGACAAGATAAAGTGAAACTTAAACTAAAAAACTTATATAAAAGAAACTAAACTTAAAAACTAAAAAACATAAATGTTCACTTTTGCGGACCAGTGTGTGCAATGTGTGGACACCGAAATGGCACAAGAAAAGAGGGGTGTTGTATAAGTTTGCCGTGTGTATCTGTACGTCTGTGTGTCTGTCCGTAGCTCCTTAACGTATGGACGATTTTATTGCGGTTTTTTGTTTGAAAGCTGACGTAATCGAGACGGGTCTTAGCTATATTTGATCAAAATTGGTTCAGTCAAAATTGCGGTGATAGTCCAGTTGGTAATGAGCCAGACTTGTAATCCGAAGGTCGTGGGTTCAAATCCTGGTGCGGACCTGTACCACTAAATTCGTCTTTTTTTTTATTTATTTTTATTTAAAGATTTGCCAACGCTTACATCGCTAATACATAAGTAAACATACAATCTTCGAACTAAAAACTAAACGAGTACACAATTAAAGGCAAATACCACATTCGATATTAAGAACACGTTTGTGTGTTACAATAATAACAGTACATTCTTTTACAAAATTAACAAAGTTTTAAATGTTTCTAAGCTGCTGCATGACTTTCTTACGGAATTGTGGCAAAGAGTCCTCAAAGAAATCAATTGCTTGGTGGTACTTATTTGATAGGTTACTAAGACGCGGAACAGGAGAGTTGACGCCAAGGACAGTCCTTCTAAAAGGAGCACTGAAAGGAGCGACGCTGGATCTGGGGTGCTGGATCTGGATCTTTTCGGATTTATGTACGGATTTCTAATTATCACTTGCTTAAAGGTGAAGGAAAACATCGTGATGAAACCCGCCTGTCCAAGAAAATTCATTTTCGAAAGACGAGCGGTCCATCAACCCGCATAGGGACAGCGTGGTGGACTATGGCCTAAATCCCCTTCGTGTTTCGAAGGGAAGCCCGTGCCCCTCGGTGGGGACGTATATGGGCTGATATAGGTTCAGTCATCGAATGTCGGGTGTGATGCAACTACATTTTTAATTTTAGAGTAATTTGCCTTTGAAAATGCAAGGATCCCTATCTGATCTTGGTGACTGCACTGATCAGAGAAACCTCGGGCATTAAATTATGGTTATATGTTAAGTTTTCTGAATGTGCACTTGTGCATGTTTCCTCGCGATGTTTCTCTCACCGCCACAGCATAGGTTAATACAGAAAAAAAAGTGTACAGGAAGTCATGTGCACTCTGCACTCTTTCTACCTATTTTGATAAATTTTAAAAAGCTGAACCAATTTTAGTCAAATATAAGTATGAACCATCTCGATACGTACGTCAGCTTTCAAACAAAAAAAACTACAGCGAAATCGGTCCATTCGTTTAGGAGCTACGATGCCTCAGACAGACAAACAGATACACAGACATACGACGACATACACGTCAAACTTACATCACCCCTCTCTTTTTGTCGGTGGTTAAAAACTATATAGTTAGCAATAAAAATTAAATATAGGCCACATCCTTACATACCTTTACTTTCTTACTTAATATTATAAACGCGAAAGTTATAATATTAAGTTTTTTCTCAAGCTTTATTTTATTCATAATTTATTTCATTGAACAGCCATTACTAAAATTGTTTTTTATTTAAAACCTTGGCCATATAACGGAGATATTGAGTCAAATTAATACTTTAGATTTATTTGCTGAAAAAGAAGCTCAAATATAGCTCGTTTCATCCGTTGCCCGTTAAATTGCTTATTTTTGCTGTACCGTTGTTACAGTTACAACTTTCAATAAAGTAAGTATGATGAAAATTAACTTAATGTTGTCCAAACCTTCCCACAAAATTTTGCTAAATTTGGATTTCGCATTCCCGAGAAAAATCCAAAAACGTTAGTATGGAAAATTCAGTTTTCCAAAAATATTGTGTGAAAAACCGCAATTTCATAGGTAAAGACCTATTATATTGATGTATCTATGTATGGATGTTTGTTCCTCTTTCACGCTCAAACGGCTGACCAATTTTGATAGAATTTGGTATGGAGGTAGTCGACACCCTGGATTAACACAAAGGCTACATAATTTTCCTAAATTCCCACGGGAACGAAGTCCTGGGCGGAAAGCTAGTACTAAACGTACTATCCCAAAAATAATTGATTTTTTTATTGACATTTGCTGTAACATAATTATTCTAAGGCTGTGACACAGGTATCTACCTAGTACCTACAGACTCCATTCTCACACAAAGGTATTTCCATGTTGTATTCAATCAATTACTTTAGATTTAAGTATGTTTAACCTTTGCTGTATTCGAGAAAATATACATTATTATTATTATTAAAAAAATATATAGTAACCGGGTAGAAAACTGTTTTTTATGGTGTCCATTTTGTTATTGTTACAGTTTCCTACAAATTCGGAAGTCCAGCGGGAATGCCTCCCGGTAGCGGATCAAAACGGTAAACTGAAAAGTTACTTATTTTCCCAGAATGCCAAGTTTTGTGATTTGATAGTGTTTTGATTGGAAGTTGGTACTCAACAAGTATACATATGTGCGTACATTATTAAACTAACTCTTAGGTGAAAATCCATCCATACAAAAATCTCTCTGTCTGTCTGTCTGTTACGTTTTACGCCTAAACTACCCAACCGATCTTATTTACTTTTTATTTGGATAAATGTTAAGGATGGGCATACATTTTTTTGAAGAGTTCTTTTGCGATATAACCGAATTACACGGGGGCGAAGCTGCGGGCGGAAAGCCAATTTCTAATAAGAACATTTTGGAGACTGGAAAAAACATTATTTTCCAACGCTAAAACAGAGGAGTAATCATACATACATACGCTCACGCCAACAATCCCTAACGGAGTAGGCAGATAATCAAAGGTTTTAAAACCACTTGATGCTACGTTTGACACAAATTCAGAGGGTTATTAAGTTGAGGGTAGAATTAATTATAAGTTTACAATTTCTGCCTACTGACCCAGATAACATTTACCACACCATTACTTGTGAGGAGTCTATGTTTATGTGTGTATACAACAGAAAAAAGTACATAAGTAGTACATCAGTTATCTAGCACCCACACACTCAGTTGCAGAAACGCTGACTAAAATTAAAGCTACTTTAACTGTAATGCCGTCTTTGTTTACGTCAACAAGATCAATGGCGAGCGACAGTCATTTTCTTTAATGTGGATGTCTCAGTGAGTGACAATTAAGCCTTGCTTTGTTTGGGAAATTTTTCCAAGTATAAAACGAGCATAGGTTGAACCGCTGCACTGCTTTAAATTTAAAAATAGGTACAATTACTTAATAAAGAAATGTTAAGGACTAACAGTAAAGTTGATCCTTATATCACACTCTTAGTATTTAGGCAAATTGTTTAAGGCGTGTATTCTTTGCTGTACAATGATAATACAAAGGATAACAAGTTTACAATAATAGGAATAAGTAGTACAAAGGCGGACTTATCCCACGAGGGGGTTTCTGCCAGTCAACCTAGTGAGAGTACTAAAGAGAATACAGCATCCCACACGCAGTAGTGGCCGTATCGCGCCATACCGTCAGCTGTGTATATTACGCGGATGACGGTAATGATGCGATAGGCAGTTTTATCAAAGAAGCAGCGGCGGGCCGAGGAAAAGTGATTGATTATAACCCAAAAATGGCAATCAAAAATCGGGATACGGTTGTTATCGACGCTTTAAGGACTGGAGACTCTCCAGTCCTTAAAGCGTCGATAACCTGGAGACAATAGACAGAAACCACTGCTGGCTTAGGTAAATAAACATAGAATAATAAAATTGTATTTAAGTATATTTTAGTATCTTTATATGTATTTATTGTAAACTCAAATAGAGAGTATAAAATCTGTTGAAAATGTAAAATAAGTATTACAGTTACCTGAAATAAACGACTATTATTATTATTAAAAATATAAATAAAAATAAGACAAGGGCACGGACATCAAGTCTGTTGATGCAAAAAAAAAGAGAATACATAACTAGTCGGCATTTTTCATGAACTTAATTAAAGTCCATAGTTCTCAAATCAATAAAGAACAGAAGTAGAAATATTTTATTCAAGTAAAATCACAGCGAGTTCTATAAGTAAACTTACAATAAAGAATGATTAGGGTCATAATAATAGTATGATCAACTGTACTTATCTTCTGATTCCTATCCCAATGCTTCTGGGAATCCCGAATTAGTTCGTTCAATGAACTGTCGTCTAATTTTGTACAAAAAAATCTCGGATTCATGATAAGACGGGTGTACTCGCTTCCTTATCGTGCAGGTATAATCAAGTACGTGGCGAACTTAAATAACCCTGGTGTCAGAGTTTTCAAACCGTCAAACTGCCTCTGACTTGGTTTAACGACTGTAGTCACTCGACAACAGGGAGGACCGACGGCTTAACGTGCCCTCCGAAGCACGAACACGCTCTTGATAAATTGCCACTTTGGTCGCCCATCAGGTTCTATGTGCCAGGAGTGTCATCCTGTAAGATGTCCGAACATATTCCAAAAGGTTCCACTCAGTAATGATTAATGTGTGGGTCAAAACCTTACTGTACCATTAGCTAGCGATACTTTAGCGTGTCCGAAACGAGGTTATCCGACAGAAAACCGGAGTGATGGATATTATCCAAAAGTGTAGCAAGCTGGCCATGTCTGTCGCAGAACCGACGAGCGTTGGAGTAGACAGGTTCTCGAATGGAGACCACGTCTTGACAAACGTAGTGTAGGACGCCCCCCAGCCAGTTGGTCAGATGACCTAAAGATAGTGGTTGGATGAAAACAGCGGAGGATCGTGCAAAGTGGCGCACCTTGTGGGAGGCCTATGTTCAGCAGTGGACTGAAATAGGCTCATATGATGACTTAAGCGTGTTAATCTCCCCATGAAACTGAACAACTTTCCCTAAAGAACCTATACGAAATCTCAAAAAAAATGTTGAGTGCTCATGCAAAGGCATCGCAAAAGTTGTATGGAAAAGTTACATTTTTTTTCATATTTCGACCTTGGGGTTTTCCCCAAGTACCTAGTTCAGTTTCGTGGGTAATTAACATACGTAATTTTCGCTAATTAAATTAAAGTCACCCAATATGCTCCATGGGACAAATGGTGTGTTCTAATTTCAATACTTTATTTGTCTTTTCACATTATAGGGCTTTAGGTATCTCTCTTTCAACCTCTCAGGTTAATCAGTCCATGAAACTGAACAACTTTCCCAAGGAACATAGGTCAAAATACGAAAAAAAATTGAGTTCCCATACAAACTTCATCAGCATATAGCGCATTTTTTATGGGAGATCAAAATTTTTTTAATCGTATTTTGACCTATGTTCCTTGGGGAAGTTGTTCAGTTTCATGGACTGATTAACCACCCGTAAGGTTGAAAGAGAGATACCTAAAGCCCTGTGTAGGAAGGTCTTAAAACATAAAAAGTGTTTGCGAAACCCTGCTAGGGCACATAAAACATAGGAATTAGATGCAATTAATTCAGTATACAATAATAACAATAGTGTACAAACACAAAAGGAACCGATGCCAAAACCTGTGTTATAAATAAAACCTAATAACTCCTTGTTAAATATTGGTTCAAAAGGTCTTTGTTCACGTTTAGCTAGACTGACCTTAAAATTTGCGAAGGTTGTTGGTTGTTGATAAATTCTTCGGCAAACATGTTTATGAAGTCTTTCTAACATAATTGTTTGAATGAAACATTCAAAGTAAATACACACATCAACGCGGTCTAGGGATATTGCACGATTTTTCATACAAAAGAGGTCTGTTTGAGAAGCCGCAATAGCATAACTCGAGATACATGGAGGGCTGTAATTTTCAGACGAGCAAGTGCTAATCCTAGATTTTCAATTCTAGTCAATAAATTTTGTTTTACTTGAAATTTGTGAAAACGTGACGAAAATGAAAAAAAAAATATTGCGTAAATTCGACCATTTTCATACAAAAAGCAGGCAAATAGTGCATTTTCGTTTTCGTTTCCATCACGTTTTCACAAATTTCAAGTAAAACAAAATTTATGGACTAGAATTGAAAATTCAAGTTCAGCACTTGCTCTTCTGTAAATTATAGCCCTCCATGTGTCTCGAGTATGCTTTTATAGCTTCTCAAACAGGCCTCTTTTTTATGAAAAATCGTGCAATATCCCTTGACCCGTGTTGATGTGTATAGTAATAATGACGCCGCACATGTTTATTCACAGATTAAATTTATTTGGAGGATATGTCTATATTATCTGTAGCCGACTTTGGTCTTAAATACATAAGTAAGTACACACGATGTCAAACTTTTCATGTAATCTTCGACATTTCTATTCCAGGTGCACTGGAAGCCCTCAAGTTGGACCCTGCCATTTTGGAAGCCAGGGTTATCATAGACTCCAATCAAGACCCACAGCCAAGTCTCACAGCAGTTGCCACCACTTCAGGTACTGATATAACTTTGAATCAGAATTTTAACCTGTCCACTGGTACCTTCTGATGGCATGTACCCTGTCATTCCATTCCTTTTGAAATGTTGTAAACGTGGGTAGACTATCATCCCGATGGTCAGACACGTCGTCAAATTGACGAGACCCAGCAGGCCTATACCCAGCAGTGGGCTGATGTGGGCTGAGTATGATCATAATGATGATAATGGGTAGTCAGTTGTCTTTTTTTTTCATGACAGATTTCTATCTGGTGGTTTTTTAACCCCCGACAAAAAAGAGGGGTGTTATTAGTTTTACGTGTGTATCTGTGTGTCTGATGTGTATGTGGTGTCCGTTTATGGAGTCGTAGCTTCAAAACGAATAGAACGAATTCGATAAAGTTTTTTTTTGTTGGAAAGCTGATGTGATCGAGATGGTTTTTAGTTAATTTAATCAAAATCGGTTTATCTATGTACGAGTATATACTAATAATATTACAAAGAGGAAAGATTTGATTGTTTGTTTGTTTGTTTGCATTGAATAGGCTCCGAAACTACTGGACCGATTTGAAAAATTATTTCACCATTAGAATCCTACATTATCCGTGATGAACATAGGGTACATGATTTTCCCGAATTCCCACGGGAACGAAGCCCCGGGCGAAAAACTAGTAATAGTAAGTGATAAATGACAGGGGTGATACAAAATTTTGAATTTTAGAGTTATTAGCCGGAGCAATTAGGTGGGTTTCATCTACAATAAAAATTTGAAGAATTAAAAAATATTTATTAAAAAAAATCCATTTAGATCTCTTGCAGAAAATATAAAATTGCGATTGTTATCTCACAAATAATAAGGAATAGAGTCCGTCGTGGATCCGGGAGTTTACAAGAGAAGATTTTATTTTCATCAATATCAAAATACTCGGTACACGTGCCTGAAAAACGTTTGACATTTTAGTTAATTTATTAAGGGAAGCTTCGAGAAAACACTTAAATATTATCGTTGGTAATTTAACCGAATGAAGGTTGGACTTTTGGAGGAAGAGAAATTATTATAGCCAATTATTCATTAACGTCAGAACAGAACGGTTTATTTCATGCTGTTTTTCTTCCAGAAATAGACGATATTATAAGGTGATTAGATAATACAAAACCTTAAAAGTGGTACTTACACCACATACTTCCAATATTTATTACAGTAATAAAAATTGGAAGTCTGTGACTTACACTCAAAAACAGATCATGGTGGACATTTTTGAAGTTCGGTATTTTATCTTATCGACTCCTATTCTTTGCCAACGTCAGTATTTTCGAGCTCGATACAACCTGATAACTTTTAAAGTTCAGGTTATTAGGCTTCTTCTAAATGACCACATCTTTATTCCTGCGATAGATTGTGGTCAAGACCAGTCGTGGACAGCTTAGCAAAAACTTAAATGGTTGAATCTACCCATAACTGTGACCGGCTACAAGTAATTACTTGTTCCCGGAAACGTAAACGTAAAGTTGAGAAGTTTTCGTTATTTACCTAATGCGCCAACAGTGTAACGCAATAATGCGCTGCGCTCTGCGCGAAATCAGAATGCGATGTTCATTTATTGGAAAATGGGGTGTAATGGAATTAATAACTTCATTTTAAAATAGAAAATATTAATAAACATGAAAAAACTTTAAAACCTAAGAAATAACAGCAATAAATTTTCCAATGGAAAATCATTCAGGTATGGTCTGAATTCAGGGCTTTAGTTTTTGCTAAGCTGTCCTTTACACCCCTTTTAAAATTGAAATCTATCCTACTGTTTCTCTTTTTTCAAAAACTTTGGTAAACGCAAGATTTCAGCATTATATCATGACTTTAGTTTCTTTGCTTCCAGAAAGTTCTCGAAACAGCTTCGAGCGGGCAGTGCGGTCGCAGCAAGCGGCGCTGCTGTCCCTGTCTCCGGAGCAGTATGAACTTTTGCTGCGATTTGCAGACACCTTGCGCCGGCAGAGGCTGGCTAACCAAGTTAATATGGTTAGTATATGCATTTATGTATTTCGTTCTTTTTGCTTGGGAATTTGGGGCTCTCCAGTGCAATAGTTAAACAGGGGGAATTTTAGTGGCAGATTTTTACATAGGGTTTTTTTAGGGGCTCCGAAAAAAATCTGAAATTTAAATCGAGTAACGATATTGTACGTTATAGGTTAGGTGACTTTCTAAATAAAATTACAATATGAAGGTGTTTTATTTTATGAGTAAATGGTTTTGCCAACAATATCAACCAACAGAAATATGAACAACAAACACAGACGTAGCTATAAAATAGATTTTTTTAGTAATTGTTATAAAAAGGCCATTATGCAAGGATTTTAGCACTAAACTACATCAAGTAGAATAAAATGAAAAGTATTTTCTACAGAGACTAAAACTTAGGGGTTTTTAGGGGTATTTGATAAAAAAAATGGGGGAAAATTTGGTACTGACTGGCAACACTAGTTTTAAGACTAGTGTCTCAGTTTGGAGCGCGCGCAATTTGGGTTTTTGAGATTTTCATGACGTCTCGATATCGTCGTCGTCGGCCCCACTAGTCACGCGAGAACACAAAAACACTCACAGCGCGCGGTGGTACGGGATCTACCAGCGCTCACGGAAAGTGCTCCACACTAGTAGTCGGCGCAGGCAATCGGTATTGAAGTCTTTATAGGTATTTATGTGCCAAAGCCAAATCAGAATCGATAAGCGCCGATCGACTTTAGCTGTCTACGAGTGTACGCCCTCTAAGATCTTCTTCAACAGAAAATCACATCATCTATTATCTTCTCCGAAAGTAATTTAAGACGCTACTTGGGCGTTTAGCATAGTTGTGGTTTTGTATTATTAGAACTTTACTTTGTCTGCTGAAGTTGGAGAGCAAGATGCCTATTTACAGGTATCATTCTGATTGATATTCGGGACTGCCTTATGAATTGGGCCTTTTTATAATTCGACAACGGTACGGCTAAACTATATTACCATTGCCTACTATGCACTATAAGAAGTTGGGAACATAAGGGGTAATGGTGATACAAATTCTGCCGTGCTATGCCGTGCCGTTAGAATTATAAAAAGGCCCATTAACAAGTAAGAAAACGAATTTTGTAAAAGCAAGGAACTTACAGATTAAAGAACAGAACAAAGTTTTTGTTCCTAAGTTTCCTTAGGAAAAGTACCTAGGCAGATCAGTCCACTGACTGACACTTCAAAGACAAGATAAAACTTTGGAACTAAATCCTTAATGGAATAATTGAGAGCCATTGCAAAAAGTCGTGGAATCTCACTAACTTTTCCATTAAACTGATAAGTGTAGTTGCAAGGAGATTGATAGGTATTACTTTTTTTTTTTTTAGCTTCCAGGCTTTGAAAAAGTTAAGAGCACACTGTGACTGAGTTGCATAAGTCGGTACCTAGCCACTATTGAATTTCTAAGTACCTATCCTACTTTATTTTTTGCGTGAGCGAGTATGTGCCTTTTAGTTTTTACTTTGACCACTTTTTTAACAGACTAGGTTTTTCCTTAACAATTTTACGAGTCATCCGCAAAAAACGAACAACTCTTTATCAGCTAACCATTGAGATAAATTGGCCGTGGACTTGCTGTCTGTGGTACATCTACTTAGTAACTTATTTGTATTGATTGAGCACCTGAAGTTATAGGTGAATGAACTTTTGTTCTGGCTAAAGTACGAACGTGTTTAGTAGAAACCTAGATATTTGGAAGTATATTGAACTTAGACTGCAATGCATTTTTGTTAAAGAAAGGTTTCAAACATCAATCAGTATCTACCTAACATTCATACGACCATTGGTTTCGTTCAGTGGTTAGTATAGCAATAGCAATGTCGCCTTCAGATTCGATGCTGGTCCTAAGTTTGTTTTTTCTGACGCGTGACGACGAAACGGACAGAGGACATTGTTTTGAGTCTGGGTGTTTTAACGTCAGTGTGGCTCGAAGAATCCGTGATGTACCTATTTATCTTTTCTGTGGGAAAACTAGGAAAGCTCGGCACTACGTTAGTACTATTATTTATTCTGTGTCGGCACGAAGGGCCGTTTTTAAATAAATTTGTTCAATCATAAGCGGTTAGTGGTATTCCATACCCGCTCAAAGCTCAGCCGGATAAAGCAATTTCCACTTCAAACGGGTCAAACGGTCAGCAAATTCAATGCTCAGCACCACACGCTAAAAATTATACAGCTAAAAATTATCCCGTATATACACTGTGCTGAAGCGCTCGTAGCCCAGTGGCGCTCGCTGATCTCAACCGATCAGTGAGGTCAAGGAACATACACAGAGGCAGGAACCTGATGGGTGACCAAAGTGGCAATTTATCACGAGCGTTTCCGTGCTTCGGAGGGCACGTTAAGCTATCGTTCCCAGCTGTTGTTGATTGACTACAATCGTTAAAACCAAGTAAGAGGCCATTGTGCGGTTTGAAAACTCTGACACCAGGTTTAGCCAAGTTCGCCACACACTTGAACTATACCTACACGATAAAAAGAAGAAGACTGTGCCTCGCTAAATCACATTTGATTCAGATCGAAGTAATGTCTTCATGTACTGATTAAGTTTCAATAAATGAATTCCAGGAGTGTGGATTTTGCAAGAACAACCGCAAGCCGCGGCTTTGGTACGCGTCGCACGCGCTGCGCAACTGGCGCGGCAAGCTGCAGTGCCCGGTGCTGCGCGCGAGTCGGTGTCCCCGATGCGGCGCCACCGGCGACGACGCGCACACGCTTAAATACTGCCCACAGAATCTATTCTGAGGTTTTTTATTTACTTTATCTATTTACTTATAATAAACATCATTAATTTTGTTTTGTTTCACGGTTTAACTATCTATCTATACACCCATGCCTGTAATCCCTTTCGGGGTAGGCAGAACGTCATTGGTTCTGGAACCATCGCCGACGCCGCATTTGACATTTACATAGGTACCCGTCCCGCGCTTGTTCACGGCGCGTGCGATACAAATGTTGAACAACACGGGTGTCAAGAAACGCGCAAAGGTATACTTAACTCTGAAGGTTATTGGATGGAATATGAGTATAATGGTAAAAGATAAAACCTCACGTCCCACTTATTATTTTCTACAGTATGCCTGGGAAGAATTGGCAGCTGGCACATTCTAAGTTTTTCTTTCACTCCCAATCCAGCGTTGAATTTTTGAGGTATACATATATTAAGATACAAAGAAGTTAGTTATCTGGCGCCAACTTGCAAGCTGTTATTGGCGCTGGTGGTTCACGTATACGTTTCGCGCTGGCAATCAGTATCGAGTCTCTGTACTACTTATAAGCCAAACCAGCGCTGATAAGCACCGAATGACCAGCGAAGTTAAACACCAAACGACCAGCACCGATAAATGCCGTTTTTAACAGACTTTCAAAAAAGGAGAAGGTTCTATGTTCTACTGTACGTTTTTTTTTTCCTATGTATATTCACCGATTTCTCCGCCATTTGTGGACCGATTTTCAAAATTCTTTTTTGTTCGAAAGAGTATTGCCAGTAAGTATTAACATGTTTCTTTCTTTCTTTTTCGACATTTTGTAAGATTAGCACTGACTATGAGTTAGATATTTGGTAAAAAATGGTCATAAAAAAAGTATTTTGAGGGTTAGGAATTCTAAGTATTAATGTAAGAAGGACACGTTACCATATGAATCCATGAATTTTAATCTTTGCGGGGTTGGCGAGCGCATTAGGGTAGTAAAATTAAAAATACTCAGAAAGATATTGCTATTCATGACCGACACTACTAAGCACATAACACATAATACCTATAACAAGCCTTGAAAAGAAATAATCGCCTTCGACGTTCAGTTACCAATCCAGAAAGACCTATGTAGCGCCAGACTGGATCTGTTCCCACAAACGGGTCCCTAGATTCCTCTTGCTGAACACCTGCCTCCAGGAGTTCGTCTTCCCTGGGCAACCTGGAAGACCCTAAACCGGATCTGCGCAGGTGTTGGTTAAGTACAGGACAAACCGTAAGAAGTGGGACTCCTCAGAAAACGACCGGCGTGTCTGCGGTGATATACAAACAATGGAGCACCTATTATCGTGCCCCCTCTGCACAATAAACGACCTACAGAAGGTCAATCAAAGACCGTGAAGCGGGCCAATTACTAAACTGTGACATTGTCTAGAAAGACAATGTCATATGATAAAGAAATGTATGGAATTGACAAAGTCACGTGATTCCTTCCATGTCAATCCCATGCATTTCAGAACTATAGTTACTGTCGATCTTAGTCATCGCTAACAGAAGGTGACTTTTATAGGCCTACAGCTATCCTAGCATACACAATGAGACTTCCCTCTTACGAGAGTATATATGTAGACTGCCGAATCAAAGCAAGAAAGATGTACCCTATTAGTACTTGGAAAAGTTTATTTCTTTTGCATTGTCAACGTCAATCGAATGCAAAAGAAATATAAACTTCTACTGTTACTTTTAAGTTTTTATTTCCCTTGGCAACCAACTCTCATGAAAGTGAAGCCTGAGCGTGTCTTGGGTAACCGTTCTAGTTTAAATGATCTATCGACAAGAAAAGAAAAAGAATTGTCTTAGTATTTTTGAAACGCTTACCCGCATGAGGGATATTCACAAATAATGAAAAATGTTCGCCGCGAAATGGACTTTGACCCCACGACCTCAAGATTAGATTACCTGGTGCTCTAACCAACTGAGCTATCGTGTCTTCAAGTCAAGCGGCGAAATTTCTCATTCGCGCCGAATATTTTTCGTTCCCTAAAATTATTTGAGAAGAACTGTCATTTGTGAAACGCAAGATCTATTGGTGTAAATAAAATACGTGGTTGGTGCAGGCACCTAACAATGGGTGAGACAAACATGTTTATTTCTGAGTTTTCCGCCTAGCGTATAAGCTACAATTACATTGCATTGTACCTAGGTCAACACCAGGAAAATTGCTCGAATAAGTAACTAATGCTAATGGCTCTATATAATCATCATAATTTTTAATCGATCATAATTACAATGATTGATTGCCAAGGCCGTGAAGTCATCTTATAATTTTTTTGTATCATCATCCAACTTCGAGTACTTTAGTTAATCCTTCATCTTGCTAGCATTTTGTCTCGATCCAGGGCTTCTGGTCCGTGAATCTTCGATCGATAAATCATTTTCATTACCTGACAGGTTGAAAAAGAACCTCCTAGTTTTATTAAAAAACCTTAACCAGTATCACTTACTAAACACTTTTTTTTTTTTTGGGGGGGGGGGGTGATTTTTTTTTCCTAAACGTAGACTCCACTCGGGTGCACCCCCTGAGCGCTACCCGCACCCCTCGCGTGCCTGGTGTAGGAGTAATGTCTACGTTTAGGCAAAAAATGAACTATTCCCATTGAAAAAATATCTAAAAAAATATTTTTTTTCATAAATGTGTTCTTTGAGTGATACTGGTTCAGGATTTTGAATATACCTACCAAGGAGGTTCTTTTTCACCCAGCATAGCGCAAGACAGAGTTTTTTTATTATTTGACGAGTGAACAACTATTACACTAAGGTTACACTATTACTTTTGTTCAAAAGTCATGCAACTTACTTACTAAGTGCACAATTTATTACAGACTGGTTCCATATGCACTAATATAAAGAGTAAAATCTACATACAGTTAGTTAATAACATTAAAAGAAAGAAAAAAACAAAAGAGAAGAAATATTAAATAGTAAATAATTTTATAATTACTGTGCCGAAATGATTAAAATTGCTTAGTTTTCGCTAAGGTTATGTGGTGCATATCAATTAAATCACAATATCTATTGTAAAGTGACTCAATCTGGCTACGGATGAGTGGAAAGTGACTCAATCCCAATACGGTTCTACGGAAGGGTTTGTGCAGCGGCTTGATGGCATGTCTTGGCAGATGTTCTGACATCCGACGTTTCGAAATTTCAATACCTAGTTGAGTAACATCCTGGGCGTCTATTCCAATAATCAATGGCTTCTCAATGGCGGTTGAATGGTAATGATGACAATTTTATGTGTTGAGGTGACAAAATTCAGAACTATTGAAATAAAACTTCTTGCACTTGATGACAACTGCCTCGATTAACACCAACGCCAACTGTACGTTAAAATGCTAACTACCTACCTAGCAACTTAAGGCGACCACAGTACCTAAATTACGATTTTATGATGCGTAGATAAGCATGACGCACTGCATTAAATCGTAGAAAAAAATATACTACGGTAATATTCAGGGCATAAACTAGATAAGTAGTTTGCTGAAAAAATGATTCAGCACTTTTGGTTCGATAGAAAAAGCTCACAAAGTCACCACTAAATACCAATATTGTGTATCTTTGAATCTGTAAAAACGATAGTAAAATGCACACAGGAACTTGAATTTTCTATCAAAATGTTCGTGATTGAACACTCTCGATAAGTAGTTGACGCATTTTTCGATTTAAGCTGTTACCTTTCCATAAATCTCATTTTTCAAACTTTCGAACATGTTTTTACGCACGCACGCTTTCATAGTCCGTAAACTTCGTGTATCGACACTGTTCGCACTCCCGGCCCCGGCCTGTTGAGAGACGGAGATGGCACTATTCCTATGTGGCTGCCTTTATTGGGTGCTGTAGTCGCCTTAACATTCAGTTAGCAATGTCTTTCCAAGTCTAGGAAGCGACCATCAATGGTATGAGGTATGAGGTTTCGATAGTTCTTAATTTCACCAACTGAACGGATAATAAAATGGTCACCATTATCATTCCACCGCAATATCGACGACCAAAATGTCATCTAATTTACAATACAATACAATACAATATACTTTATTTGTACACAAGGACATACAGCACAATCAATAGAACATAAAACATAGTGTACAACAAGGCGGCCTTATTGCTAGGTAGCAATTAAATCCAGGCAACCTTTTTCTTTTTGTTATATATCTAAGTAATTTTGCTTTTTTTTTAAGTCTATATTAATTTCTTTTTAATTTATACGTACCACCTCAGGAGTAAACTCTTTCGAAAAAAAAAAGAATTTTGAAAATCGGAGTTATCGCGTAACAAACATTGAGAACCTCCTCCTTTATTAAAGTCGGTCAAAAGTTATATATTTACTTGTTCCATATTTACATTCAATTCAATTCAATGAAATCAAATTAATTATGACTATTTTTATTTTTTAAGGATTGGACTAATTGTAATTTGTAGGCTCATCAAAACAACATACAGTCTTGGTTGCCAGGTGGCACAAAATCAGTCAGCTAATCCCTTTGGGCCTCGGGGCCTATCGGACCTATCGGCATAATTAATGTTTTGAATAAACAACCACCAACCAACTTAACTACATGGCCACGTATCAAAATATTCATATAATACATAAAACGGTCGAAATATACAGCCAAAATATAATGTGGATTTACTCGAGCGTCGCGGAAACCTGTTAGAATTGGTAGATTAGATTATAGGAAGTATAAATGGTTTAGGATGTTTCCACTTTTATAAACTGATTTTCAAAATTGTTAAAAAAAACAGTTACATGCGGAAATACATAAGCGTGTCTGATTATAATATTCTTCATGCTCCAACATGTCTCTTATATGAAATAGGTATATGTTAATCTGACGATTTGCGTGGTGGCTATGCGAGAGGGGTGAAATTCGAAAAAAAAAATTTACTCGAGAACTTCATTATGATCTCCTAGTCACACTGACCAAAAATCTGACGATTATCTTGAGGGGTATCGTTAATCAGACGGTTAAGGCGATTAGAGTCGTCAATGACCTTGACGTTTGAGCCCTCTGCCCCGCGCGCCACAACCCGCACCCCGCAAGAAAACACCGGTCAAAGAATACACAGGCGTAGAATGTACAGAAGCGCACTCCATACATTACTGCCTATCACTTGAGTTTGTATTGATGAATCTAACTAGGTACTTCTAATAACAAAAGATGTCGGTGTATGTAAGTAATTATACTTAATCTAAGTTGAATTATTTTGATTGCCGCAATCGACGTAATGCTATTATTCGACAATTCTGGCATTCTCACCGGTCACATATATACAGGGTGGAATTTTTTAACGTCTCCTGGAGGGAAAGTACTCTAAATAAATATAATAAATATACATAAATCTTAATAAATATATATTTGTGATATATTTTTAGTGCATAAATAGTCAACTTATTTATAATTATTATTTAATTAATATTTGCGCCTTTCCCGCATTTCAATCTATAACTCCTATACCATAAGGTTGCCTGGAAGAAATTGCTGTTAAGCAATAAGGCCGCCTATTTGTATACATTATTTCAAATTCGCTGTATAAACATATTCTGTAATCCTATGTGTGCAATAAAGAATATTGTATTGTATTGTGTATTGTAAATACTATAGATAGAAAATTTTACTCAAAGGAAACATTCCTTTATTTTTAATAATAGAGCGGGACCCAAGGAGAATAAAGTTCATTTCCGTGGGACTTACCTCCGCCATACGAACTACTGGTATGTACTTATTCGGCATATTTTCCTGAACACAAAAAGTGCGGTAGTCACTTTCTAAGAGTATGGAGGGGGTAGCTATGACGTGACGTATTTTATTCACGCTATATTTAGATAACTACTGGACAGATTTACTTAAATAGGGTCTCAAATGAAAGATAATTTAATGAACATTGTTTTATTCTAAAGATTCATTAGTGTAAACCTAGTAACAAAATAAATATTTTCAAAAAACGACATTATGTAAAATTAAACTTTTTTTACTGTGTGAAAAGAACAGAAACCGTTAGGATTACGGTAATCTAGCTCATTATAAAAAATAGCTACACTTATCAGCATTCTAATGAACCTAAAAACGTTTAAGTCGAGCTATAAACAACGGAACTGCAGTCGTCTAAGTGAGCGTGGGTAGCGCCGAACTGACTACGGTACTTAGATTTTGGTACGAATAATCTTGAAAATAACGTGAGAAAACGGGTAGAATCACAGCAAAATGAAAAAGTATTATGAACAGGCATCATTTTTTTTGTCAAAAAAATTTCTTCATTTTGTTACGAACCATTTTCAAAAATTCTCGTAACAAAAATAACGCTTCGTATCGTATCGAAATAAAACTCTTCATACTTGCACGTACTTGCGTTATATTTCAAAACAAATGACTCAATGGTACTGGTCTGTACTGATGGACATGAGAGTGTAAACGTACGCACTCGGGGCAGAAGTAGGTCGCTGACGTGCGAGAGTGGACAGCCGCCATTATATGTTTTACATCGGCAACACTGAGATTCATTCCGAGGAATCCCTGCACCGTGCTGCGCCGAGAATTTTGGCACTTGTCGCTTCATTCATTTGAAATCATTTGGTCAGGCCTATGACACTGTTAGTACCAATAGCTGCGAAATGGCGCTGCTATCGCCTTTAATTCGCCATCTTGTGACGTCATGCTGTATGTCAAGATAACCTCAAACTGTCATGATGGCGTCTTGAAACTGAGTTAAGTGCACGCTAAGGTTACCAACTTTTTTCATGAAATAAAGTTTATTAAGGTGGGAGAAGGTAAAAAAAAGGTAAAATAAAACAATAAAATAAAACAGCATTCGTTATTGTTTTACTTAAATACATGTTTTTTTGAACTTTTTGCATATTTTATTAACTTGTTGTCTTTTTAAAACTTTTATCTGCCTCGATACAGTCAAAATTATAATTGAACATATTAAGAGTTAATTTTTAATTAAATGTAACATGGCTTTGTTTCTGTCGTCTCTCCATTTAGTCTTAATGACTGAAAAAACTCTTTCGGAGAAAGCTGAAGTAGCAGGGACAGAATATAGGAATGAGATTTTTTTTTTAATTTACAAATTCTTGGTCAGTGTTTGTGTTTGACAATGATAACAAATGGCACCAATTTTGGTCGCTTCTCATTTCTATAAAATATTTTTCTTATAAAACTTTTTCAATTAATTTGAAGTTAATTAATTATGAATATAATGCATTCATATCAATAGTAAGTCTATGCAAATTTTTAAGTTGGGTCAAATGTGACCAAAGATTTTAATGACAAACAGCTTCTTAAACACAGCCAGTTGGTGTCTTTAAATCAAACCATTTGTGTAAAAAGCAGATGTTTGTTCTCGGGTCATGGGTGTTTGTCTTTGTGTGTATTCCAAGGGACCCACGACACAAGAGAAAACCTTAGTGTGGGCCTTTGAGTGTGTAGCGTAGCGTTTATTTTGACAAAACCCAATTCGATAAAGAAGGCAAGAGAATTCGCTTTTCTTACCCATGTCTCTTCACTGAATACGGAATTGCTCTGGGCGAACCACTGAGTAAAGTAGGGAAGTCCATAAAATCTGTTACGCATTATTCTTAATTGGACACACTGTACCTATTATTTAAATTTTCAAATTCAAAACTTTCCACCACAAAGAGCAGAGAGAGTAATGTGTAACCGTGTAATGACACTGGGGTTACCAAAAAGATAACAATTCAATAATTATAGGAGTCTTTCAAGTTGTCTGACAGCCCCCGCCAAAAGGGTCAGACGTTGATAGCTATCAAATTTTTTCAATGATTATAGTAATTGAAAAAAATTATTTATTCTTTTACTTTTCCATTGATTATTATTGAACCATTTTGAAAACATGAGAGTGTTAAAAGTGTCACCTGGGTGTAACTCAAAAAAGTTCTTATCTACATTTTTTTCACAAAATGGCTGATTACCATTTATTATAAAGTAAAGTGTTCTGCGCTACATGATATTGACGGAATTGTGGCAACACATATGGGTCTATATTTGAGAATCTATCTATTCACTTTTATTTACTAGTTCTGGAAATTGGTTAAGCCTTTAGCGAAGTACCTATTCACTTGTAAAACAACTCAACTATAAGTACCATAACCTTACCTCTCGTGAACTGACTAGATATCTTACCACTGCAATACAGATTTATTCCTAGTGCAGGGTGAGTCGGCTGACAGTCTGTCCCATGAAGAAACCCAATAGGCATATTTATTACCCACTGTACTTTAAAACTGTACCTACTGCTTTTAAATGAATAAAATGTTACTTATTACTACCTAGCAGCATGTCAGAGATTTATTTTCATTAATGTTCTGGTTTATTTAGTTATATCTAGATAATACCACAAACAACATAACAAAATATTCCCTGCGATTGGATATGTATATATTATCTTATTTTATTATTTAATGAAACTATGTATTTAACAAATCAATCAGGGTCAAAACATTTGATTCGTGTAATGTAACTTTAACCATAGCATGTCATATTACATAATCTAGTTATCTGAAATGAAGATGCTTAAAACAATTGCATTAGAATTTTTAACTATGTCTGTTTAATGTGCAATCATCCTCCAAGAACAGGCAAAAATTAAACTTAGAGGGTACCAAACTAGTAGCTGTTACGTAGCAACAACATAAAAGCAACAGTTACTCAAGAGTCTGTTTCGATTCATGTATGATTTATTAAAATGGGCCAAAGATTCAAATAAAAAAAGCTTTTTTAATGCTTTTAAACTAGCAACATTTAGGGCTCCTCATGAAGCTAAAGAACTTTTTTATAGGAACCCATATCAAACATCAACTATTTTTTTTAGTTTTAAAAGGCGATAGCAGCGCAATTTCGCAGCTATTGGTACTAACAGTGTCATAGGCCTGACCAAATGATTTCAAATGAATGAAGCGACAAGTGCCAAAGTTCACGTCGCAGCACGGTGCAGGGATTCCTCCGAATGAATCTCAGTGTTGCCGATGTAAAAAATATAATGGCGGCTGTACACTCTCGCACGCCAGCGACCTGCCTCTGCCTCGAGTGCGTACGTTTACACTCTCATACCCATCAGTACAGACCAGTACCATTGAGTCCTTTGTTTTAAAATATAACGCAAGTACGTGCAAGTATGAAGAGTTTTATTTCGATACGAATAAAAAATAATAAGCGTTATTTTGGTTACGAGAATTTTTGAAAATAGTTCGTAACAAAATGAAGAAAATTTTTTGACAAAAAAAAAGCCTGTTAATAAAAATTATGCCTGTTCATAATACTTTTTCATTTTGCTGTGATTCTACCCGTTTTGTCACGTTATTTTCAAGATTATTCGTACCAAATCTAAGTACCGTAGTCAGTTCGGCGCTACCCACGCTCACTTAGACGACTGCAGTTCCGTTGTTTATAGCTCGACTTAAAAGTTTTTAGGTTCATTAGAATGCTGGTAAGTGTAGCTATTTTTTTATAATGAGCTAAATTACCGTAATCCTAACGGTTTCTGTTCTTTTCACACAGTAAAAAAAGTTTAATTTTACATAATGTCGATTTTTGAAAATATTTATTTTGTTACTAGGTTAACACTAATGAATCTTTAGAATAAAACAATGTTCATTAAATTATCTTTCATTTGAGACCCTATTTAAGTAAATCTGTCCAGTAGTTATCTAAATATAGCGTAAATAAAATACGTCACGTCATAGCTACCCCCTCCATACCCTTAGAAAGTGACTACCGCACTTTTTGTGTTCAGGAAAATATGCCGAATAAGTACATACCAGTAGTTCGTATGGCGGAGGTAAGTCCCACGAAAATCGTTATTTGAAGACTTTTTTACGAATAGGTCCCGCTCTATAAGAAACAAAACAGCATTCAAGGATTTTCGAAATTTCGCTTGCCACACCCGGGAATCGAACCGGCTTAAATTCAAAAAAATAACACCCTGTACTTTTATGATATCGATCGATAGGGTCAATCGTAAAGATCAAATGTCTCTAACAAACATGGTAAATTAGATGAAAAGAGAACCATTAAACTACATAAAACCTAACGATGGGACCCTTAAGTAAAAGTGCTTTAACACGTCCCATCAAATTTTTAAGCTTAGATTTAATGGTCTTCCTTTCACTTAATTTACTATGTTTGTTAGGGAGATTTATCCTTACGATTGACCCTATCGATCAATACTATTAAAGTACAGGGTGGTTTTTTTGGATTTTAGCTGGTTCGATTCCGGGTGTGGCAAGCGAATTTTCGAAAATTGTTCAGTGTCATGGGCTGATTCACCACCTGAGAGGATAAGATAGAATTACTTAACACCCTATACATATTATATATATTCAATCATATAGATTTAGATCCTCATAAGTACTTAATACAATTAAATTTCGTCAAACGTCTATAAGCGCAAAATAATCAAATATTACGACTAGATTACAAACTTATAATAGTAGGGACATACAATTAGCGTCCACGCGCGAGCTATACCGTAACACAATAATATCGTCTGACTGCACTACTCTCTAAGCACACTAATACATAAATATACTGTGTCAACGCACACAGGCAAACAGAAAATACGCTTTATCGCTCGTAAAAGTTTGGATACGAGTGACACAGCCATCCCGTCGGAATGCCAGCGGCGGACTGCCGCCCGCGCCCGCGCAGACCACCCTCTGCAACTAAATGTTCGGATTTCCGTTTTTCGTAACTTTTGAATGAAAATATTGTTCGATTTACAAAATTTAAACGTTGTGTTTCAAGAAAAAGGGATTCTTAATTAATTAGTATAAGAATATTTCCATATATCATAGCCGTTCAGGAGCAGTAAGGAATTTAAGTCAAAAATCGATGTCTCGTGGTATTTTTTTTAAAATACAATACAAAGACGTAAAAAAAAAAAACTGACGTTCCACATGTAGTCCTTGAACAGATGTTTCACATATTTTTTTTTCAACTTTCCCTGGCCAGTCATAAATGAGAAGTAAGCTTTACAAAATGCTCAATATTCGGAAATTGAGGGATCTAATCGCCTTAAAAAAAAAGATTTTGTTTTTTAATATTTTTTTCTCATAAATGCTTCTCATATAAACGTGAACTTCACAATATTAGTGTAGGTAGATTTCGACCTATTATGTGCTTTGGAAAAAGTTGTTCAACTTCGCGAGCTGATTTATATCCTTAATTTTTGCTTACTAATTAATTTAAAGACTTAAGAAAATGGTCAGAATCTATAACTTTATGGATCGTATAATTGTATACCCGATCTTGGATTATTATGATGATTTGTGAACTCGTATGTATGAATCGTATGATAAGATAAGCAGCAAACACCAATGCACATAAAACATACTCAGGAATAATATTTCCATTATTGCCTGATGTCCCTCTGTCTATTGATGTCTACTTATTTGATTTCCATGACTTTTTCAAATGTATTATTTCGAAAAAAACTTATGGCTGACAAACACTCGTTATATCGTCAAAATTTTGATTTAAAATAAATAAATTATAAGTAAATAATTAAAAACTATATATAGTAAGCCAGCGTTACTACGAGCGAAATAAGGGTGACATCAAGGTCAACATGTATAGCCTGATGTGCTGCCGTGTGTACAATTATACATAATTCGTTGCTGTACAGAGCGTCCCTATTCAAATTCGTTCTACATAGTTTGGTGGACACCCATTGGTCCATTGACAGCTCAATTTATTTTTTTATTTTGTAACAGTGACTGATTCCGTAGACAAGCACATGGTGCAACTGTAAACCCCGATGTGGGTACCCTGGGTCGGTACTATAGATACTAGTATAGTGTAGTGAAAACAAAATACTCGTGCCGATTGAAATAGCACCTTTCAATGCCTGCTAGTTTATACAAAGCAATTTTCCATTTCAGATCAGTTCGCCGGTCCTTGAAGCCGAGGCACGTTTCCATTTCAAGGAATAAATAATGGGAGAACAAATTAAACTTGTTTTTATTTTCCTCGTTCCGAGAAAAGAAATCTCATCGAAAACAGTTCGGAGAAAATGAAGCCAAGTGCCATCATACCTTAATAAAAGCGAGATTAAAGGGAAGTCTCAATATTATACCTACACTAGCTTTCCGCCCGCAGCTTCGCCCGCGTGAACTTCGGGAACCGCGTGTAGTTTTTTCCCGCTAACTCCCGTTCCCGTGGGAATTTTGCAATATCCTGTTGCAACTAAGCTTTAAGTTTACTGAAGTACCTGCATGCCAAATTTCAAGCGTCTAACTTAAGCTGTTTAGATTTTTAATACAAAAGGATTTTCCCGCTAATTCCCGTTCCCGTGGGAATTTCGGGAATTCCTTTCTTAGTGCACCTCTACGGTATCTAAGCTATGTCTCTTCCAAATTTCAAGTGCCTACGTTTAGCCGTTTAAGCTGTGCGTTGATATGTCAGTCAGTCAGTCAGTTTCTCCTTTCGTATATTTAGATTTTTCGGAGCGTTTCCGTGTTTCGCAGGGCACGTTAAGCTGTCGGTCCCGGCTGTTGTCGATTGGCTACAGTCATTAAAACCAAGTCAGAGGCCATTGTGCGATTTGAAAACTCTGACACCAGGCTTAGTCAAGTTCGCCACACACGTGACTATACCTACAAGATAATAAATAAAATTAATGATCTTAACGCTTGGGACCGTTCCTCATTCGCGATACTCTGACCATGACCCAGGAATTGGCAGGTCAGGTGATAACAGTAAGTAGAGCGATTGCCACCTGACCTCCGTGTCCACGCGAACAGAGGAACCCGGCCGAATTGGATCACATTTACTCGGTTACAGTCTCATACATCAAAGTCATTACGACATGGTGGCACTGACTGGGGATTGAACTTAGGTTGTAGCATTTGTAGTTCGTCTTACATTGTTATATTCTAATAAACATTTCTATTAGTGACTGGTGAATACCCGGGACTTCGTTCCCCTGGAAATTTCGGAAAATCTTTCCTTATTCCTTGTTTACACCGTTTAGGAAACCTTTGTAAAAACTGATTTCTAGGTCCAAGAGTTTGTGCTGTGCGTCGATGAATCAGAGAGTCAGGACCCTGCATTTAAATATTAATTTTATCTGGCATTAAAAACAATGACAAAAACTGCGGGTTGTTATTTTATTAAAGGTAATATTTTTAACCCCCGACAATAAAGGGAGGTTTTATGAGTTTAAAGTGTGTATATGTGTGTCTGTCTGTGGCATCGTAGCTCCTAAACCAATGGACCAATTTCCACGTGGTTTCTTTTTGTTCGAAAGGAAACTATAGTAACAGTAATTAAAACGATTCGCTTTATTTAATCATTTGTTCAGCCGTTTAATTGTTATAAGCGGTTAATGTCGGGGGTGATACATTTAAAAAAATTTTAGAGCTATTGTTTTCTTGGACTTGGCTAAGCACTGCCTGGACGTCAGGTTATTAAGATGAGATTGCTTTTGTCTTTATATACAGCCAATTAGGTCGACTAATACCCAACAGGCAAGAAGATTTTAAGCTCATTGATATTTGCTTCATAATTTTTTTTGTGTATTTTAAAGATACACAAAATAATTTTATGAAGCAAATAAATATTTTATCATTCTCGTGAATCGTTCATTTACTAAAAGTGAATTGTTCAAAATTTAAAAATCTCTTCGAAGGTCCTAATCTTTTATTACCTAATTTTCATCCTAATCTTTAATATCTATTCACTTATTAGCCAGTAGACATCTTTGTAGATAAGATAGTAAAACTTATCTTCTTATTGGTCCATGTCTTCGTACAAAAAACACCTAGATCTTTGTACCTTATGAAATAATGGCAAACCATAACTTAATACTAAAACGGGTCCAAAATCGCGTTGTTTGTTATAATATAATATATATATATATATATATATGCGAATTTAGTCCCGTTTGTTCAAATCGCGAAAGTTTAAAGTGCTTTCGGGTTAAAGCGGAATTCGGAAAAAGTATTTCAGTGAAACGATAGGGTAAAAAAGAAAGGATTACACATATCTTTTGCTAAGTAAGGCCAGGGAATTTCGTACGTTTTCGTATGTTGTTTTTATTATTGAACAGTTAGGTACAATTTCGCATCAAAAGCTCTCAAAACTAAGTATTTCCTTCCCAAGTTATTGAAATGCAATAAACTAGGAATATTGAAATGAAGAGGAAAACACACAATAAGGCCAAATTGGATCGTACCAATTGGGTAAGTAATAGACCTCTTAATATAATCTCTAAAATTAGGACGACGGCACGAGTAAGTCTGTATAGAATATTCAATTATGGGATTCTTTCTTTTAAGTGATTTTAAATTAACACAGGTCTAACCTCTTTTAAGTGTCAGCTGTCCCCTTTATCAATTTTAGATATTAATTATTAAAACAGATACTGTTTCAAAGGGTTTCAAAACTTAGCTCAAGACAAACGAATCGATTATTTCAAAAACAACATTTGTCACAATTATTCGGACATATTATGTTATTTTAGCACCGATTTGTACGTTTACAGGAGGAGAGGAAATTTAAAACAAAAACGATTTTCTTAAAAATTGTGACAAATGTTGTTTTTGAAATAATCGATTCAAACAAATTAGGCCCCCATTATGAAAATAATCTGTCTAGACAAGAGTCTTGTCTAGACTGTTAGGATGATGAGACTTTTGGGAGGAGAAATCATACCTACACAATGTATATACCTATATTTATAACCCTTTATATATAAAAATAATTACAGAAAAAGCAAAATAATATTTGCTGTTCATGCTAAAGAAAGAGTTAATTATGTACTCGTCAGAGGTTGCCTGAAAGAGGATGACTGTTAAGATCAGTGTTTTTTTGGATTCGCGACTCTTTAGGAAGTTGAAAAGCTCTGGCCCCCTAAGATCCCCTAAGCTAATTCTACTACTTACTTCGTTGGAGATTTTAAAACGTAATATAAAGAGTTCATAAAAAGCGGGAGGCATCATAATACAGGCACAGCCTTTTCATTTAAATAATAGTTTCTTATTGTATACCTAAAAAATAGTCTTTTCTTTTACCCACGGTCCTCTTCACGCTCACGACCCCACAGTTTGAAAAACTTTGTATTAGACAATAATAAAGCCGCATTTGCTTTATTTTTGTTATTAGAAGACTCAAAAACTGCTTCAAATTAATTATAGGTAAACTGTTTACAGTCAACAGTGTTCTTACATGGCCTAACTTACCAACTACCTATAGCAAAAAACAAAACAGTTAAGCGTGTGTCGCACTAGGACCACAGGGTTCTGTATCGCCAAATTATGTTATATCAACAAAATTGGTGAACTAGATGAAAGCGAATCTCTAAATATATAGCTTTCGTTTCTTTCCTTTACTATCCACGAATTATTATACTTATCGTGTTTTCACAGTTTTAGGGACGGCATGTTATAGGTACTGACTATGAAAGATAACTACTTAGTTGCTTCTTTATCTAGCGGTAATGCTGTTCTTAGTAGGGTCCTGTTGGCATGCTTTTGGGTTCGCCGACGACTCAAAGCAATCGCGGCAACAGCGTTATTCGATTTCCATTGCTTGCAGCGCGCGGTATATAAAGCAGCGATAGCGGGCGAAATTAATTTAAAAAAAAAAGGCTCCAGTCAGTCGCCAGTCGCCACCGTCGTCGTCGCTTATTTGAGTTGTGGCAGTGCCGTTAGATGTGGAACCCTAAAAAGAAGAACAATGGCACTTGTTGTGATCATTAATGACATTAAAATAACACCTTAGAAATTTGTAATTGACAGTGATTAATTCATTATGATTACACTAAGTCCATTTCGTCCACGTGGGAATTTCGTAAACGTGTTATAAATTATTCCAACAAGTTACACACAAACTCTTAATTAAAATGGCACAAATTTACAAAAAAAGGCTTAATGGTAACCCAATTATAGGTGACAACCGCATTCAAAAAATTTTAAGTAACATTATACCAAGAACATAGTACCTAATAAGTATTATACCTTAAAGAAAAATAAAACAGTTGCAGGAAAACAATTTGCAACATGAAAAGTTACATTTAAATTATACATATAAAACATAGTATTGAAAATTAAACAAGGTTAAACAATTTAGACCAAGGATTTGTTTTTTGATGGAAGCTTTAAAGGAATAGCTTTTATCTCCAAAAATATCACAGCTGGTAGAAATTGTATTATATTCCCTAGCCATTATAATAAGTAAACTATAGTTTCTTCTAGGTTTTTTACAGAATTCCAAATCTTCGGTTGCGATATTCAATGAAGAAATTTTCTAAACCAGTTAGCGTGTTTTAGTGTGGAGTGTGGACCCATCACATTCACTCCTATACAGGGCTTTAGGTTTTGACCTATGTTCCTTGGGGAAAGTTGTTCAGTTTCATGGACTGATTTAGCACCCGAGAGGTTGAAAGAGATTTACATAAAGCTCTGTATAGATACACGCCTACCGGGGTCCGGGGCATATATTCAATACAGGCATCATGTAGTTAGTGTAGTACATAATCAGAAAATAAGTTGGGGCGGTTTGTTTGACTAGGGCGCAAGACCTTATTCAATTACTAACGGCCGGTTTGGTCGAGTGGTAGTGGCCCTGCCTCTCGATCGACGGGTCCTGGGTTCGAATCCCAGTCGGGGCAAATATTTGTGTAAAAATCAGATGTTTGTTCTCGGGTCATGGGTGTTTGTGTCTGTCTTTATGTGTGTTCCGAGGGACCCACGACACAAGGGAAAACCTTAATGTGGGCCTTTGAGTGTACCTATGGTGTTTTTAAAAAAAAATTAGGCTATGTAGAATATTTAGATATATAAAAACTCAAACTGTATATTAATTTCAGTTAGATAGTAAACTTAGTTTCATTTATAAAATATCATGTCCCTGCATTAATCAAGAGGACGCCAAAGGAATGCCGCCAACAACTTTTTTTATAGCCCGCCTGACTTCAATCTATGTCACCAATACAATATAGCTAGCTTTACAACTATAGGTAGGTACATAGACAATAGGTGTGATGTCAACCGCATTCGAGGATTGAAGGTCATTGCCCTGGCAGAAGTGAGGCATTTGAGGCAGGTCAGGAGCATCCGTCCGCAACGCGATTAGAGTGGGTCATCTGAAAATGTTCGTAGTTCTGAGTAAGTAAAGTAAGTATAAGGGCTGTCCCCTCAAGTAAAACTAGAATACTGACCTATTTTTATCTGTCCTTTATGACTGTAGGACGCTGTATTGCAAACGAAATCGGAAAATTAAGATTTTTGTAATTTATTAGCGTTTCTTCGACTATCAGATGAAAGTCAAGTGAAATTCAAAATTGCTTTATTTCATAGAACATTCAAGGTATAACTTAAAACTATTCAAAGTAGTGAAATACATTGAAGGATTTAAATCACACGTACATATTCGTTCTTCTCGACTCTACTGACTTATCCACGGCTTCCCGTGAACTTCGCGTGATTTACCTATAAGAGGGTGCGCTTTCCGGTAATATACTATACGTAGTACAATATTTGAAGAATGATACAAACTTACTACTTTAAACTCAGTTGCAGATATGTTCATTAAAATTAAAGCTACTATAAATATAATATCGTTCATTTTAGGGTTCCGTACCCAAAGGAAAAAAACGGGATCCTATTACTAAGGCTCCGCTGTCCGTCCGTATTTCACTAGGCTGTATCTCATGAACCGTGATAGTTAGAGAGTTGAAATTTTCACAAATGATTTATTTCTATAGGTCCTATAAAAACAAATACTAAAAACCAGAATAAAATAAATATTTAAGGGGGCTCCCATACAAAAAACGTGATTTCTTTGCTTGTTTTTATAGATAAGTCTGTCCGAGGCTGTATCTCGTGAAACGCGATAGTTAGACAGTTTACATTTTCACGGATGATGTATTTCGGTTTCTGCTATTAAAAAATACTGAAAAGTAGAATAAATTAAATATTTAAGGGGGCTAATATAACAGTGATTTTTTTGCCGCTTTTATAGAGATAATGGTTTTTATAATAGAGTCCGACTTGCATTTGGCCGGTTTTAAAAGTAATGGTACGGAACCCTTCGTGCGCGAGTCCAACTCGCATTTGCCCGTTTTTTTACATATAATATAAGCCATCTTCGAGCGTACGTGCACCATCTTTGTTTTTCTTCCTGGAATTTTTTTTCATGACCTTGCACAAAACCTTTAAAAAACTTTTATCATATTTGCTTATCTACTTTTTATCAATTCTGATAAAATGTGTCATAATCGTCTGGGCGTGGTAATATTTTACCAACTCGATGAGTAGGTGTATTTATTAATTAACTTACCTATATAGAAACTCATATTTATTATAACATTCATAACATACCTACTTACTATTCTATTCAAGGAAAAAAAACAAGGGGTTGCAATCCGGAAGTGCCGGCAGAAGTGAAAACTTGAACATATATAATATATATTACTTCCTTGCGGTCTCTCCCTCCGTCTTACGAATTTTCGATCATGTCACGTGTCCTGACGCGAGTTTAACATTTTTTACCCATCCCAAAAAGAACGCCGCTAAAGAAGTTTTCATTGTCCGTCTTTTGAATTTTCGATCATGTCACGTGTCCTGACGCGAGTTTAACATTTTTTACCCATACTTCAAAGTGCACAACGCCGCTTCAGAAGTCTTCACTTAAAAAATCTCTTTTCATGACCCATTCACATTTAAGTAACAATAAGAGTCTCTCTCAATCATAAAACAAAATCTATCCATGCTATATCTATCATTTTACTTTTATTGTGAGTTGATTTATCCTAAGACGAAAAATCACGAAGCAATAGAACCTATTTTTTCTAGAAAATTGCAGAATGATTTGAGTTCAGTGGGAAACTAGTTACCTAACCCGAGCCGGGGAATATACCGGAGCTCGTTAGCGACAGTCCTTGCAGCAACGTCTAGAAATCAATATCAATAGGAGCTAGGGGATGCACAAACAACATGTCCGCTTGGCCCCGTTCCCCCTTGTCCCCCTCACCCTGCATAACAACCCCCTCCGCCATAGTGCACCCTCGATGCCCTATAAGAGCTCTAGGTGGAGTCTGTACGTACGGTTGCCATGAGAACGGCTAGTCTCCCTACAAGTACAGACAGCTGCAAAGATACCTGACCACCCCTAACGGATAAAGATGGAGTTGTCAATGACAAAACATTAAAAATAAATAAAAATAAAATAAATAATAAGTTTATTTGACACTACAAAGATAGCCAGCACATTAAAATATTTTACAAGGTTTGTCCACTGAGCTATATTATTAGGGACAGCAGCCACTTAAAATAGGTTTAATAAAAACCTGTGCTATAAGTGTCTGCTTTACAACTTGAGTCACAATTTCGACACAGTACAGACATTTCATGGCTTATGTCTACAGGCATTGAATTTAAGTTGAGCTATAAAAAAATCGTGATTAAGCGTAAAAGTAATTGTTTAGTTGACAAAAATTTATTAATATACAAAATATAATTGAAATAAGTACATACCTACCTAAAACATTTCGTGAAATAACTTCATCCTTATTTTAGAGGGGTGGTCAGGTATCTCTGCAGCTGTCTGTCTGTACATCAGGCCTACATATTGACCTTGACGTCGCCTTTATCTCGCTCGTAATTGCGCCGGCTTTCGTAGTGCAAAATGATAACCTGACGTGCTGTTGTATGAAGATAGATAGATAAATATTGCTTCTTAACAATGTAACATTATACAATGTTCTTATACATTTAAAAAAGTTAGCGATATGTGATGCAGAAGCAAATAGGACACAGAAATCAGGGCCCATATTTTTGAAACGATAGAATTCCAATTCGCATACGAATTGCCAAGATTCGCATGAGAATCTCATACAAATTTTGTCAATTCGTATGCGAATTGGAATTCTATTGTTTCAAAAATCAGGCCCCAGCATACTTGCTGTCTATAATAAACTACAAACTGATTATCAACTATCAATGTGTAATAAGTACAACGCACATCATCAAAAATTTTTATTACTCTGTAAAGAGTAATACTTAAAAAAAATTTAAACTTGTTAATCTTAAATGTTAACATTGCGATGTCCTTTTACAAGCATATGATATGTTGGACTGTATTATAACGCATGTAACATTATTAGGAGCAAAAAAAATTAATCACACTTTGATGTTTGTAATTCTCTTATTTCGTTTGTAAAAGAAAGAAAATTCTAGGAGCTTCATAATTGTGGCATTTTTGGGATTGAAGTCGGTTGTTTCTATCGTTCCATCTAATAACCCCCAGAATGATTGTCACATGTGGCGTCAAAAGGTCCATGAACTACATGACGTTCTGCCTACCCCGACAAGGATTCTATAGGCGTGAGTATATTATTGTTATTACGTTTGTCTATATTCCTTCGAATCACGGGCAATTACGTCCCGGGCCTTTGGAAGGCAAGCGTGGGGCCGCGCGGCCGAGGCCAACACGCTGAGGCCCATTAGACGATTTAATTTAGTAATTTGACACCAATCAGCAGTTACCTATGTACGCACTATAGAAATACACCCCAAGACAACCCCCGGTTAGTGCAGGACTATTGAAAGGAATGGAAAGAAAGGAATCTGGGCTATCGGATTGAAAGGCTAGTGGACTGGGTAGGGCACCTGCCTTATCTATGCTGAAAAACAAGATTAAATGGGCAGGTGGTAACTCGCCAACTCACTTAAGATGGGCCTCCCAAAACGGCCTCACGCACGGAGCGACACGGGGGCAAAATCGCGTGAGAGGGTCGGGGTGTGAGAGGCGTGCACCGCTTTCTGCTCGGTGGCCCACCGGCACACCTCACCTCTGGCCGCGGACAGTGAAGGCAAGCCAGAGGCGAGAGTCCTGCGGCCCCTGCTAGGGTTTACTCCAACCTGCCAATGAAGGCAAGCGGAGAGAGGCCTGACCGAGTCTCGGGGGTATGGGACCGAAGGGACGTCACTTCCCATTCAGCTCGCCACAATGCTGCCCTGGGGTCTTATTTTTATTGTAACGTTTTTAAAGTGGACAATTATTATTACCTAAATCACTTAAAAGAATGTAAAACTAAAACACAGTATTTTAACGATTGGGTTAAGGGTTTGCCCTGTAGCCTAACCTTTTTGAAAAAAGTCAAAAAGACAGAACGACATTTTTTCGAATTCCGTTCCGTTCCGTATTTTCAATGTGCTCGATAGTCGTGAGTGGCACGAAATCTGTGAATTTTTTATTTTGTAACGTCCGTCATTGTGACGTCATAGTTCAAAGTTTTTTTCCAAAAGCATTTTGTCCAAAAGTGTTACGCAGCGACATCTGTAAAAACATCCACGTAACAAAAACTACACCAAAAACTCCTACAAACAGGGTGTAGACGAGGCGAGCCGAGAAAATTTGTTGCGCTATATGCGTACGTAGTTCATAAGTTATCGTTGAGATGGCGCTGTATGCAAAAGTTTGTCAACTCTACACTTGCTTAGTAATTATTTCTACTTGTTTATGAGAAATAAAATCAAAGCTTAGTTGCTAATTCGTATTTATTTTTATCAACATAGATTTAATCACGGCATTAAAAGTGCGTAGGTAATTTGATTTACCTACATAACTCTAAAGACTCGACTCCTACCAAACTCTACAAAAGTTAAAAACAGATCAAGCGAGAAACAACTAGTCTTTTCTAAATGTAAAATTGATTATTTTTTTAGGTACTTTAGTGATTAATTTTGTTGAGTTTAAATGGTTTCTGATTTGTGAAATATTCTTAATGTGCGTCTCAAGTGCGTAGCGTTTTTGGTTTGGTCGCGCGGCGATCGCTTGCGCTGCGACCGATGGCTGAATGACCGATTGTTGCGCGAGCTCACTTTGAGCTCATGCACTCACTCGTCATTTGGATGTAACCACGAGTAGTCGTGTCTTCAGGGCTCATTGTAGTTCACACGAAAGCCCTTAACAGTGCCAATTCAAATGTAGTCCTATCGTGCAAGCCAAATCAAAGGCCGCCTAGTGAATTTCGAGAGGAAAATCCATGCAAACGTAAGTTGAACCATTTTTTACGTAAATCAGTTTTCGTACGACACATATATTGCACAATTTTCATGATAAGACGTTTATTCAGGGTTTTCATAGCGTGAAACTCAATGTTATGCGTGGAAAATTTTTGATTGTCGTTAGTTTTAAGTTTTTGCAGTCGGGTGTTCCAGTTTCAGACTTTCTCTTTACTGACATCTAACAAGCGACCTTTACATCGAGCTCTCTATCTCCGCGAAACTTTAATTATCTTTTTAATTTCCCTGTTTTTTTTCGATGTATTTTCACTTTGAAGGAAAAGTCTTGATAGTATTTATAATGGTCCCGTGCGTAGTCATCTGTCTAGACGTGGGGTACTTGACCCCAATCGTAATGAGCGCCCAAAAAGTCCGAACAATGTCCCCTCATCCCAAAAGCACGTGGGATATAAATTTAGAACGCGTTGCGAAGCAGACAGTGCTCGTAGGTACTACTTTAACAAATGATGTGGTTAAGTTAGAATGATGAGGCGAGGCCGATTTACATATTTTGCCATTAAAGACGCGTCTAGTACGCTAATAAGACTTCAATATTCATTTGCAAGTACCAGGAAACTGTTACCTCACCGGCCCGCCTTGACTTTTGTAGAATTTTAAGTAATAACGTCACCTTCGCAAAGTCATTGCTATTTTATATAGGAAACCGCCATTTTATGGGTTGGTCTTTCTCAGATAAGGATTCAATGGCGTATAGTTTGCCAATGGAAAAATTCGTAGAAATTATTTTAAGGATGCTATACTAATCTTAAAGATAAGATTGTAAAAGTCATTCTTTTCAAAGATTTCTTCAAAGAAAAACAAGATTTGATTTATTACGTTCGGTTACTCTAAGTATGCCATTAGGTCATGTAATCATTACTTAGAGCTCTAACTATTACTTAGTGCTCCAAATAGAGTCTAAGTATTGACTGGAAGAGATCCCCTAGTGGAATTAATCCGCCTTTATACCTTGAATTTTTGTATTGTAACACTGTTGATTCCAATGGACTTATTTTGTTTAATGTACAATAAAGGATTTTACAATACAATACTATCGATGATGGCAGTACTTAACATATACCTTTGGTAACAGGTATTATTGATAAACTTATTATGTTAAACTGATATCCTAATTCAGTAAATGATCACAAAACTTGACTCAAGTAAATTTGTCATAATTAATGGCGAACTTAGAACTAAAACGGTCCAATTATTAATTGCAACACTTAACAGTCGTCCTCACTATTTAAAAATGTATAGGTACTAAGGTCTGTTAGGCTTTAGATGTCAAGATAATTCGTACTAGGTACCTATTTAAACTACTTGTAATTTTTAAATAAGCATTTGCATAGAACTTTTTTGCCAGTAACCGCATTTTTAATTGTTCTTATGTGTAAAGTGAGTTTAATTAGAGAATTTGCTACGGCATATTGTAACGCGCGAATTGAACTTTAACAAATTAAAAATTTGCCCGTGTATAATCTAAATAGCCGTATATACCTAGCGTGGACAATTTAATTATAATTATCACAAAAACTTTACTTGTTTCACTGTTTTGAATAGAGGAAGTATAAGTCCAACAACCGTGGAATATTTACATTTATTTCCTTTCATTAAACTCAACGAGTTGTTTAGATCAAGTATATTTACGTGAGTAAGGACTTGTTTTTAGTGCACAACACATTCTATAAAATATTGTGTTATTTAGTAGAGTTTAAAAAAACAGCTGTAATCCTTGTGTATTGTTTGTTATCTACACTAATATCATAAAGAGCAAAGATTTATATTTCTGTATTTTTGTAACAAATAAACTCAAAATCTACTAGACCGATTTCAAAAATTCTTTCACCAACAGAAAGCTCTTTTATCAGCCGCCGATATAGGGTCAATAATTTTTGACCGACGTCCTGGGTGAAAAGCTAGTTATTATAGAAGTTTGTCATAACTAAGGGAACCTTTGTGCACTTCATATTAAATGGTTTGGCCTGAGGTCTGCGTTGGTGTGTTCATTTGTCAAGATTTTTACATATTTACCTACAGGCCGAGTACGATAGTGACAGCGCCGCGAAAACACCGCGGTCCTATGTCAAAATGTCAACACTGACAACGCCATAGGGCGAGCAAGCCTTTGCGCGATTGCGTGGGACCCTCGCGCAATCAATTCAGCGTGAGCCGAGCGCGAGTTTGTCGTTATCGTGCTATTAGAACTGCTGGATACCTACTCAATCATATGTTTAGCCAATGACACTGAGTACCAAACCCAATGACATGCACGGTTGAGCGTTCCTCGTCTCTCTAGATTAAATTTAGTTCATGTTCATCATTCTCATCATTCAATCAGTCAGATACTAGACAGTAGACACTTTTTGATTGATAGTCTGAATCTAAAAATAATGTAGACATAGGTACCTACATGTGACGCGAGAGTGAAGAACTTTTCCGATGAAACATTGATACACTGTACACTTAGGTACTCCTAAAGTCTAAAAGACAAAAAAGATTGCGAATGTTTGTATCTAGGTAGTTATACAAAAATTATTTTAAGTGCCTATCCACGAATGTTATTTCAGCTTTGTTCTTAAATCAATGATCAGGGAAAGCTTGTAACTTGTAATGGAAATGCACATTCTCTACGAGTGAATAAAATAAAAAGTAATGGAAAGGAAATCGTTTACATTCAGTTTACACCGAGGTTTCCTGTTGGCCATGTGATCGATCGATAAGAAAAACGGTTTCGTCTTTTAAACAATATTTCCACGCCATTCAACAGCATTTCAATTGAATAGAAAACTGATATTACTGTAAGTACCTACTAATTGCACGTATACCTATACATATACTAATCCGCATTGGGCCAGCGTGGTGAACCATAACTCCCTTTCTTGTTTCGAAGGGAGGCCCGTGCCCCTCAGTGGGGACTTAGGGCTGATAAAATACATACATACACTAACGGCGATATTTTCTTTCGGATTAGGCAGAGAATTAGTGATCATAAAATGTGATGCTGCGGGGTTAAATAATTATTATCGGATAGTATCAGATAAACACGGGACCGAAAAAATTGTATCGAAGGCTTGCAGTGCAATGTGACAACATTATTTTCAAAAAAGGATTAGACGAAATATGTAATAATAAATTGCCAGCTTTCTCCCCGTACTATTAAATAACACTCGCCACAAAGTAACAAAGATTTAAAAGTACCTATATTGTTTTATACTTGTTACTGAAAGTACATTAAGTGCTCGATCTATGACAGACATTTGCTATATCTACAATTCTACATCTGATAATACTTATTTACAAAATCTGCATAGGTGGTTTTTACTTTGTATTCAGTGCGACACGTGTAATTCATTCAGTATTGCTAAGATTTACATAAGTAGTACAATTTTACACCTATCTGCGCGTGGTAATTATGATAATAGGTAGGTATAATTAAAGTATATACCTGCGTACACTGACACGTTGCTAACCTAGCTTTGATCTTCAGACAATGACGTAAATTTTATTAATTAGCTAAAAAATTAAGACAGTTTATTGCCAATTTCACTTGCCTGTTGCAAAAAAACGAAACTTCATAAAATTCTTCTCACTGTCCCGGAAGAAATTTGTCAAAGAAATAAGCTGTGCTTTTGTGTTATCTACTTGTCATATACAAGCCTTTAGGTATCTCTCTTTAAACCTCTCGGGGTGGTTAATCAGTCCATGAAACTGAACCACTTCCCCAAGGAACATAGGTCAAAATACGAAAAAAAAAATTTGAGTTCCCATACAAACTTCATCAGCACAAAGCGCATTTTGTATGGGAGATACAATAAACTGTTAAATAAAAGTGAATGTAAAGTGAAATGGTCTTTTTTTTAAAGCAACAAAAGAGGCATACTTGATTAATTGATTAATACTGATTTAATTGTTGCGCAGCTTAAAATAGCTCGGTCATTGTGATCATATCAAACAAAAGGAGCGGACCAGCTGAGGCACTAGCGCAGGCTTTCTAGCCAATTTTTACACACTATCTATAAACACAATATGCCTTTTTTGGCCAAACGAAAACATCATTCACGCTCTCTATAGTAGTAAATGTTATGAAATCTTCGTGAACTCTTGCTACAAACGCAGATTATTTTATGCTCTACGTCTTTGCGTCATTAAACTGATTGTAGATCTATTGTTTATAATTAAAGTACTAGCTTTTGCTAGACGAATTATATTGCATATGTCCTTCAAGGATAGTTGGCTTTCTATTAGTGAAATAACAATTGAAATCTTCTTGGTGAGATTAATTACCCCTGAGCATCGATTGTGGTCAAAATCGAACCCATTTTTTTTTAATCCGATAGTAAATAGTTCTAAAGATAAACAAAAAATAAACCTCTGTATCGTATTAGATGTAGAGAAAAAACTCAAAAAGCGAAAGTTGCTAGTAAGGTATTGGTAGCTTTGACTCCATATACAAACGAAAAATGAAACTTAAACTACTGAACTCCACTTCACAAGAGGCAGCACCTTGAAACCAGACAAAGCTAAAGCCAAAATTTAAAAATATAATATCCGAAGCGAAATCCATTGACGTACTCTTTCGCGAGTGTTACGAAACTATGTGATGGATGACCAACATTTTTTGCAGACGATCTTACCGTCTGCGGGGCGTCGTCGTGTCGACAATTATTTTTAGAATTCGTTTGAATGAACGTATTTTTTGCGATAAAGCATTTAAAAAGTAAGGGTCATTGATGTCAGCTCTTGATGCCCTAAATCAGATCAAAATGTTGGAATCAGCTACAAATTTTGCAACTTAGTGACGGTAAGGTAACCGATACTATTGTGTAACGATTGCCGACCATACATCTCCAGTGAATATTTTTGAGTGAAAACTTCTTTAGCGGCGTTGCACTTTGAAGTAGGTATGGGTAAAAAATGTTAAACTCGCGCAGGACACGTGACCCTCATCGATAATTCGTAAGACGGAAGGAGAGTGAAAACTTCTTTGTAGTGCACTTTTTGCGATGGGTAAAAAATGTTAAACTCGCGTCAGGACACAAGGCCTGATCGAAAATTCGTAAGTTTTCACTTCTTCCCGGTGTGCAACCCGTTGTTTTTTTTTTGCCAGCCCATATACGTCCCCACCGAGGGGCACGGGCCTCCCTTTGAAACACAGGAGATTTAAGCCATAGTCCACAACGCTGGCTCAGTGTTGGTGCGGGCCTGTACCACTAAATTCGTCTTTTCAGATTTATGTACGGATTTCTAATTATCACTTGCTCAACGGTGAAGGAAAACTTCATGATGAAACCCGCCCGTCCAAGAAAATTCGTTTTCGAAAGACGAGCGGTCCACCAATCCGAAGAGAATATTATAAATTAAAAAAAAATAGTATAACATTTGAGAGCAAATGATATACTCGGTTATTTTCCCCTTCAAGTATTAGTCGGGCTGTGATCCAAGTTGACTCCGCCGGAGTTGAAATGGACTTTTTTCTGTTCTATGAATAGTACGAAGTCCAATGACAAGCTCACATGACTAATGTTGAATAGCGTATTGAAACTATTGTTTTCATAATGTTCTGTAAACTAGAAGTAGGTAGGTACAATATAATCAGGGCAACATTAAGCTTGACAAAGCCATTCTATACCGATGAGACCGAAACAGTAACAATTGACGTGCTGACGACTGTACCAGTGTCACATAGACAAAGAACCTGCGCTATCTTTGACCCGAGTTATCTGTTGGTAATAAAGAAATGAGACTAATATGGCCACCCCGGTGCGCCCGCGCCGAGACGATCTTCTCGTGTTCGCTCGCCGCCAGGTGATCTCGCTGATTGACAATTAGTATACTGTTTAATTGACAGTGTCGAGTGGCCGCCAGTCTGTCGTCAACCTGTTAATTTGTTAATGTTGCGTGGTAGACGGTTATATCTGCCTTTCAGTACTCACGTAGTCACGCCTCTTTTTTATAATTCCTCTATTGGAATTATTGGCTTTTATTCTAAAATCTAAACCGCTTACTGCTCCAGTTGAAAATTAGAATAGAATAGAAACACTTTATTAAATTGACGCAGGGAAAATAACTTAATGCTAAACAAATACTACAAATACATAAAAACATGAAAACATAACACAAATACAAGTACTTCATTAGTTGAAAGGTTATTTATTACAATTTATTGAAAGTACTCAAGAAATAGACTTCGGGGTCTACATGCGTCGGTGTGATTAATTAATAGGAATATAGTAGACTCTATACAACCTGTTCCTTTTGATATCCCATAACTCTAAGGTCACATATTAAGGTCACATAATAATAATAATTTAAAAAGTCTAAGGAACATATGTTCTTAAATAGGTATTTTTGGTGACAACATCAATCAAACGAGATCCCTTTAGGGATAAGTCCGCCTTTGCTACTAAATTACCTTTGAAATGTATTATATGACACTGTTTTTGAGCAATAAAGAATTTACATACATACAAAATTAAAATATTTCAAAAAATGTTTCGCATAAAACGAGTCCTAAGTTAGTACACTTGATAATTATGTAGTTTCAATCATTTATAATTTAGAATACGATAACGCGACGTTGTCATTTCTTACGTAAAGGTGTTTTATAGGAAATTCACATTTTCACAGAATTATTTTGTATGAAAAATAAAAATGTTGCTGTATCATCGGCGAAAGGCTGACCATCTCTCACCATTACACACCATGTTCCATCTAATAACCCTCACCATTTGTGTCAAACGTGGCATTAAGTGTTTTCTGGAGTCACTGATGCTCTGCCTACCCCGTTAGGGATTACAGGCGTGAGCGTATGTATGTGTATGTAAAAATAAAAAAATGAAATTATTAATAATTGAATAATAATGTTTATGCTATTTGATTCATATACTTGGGTGATTTTCAACAACAGTACATTTTTGTCTAATTTTTGTGGAAATCTTTGTATGATCGAATTCTATATCAATAAATATTGCATATGTTAACCAATACAAAAAGCTTTTATAGTTTGACAAAACATTTCAAATATCCTGTATACTTTATTACTTATTCAAGCCACAAAAATTGACAAGCCACAAAAATAGATATTAGGACACAAAAATTGATAGTAATGTCACAAAAATTGACGATTGCCACCAAAATTAGAGTTTAAGGTTACTATGAAAAAACAAACAACATTATCCACAAAATGTATTGTCTGGCAACTATAAATCAAAAAAAGAGTGAAAAAAGCCTTTCTTCTTTTACTCCGACACCTGATAACCCACCCCTTTAAGAAACAAAAAAATTGTAAACGCAGGTCAAAATTAGGACAAAAAGCAATAAAAAATAAAGAATCTTACTGTCTAACGTTAATAACAAGTATGGACTTTAACTCGAATAACTTATACAAATCTTCTTGAAGCCACAATAACATTTAGCAATATTTTTCTTATAAATACACTAACTGTCTCACTTTATTAAATAGTCTTCAGCAATCATCTTGATTACTTATAAATCTTCTAACTGTCTCACTTTAATAATCAGTCTATTCTTGAAGTCACAATAACTTTTAGCAATCATCTTATTTATAAATATTCTTTCTTACTTTAATGAACAGCCTGTATTTAAAGTCACTATAACTTCTAGAAATTTTCTTTCTTATAAATATTTTACCTGCCTCACTTCATTAAATAGTCAACACTTAACGCCACAATAACTTTTGGCAATTATCTTAATTATAAATCTTCTAACTACCTCACTTTAATAATCAGTCTATACTTGAAGTCACAATAACTTTAAGCGATCATCTTAAATATAAATCTTCTAAGTGTCATACTTCAATGAACAGTCTGTTCTTAAAGTTAAAATAACTTTTAGCAATTTTCTTTATTATTAATCTACTAACTGTCTCACTTTAATAATCAGTCTATACTTGAAGTCACAATATTTCTTAGCAATCACCTTAATTATAAATCTTCTAACTGTCTCACTTTAATAATCAGTCTATACTTGAAGTCACAATATTTTTTAGCAATCACCTTAATTATAAATCTTCTAACTGTCTCACTTTAATAATCAGTCTATACTTGAAGTCACAATAACTTTAAGCAATCATCTTAATTTTTAATCTTCTAACTACCTCACTTTAATAATCAGTCTATGCTTGAAGTCACAATAACTTTTAGCGATCATCTTAATTATAAATCTTCTAACTGTCTTACTTCAATGAACAGTCTGTACTTTAAGTTACAATAACTTTTAGCAATTTTCTTTCTTATTAATCTACTAACTGTCTCACTTTAATAATCAGTCTATACTTGAAGTCACAATAACTTTAAGCAATCGTCTTAATTATAAATCTTCTAACTGTCTCACTTTAATAATCAGTCTATACTTGAAGTCACAATAACTTTAAGCAATCGTATTAATTATAAATCTTCTAACTGTCTCACTTTAATAATCAGTCTATACTTGAAGTCACAATAACTTTAAGCAATCGTCTTAATTATAAATCTTCTAACTGTCTCACTTTAATAATCAGTATATACTTGAAGTCACAATAACTTTAAGCAATCGTCTTAATTATAAATCTTCTAACTGTCTCACTTTAATAATCAGTCTATACTTGAAGTCACAATAACTTTAAGCAATCGTCTTAATTATAAATCTTCTAACTGTCTCACTTTAATAATCAGTCTATACTTGAAGTCACAATAACTTTAAGCAATCGTCTTAATTATAAATCTTCTAACTGTCTCACTTTAATAATCAGTCTATACTTGAAGTCACAATAACTTTAAGCAATCGTCTTAATTATAAATCTTCTAACTGTCTCACTTTAATAATCAGTATATACTTGAAGTCACAATAAGTTTTAGCCATCGTCTTTGTTATAAATCTTCTAACTGTCTTAGTTCAATGAACAGTCTATACTTAAAGTTACAATAACTTTTAGCAATTTTCTTTCTTATAAATCTTCTGTCACACTTTATTAAAAAGTGTATACTTAAAGTCACAATAACTTTTAGCAATCTTAATTATCTTAATTAAGTATACATCTTATGTCTTACTTCAATGAACAGTTTGTCCTTAAAGTCACAAAATTGTTTAGCAATTATTTTATAAATCTTGTAACTGTCTTACTTCAATAATCAGTATATACTTAAAGTCACTACAACTTTCAGCTTTCTTTTTTTGGTATTTTTCTCATATTGCTTGTAACTTAACTGGGTCACTTTTATTTTTTTCTCTTCTTTTCCTATCTACGACTCTTTTTCTTTCTTATTTAGTTTCTCTATCTTATTTACTTCTTTTCTTTGGATTCCTGAAACATTAATTTCTTTACTTGTGTATCAACTTAATAGAAAGACATGAAAAGCAAAGTCATTCTGCAGATTTGTATTTATTATGATGGTACAGGGTCAACAGCACATCATGCTATCCAAAACTGTCAAGTTTGTTCAATCGATTTTCAATTTCATCTCCAAGTCTTAGAATTTACTATTCATTGGGGAAATTTGACAGTTTGTGGTAACCTGATGTGCTGTTGACTGTACCTAGCTACTAAACCAGGACACCAGTATGATGGCGATTCTTATCTTCATCGTGAATTTAGGTCGTTTCGAAAGTAACTTAATATTAAGTTCTAATTTTTGTGTTCTCATTGCAATTTTGCTGGATTAAAAAATACCACAAAAACCACAAAAATTGACCCACAAAAATTGAAATTATGTAAACAAAAACAAATTCAACAAAAACTACAATAAATACAACAAATGAAATCTAATAGGTCTATATGTATACCACAACTCTATATTTTAAAAAACGAATCATATAGATATTATTAAAGAGAGTATACATAATGAGACCACAAAAATTGAACTTTTTTTGTCCGATAATATTTTTAGGTGTTACTTACATTTTTGGCGGGAAAACGCAGCAACTTTACACACTTTCTTATTCACATAGCGTTGGTTCCCGACTGACTCAAGCGATTGACATTAGTGTTGTGCTTTAGTGTTCAATAGTTTAGCTCGGAGTAATCTTTTCATCAAAACCACAAAAATTGTATGTTTTGCTGGGACACATATGTTTTATGCCATATCAAATTAACTGTGACACTAATTACAAAAAACAAAATGATATTGTCAAGCTATGACTATATTGATTGAAATGAAACTATAAATTAAATTGATCTGAGAAAAATGACAAAAATAGAAGTCGAAACATTATATAAAACAGATTGGGGACAGGCCAGCAAAATTGAAAATACGGTTTAGATGATTATTTTATATTATTAAATAAATCTTTTTTGCTAATGTAAGCTTGTCTTCACAAAATAGAAATTACCTATTTTATGTAGAAAAAATATCTGATTGATATCTTTCAAAGACAACACGATTTTCAGCAAAGACACTCAAAAATGCTGTCTGGGAAATTGACCCACTTACGTGGTCTCATTGAAAGCAAATGAGACCTCGTAAGTACATGAATCAAATATCAAAAGGAACAGGTTGTATAGAAAATACCGACCCGCTCCGGCTTCGAATGGGTAGCATTAGGCAGTGTTTTTGATGAAAGCTGAAAATCGGTTTGATTTTTATTTGGCATCTTCAATATTAATCGACGTATTTCAACTAACTTACACAAATCAATAAATCATAAGCCGAAAGCTTTCTCGTGAATATCCATCCATTGGTGAAAACCGCATAAAAATCCGTTCGGTAGTTTTGGAGTTTATCGCCTTCAGAGTGTTCAGACAGAGACAGAGTTTGACTTTGATCTACAATATATCTGCTTGCCCGCAATACAGAGCAGCGATGCTGCCAAACCTCCGTTTCGGTCACAGAGCCTACCTATCCAATTTTTCTCTTTCTAATGTGAACATCAAGTTTCTCAATTTCTGTGTTTGTTCATAAATACGTACTTACATTTGGAAGTGTTTACAGGAAAAACGTGACAGATAAATATAGCTAACGATATACCTAACTACTTGAGTTTATAAAGTACATATGTGAATGTAATATGCTGCTACATATTTATTTACTCGCACCTACATAGAAATCCCCGCAACTAATCTTGGTAGAGTAGGTAAAACAATATGGAATTTAATTATATTTCTTAGTAAACCAAGAACAAACTAAACAAGAGATTTCAAAGAAAAGTGTAAACGGCATTTTTTAAATGAATGTTTGCAATAACTAAGTACGTATGTACGGTATGATTTGATAATTACAGATATTTAAAGTAAAATATTTACCTAGAGGAGGTATTATATAATGCATGACTTAAAAATTATTAAATACCGAGTGAATACATTATACCTAGCTTGTAGTCGAAGAATTTCGTCGCTCTACAATATAAACTACTAGAATATATAAAAAAACACATGACTCATTGACTACCGCTCATTAACCTATCATCCGATATGCCTGATTCTTCATTTTTTTTTTTTAGTTTTTGTAATTGTGTGTGTAATGTGTTAGTTAAATAAAGGTTTTATCTATATATCTAATTTAGCACAGATATTCTAAGACGGCCGGTTTGGTCGAGTGGTAGTGACGCTGCCTCTTGATCGGCGGGTCCTGGGTTCGATCCCCAGTCGGGGCAAACATTTGTGTGAAAAGCAGATGTTTGTTCTCGGGTCATGGGTGTTTGTGTTTGTCTTTATGTGTGTTCCGAGGGACCCACGACACAAGGGAAAACCTTAGTGTGGGCCTTTGAGTGTGTAGCGTTTATTAAAAAAAAATGGACCTTCAAAATGCATATACAGGGTGACTTCAAATAAATATAACTTTAGAGGTGATTCTTTCAATTTTCCCTAAGGCAACTTCTTCCATGAGACGAGTTACATATTACTTGGGGGGACAGTGGATGGATTGATATTCGAACATAAAAGACACCCTTATATATTTTTAATGTATAATTTGTTTGTTTCAGATCAGTAGCGGTCTGAACTCCAGTCGACCGTGTCCCGCCGCCTGCGCACATCTAATCCCGATGGGTTGAGAACGCCGACTAAAGTGTTTGTGGGCACACCACCGACGCAGTAAGTACACTAATTACATCCTATATTATATGTGGTCGAGCCTATACATATTTTCTCGAACTGTAAAGAAGTTCGGCTTTTATCCGGCAAATGGTGACCCATTTGATGGTAATGGTAAGTAAATACGATATATGTAACGAATTGGAAAAATTAAGCCATCAATAAATTATTTACACTTTAATAAATATATCTTAATTTTGACATGAAGACGTTATGAAAGTCAATATTGAATCGATTGGGTGAGAAAAAGGAAGTTAATTCTGCTCTTTTAGCATGTCAGGTACTTACCAATGAAACGACATAGTAAATTGGAAGACAATTTGTCATGATCTTGAATACATGACTGTTTTGTCACGTATTTCACATTTATAAATGTGAAATACGTGACTTAGTAATAGGAATAGGTACCCCTAAAATTCACTATATTCAGTACACCTACACTTATAAGTTTGTTAATTATTTTAAAGCAGCTATAATATAGGTACCATATGTACATATTATCAAGGTTCAATAGAACAATAATTTATATAGAGTGAATTTAAATTAGTTAGCGAAACTTTAACTGAATTTTTTTTCCAAGGAAGCAACAAGAAATTCTTTAAAAAAATCGTCTTTCCGTACATATGCTAATCGCTTCATTAATTTAATACTAACACGAGTCAAAATTCAAATTATATATTCAAATCGCGTTAAAGTGTTAAATCGCTTCTTTGCCCGTGCTACCTACTACCACGGGTAATTTTAATTGCCTTTGTTTTTTTCAGCCGATCGCACAATATATACGTAAATATGTTTTATATATTAGGTATATAATTATGAATATGTAACTAGTATAGTATGAGTATATATTTCCGTTTAGTCTTTCACCTCCATGGAGGTATGCACCTGCCATGATCCTCTACGAATCACCCTAAGGTTGACTAGTAGATAATGCCTTTAGGCATGAAGTCCGCCATTGTACATAGGTGCATTAAGTTTTATAAATAAATAAAAATTATATGAAGGGGCGAAACTTTCTTCTCATGTTTCAACCTATATTCCTTAGTAAAAGCTGTTTAGTTTAGTGGGCTGATTGACATATTTAATTTTGGCTAGCTAATTTAAAGTCACCCAACATGATGTACGTTGCGTAGCGACAAGATACAAGATACGAAATAATGTAAACTGTCTAAATATCTAGTATACCTATCTAAATATTGCATGCTGCTTATCAGTCAAATGCTCCGTAATAAACCCGTCATTATTTAAAACCGTTGCTGGCCGGATAAACCAATAATTCAAAGTTATTGCAAATAATTTCAATAAATCATGATGTTATCATGAAAATAATGACTTTTTCTTAACAAAATATTTAAATGTTAATACCTTATGTTAAAATTGTACAAGCAGACAAACTATTTGAAAAAAAAACTTGAAAAGTACGGAGGGCCACACGGTAGGTTACCACACGCTTACACTCTGTGCTTTGGCGTTACGAACGGTTTTGCAACGAAAATGGAGTAACCTGATTTTCAGCCTTCTGTATTTATCCATGCACGATTAAAAATGAAGGATTTAATAAAAGTTAATTGAACCGACGATGAAGACCTCGTGAACTTGCCCTAAATTATTTTGTCGCTTTTCATGCAGTAAGAGATCACCTAATTATTAATTTTATATTATGTACTTACTCATAAGCACATACCTAATAATCAGCTATATGTAACACCTAGAGAAGTGAATCAAGTACATATTGTTTACAAATACACGGCCTATTGTGCAATATGGGGAAATTGTTACTTTTATGCGGGCGCTTTATAAAAAATGTTTTCGAACTGAATGGTGACACAATCTTTATTACGAAATGGATTTATCATTCTTTCTTCATAATATGAGACTGATTGTTTTACCACAAATAGAAAATAAATGATGGAAAGATCTAGTAGATCTAGTAATGTTTCAATCAGCAGGACAACATTCATTCGGCCATTTAAGAGTTATAACCGACATTTATCGCTTACAACTCTTAAACGACTGAATATATTTTGATAAAATATAGCTAAGAACTATTTCAATTACATCAGGTTTCAAAACAAAACCGCATCGAAATTGGTCGATTCTTTTAGGAGCTACGATGCCAGAGACACACATAGTGATTTACACGTCGAACTTATAGCACCTCTTTTTGCCGGGGGTTAAAAATAGGTAATGCCATTAATACTGGCCACTTTCAATAGTATGAAAACTGACTTCGACTGACACATTCCACTATAAATAGTAGAGCAGAGCCGCACTGCGACATCCGAGTATCTAAGAACAACCTCAATCCGCCTAAAATCAATGTTACTTATTTGTACTAGATTATCATGCGAACTGCTACAATAAGTTGAAACTGCAGTGATGCACTCGGCCCAGGGCATCTACTCTGTAAGTCTAAGATTGACGTTACTACGACCGGCATTTGTCACTATCTGTCGTACAGTGCAAGAGAGAGATGAACTGACATCCGATGCTCCGAAATATCGGTCGTAGGCTTACAGAGTAGATGCCCAGGTCGGGGAGGTCGATCGGGTTAGTTGAGACGGACGGGACCGGTCGTTGACCCCGTACATGCACGTTGCTGCCCATTCATTGCACTCAATTGCAATATAAAAGCATGCAACGTGCTCAAGTACGACCGCCGCCGCCGGTAACCGACCGATGTGTTGTGTACCTAAGGCAGGAATACAGCATAAACGGCCTTTTTATTTGCGTAAAATATAAAAACGAAATAATAAATTTACACTTTTATAAAGTCTATATAGCAAATTGTTGGAAAATTCCTGAATATATTTAAAAAAAACAAAGAACCTATAAATTGATTTGGTATAAAAAATAACCAGGCATACAGCCTACCGATTCCCCTTTTCGAACAAATTTTATCATTTAACCACATTATCTAATCTAATCACAGATGTAAACTGCCTAAAAAGGATTGTCATATCCTTTAGTTTTTTATAAGTTGTCACTCCCACTTTTTCTTTAACTAATCACTTTTTGACATCAAGTGGTTTTAGAACTAGAACCACTGACGCTCTGCCTACCCCGATAGGGATTATAGGCACGAGCGTGTGTATGTGAACGTGTAGTGGCTAAATAATCTCCTCAAGTCTCCCTTTCCTCTCCTTCCTTCCACCTTTCCTTTCCTTACGAGACGTCTTTGAAGAAATCACCATGCCTAATGCCTAAGTAGATGACCAATCATAGTAGTAGATGACCCTCTTCTGTCCTCTTTTCATTTATAATCGGTTCATAGATAATAAGCTGAGCTGATGCCACTTGAAAGTAGTAAGTGCTGCTTTCTCGTTTAACTATTGTTTTACAAGTGGTTTGGTATTGTAGTGTTAAACAACACCCATTTTTTTAACCGAGCGGTCCATACTGTTCTGCAATTTTGTACCTGATTTGGACCCTTGTCTATTGTTAACAGTAATTGCCGCCTCAAGTGGCATCAGCTCAGCTTATTATGAACCGAGTATACAAGGGAAGTAATTTATTAATACTGAGTGGCAACGTTAAGCAAATATAGAACATTATTTTTAATTAACATAATACACTGTTTTAAATAATGTCTGAAAGAAAGAATGAAAACTGGTTTGTAGATAAAGGAATTATTCGCATTTTTTTGCGTAGGCAGGAATTTCCGGTCGTGTGCGAACTGCGATCTCCCCTCGTCTTGTCCTCGAGCCAAACTGTAGTTACAGAAGGTTAACGTATCATATCATGTTTTTATCGATATGATATTAAAATTACCAACAACTCTTATCAAAAGCTGGTCCAGTTATATATACTGGGTGAAAAAGAACCTCCTAGCTATATTCAAAATCCTGAACCAGTATCAGTCAAAGAACACATATATGTAAAAAAATAAAAAAAATTTTTTTATGGATATACATAGATCATTTTTGCCTAAACGTAGACATTACTCCTACACCAGGCACGCGAGGGGTGCGGGTAGCGCTCGGGGGGTGCGCCCGAGTGGTGTCTAGGTCTACGTCTAGGAAAAAAAAAATTTTTTTTTTCCCCCAAACAAAAAAAAAACAAAAAAATTCAGGATTTTCAATCAAGCTAGGAGGTTCTTTTTCAACCTGTATATTACAATCCCATTTCCACTTTTACAATGATAAATATCAAAAACTGTTGTTGAATTCACAATTGCGATTTTCAGGTCCTACCTTTTTAAAGGCATCTTTTCAAGATATCCCTATCGAAAACATTACATGAGATTAAAGTATGTTACATCGACCTCAAATTAATTAGGAACAAGGCAGGCAGGGGAATGATGGAAGAGATGTTGATGATGGAATTGTTATGCACAAAGCGGCAACTTTATTCCTACATATAGGTAGACTGATTTCTGAGACGAAAGTTTAACTGAACTTTACCTGTTTTTCAAGTTTGTTAGTTTAGCGAAAGGATTTTTATAAATCTGCCAAGATTAAACGTATATTGTTACGTAAACTCTGTTACGAAAATATAAGAGATTGGTGATGTTTGGATTGACGTAACCAAACATGTCTCTACACCGTGATTTTTTGATTGGCACATCCAGGCTTATTATTAGCTTACTTTGATATTGAAAGAAATGCCTTAACATGACAAACGTTTGAACATTTACTAGATAAGTTTTTTTTTCAGAAATAATGATTTTTTTTGAATGATTTTGAGTCTGAAACAGGGATTCGAGTCTTCAAAATTGTGTCACTATAAAGTAAAGAAGTAAAACATTGTATATTAGTATGACCACTTTGATTATGACCATTTCGGTCTGTTCGAGATTGTACATCAAAGCTGCTAGGTCGTAGGTAAATAAATGCAATTGAAAAGTACAACTTTCATCAAAACTTTAACAGACAAAGCCAAAACCAGAGAAACAAAAACGTAAATATCAAAAATAGAAAAAATAAAACCACTCTAAAAAGATAATGTGCTACCCTGCACAATTAATAGTTTCAAAAGGGTTCACCACGTCCGAACACTTTCACTAAATCGAAAGTTTATGAGAATATATCCTGCAGTTAATCCTCGTTCTACGTTACTGGTGTAAAAAATGGAAGCATTGTCCGAGTAAGGAATGCCGGTATGCAGCTACCTGACTCAAGTCAAGCCAAGATCAATGGACGACCTGGACCACTTCTGGCTCTTTTCATGTTTCCTTTTTACTATACCGTTAAGGCATTATGGAGCTGCTCTATAAAAACTACTCTACACTTTAGAGGCTAATATTATTTTTTATGATTATTGCATCGAACGTTTCTGCTTGTTTTTACAATGTTAGTAAGTTATACTAAAATATTTATGCCAATTTATGGAAATTTTAAAAAACTTTTAGCAAAAACCGGATGGGAACTGGTGACCCTTAGTGGAAATGGATATTAGGCCTTTTGCTTTTATACACTTAATGCCCCAAGGATATCGAAGTTCGATCTAATTTTAGTGAGCCTTATCACCAGTGAACAAGAAGTTTGGGTGGATACCAATTAAGGCAACCAACGGTACCTACAGATGCTTAAGAATTTGTTTTTGATGTAAAGACGAGATTGAAAATTGAGCTAAGTAATTTCCAGGAAAATGCACATTTGATTTATAATCATAACAGCTTACCTACCTACTTATAATTTATAATTACATCCTAGGACTTCTAGACAGTCTACAGACAATGACACATTCTTTTAGCGACAAGAAAGACAAAATTAATAAAAAACTAGCATCCCGATGGAAATATCGGGAATTATGTATATGTTAACGGAAATGTATGAAATCAGTCATTGTATACAATTCCTAGGAAATGTGTGAAATGAATTGAATAATTGTCTGTGTTAAATTGAATAAATAAATTGAAATTGAAATATATTTGATACGTTTCCTAGGAAATCTATACAAATGTTTGATTTTTTCTGTTCATAAGTCATTCGACTTCTTTGTTCAATTGTGATAGACGGAACTGCGACAAGTAGGTTTGTTAGTTAAGGGTTGGTCGGGTTAGGTTAGGTTAGAACTGCGACTCCCAACGCACGAGCTGAGCGAGCGAAGCGAGCGTGCCGCGGCAGCGGCCGGCGAATTACCAGGAACGACTATATTTGCGGCAAGCGGTTGTCGCATTTAGGCGGTTGTAGCATGTGGTCAATAGACAGTGAAAAATTTCATGAAATGTGACATGAAAAGTGAAATTCTCGAACATTTCATGAAGTGAGCAATGTGGCCAAGACGAATTCACGTCGCTTATTCAGGTTAGGTTAGGTTGTTTTATTAATTTTATTCACTGAAAACATTATTTTTATACATTTCCTAGAGCAATTTCGGAGTTTTATACAATTCCTAGGAAATGTATACATTTGTATAATTTCCTAGGATATGTGTGTATAAAAAAATCTTTTATACATTTCCTAAACAGCCTCGGAATTGTATACATTTCTTAAATTTCATGCATTTCCGGTAACATATACAATACACATAAACGTTCCTCTGAAAGCACTCCTTCTGTTGGTGAAAATCGTATGAAATTCCGTTCTGTAGTTTTTGAGTTTATCACATTCAGACAGACATATAGACGCGGCGGGGGACTAGAATAGAATAGAAAAAATCTTTATTTTATAGGACATTCAGGATGCCACTTAAAACAAATCAAGATTACATGAAATACATACAAACATAAATTAAAGGATTTAAATACTTAGGTACACACGCATTCGTTCTATTGACCCTACGTTATTTTATAATATAGTGTTTTATGATGTATGCCATCGACAGACACTATAGAAAAATTACGTGGTCTATTCATGTCCCATCCAAATGTATGGGACATTTTAGAACAATCGCTCACAGACTGTGACCTTGTCTAGGCCTCCAGGTTTCATAAATCAGGGCATGTTTTTCTGAACACTTTCACAATAATGTGTTTACCAATGGAACTGGCTCTCTTTTACAATTATAATGAATTGGAATGCGAGTTATGTATGACGCAACAGTTGGACAGCCGCGCCATAAAGTTATCAGTTTGGTCACGCGGAATGATGAAGTCCAATCGTGACGCTGCGCACGCGACGCGACGCCTCTGACGACATATGTACTCGTACACTTAAAATACGAATACTACGAATATACATATGTATAAGAGAGCGGTGATATCCTGAAAGCCCAGCCAATTGGTTAAAGAACCGAAACCGGAAGGTTGTTGGTCCAAATCCAAGTTCGGGCCCGTATCAATGACTTTTTAACCGTGTGGTGATCGGTTGAGAATAACACCACCCCATCTCTTTCCGTGGGTGTCGTAAGAGGCGACTAAGGAAACACAAATGAGACCTGCCTCCTAGTAAATCCATCCCAGGCAACGACACTTCATTTTTTTCTGAATCTGAGGTGTCGTCCTATGGTCTCATGCGGTGTGGTAGGCTCTGTAAAGGGCCGTCTGGTTCGCGACCACCCTCCTACCGAAGTCCGACGCCAAACAGCTTGCTGTGTTCCGTCGGTGCGTGGGAGTACCAGTGCCTTTACAGGCATTTTCTGGGTTAACTCGCTCCATCGTCGACCTCATCTTTGACCTTATGGTCAAGATTGAGGTCAAGATTGAGGTCAAGAGTTAACCCATCTTATAATAATAAAAAAAAACTTCGACTTTTCGAATAAGAAAACTTAAGTTTTCAAAAGGCACTCGGTCCACCAACCCGCATTGGGTCATCGTGGTGGACAATACCTGAGTTCCCTTCACTGTTTCGAAAGGAGGCACGTGCTCCGCGGTGAAGACGTACTTACATTGATTGATGTGATGACAACTTAAGAATAAGAGGACGTATTCACAATGTGTACAAACACATTGTTTGCAAGGTGGTGGCTTATTAATAAATATTTTTACATCATTTTTTGTCATTCTCTTCGGTCATTGTTTATTATATACGAGAATACCCATTTACTTTGCTACTTATACGCGACTGGATGCAGACAAAGTTGGACTGTAGTCCAAATGATAATCTTTTCCTTTTTGCACAAATAAAGATTGACGCAATCAATGTACCAATTTCATCTGCCACAGTGGCCACATGATTTTGTAAAATAGCTTTTCTCATCAGTAAATATGACACGTGATCATTTTGCGGACTGTTTGTATTGATTTTATCGATCTCAGCAATTGAATGCCTAGTCATAATTTACCTCTAATTGCAATCTTGTTGCACAGGTGGAACTTAACTATTTTTTTCTGTTATTGCGTCATTAGCTAAATAAAAAGGTGACAACGTTTGTGCTTAACTCATTTAAAAAAAAATGATTATACTGCAACTACGCGATGCGTACTTTTTACTGACGTCATAAAAAACGAGGTTATCAATTTGACATGTTCTTAAGTAGTAGGGTATTAATATTAATGAAAAACATTGAAAAACCCACAAAAAATTGTAGACTCCTAATTTATTTCGTACTCGTTTAATTCCGTTTTTGTTGATTAATTGAATTTCATTGTGATGTCGTTTTTTTTTATAACTTAAATTAATCCGTTACAAAGAACGGAGGTCCGTGCACCGTGGTGACGTTTAATGGGCAGCAGGCCGAGTACTTTAGTGACTGCACCGTGACAACACCGCGGTCCTATGTCAAAATGTCAACATTGACAACGCCATAGGGCAAGCAAGCCTTTGCGCGGGACCCTCGCACAATCAAAGTGAAGTTTCAGCGTGAGCAGAGCGCGAGTTTGTCGTTATCGTGCTAGAGCTGCTGAAGTCTATAACTAACTGTACGATATCTACACTACATATATCTTTTTTGGCAAGATATTTCCAGTAATATCGCAGATCATGGGTACTTACTGCCTACGTGTGCAAAAGTATATTTACGCAGGAGCATCATCGTAAAATTCATGAAACCAAATGTATGTTCTTGCTTCAGACAGTATTGATTTACTTCACATCAACGGTTACGGCTTCAGCGGACGTCCTACTGAATACAATATTTATTTGAAAAAAAAGGAATAAGAAAAACATGTGTAATGTGTATACAGGTTCACTGTGCATTTGTAGTGGGTCAAAAGTATTCCGAACAGTTTGAAGGTACGTTTTCCCAAAGTAGAGCTAACATGTAGGTAGTAGGTACTCTTTCGTTTAACCTTTTCACCGCCAAAGTCTGATATATCAGACGTTTAAGTTTCGTGCCTTCGCCGCCAAAGTCTGATATATCAGAGATTTTTTAAAATTTATTTTTTAACTTTAATATCGTTTACCAAGCGTTCGTCATACGCCATGACATTAAAAAAATGGCGCTAAAAGGGTTAAATTAAAACTTAATAACAGTTTAAAAATTAATTTACTGTTTTAATGTATAAATACATAACTTTACTAACTCTCTGCAATAATTTCGTAAGTAGGTACTTAAAGTACTTAATCAAAACAAATTGTTAATCTACTTACATTATAGGTACGTACTCGTTTCTAATACCCATCCTACTAACGCTCAGTTACAGAAACGTTAATTAAAGTTAAAGCTCCTTTAAATGCAATGCCGTCCTTGTTATTGTTAAACTAGAATTAACTTTAATGGAAGTTTCTGCAGTTGAGTACCTACATATTAAAATTTTTCGTAGTAACACAATTGTTAATAAACAGTTAACCCATTGACTTTTTGAGTTTTGAAGACAAAAATAAACGGAAGTTGCTCTTTTTTAAAATATTTTTTTATGAGTTTTCCACGCCGCCGCCACCCGCCCCCCCCCCCCCCCTTAAATTCATAGGAAAGCCGTGAACTTGAACTATATCATCTCCTTGACCATGGCATAATATTTCGTCTACTCAGAAGATCCACAATATAACGTAGGTAATCTTACACATGCGCCGGTGTCGATATCTTAAAGAATATTTCAAAGCGTATTATTATTTATTTTAAAATGCTGAACTCAGTCAAAAGCAATTGTAGAGTCAACTATAATGTCTTCCTACTTTTCCAGCCTAAGCACAAAGAGTAACAAAACTTGAGCTACATTTATTAGGATTCAGCATTAGAAATCTTTTATAACCTAATTATAATATTTAAAAATATTTGTTGAAAGTGTATTGTTTAAATATAAAGAAAATAAAGCAATTGATAAGGAAAAACAATTAATTACAAGTCTAAGAAAAAATACATATTTTTTGAGTTAACACTTTAACTGTAAACTGAAAACTTTCCTGTATTTATTCTGTGCTTTTTTTCTTTAAATAAAAACTATAGTAGGTAATACCTGCACTTTTTACTAAAGCTCTACCCTCGCGCGATTTATGCACAACCGTGTGTATGCAGGATTTGTATCGTATACGGTGCGTAAACAAGCGCGCGACGGGTTAACACTTAAGATCCAATGACTTCATTTTGACTCTACACTCTCTACCCCTTTTTTATTTCAGCGATTTCTTTTGTTTTAGAGTCGAGGCATGCTTGGAAAACTCTTGACTAGGGACCTGGTACATTTCCAAAAAGTTATACGCAAAATTTCATGCGAGCTCCTATAACCTGAACTTAATCCCACGCACAATAGATAAAGTACTTAGCATAGATAAAATTATTGCATAGGAACCGCTGTTTCCATGGCGCTAAGGCCGCAGGTAGATTATCTCATATTGCATTTTACCGATTTGCACTAAGTGCACAAACACCGCCACATGTTCATAATGTAGGTGCATTTGCACTTACGTTTTAGGGCGATCAACAGGGTACGAGTGTACAAGTAGTTTAATACGACACATGACACAGTAAACAAATCTGTACGGTGCTCCTATTTTTAACCGACTTCAAAATATCCTTATTTTAGAGGTTCTCAATTCGACGGTTTATATTTTTAACCCCCGACGCAAAAAGAGGGGTGTTATAAGTTTGACCGCTATGTGTGTGTGTCTGTGTGTCTGTGTGTCTGTGTGTCTGTCTGTGGCACCGTAGCTCTCAAACGGGTGAACCGATTTGGATGCGGTTTTTTTTATTTACAAGCAGGGTTTTTGGCGATGGTTCTTAGATACGTTTTATCAAAATCGGTTCAGCCGTTTTAAGGTCATCAGCTCTTTTGTTAGCTGCGGTAGAGTTCTTAGACTCTAAATGTGTATTTACTTTACTTTCAAACATACATGTGACCTAAAACTTGAAATACTCATGTATGCTTAATAACTATGCAGGGTTATGGAACTCTTGGTCTGATGCTGCAGCCAGGATATCCAGAACACTAGCACACTCTTAAAAAAATAATAGCAGATATGTCGTGTTTGGACTCGTTTTGTTCAGTATTTGATTCTGCATACAATGCAATGGTGGCAACATGGTGAGCTGATGCTGCGGCCAGGATATCCAGAATACTAGGACATCCTTGAAAAAATAATAGCAGATATGTCGTGTTTGGACTCGTTTTGATCAGTATTTGATTCTGCATACAATGCAATGGTGGCAACACCGTGAGTTAATGCTGCGGCCAGGATATCCAGCACACTAGTACACTCTTAATTATTTTGAAAATAAGTTAAAAATTTTGAAATAAAAATTAAATTAAAAATTTAAAAAACCCCCCCCGCAAAAAAGTAAAGCGGACATTTAAAAAGTAAAAAATAATACCTTTCGTTGAGCCATCAAATTCATTTCAGAAATACCTATATATATATTTTAATTATCGAAATCGATGGATGGCACGATAGGGTTTGCTCATTAAAATGGCGCTATAATGTCGCGTTGGGGTACCGCTTTAGTGAATCAGACCCTTCATTTGATTGACTATTCACTGATTCACTAAAGCGGTACCCCGACGCGACATTATAGCGCCATTTTAATGAGCAAACCCTATCGTGCCATCCATCGATTTCGATAATTAAAATATATATATAGGTATTTCTGAAATGAATTTGATGGCTCAACGAAAGGTATTATTTTTTACTTTTTAAATGTCCGCTTTACTTTTTTGCGGGGGGGGTTTTTTAAATTTTTAATTTAATTTTTATTTTATGTTTGTTAAACGATGACTCCGCGTATTGTCGGCCGACTTTCAAAATTCTTTGTTGTTAGAAAGAATACACTCCTGAAGTGGTCCCATATAAATTGTATCGAAAATAGTTCAGCGCTTTAAAAAAAATCTACGAAAATAAAAAATACTTGCAAAGCAAAACGTCACCTAAATAATTACATGACTTTTTGGTTTGTGGTATCTGCTAATATGGGTTCTTTGGGGAAAGTTGTTCAGTTTTATAGGTAGAATCACCCCCTAAGATTTCGCTTACCAATTTTATGTAAGTAACTAACTGACTAACACTTGTGTCAACACTTTGTAAACCGAAAAATTACATACCTTTTTCTTTACCAACTTTTATTGATTCAAACGATGATGATTAATTACTCTGCCTCCTACTCCGTCGGGTCCAGGTTCAAATGCTATCTTAACAACAGACCATAATAATTGAGTCAAGGAACACACTGTGTTACTTTCAAGTACAGTCAACAGCACATCAGGTTACCACAAACTGTCAAATTTCCCCAATGGATAGTAAACTCTAATGCTTGGAGGTAAAATTGAAAATCGATTGAAGAAATTTGACAGTTTTGGATAGCATGATGTGCTGTTGACCCTGTACTTTTGTTGTCTACTAATAGCTAGCTATAACAGCTAGCTATTCTTCTAATAGGTAGTGTACATAAAAACTTCATGAAAACTACATTGTTTGTAATACGTATTTTTCCTGTATTTTTTCACATAAATCATAGTCATCAGTCATCACGTGGCGAAAGAACTGAAATAAAACATGTACCTCATCATTATAGTCATAAATCTTCGCTATGTACGTGCAAACTTTTATTGCTGAGATAAATATTTACATTTACCTACTTTAATCGAAGTTGTTGAATTTTGGTAGAGTTATGTAGAGTAACCTACTACATCTTTCAAGAGTAAATCTATTTTTTATTTATGAAACATTGTGTAGCATATGTTATATTTTTTATCAGAGATAATGTTAGCATTCTAAAGGTGAATTGTAAAAAAATTTGAATCGGTCCAGTAGTTTTTGAGTTAATTTGTTACAAACATGCAAAATTTCAAATCTTTCCTCTTTATAACATGAGTGTAGATTGCAGTAAAATAAGTACTAAAAACTCTATGTAGTAAATGGTAGGCAGGTATAACAAAAATATACTTAGTGAAGTGCGTGCCAGCTTCAAAACAAATCCGTACCTATCTAAACACTTTGCATTGCTCATCAGAAACTCGAAATAGTCACGAACGATTCCCAGAAACATGGTAAAATCACGTTCTGTGATAGTAGAAACACGTCAGACTGTGATAATGATAACACATTCTGGCTCCATTTGTTTTAGGTAGGTACTAGGTAGTTAAATGTAAGTGATTATGATTACAGAAGTCGAATAAAATTGATTGTTGAAACATCAAATAACTTGTGCAGGGTTTAATAGGTTGGTATTTAAAATAATGATTGTTTTAAATCGAAACTTCTTAAAACCTATATTATAAATACCAACTCGTGTAATTTCTAATTTTAATCAACTAGCTGAAAATAATTCTACGGATTCAGACAGCGAAGTAATTTGACTTTCTGCAAAGAACACTGAAACAAAAATATGTACCTACGGACTGCAGTACGTCACGTCACTCATTTATTTATTTATTTATTCGGAAAACCAACAGTTTGAAATACAATTTTGAAAACAATTTGCACTACGAAAGGCGCCGCTATTACTACGAGCGAAATAAGGGCGACGTCAAGGTCAACATGTATAGCCCGATGTGCTGCCGTGTGTACCAATAGTAATACCTAATAAGTTATTGTAAGTTACCACATTTAATCAAGATAAAACACACAGATCTGTTAGCAAAACCTACTTATGAGTGTTTTTCAGCTGTTTAAACAACGTCATAACTCAAATAATAATGTTCGTAGTCCTACAGTGCAATGAACACATAAGTAATTGGATTCGTAAAGATTTGGCTACTTAAGTTGCAAAGATTGCACGTAGACAAACATCGATATAAACTAAAGAATAAATTACATACCAATTAGAAAACTCTTTAAAAGTATTTAAAAGTGGTCAAAATTGGTTTCTTTATTGTTTTGTTTTTAAGATTCATTATTCATCACATTACAGACGTTTAATGTATTCCATGTCATTCTTTAGAAGGCTAAACAGCCTTTGAAGAACAATGTGCGTGAGTTTATAAAAGCAAGTCTGTAATCGTCTCGAGATCGTCATATTGTTCATTGTCGACGTTTTGCGTTTACAGTTAACTTACAGTTTGTAAATTGTCCTTCGTAAACTGTAACTTAACTGTAAACGTTTGACATTTTGCAAAACTCAACGTAAAACGTAAACTACTGCTCAAGATCTATTAAGAGAGTACTTTTAGAGGTTGTAACAAAGCCTGCAAGATAAAGCCGCACTACGTTTTCTTTGCAGTTATTATATAAGGATAGTTCTACGTGCTTACGTGAATGGGCCTTTTTATAATACGAAAACGGCACGGCAAATTACCATTGCCTCCTATGTAATAGTAATACTTCTTCTTCTTCTTACCAGCCCATATACGTCCCCACCGAGGGGCACGGGCCTCCCTTCGAAACAATTTATATGAGGTGATTTTAAATTAGTTGGAGAAACTTAAGGGGCTGATTCTATGCGAAATAGGTAGGTTCCTTGGCTGATATGATTGCTAATAATATCAGCTAATTATTGTTTCATATTTCGACCTATGTTCCTCGGGGAAAGCTGTTCAGTTTCGTGGGCTGCTTCACATCCTTTATTTTCGCAAGCTGAAGTGGCGGTGGGCTGGCCATGTCTGTCGCAGAACCGACGAGCGCTGGAGTAGACAGGTTCCCGAATGGAGACCACGTCTTGGCAAATGTAGTGTAGGACGCCCCCCAGCCAGATGGTCAGATGACCTAAAGAAGATAGCGGGTAGTGGCTGGATGAAAAAAGCGGCGGATCGTGCAAAGTGGCGCACCTTGGGGGAGGCCTATGTTCAGCAGTGGACTGCAAAAGGCTGATATGATGATGATATGATGAATGTTTTTATTGTTTCAAATAATTTTGATCTTGTCTACTTTTGTTATATGGCATTACTAGCTTTTTACATTTAAAAATAGTACATTGTTCATCAAGGGAGGAAATTTTGAACCCCCATTTCCTTTCTTAGTGTTCCCCTAGACCTCATAAGAAACCTACGTGCCAAATTTAAAATCTCTAGATCCAGCGGTTTGGGCTGTGCGTTGATATGTCAGTCACAAGTCAGTTTCTTCTTTTATATATTTACTAGCCTTTTCCTGCGGCTTCGCTCGCGCAAAGGACTATTTTTGTCACGCATTTAATTCTCTAAATCTTTTATTTTCGAAAAATCGTGAAATACATGTCCGTTATTTGCTTCAAGGTACGAAGTTTTGAGTCAAAATGTCCAAAAAATTAGTTACTCCATACAAAGTTTGAACCCGCGTTTCACCCCCTTAGGGGTTGAATTTCGAAAATCCTTTCTTAGTGCTCCCCTAGACCTCATAAGGTCATAAACATAAGTAACCTACGTTCCAAATTTGAAATCTCTAGAGCCAGCAGCGGTTTGGCCTGTGCGTGGATATGTCAGTCAGTCAGTCAGTCAGTCACCAGTCAGTTTCTGCTTTTATATACTCGTATTTAGAAGAAGAAGATATTTTGATACGTCGAACAGCGTATTTGATTGGTAACAGCTATGTTTTAAAATAACTCTGGATACGAGGCGACACGAAACACCTCTTTTGTCGGATTTTTTGACCATTACAACTGAAGAGTGGTTAACTCGCTCGTAAATTGGAAAAATCTACATAAACAACAAAAGGTATCACCCGATATAAGGCGAGCGATTCAAAAATAGTACACTATAATTTTCTCTTGAAATCGGAATTAATTACATGTTTTTTTGGAACGTATGAATAAGCTGGGGTTGTAAATTATAATTCATATAAAATGTTTCTACGTTTGCCAACTTATATCATAAGCAGCCATATAACATAACAAACCATAAATTTTAGTCGGAATTTCTAAAATTATATTACGTTGATTTACTGAGAATTATGACGTCTAAGCTTTGGTAAGTATTTAGTAGATCAAAATTATTTATGTAGGCTCATATAATTATCATTATCATATTTCTGTGACTCTCAAGAGCTTTGATAAGGTAAATCACCGCTTAATGTCGGAATACTTAGGTAAACGATATAGCACAGTGGTATAGGGTTTATTATTAGGCTATTGTCTAGAGCTAGCCAGACTTGCCACGTGTATCGTAAGTAGGTAGTGTATAATTTCAGGTTGAATCCATTGTGTGTGGGACTTGGTCTAGGAGCGGACAGCTTACCTAGGCGTTAGCGGAAATGTAGCCAGAGCCGTTCTAAATCTGAAATGGCTAAATTTGTAAGAACAAAAACAAATCTTTTGTGAATTATCAATTCGGTTCTTAATTTGCGGTGGTGGTGGTTTTTGGCAGGTAATTTTTATTCTTAATTCAATTTTTTTAAGAAAAAGTTTGATAGGTATCTATCAAGAGTATAGTGCACGCGCTTATTATAAAGTTTTTTCATAAGTAAAATATAGAGATATTTTCGCAGTGTTTATTTGAAGAGTAGGTATGCCAAACATGTTTATCTATGATTCCTGTTTTAGCATCAGTCCTGTAGGTGTAGATAATGTAGTTATATTGGAGTATCTTCTATTTGTACAGTGATATCGTTATCTACGACTTCTGTTCACCTGCCTTTCCAGTTGCATTTCGCGATTACTTCGAACGAACAAATTACAAGCGTCGTCTCAAAAATCAGTGTTATTTATTGTAATTACGAATCAAGTTCTACCTTTAACTTCAAGTAGTAATCTAAACTATACAGATAAGTGTCTAATGCATTTCAGGTATGTTATTTATGCTTATTAATTATGGTATGACGATTGCGTTAAGATTTACTTTAAGCATCATTGATATAAATAACCAATTTAAGAAATTAGAGTAGGTAAATATGTGTGAGTTTATTTAGATAAGTATATTAATTTAATGAATGTTTCCTATTGTCTATTTTGCAAGTAACAAGGCGCTTTTCGACCGACTTAAAAAAAAAGGAGGAGGGTCTCAATTCAACTGTATGTTTATTATTTTGTACTAGCTTTCCGCCTGCGTGATTATATCGTGCCCAACTGTGGGATAAAATGTAGCCTATGTCCTTTCCCAGGCTCTAATCTATCTCTGTACCAAATTTCATCAAAATCGGTTCAGTAGTTTAGGCGTAAAAGACGGACAGACAGACAGTTACTTTCTCATTTATAATATTACTAGCTTCCCGCGCGGGACTTCGTCCCCGTGGGAATTCGGGAAAATTATGTACCCTATGTCCATCCCAGATAATATAGGATTCTAATGGTGAAAGAATTTTTCAAATCGGTCCAGTAGTTTCGGAGCCTATTCGATGCAAACAAACAAACAATCAAATATTTCCTCTTTATAATATGTATAGATTAGTAAGGATGTATGTTACGCTATAACTCCGCCAATTGTCGCTTGATTTTCAAAATTATTTTTTAGTTCGACAGAGTATGCTACTGAGGTGGTCCCATATTAATTTTTTCGAAATTAATTCAGCGTTTTTAAAAAAAATCAACAAAAACAACAAAAAAATTACAAATCAAAACGTCATCTAAATAATTAAATGACTTTTTCGTTTGTGGTTATCTGCTAATAAGCATTGTAGTCCGCGAAAAATAGGCAGATTGAGGAAATAAATCATGTCGTTTCAGAAGTTGGAGGATCGTGTTGGGTAGCTTCCCTGAATGTTTTTGGAACTTCATAAATTAATTCCTTTTTTGACACTAGTTTAAGCGAGCTATTTTGGGAATTGAAGTCGGTGACTCATACGTTTTTAATGTGGAAAATTATGTTGTTCCTATTTCGAATTCTCGATCATTCCTAACATATCAGTCGGAACTCCAGGTGTTATCTTCACACACTTATCACCATATTTTATCTATAAATTAGAAAATAACAAATAAAGCCAGCCCTGTAATACATACACTCACGCATGCATTACCTATCGGAATAGACAGAGTTTCTAGAACATCTTGACTACGCCGCGCCGCGCTGTCAACCAAGAGTTACAGATTGTTCTGCGTGTTAATTAAGATGATTTTTTTTATCATCCAAAATAACTAAGTATGTCCCCACCGAGGGGCCTCCCTTCGAAACACGAAAGGGATTTAGGCCAGAGTCCAAAATGCTACTGACCCAATGCGGGTTGTTGGACCGCTCGTCTTTCGAAAACGATTTTCTTAGACGTTGCAGGTTCCATCACGATGTTTTCCTTCAACGCTGATAATTAATAAAACAATAATTTAGTGGTCCAAGCTCGCACCAGGATTTGAAACCGGGTACAAGTCTGGCTCATTACCAACGAATATTTTTTATTAGCTATGTAATAACGTACTCATAACATTATCACTTGAAATCTTTTAAAAATATTCATTTAGCCCTAGCTACATCAGTAACACAACACAGAGATTGTATAAAATGTATTTTCTTTTGTTTCAGGGTTAAAAGGAAAATAGAATAAGAGGTGTGAAACACCATAGCGATAGAGCTGAAAAAAGCTGACTCCAATGCAGTCTCCGGGTACATCGTCAGGAGACACGCGAGCAGCACCGTAAATACGCGACCTCTTCACCATTTTAATGGTCGCTTACCTTCTAGAACAAGTCATCTACACACTCTGTCACTTCATTGTTATTAAAAACCTCAACATCTTCTTCATCTTATAGTCTATACCTATATATTTTATCAAAAATGAGCAAGATACTAAAAGTAGTAGGCGCCTCCTGGCTGCAGACCAAGATCAGCTCGTATATTCTGGGCTTACTCGGGATCCTTGCTATTCTGGCGTTGTTTGTTGGACAAATCGAAAGGTGAATATGATTTCAATATTTTTGTGTTCATTTCATATTGCATATTTATTAATATTGATGACTCGATTTTATATAGATGATATACTTACTTACTGAATTTAGAAACATCTTGGTCGGTCACACTTTGCCTTTTCCACAAATATGTCGTAAAAGCGGACTTGAAGGGAACATCGAAAGACGAGCAGAACTAGGGCAATCGTTAACCTGGAGCCCTGTTCCACATGGTAAAACTGTTTAGGACTGATCTCGAATTCGTCATACATTGCTTCTGTACAAACTTATTTTCACTGGAGATTAGTGGTAGTGTGAGCCAAACGCAGCAATGCTCAAAAAAACAACTTCGTTCGATATCTGCAAGAGGGGCTCTGTCTGTTAAGCTGTAAAGTAGATATACTTTTCCTATTCAGTGCGATCATTAGACTCACCTACGACGATTGTTATGGAACTCAAATCTACAAGTGCAACTGTCGATTACCCACAGGAGTCAAGAAGACGGCAACTACGCAGCAACTGTGTTCTACTCTGAAAAGACCGGTTACCGCATCGAGTATTGGGGGCAGAGCAACGAGCTAGCAGACATCCCACGCGGGGTAGCCAGAGCTTACTTCAGGAGGGACGTTGATACTGACGGGTATGTTATACCTTTTTTTTATTATAAGATGGGTTAACTCTTGACCTCAATCTTGACCATAAAAGTCAAAGAATGAGGTCGATGATGGACCGAGTTAACCCAGAAAATGCCTATAAAGGCACCAGTACTCCCACGCACCGACGGAACACAGCAAGCTGTTTGGCGTCGGACTTCGGTAGGAGAGTGGTCGCGAACCAGACGGCCCTTTACAGAGCCTACCACACCGCATGAGACCATAGGACGACACCTCAGATTCAGAAAAAAAATGAAGTGTCGTTGCCTGGGATGGATTCCTAGGAGGCAGGTCTTATTTATGTTTCCTTAGTCGCCTCTTAAGACACCCACGGAAAGAGATGGGGTGGTGTTATTCTCAACCGATCACCACACGGCACAACTTAAATTGCTACTTAAATTGTTTCCATAAAGACTTTTACGTATCTTATCTTTAAAGAAAGCGTTATCGCTGTTTTCCCACTTGTGACGTAGGCTGGCAAACGGTCGTGCGACCCCTGACGTCATCAAAGTCTATAGCAGCGTTTTATTATTATTGCAGAATAAATGGTAGGTACTTACTGAATTCCGATCATCGCCTAGTACAGCACAAAAAAAGTCTTTTCTGAATTGCTTTTCCATGCCAAAATCCCTATTGTACGACACCTTTTCAAATTATTTAGATTTTTTGCTTAAGAATCAGTGATTATTTCTTTTAATTATTAATCCAGCAATGAAATCAGAATAGAATATACACAAGACTTCTGTGAATAATAAAATCTCTCATTTTCAGATGGTCACTCCTAGAAGTTGAAACCGATGGTTCATACCGCGATGAGATCCAGGCGTATGCTGCTGGCATCGTCGAAGGGGCTCTAACCTGGTACCCAATCCACATCCACCTGGAGAATACAATTCGGACGATTTGCGAAGGCACACCCTTGGAGAAACAGTGCGACAAACTAAAGGACGCCTTGGATAAGTCGATTACCATTTGGAAGAACCACGCGGAAGACCATGGGAGTGAAGATCCTTTCTGGCACCATGTAAGTGTATCTTTAAACATTCTATGACAAAGCAATGTCGCTTGTGAGGAAGGGGAATGAGGTTTGTAATTATAAGGCAAGGGAATGACGCCTTTAAGTCAAGGGAATGCAGTGTAGATGAAAGTTAAGTGGAAGTGTTATTAGGTAATTCAATTGACTTCATAATTAACTCAGTGGTGCACGCAGTGACTGATGACATGGTGACATAATCAACGAGCATCTCTGTGAATTATCTTTCTACTATTGGCAGTTACTTACCTACATTTGTAGGTTTTACATAACTAATGCTAAAATGATAGGAGAGCCATTTATTACAAGTCATCATCATCACAATCTAAACGAAGAAACAATTATATATTACATTTCAACATATGTAATAATTGCTGTGAACATTTCCTTATCATATGTAGGTATGATTAATCTTTTAACAATCTCATGTTGCTCACCTGAAGATGTTATGTACCTTAGTTCTGTAATTTTATTGTAAGAGAACTGTCTTGTGGCTACCAACAAACAATGTTTTCCAAACAAAACTTTCCATTAAAAAAAACAATTCTTAAGAACTTATCTACGTGGGCTGTTCCGATTATTGCTAACCATTTTTGTTGGGTGGATAAGTATAACAATTAACTTAGGTAGCTACCTCACCTGCGTAACGTCATCCATCCTACGCGTTCTTAATTTATTTTGGGAAAGTGCCAATACGGTTTCATTTGATTTTATACTCCGTTTCCATAAACATAAACCATTCTGGAGAAATCTAATCCTAACATCAACAAGCACAAAGTTTGCTGTTTTGTCAATAACACGGAATATCGTGAAAACCAGTCAAAACGTGGATTCACTTCACACGTGCATACTGCATGAAAATCATGAAAACCAGACTAAGTACCTAAATTGGGTAATTCGGAAATATACGTCTATTTTATTTGTATGTCTATGCGTCTTTCAAAGTTTAAACGTTCTTACTGCTTATAAGAAGGACTCTCATGCAAGGACATATAAGTTGTATACAGGTTGAAAAAGAACCTCCTATCTTTATTGAAAATCCTGAACCAGTATCACTTACAGAACACTTTTTTTTAGTTTTTTTTTATTATTTTATTTTTTTCACTGGGAATTTTTTTTCCTAAACGTAGACACTACTCGGGTGCACCCCCTGAGCGCTTCCTGTACCCTTCGCGTGCCTGGTGTAGAAATAATGTCTACGTTCAGGCAAACAATGAACTAATCCCATTTAAAAAAAAAAAATTAATTTTTTTTTTCATAAATGTGTTCTTTGAGTGATACTGGTTCAGGATTTTCAATAAAGCTAAGAGGTTCTTTTTCACCCAGTATAGTATTGTAAACAATATAGTTTAAGTCCATGTCAACTCAGTGCTCGTGCACACGCGCGCAGTTGCTCGAAGTTCTGTTAAAAAATCCGAACCAACACGCAAAAGTCACCGTGTTGAATCACGTTAGGAAAAATAGAATTCCATAATCGCATTGTCTAAGTAGATGAGCTATAGAAAGAAACACACGAACACCACAGCTGAAAAAGAGTTTTCATTTCATTTTTTTTATAATTTTCGTTCTTTGTGTGCAAATTGTATTAAGTTGACGGGTATGAATGATCTTATCCTAAACTACATTTTTTTGTTAAAGGTATCCCTCCACTACATCCAAATCGACGGTATTTCCACTGGTTGGAAGCACGGAGTGGAGCGCAGTATGAACGAATACGACACTGACATCTCGGACCTGTACTGGTTGAACTCTGTGGCTGAAGTATCCGAGTTGCAGCATAAGCTGAACATTTCTCTAGAAGACCCTTTGCTAGACCATCTGCCGGGGTTATCCAGCGCGCTTTTGAGGATCGTTAACGAAACGGCTGACGATGGCAGTACAACAAAGAGACTGTTTGTCTCCCAAAATGCTGCTGGAAGGTAAGACTGCAGACTGTTCTAAAATATTTTTGTTTTAACTTGATGACACCTGGGACTTCGTTTGTATGGAAATTTCGATAAATCCAACCCACTTCCTTTGCTGCCAAGCTAAATTAAGGGGAACTTTACTCAGTTCGGTAACTACTATAGAAACAATACCTACGAGAATAAGTTCGTCATAATCATAACATAAGACGTTTGTTTTACTTAATTATCTCTATTTCTCTCTTTCTAGATATTCGTCTATGACAAGAATCCTGAAACGGTACAAGCTGAACTATCACCTAACGTCACAAAATTCGGAACCCGCTCCTGGTCTCCAAGTGGACTTCTCTAGCTACCCTGGCTCCGTCACCAGCCAGGATGAGTTCTACGTGTTGCGAGGCTTGCAGCACAGGATGGCCGTCACTGGCACACCGCTCAGGAACTACAATGCCAAGCTTTGGAAAGAAGTTAATATTACGGAACAGGTGAGGCAGAATACCTACTCTCCTAAGGTCCTTTGCCCGTTTCTCATTCAGATTTATCTTTATCTTCCTGGGTTTCATCGATACAACAATCCGTTCTCAGAAACTTCTTGTTATTATTACTGTCTCCGAACCGTTACTGTTTCCGAAACGCTTTCTTTTTAGCTTTTACTAATGTCAGTTTTGTTTTCACAGGTTCCGATAGGCCCACGCATTACAGCAGCGAATCACTTGGCCACGAACGTCTCAGCTTGGGGGCACGTGTTGGCCACAAATAATTCTGGGACTGGCTGCAAACAATGGCTAGTAGTGGATTTCAACAGATTCGACCAACTACACGACCTAGAACCAGCTGCGATTGCGAATGATAAGGAAGTTGTAACTGAGATTAGTGTTAACGAGTGAGTAGAACTTGATTATGGATGCTTTGATCAATGGTAAAAATATAATTCAATGAAAGAGGCGTTTACATCACAAAATAGGTAGGAAATTCGTGCGTGCCATTAAAAAAATTATAAGGACCTTGTCGACCCCAGAAGATACGACTATGTTTTTCTAGGATCAGGCTGAAGACCTTTAATCTAAATGATATCCTTCGCTATTTGGGTCTATTTTAAATTTCAAGCCCGATAATGCCCTCTCTTGTCGAGGACAGCGCCAATGCGTGGACGCGTAACCTGATGTTCAGTAGTTGACCACACACGGAAAGTTGTTGTCGGATATTTTAACCCCTTCTTTAAAACGCTGTTTCTTTTCTAGCGATGTAAAGCACACCGTCGTCCACCGTTCCAGGCCAGGATATGCCAACGGTCTCGTTTGGCTGATCGAGCAAGTGCCAGGCTTAACGCATGCGCGAGATCTCTCCACGATTCTTTTGGACCAAGGATACTTTGCAACTTATGGATTACCTTTTATCGAAGTAAGTTTGATCATTGACTTGTAAAGTGAATGAAACCGTTTTGAATTCTTGAATTTTGATCTTTGGCTTGCAAATTAACAGCCGGTTCTGTAAAGACATTCCGTACCTCCAAATAAATACTCCAAACAATCAGAGAATTATAAAATACTTGAACTTATACACTCCTCTATTTATAGGACATCTCCGACATCACTCACGTCACACAAATGCAAGAGTTATACGGCGACCTTTTCTCAGAATCAGAATCACCTAAAGCCAAAATCTTCAGAGAAAACTACAAAAACGCTACGACCCTTGAAGGTATTTTGAAGCTGATGCGGCAAAACAACATGACGAAAATCGTCAGTGACGCTTCTTGCAAGGAAGAGATGGAATGCATAATCAAAGAAGGAGGTTACTTGTCCGGATTAGGAGTCAGGGGAGACATCGTTAAGCAACACAAAGAACCTTACGGAGTGATCGATACTAAAGTAGTCAGTGGTAAGTTGTAGCATTATTATTCGAATTATACCTACATACAGGTTCAGAAGCCATATATCGTGTTGGTATTTGATACTCATGAGATTAGTAATTGGCTTTTTATGACATACGGGTATAACCGTTTATGCATAATTTTACATTGGCTGTAAATCGTTCTAATAAAATAAACTAAATAAGTGCTGTACGAGTTATGGTACTTTAAAGGAAAGTAAGTAAGAAGATTAAACAAAAACATTTTTGTTCCCAGGTGCAGTAAACCAGACAGCGCTAGAATTTGTCGCAATTGCTGGCCCTCCATACACAGACCCACTTCCTGTTAACGCTACTGAAGTAAAAATCAACAAAGGCAACGTCGCCACTATTTACACTGACCAATTCAACGATAAAGTCACAATCAACGTCCTCGAAATCCAAAACCTGGTAAAACAGCAGATGGAAGAAGCTGAACAAGCATCCTTAGAACTACTTAATAAAGACATCATCAAGCCCTTCCAATGGTCAGAGAGTGACTTCGAAACTGAAGCTCATGAAGGTCTACCAGATAAATGGGCCTTTGAACCCTATAAGCCCAAGTGGTCATGGTGAATCTCTCCGCTTTCAAATCCTGAATCCTTAATTTGATCGCTCATAATAATTTATTCATAGTTTAATTTTACGTATACACTTTAGTTTTTAGCTGTAGGAGTCACAACTTTTCGACATTGGCTTCGTTGCCTACTTCCCGATTTTATTCAAAGATAAAAAACTGACGCAACCCGGGTCGCAACATAATTGAATAGAATCAATGATTCATTACATTAATTTCACCAGTCATTTTATTGCTTGTAATGATTTTAAATCCGTCCGACTTCAAACTTTCTTTTTATTGGAAGAATTAAGTTAACTTTTATTTTAATTCAATGTAATGATGTAAACATTATTAATGTAGACTTATTTATTGGATTTATGTTTGGTGTCGTCTGTTTGTTTGTCAATTGCAGGTTTGTACCTTTTATCATTTTATGTTTTCTTACTGAAATGGATCATCAATTCATCAATCATCATCTCATCAATGTACTTATCAAGTACTTAAGTGACCTATGTTGTATGTACTTATTTTTATTTTTAAATCTTTTTAGTTGTGAGTGTCTAATAAAAATGAAGTGACCTGAATTTAGAGAAATATTGCGATTTTGCTCTCGAAAATAAAATGTTTTAAATAAGAACACTGTTTCAATTAATTATCCTTTTCTATTAAAAATGTCAAGATATCAAAAGAACACGACTTTGTTGTACTTTTACTTCTTAGGACAATCAGTAATTAAATCGAGGTTATACTTAAGGAATATACGTTTCGTGATTTTTTCACTATTCAGCCTTGCTTTTTGTAGTTGAGCATTCTGGCGTGGCTTCTGGCTTGCAACACAAATTGGTGGTGTTGACAAAAATCTACGAACTATATTTTGCAGAGCCTTGAATTTATTTCCATTTTGATCCCACCACAGTAAGGGATCTTCATCCGAGGAAATCTTGGCTTCTTTATTATAAGCTTGTAATATAGCTTTAGCTGTAGCATTTTGATCAGTTGGATCACTATCTTCACTGTTGTTGTCGATTAAGAGTAGCTTTTTCAGTTCATATTCCAATTCAGACTTATAATACTGATAAGAGCTGCTTGTAGATGGTTTAGGTTCATCTGTTTTAGCTTTGAAAGATTTATTCTCACTCGAAGGATTCGAAGGTGGAGGCATACGAATATTATCATCCACATTAATTTGATGAAACTCTTCGATCATCTCAGTCTTGAGTAATTCTTGATTTATCAAGTCAATGATCTCATCTTCCACCAACTTCTTTTTGGCAGAGTTAAAGAAAGCAGTTTTGAATCTTGGATCCAAATAAGTGGAAACTGTGAATATTTTGTTTGTGTAGAGTTCACTACATATGCTCACAATTTCACTAAGGATGTTGTCGATTGTGCTCTTTAAAATCTTAGTGTTATTTAACTTTTGTTTCCCTAGCACTACAATCAATGTTCTTAAACAAGGGATAACACCAGAAATCAAAGCATCTGTTGAACATGTGTTTTTGGTAAATTCTTCAAAAGGTTTTAGCAAGGCAACAGTTTTTTCCACATTTAACCACTCGTCAGAGTTCATTGTAAATTTCTCATTAGTGGTGAGGTAAATACTCAAGGAATCTTTTAGTTTTAAAAACTTTTCTAGCATATAAAAAGTGCTATTCCACCTGAAAATGAATTATGATTTTTTTATAAGACTAAAAAAATAACAAACTAAGTACTTACACCAATACGGTATCTTCAAGTATTGAAGATATGTATTTTGTGTTTAACTCGTCATAAAAATTTGGTATTGTGTAGAAGTTAACAAATTAAGAAAAACAGAGTATGTCCATCCAACAAAGTAACATGAAAACCAATATTACCTGACAGGAAATTCTCGCTTTAAAGATCTTGGATACTTAGATTCCATTTTTTCAATTTGCACATTTTGAAATTCTCTATGCTCTTTCTTGAAGTTTTTGATCGAATCAACAATTTTCTTCACTTTTCCTATAAGTTGGTGTAACTCCTGTTCTTTCTTGATATTGTTTTTAACACAACGCTGAAGCTTATAGACAATACAGGTAATGTTGTTCACTTCACACAAATCTGTTCCTTTAACAATACTCTGATCTTGATTGTGCACTAAGACATGAACGGCATCACGTTTTCTGTTCCATTCTTGCAGTGTAGAGTCCAATTTAAAAGCAAATATTTTAGGCGTAAGCTCTGATAAAATATCACATTTGAGTGTTAGGGAAACTTTTTTGAAGTCCTTAGTAATTCCATGTGCAGTCAAAATGAGTAGATAAATGTGGCATTGTTGATTGTCTCTTATTTCCATCCAATAATCTGCGGTCAGAGATACATGTCCTGACTCATCAAGCGATTGGTTTATTACGGTTATCAATTCTTGATACAAGTCTTTTAAAATTAAGTTTTTAAAAAATTGTGGCTCCCTCTCTATGAACTTGGCAGAGTCATTAAAAGTTTTTATCAAGCAGTACATCGAAGAGCAACTTTTATAAGAGGAAAATGAAGAAATTAAGAACTTAGCAATCAGCCTTTCCAATTCTTCTTGTGTGGGATGAGACTGCTTCTTTTCCCCTTTTCTTTGGGCAGTTTCCGCCAACGTTAATTGTTTTTTTGGCTTCATGTTAGGTTTTAAAAAAAACAACTTCAATATCGTGACGAACTTGATGCGAAAAATCTTTTGGTGGGGTACTTTTCCGGTAGGTACCTAAGAATTATTTGAAACAAGAGTTAACAACTCACTGAATTAGGTAGCGGTAAAAGTTAACGCTAAAGCTATAAAATAGGTACCTCTTTCACTTACATTAGATCTCGCGAAAAACCAGTGTTGCCACATGAAGTAGACGTGAAATCTGTATTTTATTACAAAAATCCGTATTTCTGTTTTTATTGAAATTCCGTATAAATATCCCGTATTTTGATTGAAATTCCGTATGAATTCCGTATAAAAATGAAGCGTAACATTTTTGAGTCAAGATTTAAAAGTTGTTTAGTAGTGGCGGGTCCGTTATCGTCGAGATTTATTTCTTGGTTTCGTCTTCATTGAAGAAATTTTCTGTACCTACTGCCGCACTACCGTGGAGCAAACTCACCAGCGTTGTGACGAAATTGGTCAAAATTAGGTAAAGAAGGCTCGAAAACGGGGTCCTTTTGAAGCTTATTCTGTGTTTAGAGTAAATCCGTATAAAAATCCGTAATCTTGATTCATCCGTATTGAACTTGCAAAATCCGTACAAATACGGACAAATCCGTATATATGGCAACACTGCAAAAAAATGATTGGCGGAAAACGAAACGAAAACCGGAAAACCACAAATACAAATTAATAATAATGGAAAACCGCCTGATTTTCGCACAGTTGTCATCATACGTTGTCATTGTCACTGTCAACTGCAATGTTGCTAATAATAAAAAAATATTCATTCGATGGACTATTATAGCGCTATTCTTTTCGCACTTCATACGGAAGGTTTACTTTTCTCACTTGCGCTTTCCATCATATAATTGTCAAATAATGGATGATTAGTTTATATTATAGTGTGATGTCTTTGGCGGGAATTCGGCATGAGCGGTTGCTTTGTCAATTTAATTTTCGTTTTTGGCGTGAAAAAGTTGTTTAATGTGTAATAGTGATAGTGTAATATGCAGTAAATTGACTAAAATTCGTGTAGTGATGAAAAATTCAAGTGATAACAGTGTTTCTGCTCCGTTTGGTACCGACAAAGATCCTCGCGGTTGTGCTTCTCGCCGCCAGTTTTCGTAAAACAGACGCTATCCGGTTTTACGCAGAACATGAGGAGCTTAGGGCTTAGGTTAAGTTGAAGAAAGAAGATTTTTCACTGAAGACATGGCTGTATGGACATAGTTTCCTTTGCCTTTCCCGAAAGGGATAAATTTAACAAAAAAAATATTATAGTGTTGCATAACTGTCGATAGTTTGGCTATCGATAGTTGACCTTGAAAAACAGTAAGAATATCGATAGGACTATATCAACTATACAGGTTGAAAAAGAACCTCCTAGCTTTATTGAAAATCCTGAACCAGTATCACTTACAGAACACTTTTTTCATTTTTTTTTAAATTTTTTTCGATATTTTTTCTTCCTAAACGTAGACACTACTCGGGTGCACCCCCCAAGCGCTTCCCGTACCCCTCGCGTGCCTGGTGTAGGAGTAATGTCTACGTTTAGGCAAAAATGAACTATTCCCATTGAAAACATATTTTTCATAAATGTGTTCTTTGAGTGATACTGGTTCAGGATTTTGAATATAGCTAGGAGGGTTTTTTCACCAAGTATATCATAAGTTTGCGATACTATTGAAGACAGACCAACTATCGATGGTATCGATACTATTATTACAAATATTATGAAAAACTATCCATACTCGTTTTACTATAGATAGTATTGTAATATCGATATACGGTGTAATTGCAATAGTATTGCTTCACTCACAGATTTTAATGCTGAGTTGTATTGTATATTATTTAAAAAAAAACTTACGATGAATGAGCAAATTAGTCACAAAAAATTATAAAATAAAAGCTTTTTAACAAAACAATTAAACCGCCGAAAAACAGCAAAGCAAACAATATAAAACCTTTTTTATTTAACATTAATAATTAAGTTCTTAATCTAATGTAATGTAAGTTATACACCATGTTCCTGCCTGACGATATCCATTTACTTAAGCAAACACTTTTATAGCTATTACGGGTGAAATCTTACAAGGGACGTGATGCTTAAGAATGCTTTGTGAGGAAATCAGCAAAACCCATCATAACTCGTACAAACTTGGTTTATTTCTTCAATCAGTCCACTAGTTACAGCACAGTTTTACTTTAACACTACCGAATAATCTTACTAAGAACAACTGTTCGACCCGAAGACTCGCGACTAACTGCCGTTCGGTTCCGGACGGCGGCCATGTCTCCCACTCCCTTTATTTCTCCCTACTTCAAAATGACGCACCTCAACGTGACTGTCCGAGTTTCTCCCGCCAAATTCACAAAAATATATCAAAGAAACGTCTTGCAAATTACGAATCACGACAGCTTCGTTTCAAAGTTACTTGTGAAATTGGATTGTGGAGTGAGAAAGGGTTTAATTAGAGCTATGTTGTCGCTTCTATCAAACTGACGAGCATAATGAAGTTAATGGATATCCTCAGGAACACCGTGTATATTCTTTTAATTAATTTGAGTTTTCAATTAAACTTAATAACTAAGTTCTTAAGCTAATGTACCTAAGTATACCTAGGTAATGTTGAGTCAGCGCCAAACAAACAAATTAATTAATTACGTCAATCGTGATGCGCGATGATTATTAAAGTAAAATAAAAAAGACATTACTTTTTGCTTTTCAGTTTTTTCAGCAGTTTTTTTTCTATCGATACTATCGTAACCTTGAAAAACAGTAAGAATTCTACTATTGGTTGTTCTAGTCGCAACACTAGTTTATTAGTCATTCAGTCAGTCTTCTTTTAAAAATTGTTTTTTATTGTTATTTTATTAGATTTTCTATCATAATTGTTTAAATAAATAATCTGATAAAATTCATGTTGTACACTTGGAAGTGTTACAATTCTACAGCATAAAACCATGAATTTCTTCAAGAAAACTCCAACTGTTAAAGGTAGCGTTTTCACATTCACTCTTCGTCATAATAATCTCATTATTACGATAAATTATTAAAGTAGCTGATTTGTAATACCAGTCTCTATATGTAATAGGTTTAATGGTAGAACTTAATTTGGTTATCTGAGAGCACAAGGTAAACAACATCTTTCATTTAAAAAATAAAAATACTTATTGTCTTCGTGGGTTTACAAGGTATAAGTATTCAACATGAACTCCGTTACCTAGTTCACTATTGTTACCTAGCGTACACATCCAAACTAAATCTTGGCATGGACCAATATAAATTGGTCCATGATCTTGGATACCAATTAGTACCTGTCTAAAGAGTTTAATAAAAACATGTTGCAATTTTACTGACTGTTGTAACAGATAAGCAAGATTTAAACATAAATAGAAATGCGTCCGCCCATTACTCTCATGAAAATGAAGCCAACCAGTCCATTCAAGATGATAGAGAACTGAAGAAAATGCTTTTGGGTATAATTTTGTCGAGAATAACTTAGATTAGCGGAAGTTGTTGCCTAGTATGAATTTTGCTAATAATTACAGTACAATATACTTTGTTGCACACCAACATAGTAGAATAAGGTACAAAGTAAAAGGTACATAGTATAAAAACAGTAATAATTACATTTGTAAGTGCACTGTGTAGTGGTTTTATGTTTTTATTTTCCTGTACTGTTAGATAAGAAATCTGTAAGATTTTGGTTTTTATGATTTCGACTTGGGATATCTACTATACAAAAATAAATCGGGTTTTCCTTCCTGACGCTATAACTCCAGAACGCACGAACCAATTTCCACGGTTTTGCATTCGTTGGAAAGGTCTCGGGCTCCGTGAGGTTTATAGGATACTTTTTATTTAAAAAAAATTTGGACGCGGGCGGAGCCGCGGGCGGAAAGCTAGTTAGATATGAAGTTCATAAGATGCAATTAGTGCATATCCCTAAAATCTTCAAATAAACTGTCTAAAATGTAAAACGTGTATTTTGTGTAAAGTTACATAAATAGAAATGAAAAGAAATATTAGAAAACATTTAACTACATGGAGTTTTATGTATGTACTTACTTAATAGAAATTAAAAATATTTTTATTGTAGTTTTGTAATTCACTTAGTTCTAACTTATCCATACTTACACTATACATCAGAAGAACGAGAGGTTGGATTGAGACAAAATTATGTTATGTGTGTCTGCTGCCATAGCAGGGTTTTGATTAGTTACAAGTATACTTCATTTACCTATTTACTAAAAAATTACAGAGCAGCAAAGACAGAATGACCGTGAACTTCGTAAAGCAGGAAGGGAGTTGGACAGAGATAAAGCTGCCCTGGAAAGAGAAGAAAAAAAACTGGTATGTACCTACCACAAATTAGGTGACACATCTAGAATTTTAAAGATACTTATTTAAAAAAAAAAACAAATGTCATCATCACTTTTGAACACAAAAATCTGAATCTGAATTTGTCTTTTTATTTTAGGAAAATGAAATAAAAAAGTTGGCCAAAGAAGGAAATAATGAAGGTTGCAAAGTATTGGCAAAACAATTAGTACAATTAAGGAAGCAAAAGACTAGAATTTATGCAGCTAACAGCAAAGTAAGTATTTTATTATAAAACATGCATTTATGGAATTAAAAAAAAGATAAAATAATTATCAAAATAAATCTCCATTTATTGTCTTTGTGTGCAGTGACATAAACACAGCACAAAACACAATATAAAAGAAAAGCTATATTATTTAATTAATAAGAATAGAAAATGTTTACTGGTAAATAAAAAAGTAATACAAACATACTTGAAATATTTTCAGATAGCAAATATTCAAATCCATAATAAAGCCATGGGAGCAAACGTAGCAATAGCCGACGCGATGGGTACCACAGCCAAGACCATGGGGAATATGAACAAGGTCATGAACCCACACCAGATCGCCAAAGACATGGAGGCATTCAAGCAAGCCAATGCTAAGATGGACATGACTGATGAAATGAGTAAGTTAATGAAATACACGCATAGTACATAAGATAGATAGATAAAAACTTTATTTACTATTAATAAAAAAACTTTTTAAGAATAAACTACTAGTTAGTAATGCAGTAATAAGTAATGCAGTGAAAGAGCGCTGACTCAGCAAACATACTGTGGGTAAACCACTTTGGATTTACCTCAGCGATGATCTTCCACCAAGTACCAAAATAGTGTTAATCCAATGGCATGAATCATTTTCATGGATTTAAAAAATAAATAAATAAAACTAATGTATTGAGAGCTATCCTTTTGCTAAATTAATAGATACAGAGGCTCGTGCCGTTGTCCTATTGCGGTTGGCAGAGACCACAGATTACCAAATATAGCACACGCACCTCTTTCTACATTCATAATTCGCTTCATACATGCCCATCCGATTCGGGTACTCCTAAAACGGCCTTTTCTCAGTATGTCACTGGTTTGATCTAAGTACGTCCGCCTAGGGCGCCCTCTTCTGAACCTTCTATTTACAATCGGACAGTAGATTTCTTTCATTAATCTTCTTTCACTCAGTTTTTCTTTCTTAAAGTTAATTATTATTGAAGTTTTAAAAGAAATGATAAAAGTTTTAACGATAAAAAACCTATCTATCAAATTGGACACTTCCCCAACTAACGTAAACATTTTACTTTTGATTTCATTTCATTAGTATTGGAAATTGATTTTTCAAATTATATTCATTCTTTAGGCATAGTTTTTCAATTTCTTAGACTCAAATTTTATCACACCAATCATATTTTTACACTTTTATGTTTTTAACTAATTAATGATAGAGTATGACTGTTTGTGAAAGTGTAGCATACGAATAAAAATTATACCTAAGTTTATTCTTACGGCTAGATAGCCTTTGTTGCTACATTGCTGTGCAAATGCCTCCCTCCCGTCCTTCCACATTCCTCAGCCCCATTCAAAAACCCACCAGTCTAAGCCCATGGTGGGCTAAGCCCACCAATGTTAGTGATTAGTGATATGGGCTCCCGTATCCGCATGTAGGACCTTAAGTGGCCCATTATGTGTGTGGGTTAGCGGCTTCTCCAGCCACCTCAGCTCCGCCCAGAAGCTCAGAATGCTCCTGGGGATTTCACAGGCTTCGAGCAGCGACCTCGTATCTGCGAGCATTTTTGCCCGGTGTTAGTATGGTTCTCATGCAACAAGTAAGAGCGCAGACCCACCGCGGCGCAGGATGTGCACGGCCACGCGGCGCATTTTAACGCGTGGATTCATTTGTTTGTCAACGTGGGTCTACGTTTCCTCTGCAGTACACGCCATACACGAATTGAAACCCAAGATCTTAGCTACGTGGATTAGATCAAAATCTAATTTGAGCCTTAATGTCAAACCCACTGAGTAGATTTTCACCGCAGCTAAAATGCGCCGCGTGCCAACCGTGTGCCGCATGCACAGCGTGCATGGCGTTGAGCTACGTGGGCAACATATTCCAGCAAGCCACGCGTGTATCGATGACGTAATTTCATGCGTAGCGTGGTCGTGGGTCGCAGTGGACACAATCGCATACATTTTCTTGCAAAGCGAAGCTTAACCCACGTGCGTAGCCTCTTCGTGCGCCGCGGTGGGTCCGCGCCTTAACAGCCGGTACGGCTAGCCTCTGAAATCGTTGCAGTCGGGTGATCGTAGTACGTAGTTCGGTTCTGGGCCACCAAACAATATTAAATTAGTCCCTCTGCTTGGTTACGTATAGTAATTTTTCTCTATCTAAAACTATAATTCCCTTGTGTAGCCTGTCAACGGTTTAAATGGGGCTGGCTGTTCTCAGAAGTTTGCATGAAAATGCTTTGTCTTGTCTCGGGAAGCTGCTTTAAGATTGATAAACCAAATAAGAAAAATGTCGTATGAAAATTGGATAGTAATAGGTAATGTCAGTGTTTTATAAGTCTATGATTTACGGGCGCATGTCGCTCTACTTTAGCAGAGACACGTCATTGGAACTTTTATCGCCTAATAGAGAAGATGACACCCCCTCGAAAGTTACGCTTCTATTCATAAAAAGGTACTAATAAGTGGTCTGTGCTGATCGCACCAACTCCGACTAAAAACGTAATTAATTGCTGCCTTTAGTTAGTACTATATATATATATTCTGTGCCTTTAGTTGCCACCTCAGAAGTTTCTGCGTAAGAAATGGTTCTTGATTTTATGTGGAGACGAGTATTTTTATAAAAAGAGACAATTAAACCTTATCGCGCGATTCTTGCACACCCGTGTGTGCAGGATTTGTATTGCACGCGCCATAGACAAGCGCGCGACGGGTCTTTCTTTGGGTGAATCTGTCTGTATGTTTCTGCGTGTACGCGTTTTTCATTACTTTTTCATTTGCTTATTGTTATGTACGAAAACTTTAAAACGAATCATTTTTACAGTAAAGAATAAACACTTTTTCGACGCTGAATCCTTTAAATACTAAAAATTAAACCCTATCTGGTGCAGTACGGGTATTTTAATGAGAGTGTTATATTGTAGTTTCAGAGACTCTGGACGACATAATGGATGAATCCGATGACGAGCAGGAAACTGAGGGCATCGTCAATCAAGTTCTGGATGAAATTGGCATCGAGATCAGTGGGAAGGTAAGATATAAGTATTAATTATTTCAACGCAGTTACTCGAAACGGCGTATACTCTTCAGTTTCTTATATGTTACACTAATCTATGGTTCTTCTATGGCTCACTAATCTATGGTTCTTAGGTCTGGGTGTTTGAGTGTGTGGTGTTTATTTGTTAATAACGTTTTCCCAATGATTTGAGGCGCTAAAATTTTTATCAATAGATTAGCGTTTTAGTATACCTAATTATAAACATTAATTACGATTGAATGATACAATGTAGATTTTTCATACAATGCTGCATTTTGTTTACATCTCCACTAATCTTATGAAAACACCTTTTTGCAAAAGTAATGTATAACGAATTTGCGATCTTTTGTAATCGGCTTCACTTTCCCCTCCGGGAGAAGGAAGGACACAACATGACATGAATGTTTTTTTTAGTAAAGGAAATGTAAGACCAGTTAGGTGACCTAACTAGTTCAATTTTTTTTTGCATAAACAGTAATGACGTGATAGTCCTGTTGGTAATGAGCCAGACTTGTAATCGGAAGGTTGCGGGCTTCAATCCTGGTGTGGGCCTGCACCACTGAGTTCGTCTTTTCGGATTTATGTGCGGATTTCTAATTATCACTTGCTCAACGGTGAAGGAAAACATCGTGATGAAACCCGCCCGTCCAAGAAAATTCATTTTTGAAAGACCAGCGGTCTACCGACCCTCATTGGGCCAGCGTGGTGGACTATGGCCTAAATCCTCTTCGTGTTTCGAAGAGGATTTGCCCGTCGGTGGGGACGTATATGGGCTGGTAAAAAAAAGGAGATGGAAGACCAGTTTCACCTAACTGTTTCTGAAATTCATTTTCTGTCTAAACACTAATAAGGTAAATAGATAGATTTATAAATATGAATACAAAAAATAGCCCTCTCTGTTGCAGTGCCCTACCAGGGCGTCACTTTTTAATAAGTACTCTGTCTGTATTATTATTAAGTGTACAAGCAAAATAAAGAATTGAATTGAAAAGGTGATATTTTTGTCATCAGATGGCTGGTGCGCCGTCTGTGGCTCGCAACAAAGTCGGCGAGTCTACAACAGACGCGGACAAGGACCTAATGGCGCAGCTAGCTAAGCTTAAGTCTTAAAATCGAACACTTGTTATTTTCATTTATATACAGACTACCATAATAAGGTACCATAATTGTAAAGTAAAGTTACACTCCCCTTCTAATATTATAAAGTGCGTTACTAAATTACTCGTATTTTATGAAAAAAGTTAATTAATCCGTGCCTTTAAAGTAGTCAGAGAAACGGAGTGACACCCGGAGTTTGGTAGGTACACCTATCAATAAAGACATTTCTAAAAGTGTTTTTAATGTTTTTAGGGTTCCGTACCCAAAGGGAAAAACGGGAGCCTATTACTAAGGCTCCGCTGGCCGTCCGTCTCCCACCAGGCTGTATCTCATGAACCATGATAATTAGACAGTTGAAATTTTCGCAGATGATGTTTTTCTATTGGTCCTATAATAACAAATACTAAAAACCAGAATAAAATAAATATTTAAGGGGCTCCCATACAAAAAACATGATTTTTTTGCTCGTTTTTATAGAAAGTCTGTCCGAGGCTGTATCTCATGAACCGTGACAGACAGCTAAAATTTTCACAGATGATGTATTTCGGTTGCTGTTATAACAACAAATACTAAAAAAAAGAATAAATTAAATATTTAAGGGGGCTCCCATACAACAAACGTAATTTTTTTGCCGCTTTTATAGAGATAATGGTTTTTATAGAGTCCGACTCGCACTTGGCCGGTTTTATAGGTAATGGTACGGAACCCTTCGTGCGCGAGTCCGACTCGCACTTGGCCGGTTTATTTTAGATTTAAACAGTCCCACAAAATATATGGGTTCCTTGGAGGCAGTATCATGGAAGAATCACTCCTTAAAGTTTCACTAATTTAAAGTCACCCCATATACTTACATAGCAAATAAGTTAAAATACAGAATGTATATTGATTAAGAAAGAAAATACATTAAAAAAATAACAGTGAGATCTGTTAAGAATCTGTTATAAAAAATGAATACAACTGCTGTTTTCGAATAGAGCCGTTTTGCTTTTTTTGATATGTGCAGTGAGTTATTTATAAAAGTGAAAGTTTAACACATTGAGTGCTTAAACAATGGATACAGTCATAACCGGGAGCCAAAACTTTTTATGGCGAATTTTGGTTGCCAGAGTGGCCACGCGAAACAACATTTACTCGCCTCGAACGCTGGCTTTTTACTGACTACTACAAAATGTATGGGACGTTTGCTCGGATCCGAGTGGGCAGCACTGCTACTATGGCCCCGCCCCACTCGGATCTGAGTGAAGAGCACTCAATGTGTTAAACCTATAATAATTATAACAAATATATTAGCAGCTACAAGGTTGTAATATTTTACATTGTAAATAAGAGAAATTTATGTAAAAAAATCACAGATTTCGTGCCTCTATCGAGCACGTTGGAAATGAATCAAAGGAATTTGAAAAAATGTCGTTCTGACTTTTTGACTTTTTTAAAAAGGTTAGGCTACAGGGCAAACCCTTAACCCGATCGTCTTTGTTTTAGGCTCAAATTGTAACTGACTAAATTATCCACAGGAGTGTTTCTCAAATTGATATTATTCTTCGTTTCCAAAATATCGAGCGCCAAAATCAAAAATTCGGAAAAAAATATTATTATTTTTTCCCTATTTTGGCTATAACTTTTTTCGTTTTAGATTTTTTCGAATAATTATTTTTGCACCTTACAGCTCTCATAAATACGCGTCTTTTGAGCCTTTTTTTAAATATCATATCTTCAGAACTCTCCGAGATGTAAGGGAATCGCACTTTTTCGTTAATTCAATTCAATTCAATCATTTATTGCTATTCATATGTACAGAGTATAAAAGGTCTTATCTACAATTAATCGGAGCCTACACTGGAGCGAACGAAAAGACATTTCCAATGACAAAAGGCGATCGGGAGCGGGTGAACAAAGTTTAGCAAATTTAAAATTAGGTATCTGAATCAGTTTTCACTGAACTTTATCTATTTTAGGAAAATGTAAAATAAATTATGTACTAACCTATTTAATTAGTGTAAAAAGTATCGGTTTGTACTTATTCCTTAAAGTTCTGTCCATTGAATTATTACATCAAATTGTGTAGATATAAGCACGCACTTAATTGTTCGTATAATGTGAAAATAAAACTGTGATATTTTTGTATTATAAAATAATGGTGCAATTTATACTATCTTTTATTTTTAATACATACACGAGCACGTCAAGCTTCGCGCTTGGACTTGGTGAACTTGGCGTTGCTTTAATATCGTACTTGTTTCCAGCGTGTAGCATAAACTGCTACTGAGTGTATTTTTAACCCTCGACAAAGCAAAATAAATTGTCAACGCTAGTTACAAAATTAAATTAAATTCACGTTAAAATAAACCGACTTCAATTCCAATAATGCCTGCAATCTGAAATCTTATTTAGTTTTATCGCAAACAAAAAAATCATCTGATTATATATTTGTTGTTATTGTCCATTTTTAAAAAAATTGGACCACCTCTGAAGTATGAGTATGACCTACCAACATTGATATTACAATATTGTAGGTCAATGCTTACCAAAAAAAAATCGTCACATTAATGTAAGTATAATTGGCAGAGTTATCTCGTAACAAATGTATAAAAACATACAGTCGAATTGAGAACGTCCTGTTTTTAGTCGGTTTATTAGTGAACGGTAAGCGTAACAAATGGATGCAGGAATCAACGTCGAATCGACATCTAGCTTAACCTTTTCACCGCCAAAGTCTGATATATCAGACGTTTAAGTTTCGTGGCTTCGCCGCCAAAGTCTCATATATCAGCCAAAATTTTTTTTACTTTAATATCGTTCAGCGTTCGCCATACGCCACGACATTAAAAAAAAATTTGATATCGTGGCGTGTGATGGACGTTTTTGACGAAAACTCTTGGCGTGAAAGGGTTAATAATGAGCGAGATTGGTATTGTGCGGAAATATTATTAATATCTTTACTAATATAAAGAGGAAAGATTTGATTGTTCGTTTGTTTGCATTGAATAGGCTCCGAAACTACTGGACCGATTTGAAAAATTCTTTCACCATTAGAAGGCTACCGTGTGGTGATCGGTTTTCTTTCCGTGGGTATCGTAAGAAGCGACTAAGGAAATAACACCACCCCATTTCTTTCCGTGGGTATCGTAAGAGGCGACTAAGGAAATACAAATGAGACCTGCCTCCTATCCACTCCAGGCAACGACACTTCAGTTTGTTATGAATCTGAATTGGCGTCCTATGGTCTCATGCGGTGTGGTAGGCTCTGTAAAGGGCCGCCTGGTTCGCGACCACCCTCCTACCGTAGTTCGACGCCAAACGGCTTGCTGTGTTCCGTCGGTGCGTAGGGGTACTGGGGTACCAGTGCCTTATTAGGCATTTTCTGGGTTAACTCGCTCCATCGTCGACCTCATCTATGCCCTTCTTCCAGATTGAGGTCAAGAGTTAACCCATCTTATAATAAAAAAAATATTATCCCCGCGATGGACATAGGCTACATAATTTTCCCGAATTCCCACGGGAACGAAGTCCTGGGCGGAATGCTAGTTTTGAAATATTTAAGTACAGATGTACCTATTTTGTGGATATTAAAAGTATTTCTACGTCTATGTTTTAGATAAAACTATTTCCAGACACTACTACTCTTTATTTAATTATTGTCTTGTTAACAAATCAATAAATACAACAAAGCTCCCTAGTAAGTAGGAAGACTTTAAAGTATATTATAGAAATGCTTATCTAGAAGTGTTAACAAGTACCACGAAGTAAAATACATTTAAAATTACCCAACTAATAAAAAGTGATATTAGGTGACATGAGAATCGGCCCAAGAAGCTGAACAACTTTCCCCGAGGAACATAGCTTTCAACCTTTTTTTATCATATCATTTAACCAAAACGGTTTTTTTTTTATATTTCAATATGAAAAAATATTTTCACTTCTCCAAACAACTTGTTCTATTAGCTGATTTGCCTTTATATAGAAAGTTGAATTTTTTATAAATAATGTCACGTAGATTCATTGAGAAAAGTTGTTCAGTTTCTTGAGTACAATCAACCCCTAAAGTTTCGCTAACTAAGGTCAGCCGGGGTAAGTGCCCCAACGGGGTAAGCGCGCCACCCTTTAAAATATCGAAAACTAAACAATTTATACAACTAACGCCATCTTAAATTCACGAACGACACTAAAATATAGTTCCAGATAACAATCTCAGATGGCTCTGTGCACCGTAACTTGACATATCCGCCATTTAAGTTTGAGTGTCATTTGCACGTGGGATCGGAGATGACTCGTGTTATAAATCCGGCCAAATCTTTTAAAAGTTTTATGTTTTGCGGCAAACCAACGAGGTAAGTACAAAGTTTAGATGTTTTTCTTTAAACCTGTGAATGTATTTTACACCTAAATAGGATAATAAATGCTTTTTTTAACAATTTAAAATTATGTCCTCAAAATAATCAAGTGAGGGGAAAGTGCGCCTAAACTGTAGTAGTATGGCGCACTTGCCCCAAGCCAGAGTTCGGCAACCTTTTAGATTTTAGTGATGTTTCTATTTTTAACTTTGTATTTTGTTTGGAATGGTGACGTTGGATGGAAATCTTTTACACTATAATGCTTCTGTGCTGGACGAAAGAAAAACATAAAATGTTCCAGCTGCCGAATCTTTCTAGGCGTACTGTAAAAATGGATTTGAGGGTTGTATTTGCATTTTATTGTGGGCGAAAGGCTGATAGCCTATGACCACGTACAAATATTTCAACTTAATATCCTTCACAATATTTATCGAATGTGGCATTAAGTAGTTCTATGACCACTTGATGCTTTGCCTACCCCAATATGTTCTGTGCCTAAGTCTAAATAAAAAGGCAGATTTTTATTCTAATGAGCAATATAAGTAAGTTCCTAAGTGCCATGCACTCTAAGTCTGATTAACTTATAAGTTTCTAACTGCCGCACGTAGAGACGTCAATTAAATTAATTAATCATTTAACCAGATGTTGTCACATTCTGTCTTGTTGATGTAAACAAGGATAGCATGACATTTAATTACTTCTTAACTTTAATTGACGTCTCTGAGTACGGCAGTAAGTGCCGTTCACTAGAAACCAAAGAGCGTATTCCCAAAAGTGTATACTTGCATACTTTTATGCCATACATCAATTGTTACCTTAAATTTGTATCTTTTGAATTAATAAAAAATAAAATAAATATAAAAATAAATTTGAGTTTTATTAAAAATATTTACTAACGCACAAACTCCAAACATTTAAATTAAAAAACAGAACCACTTTGTAAAAGTAATTTAAAGGTTTGAGACCCCTGATTAACCGTCTATGGCGCACTTGCCCCGAATTCAAAATGTTAGCCGTATTTCCTTTAAAGACTATATAATAAAACAAGAAACTAGTGTGATGCTTTTAACTGTCCATGTTCTATAGAGTAAAAACAATGTTTTTCTTGTAGCGCGGTACTTTAATGCATTTTTTTATATGGGCGCACTTACCCCATTTCCTGGAGTAAGTGCGCCTACGTACATGTTTTGAAATTTCATCAAAAATATTGTCAAATTATTGATAGTTTTGATGGAATCAACATTCATTGCAATAACAAAATACCAAACTCTCACATTTTATTAAATGTAGACTCAAATATCAATATTTAGAGAATTTATCACACATTAAAATCAACTATTCAGAAAGTATGGCGCACTTGCCCTGACTGACCTTAACTTAAAGTCACCTATATTAAAATCACGTAGATATACCTACGTATACAATAATTTATATTTAATGTAGAGATACCTAGACCTACAAACTTTTCCGTGACCTTTTTAAGTAAGTAATTGTAAACGAACCAAAAGAAGTAAGTAGGTACCTGCTGTATCTCAGAAGAACTACAAGCAATTAAGCCTCCAGTCTGAAACTTGCCGAAATATTAATTTTCGGAGAAAAACAAAGTAAACAAGCTTCTACGAGTAGGTACGGCCTCGGGCTCGACATTGAAATTCACAAAACATCAGCGTCGTTTGCTTTAAAATTTAATTAAACGTACACATTCTGTTTACCTTTTCGATAATGTAAGTACCTCACCTCGGCCTTGTCGTTGGCAGTCCATTAATCCTTCCCAAACCCGCAGTCATCCGCTTAGCGGTTCATTAGAAGAACACCTTTCGATATGATCCACATCCCAGATTATCTATTCGACGAGGGAATAAACAACAACTCCCTGTTTCACAATGAAATGAAACATGTTCAAACAAAAAGAACAGTATATACGAAAACACAGAGAGACTATGTAAGTAAATGTTTTTTATTTTATTTGTTACAACTTTGATATCACGGAATTATAAGGACGTCGTTACAAGTTTCAAGAGATCATGAACGTTATATTGAGTGTGAAGACACTCGCAAAAATTTATTTGCGAAAATTAAGAATGTTAATCAGTCGAAGAAACTGAACAGCTTTCCCGAAGGAACATTGGTTGAAAATAACAAAGAAATTCACCTCTCTGTGCGATCAGCCTGATTGCCTGGGTATAAAAAGACGTTTTTGTTTAAATTTTATTTAGTTTACTCCCTAAAAATTAGGGAGAATCACTCCCTAAAAATTTCGCTAGCTAATTTAAACGAGGTCGTGGTCGTAAAGCTTGTATAAGTCGTATAACACACGTATAATGTGATATTTTTTATCGGGCTAGACTAGATTTCTAAGCTTTTCCCAGGAACAAGAGCAGCGTGACTTGCTGTCCTCGCAGGACGGCGACACCTGCGAGACGCACGACCAGTTCTACCGCGACCACAAGCTGCTACTGGTGCTGTTCCGTGCGCTGGCCGTCATGCCTATCACCAGATCGCGCCCAGGTTTGTAAGGTTTTCCTTAAGAACTCGGGGACACTTATTCTGAAGTAGTGTACTTATTTTCTTGATTACCGACTTTCAAGGCCATTTGACTTGGTGCAAACTTACGTCACAAAAAGATACTTAACTGGTGCTTACGAACTAAACAACGATATAAAACTGGAGCCAGGCTCCGCAAGACATTGTGTTACGCCCGGTAGCAAACTGTTTATTAATCCTGCGATTAATCTTCTTAACCATACTTCTTTAAAAATCTGATTTAACTGAGTTAAAAGAAAACGATTTAAAAGAAAACGAGGCTTTAGATCACATACGTGTCTATGCCAGCCTCATTGGAAGCCTCTTAATTAACTATACTTAAGGAGGTCTTATTTTTACTAATGGGACCTCCTTAAGTATGACTAAGAAGCTAGAGGTAGCCTGAGGCTTCCGAAGCGTAACGGTTACGCTTTGTGCCAAATCTTAGCTTTCTAGTTTCGTTAACGGGATGCTTTAATTTGATGTATCTTTGCATTAAAATCTCAACTAATTTAGTTAGGCCGCTTTTCAATGTTTAAGGTTCGAAAGACAGACTTCGATAGACATACCTACGAGTAGGTGACGAAACATTTCTAACAACACTGTTTGATTGTCCCAGGTACGATCACCTTCAGTTGGACATCAAGCGCCACCGCCTACGCCATCTGCTTCTACATAGTTACCAGCGTGATCGTCTTGGTAGTCGGCTATGAACGGATCTTGATCTTACGATCTATTCGCAAGTTTGATGATTATATTTATGCGATCATTTTCGTCGTGTTCTTGGTTCCTCACTTTTGGATTCCTTTCGTGGGATGGGGAGTTGCACCGCAAGTTGCTATTTATAAAACTAATTGGGGGAAATTTCAGGTAATTTACCACATCTTCAATTCACAAAAAAGGTGTATTTAAATTAAAACGTTTTACAACGAAGTTTAAAGCCGTAGTTCTTACGTCATAAGTTAAAATTACCTAATAATGGAAATGATAGCCGAGCTGTACAAAGTCGACAAGTAATGGATACAAATGTTAGTACAGGCTATGTAAGACTAAAAAATATATAAATAAAACCATTCATTACTTTGAACGAATAAGCTTCGACAGATGAAGCTACTTATCCTCGATACTTTTGGATTCTACAATAGTCAAACTAAACGCAGCAAATTTAATGAGAAATGTATATCTAATGTTTTTCTTTTTTTCCCGAATGGTAGAACTTGTATAAGTCGGTGAAGTAGAAGAATTTTAGTCTAGGTTTTCAATTTTGTAGGTGAGATACTACAGAGTGACAGGTGAAAATCTACAGTTCCCAGGATTGAAAATGTCCATAGTGATAATAAGCGTGGGATGTCTTCTCCTCGCCGTGTGCTTCTTGCTGAGTCTCTGCGCTCTCCTGGACGGGTTCCTACTGTGGCACACCACGGCGTACTATCACATCATCACTATGATAAACATGAACTGCGCATTATGGTATATTAACTGCAAGGGCGTCAAGTTTGCATCGGAGGCACTTTCACGGTGCTTCGATAGGGTAATGTTTTGATTTTTCTGCGTAGCTTTTCTGTACAGAAATTATTAGTACTAAAACTTTCTTCTACAAATCAGATAATCCTTTGGTTAACATCTATACTAGTACTATAAAGAGGAAAAACTTGATTGTTTGTTTGCATTGAATAGGCTCCGAAACTACTGGACCGATTTTAAAAATTCTTTCACATTATCGCCAATTGACATAGGTTACATAATTTTCCTGAATTCCCACGGGAACAAAGTCCCAGGCGGAAAACTAGTATTTAACATTACTAGGAACAGTTAGGGATGAAGTTGGTCAGATCGAAAAAAAATTGGTTTGTGTTAATGTCACAGACTAAGGAGAGACGTATGTTAGTACCTATATCTAAATCATGCAAGACACAAATATTCACAATAAAAATAAATCCCTGACAGAAACTTAAATTTTACTAATCATTATAGATTTTTAAGTTTTATTTAAAACAAAAATGTTCACTTAGGACGTGAAACAGGAATGCTCAGCTCGTCTGATAGCTCGCTATCGCTACTTATGGCTGAATCTCTCTGAACAATTGCAACTACTGGGCAACGCGTACGCAAGGACCTACTCCACCTACTGTCTCTTCATGTAAGTAAAACCACAGAGCAATTATTAAGTTAATCATTCATCCATGTGGGATGTTTTTAAATAAATTAGCTGGTAAAACTTATTCTCTTAAGAAACCTGAAATGCTTACAAAATAGTAAAAAAAATTGCCACTTGCCATACGAAAGCTATTTAAGTACTTCTATGGCTAAAGAACGAAATTTTATTTCAGGCGCTTCTATAACTCATACACAAAATAAATTAATTTTTTTTCAAGAATTGTATATGGTTTCTTTGGGAAATGTTTTCAGTTTTATGGGGAAAATCAACCCCTTATGAATAATTTAGTTTTTCTATGGTTTAGCCGTCGACTTCGTGAAATTTTGTTGCTTATAGAATTTTTTTCGCTGTGGCGGCGAAACCGGGCGTGATTTATAACTCGAAAAAAAAATGTATCAACCCCAACATTCGATTGCTTGTAACTTTAAAATGGCTAAACCAATTTTGATCAAATATAGCTACGAACTATCTCGATTACGTCTGCTTTGAAAAAACAACAAAAAATCGCATTAAAATCGGTCCATTCGTTTACGAGCTACGATGCAGACACACTGATACACACGTCAAACTTATAACACCCCTCTTTTTTGTCGAGGGTTAAAGAGGCCCAATAGTTACTGTCGCAGGGTTACAGGGTTAATTTTCCCAGGTACGTAAACATTACGATCGCAGTGTACGGCGCGCTCTCCGAGATCGTGGACCACGGGTTCGGGTTCAGCTTCAAGGAGATGGGGCTCTTCGTGGACGCGGCCTACTGCTCCACGCTGCTCTTCATCTTCGTCGACTTCTCGCACAAGTCCACGCTCAAGGTATCTTGGAACTAATCTTAATAGTAGCTGTCCGCCCGCGACTTCATTCCCGTGGGACTTGTCCCGGTGGATTTTCATTTTTTTTAAAATACAAACTTGGTCGTGACAATAAGGAACACAACAAAAAAGAATCATCCAAATCGGACAAACCGTTCTCAAGTTATAGTTCATTTTTATATAAATTGAAATTGAATTGAAATTGAAATTGAAAACATTTATTGTCAGGTACTAGCCCCATAGTCACAATACAAATATTAAAATTAAATTATTAAATTAAATAAGAACTCAAATTAAATTAAAATTTAATAGTAGTTAGTAAATTTTAATTAAAGTAATAGTTTAATTAAAATTTAATAAATAAATAGATACGGGGCGTAAGAAACATTATGCTGAATGATTTTTCAGTGGTATTTTCCTCCGGAAAACTTTCAATTTCTTTTTTGTTTTTTAATATCTTCCACTTTGAAATTAAATGACTTTTTCGAATACACTCCATTTTGCAATCAAAAACCTTAATAAGGGCTCTTTTATTGTCATGCCCGCATGCGTGCCGCCGGCAACCTATCATTTCATACATGTTTTTATTGTAAGGCGGGTCACACGCACGCGGGAAAAGAAAAACATGTATGAAACAATAGGTTCTTTTTCATACATGAAAACCAGCAAAGTACATTGCATTCTGGCAGCAGCGCGGTACATTGAATAGTGGCAAGTAGATAAGTAACGAAAACTCCTTAACATGACGTTTTTGGTAAAAAATAATCACTTATAGCCGATCGTAGTTATGGCTACATTCCACCTTTTAAGTATTTGCTAAGCTGTCCCTTACTGTCTGAAAAAGTAGGCTCCCAACTCGTTGACAAAACCTTAGGCTTAGAAATCTGTAATTTAGCAGAGGTTCCATAATCTTTTACGCATCGACAAGAAATGACGATGAATCTTATGAAATTCCTGCGGAGACGAAGTATTTTATAATTTCTAATGTAGTGTATATTGTAGTGTGCCTTCGACTGTACTTTTTTCTAGATAAAATTCTTGTTGAATACTCTATAAGTGAAACTAATTTGGAAGATTCAAAAGTTCCCAGGGGACTTAGAAAGGCTAACAATTGATTGATTAGAAAGAAAATGCTTTGCTACGCCGATGTCTGCGAACGATGCCGTAGCTCGTAGCAATTTACTACGACAGTTTCGTCGATTAAGTTTCTAATTTAAACTCATATTTATTTCACTGATACATAAACTCATATCTTCTCTATCTTCTTCTGATATCTTCATAAACTCATATCATCGTTTCTGAACACTTTTGTCATCGGGTACCACTTTTGTAAAATGCAAACCACTTTAATTAAATAATTTAATTGCTGCATCACTTTATTTAGGTTGCAGCTGGTGTTCAGGATACCCTGCTCTCCATTGATGTACTGTCAGTTGATAGACCTACACAAAAAGAGGTATTGTTATTTCTTTTTTTTACTTCAATTATTTTCATAAAATTATTTATCATTTGTAATCGATAAACTACAGTAGTTTGAAGGCGTAGTTCTCTTCACCGTTTTATTGACCTTTTTTTTTTACTTAATATTAATGTCATATTTTAATGTAACGGCGTTAACTTATTTTTTATATATTACGTGACTTCTAAATTAGTAAATCTCTTCAAGAAACTGAACAACTTTCCCCAAAAAACCTACATTAAATTTTCAAAAAAATGTAATTCTCATAGAAACACTTAGTCGCCGAAACATTCATTATTAAATAGGAAAAAAACTTTCACAATTTTATTAAAAATTGCATATTTCGTAATGCCTGCTAAACATAAAATATGTTTTTATTTTGATAACGAATACTGATATTGATATGAATTTGTAGATCGACCTCTTCATCCAAGCTATCGAGATGAACCCAGCCGTGGTGAGTCTCAAAGGGTACGCTCACGTCAATCGGGAACTACTTACTTCGGTTTGTATCTCTTTAGTTACGGTCCTACACAATAAAACTAAATATAAAGCTACACAATTATGAATAGTTCTATACTCAATTATACAAGTTTTATGTAGTCATTATATCCTAACCTAAAATGTGAATGTTCTACCTACCCCAATGGGACAAAGGTGTGAGGATATGTCTTCTTCTTCTTCCTAGCGCTTAGTACCATTTCTCATTCGGGGTACACTTGACCATGATCCAGGGTTTGGCAGATCAAGTCATTACAGTGGAGCGACTGCCATCTGACCTCTATGACCCTGCTAACAGGGGAACCTGACCGGATTGGATCATGGTTACACATTCAGTCTCCTGAGTGTGCAGGTTTCCTCACGATGTTATCCCTCACCGTAAGAGCATCGGTTAGTGTGCAACTAACGTACATAACTCAGAAAATGAGTCATGGTGACATTGGGGATCGAACTCGGTACCTCTCGCTTAGGAGTCCGACTCACTAGCCGTTAGACCACCGACGCTCTCAAAGGTGTGAGCATATGTATGCATGTTTATTAACATTGCAATATTTTTTTTCCTTTGATTAAAGTCAATAAAAGTCCACAATCCGTATTCTTCGTTATCTTTCGTAAAGGACAACAAAAAGTGAATTTTATTGAGTCATTCCCTCGGTAACGACGTTACCTTTTATCTAATACCTTACAATACGGGGGAACACAATTAAAGTCTTTTTTTACGTCATATTTACTCTTTATGCATATTTTATGTGAGTTTATATTTATTACGATAAAATCGTCATTTAAATACCCCGTACTATTGAATCGCTAGTTGTATAACTACCCCGTATTATTAAGTCAACTCCGGAGTTCCTCAGAATCCTCCAGACGCACAGCGGGATACCACTCGTATCTTGTCGAGATCCCCAGATTCATACTGAGCGCTTCTCTTTATCTTCTCTGTGAGCTCATATAATTCAAATCTCTTTAAATTTAAAGTAAAAAAACTTCTTCTGAGTAAAAGATGATGGACATTTTGGTATCGGTATACGTATAAGTATAGAATTTGGTACCGGCACCAATTTAAATAAATGATAAATCGTTAAAAGGTAATTTTCCGTAGAATAAGAATAACTTAAGCTCTAATCCTGATTCATTGTCCAATTAGAGTAATCCTGCTTTGAAAGTTATATATTTTTCATAATTTATATTATTATTTTTTACCAGCCCATATACGTCCCCACCGAGGGGCACGGGCTTCCCTTTGAAACACGAAGGGGATCTAGGATCTAGGCCATAGCTGGCCCAATGTGGGTTGGTAGACCGCTTGTCTTTCGAAAATGAATTTTCTTGGACGGGCGGGTTTCATCACGATGTTTTCCTTCGTGATGAAGGAATGTTTTGTTCATAATTTCTTACCTATTATACCTGTAAGGGGCTGTCCATCAATCACGTGAGGCTCGAAAGGGGGAGGAGGGAGTTTAGCAAAAATCACGAAATATCACAAGGGTGGAGGGGGGTGTAGTAAGATATCACGTGTATTTATTTTTTCGTCAAATGCGCGATTTTTAAACCGAAAAGCGGCTTGTAGTGTGGCTTGATGACACCGACGATGGTCTTCAACAAAGCACAGTGCCAACAACTGACTTGCAAGATGCTTATCCAGTTGTTAATGTTGAAGAATGTCTTGCTAATCCGTGGTCCGAGGACAATATACGTAAAATATGTTCATGTACTAGTACAATATATGTTTTTCGCATGATTACACCATTCCTTTAATATTATTTTTATTCCAGTCAAAAACAACCGGCAACATTTTTGTCTAGACATTTTTATCATGGTCCTTTATTTCAGAATAAAATTAGATTATACTTTGTACCTGTATTCAAAGATAATATTTTAAAAAAATTATGATTTTTTGTAGGTACTAAAAATACACGTGATTTTAGGTGGGGGAGGGGGGGTTAGTCTTAAACCTCACCACGTATCACTAAGGGGGAGGGGGAGTTAAAAAATGCAAAAAAACATCACGTGATTAATGGACGGCCCCCAATACCCTCTAGTTGGTTATATATTTTAAAAAAAATTGTTTTTTCCAGGCAATAGGCATGATTGCTATCTACCTACTGGTGTTGTTGCAGTTCAAAATATCTCTCCTAAAGGAAGGAAACCCTGTTGGTGTCTCATAAACTGTGCTGCTACATCATAGTACAGTCTGTTCCCTCAATTAAATATCCACCCTTGTTTCTTATCTGCTGATTGTAAGGTTCCAATTAGAATGAACTTTGCCCTTTTACTTGGAGCATTGAGTGTACTTGTGAAATTATAGTAAACTAGCTTTCCGCCCGCGGCTCCGCCCGCGTGGACTACAGGTTATATCGCGCCCAACTGTGGTATAAAATGTAGCCTATGTCCTTTCCTAGGCTCTAATCTATATCTGTACCAAATTTCAGCAAAATTGGTTCAGTAGTTTAGGCGTGAAAGACGGACAGGCAGACAGACAGACAGAGTTACTTTCGTATTTATAATATTAGTAAGGATACTATTTAAAATAGGGGTAGTTAGTGTAGGTACACACGTCACACGTCATATCCACGCGTCATCTCACAGGACAAACTTTTATCGACCCGCTTATCGACAAAGTAGTCGCGTCTTTGATTAAAAAGGACAGAGAAGCGGTAGCTGAACGTTTCTGAATAATCTCGAGATTAGCAAAATAACAACTAGGAAAGCCGTATACAAGAAATTGATTTAAATATCCCTAATTTAATTCGTTATTTTATTTGCAAGAACATGATTTAGAAATATGTAGAGTTGATTGAATTTATATTTTCCCAGTTTTTGAAAATTTATGCAAAATGTAGCATTGAATTAAAATACACTGGGCGTCAAAAATAAGTAGTACACTTTTCAAATTGCAATTACTCCTAAACTATAGTAGTTACACTTATGAAATAAAAAGCAGTTTATAGTAAACTTAACGAAGTTTATTAAAGTTATATTTTATTTGGCATGAATAAAGTTTCAAACTTAAAATTAAGATAAATACTAAAAAGTATCAATTTTTAACGATATGTCAACCACTTAATTTTCACGTTTTGGAACTTTTTCACAATTTAATAACTTGTGTTGCCGCCTCGGGCTCTAATTACAGCTTGGATCCGGTTTGGCATGCTGAACACTAAGTTTCGGAGGCGGTGTTGGGGAATATTTTCCCATTCTTCTATCAGCGCATGTTTTAGAGCCCTGAGTGTGGCAGGAGGTGGACTGCGCCTTCTGACTAGCCTCCCAAGCTCATCCCAGGCGTGTTCAATCGGGTTGAGATCTGGGCTTCTCGATGGCCAAGCCATCAAGTTGATGCCAACCTCCTGAATGTACTCTTGTACGTGGTGAGCAGTGTGTGGCCGGGCGTTATCATGCATTAGGATGGCTCCATCACCCATATTTATTAAATATGGCCCTGCATACTCGTTGAGGATCTCCGAGGCATATCTTTCACCAGTCAAAGTCCCATTTTCTATTACCACAAGCTCTGTGCGACTCTCTGAAGAGATACCAGCCCATACGTGTACAGAGCCCCCGCCATATTGGACTCTTTCCGAGATACAAGCTTGAATGTATCGCTCACCGGGTCGTCTGTAGACTCTCCGCCGTCCATCTGAAGTGTATAAAGAGAATCGAGACTCATCTGTGAATAAAACTCTAGCCCATTCTTCTTCGCCCCATTGTACGTGTTGACGGGCGTAGCGTAGTCTTGCTACGCGATGCTCTGTCTCAAGTTTGGGGCCATTTGCTGGTCTTAGAGGCTTCAGGTTAGCTTCAGCAAGTCTTCTTCTCACTGTACTCTCACTGATGTAGTCTGTTCGGGTCCGAAGAAGCTGTTGCTGAACCTCAACTGCATTAAGGTGTCGATTTCTTAACACAGTGGAAACAATAAAGCGATCTTCTCGGGTACTTGTGCACCTGGGTCTGCCATTACCTCGTCTCCTTAGATGGTTTCCAGTCTCTTCGTACCTTTGCTTTACTCGCTGAACCGTTCTTAAAGTTACACCCACCCTCCTTGCAGTACGACGCATACTGATGCCCACTTCGAGAAAAGCTAAGATTCTTGCACATTCTTCTGGTGAAAGAGGCATGATTAGTCAAATTTACTCTCTGAAGATACCTATGCTTTTCAATTACAATTGCTTTATCAGCAGCGAATGTGTCAAACACAAAAATCCTAAGTAAGACAACACCTTTCAACAGTTTAAAAAAAGTGTTTTTATTTATTCGTTTTTTTTAAAGTCAAGCATTATAAGTTCTTATAATGCATGAAGTTTTTATTGAATAAGATTAAATTTTCTTTTTAACCTTTTTTGTTTCAAAGGTCTAAGTTTTATAGTTTGGGAGAAATCGCAATTTTAAAACTGTACTACTTATTTTTGACGCCCAGTGTATTTTATTCAAATCATTTGTAAATAAATATTCAAGTTGCAATTAATTATATTTATTTAAATTTATAATACCTATGTCTCTATTGTAAATGTTTTCAAGCATCCAGGTCTATATTCAATTGGTGAATTAGAAGCCATCAAGGCCGTACCCAGTAGAAAGTTCAGGGGCGATGAAATATTCAAATGGATAATTTAGTCAAACATCGAAACGTGTTGGTTGGGTAAATATAAGAAAACTGGTACCACTTTGTCAGATGTCAGAAAAGTTAAAAATATCCAAGGTCCTGGCATTGAGGTAATATTATGGGTCCTGGTGCACCTTTATCCTTATGGATGGTCAATGAATTAGTTCTCTCGTATTTTATTCTGCTACTAATAAAATATATGATTTGATTGTACTGAGTGGTAGGAGAAGCTGTCTATCAATCGATGGCTCCGAGTTCTTAGTTGGAAGTTATGTAAAAATTTGGGTGTATGACGTATGTATTTGAATTGCGTCTGTCTTAATTTATGTTCCAAAAGACTCATGGTTCAAGGGACATTTTAGGCTTTGAAAAAAGGCGTACATTATTTACGAATAAGAAATAAACAATGATCTACAATTTTATGAAATCTACACAAATATTATTAAGCGGAAAGATTTGTGTTTTTATATGTTTGTAACGAATAAACTCACAAACTACTGGAACCATTTTAAAAATTGGTCCCACGAGAACGAAGTCCCGGGCAGAAACGTAGTTATTCATAATCTTAATCACCTCTGACCTACGGCCCTAGAATATTCGTATTCCTATCAGTAATAGTTTATAACCTAATATTAAATTTGCTTATTAACTACCTCACGTGTCTCAGTAATTGATTCATCCATATTGTGTTACAATTACGACCTTGAGAGTTTGTACATTTACATGTTGAAATAATTGCCTTAGGTGTATTTTAGAACTAGCTCGGATGTAGCCAAGCCTAAAAGGTTGGCTGCCTTGTTAAGTGAAACAAGTATTACGTTAAAATTGTGTTTTTCTATCCTCGTAGCAGGCTGCTACGTAGCTGCTACGAATTTTTGTTGAACGGCAAAAATGATGTACAGTGCTTTTATTTGTTTATAATTCAGGAACTTTAGCATTTTACTTCGGAAAAATCCAACCAAGCTGAAAATGTGTGTACATCTACCTTTTAAATTCCTGAATAACCACTGAAAAGTCCCAAGAGTTCAGGCGTGACATAACTTTTGACAGCTAAAAAACGGTGAAAAAACTGATATTTTTCGGTTTTTTGCTAATATCTTCGTTCCTGTTTATCCTACCACTATGAAGTGTTATAATAAAAGAAAGAATAAAAATTATCTACAAAAAAAGCTTATGAAAGTTCTTCGATAAAATCAGTCATTTCTACGGAAAAAACTAAAAAAAAAAGATAGAAGCAACTTCAAAAAAGCGAAAAATAAATACAATATCATTTGATGTGCTATGTAGTACCTACTTTTTTGAAGTTGATTCTATTTTTTTTAGTTTTTATTTTTCAATTTTTAGTGCAAATTATAACCTCTTCAATTTTTGAAGTCGGTTAATAAAACGAAGTGTTAGCTTTGAAAAGTTTAAGCGAATTTTTTAATTTTATTTTACATACATACAGTTTAAACTGAGAACTCCCTTTTTTTAAGTCGGTTAAAATACTAAAACCTTCTCCTAAATGTAACAAATACTTTTCTGAAAACCGCATCAAAATCGGTTCAGCCAAACGCGAGATAATCGCGGACAAACATACATACATACAAACATACATCATACATACATATATACAGGTCAAACTGAGAACCTTTTTTTGAAGTCGGTTAAAAAGGTGGTTAAAAGGTCACGCCCCTGATTACCTTATTTTTGACACGTTTATCTATTAGGCAATTTGTGATAAATATTATAAATGCGAAAGTTTGTGAGGATGTATGGATGTTTGTTACTCTTTCACGCTCGAACGGCTGGACCAATTTTGATAAAACTTGGTATGGAGGTAGTCAGTCGCTGACACCCTGGATTAACACATAGGCTACATAATTTTTCCTAAATTCATACGGAAACGAAGTCCTGGGCGTAAAGCTACTTTGTGATTAATCTAACAGTACTTGGATTTACTACTTATTAATTCTATAAAAAGTTTTTAAGACAGTATATTTAATGTTTTGAAATAACATTTTTACTGTTTTCTGCTGTTTTGTTGTTTTTTGGGGTGATCATGAAAAAGCACTAAAACATCCATGTAAATGTGTACCAGAGTTTCAATAATCAATTACGTAAAACTTTATAACACCGTTTTTGTAGAGAATTTTCCATTCTTTATTTCATTTGTAAACCTCATAGCGGTAAGGTCGACAGGAACGAAGATAGAGGCAAAAACCGAAAAAAGGTAACTTTTTTTCACAGTTTTTTGCCCACCCCTGAGCTCTTGGGACTTTCTGAAGGTTATTTGGGATGCTTAAAGGTACGTGTACACAAATTTTCAGCTTGGTTGGAATTTTTCAATAGTTTTACCAATTGTTTTCCTAAAGTTCCTGGATCATTATTGATTTTCGAAAATTTTCGTATTTTGAATAATAAAATTGATTTTCAAAAGACAACAACGAGACAGATACTGTTTGCAGAGAAACATTAAGAAAAAAGACGCACTGTAAGTGGTTTTTATTTTCTCGTGATTCTCAGACGAAGTTTGTGTACAGTTAACAACATACAAGAATAATTGTAGCCAATTTTATGTGACCCTTTTTATGCCTTGAATTGCAAAATGTATAGTGTCTTACGTAGATTTATATTGAAATTACAGAGGATTAATCTTGTAAATGAATGTCCTTATAATGGATCCTAGGCGTATTTTTTTTTCGATTCCAAAAGTACTGCAACCATTAGCTGTCACTCGCATTCCGAAGACATCTGACACCACTCCGACGACAGTCACAATGCGGATTCATTAATAAACTTTTCCAATTTTGTTAAATCTAATCCTCTCCAAAGTATAAACGCGACCCTGGAAACTTTTTAATCTGTCCACATTTTTTATAAGGGTTTTTTATGCGGGTCATGGGTGTTTGTGTCTGTCTTTATGTATGTTCCGAGAGACCTTCGACCCAAGGAAAAACCTTAGTTTAGACCTTTGATTGTATAGCGTTTATTATTATTATTTAAGACAAATTTCAAAGCTTAAACAAATTCTAAACTAATATTATAAAGAGGAAAGATTTGTAATTGTATTTTTGTATGTAACGAATAAACTTTAAAAACTACTGGACCGTTTTCAAAAATTCTTTCACCATTAGGATGCTACATTATCCCTGAGTAACTTAGGCTACATAATTTTTCCGAATTTCCACGGGAATTCCACTTTAAATTAGTTCACGAAAATTGAGGATGTGAATCTTTATTTTTTAACTTAACAACGCAGGTTCAGACGAGCTCTCGTAGCCCAGTAGCGCTCGCTGATCCCAACTGATCAATGAGGTAAAGCAAAGTACACAGAGGCAGGAACCTGATGGGTGACCAAAGCGGCAATTTGTCACGAGCGTATCCGTGCTTCGGAGGGCATGTTAAACTGTCGGTCCCGGCTATTGTCGATTGACTAAACTCTTTAAAACCAAGTCAAAGGCCATTGTGCGGTTTGAAAACTCTGACACCAGGGTTTGCCATTAACTATAGGTACCTTATCTTATCTTTATTCTTTATTGTACCCACAAATACATATAAAAAAATTACACAAAGAAAGGACATGTACAACGGCGAGCTTAACTCAAGCAATGAGTTTTCTTCCAGCTAACTTACACGATAAGAAGAAAAATAATAATGTAAATAAAAAATAACGCTAGATTTTTCGTATATTCTGATAAAACGAAGTCCCGCGCGTCCTCAAATACAAAAAATATTGATATAAGTGTGTAAATATAATATAAGTGTGTAAGTGCATCAATTCTGTAGAATAGAAATGTGTTTCCAAAGATCTGTAAAATTATAGTTGAAAAACAAAAGAGGAGCATCCATCACGGCGGCTTTACTGAGGTCCCCATCGATCATAACCAGCAGAACCCATTGGGTGTTATACTGTCAGCGAGCCATCAATGCATACTACGTATCAATAAAACATCGTCGTCTCGCCGAAATAGGATATAGGTCACCTAGATTCTTCGATCCCTGAGGAACTAACCGTCCAAATGCCATTGCATCGCTTCTCTAACGTCTGATTTTGATATCAAAGTGCTTTTATTTTCCGCCCGTTTGCGCTATTTTTGAATCAAATAAATTCAGGTTTAAAAGATACTTGCAAGACTTACTACTATTTATTACAATATGACTCCACAGTTGAAGATTATCTATTATAAATTAATTTTAAAAAATTGCAAGTATTATCTATTATATAGGTAAATGTTCAAATGACTTTGAAGCAATTTAACATGCAAATCATTTGTTACTTTTTAAGCCCATTGTTCAATAAATAATAAAAATAATAGTTAGGTATTGGTACTGGCAATACTAAAGTTACAGATGTATCGAAGATGTATAGATATATAGATATGTTCGAATTGCCAAAACCAACTGCAATACATATTCAATGTCCTTGTCTCGAAACACAATAAAGAAGGGACAATCTAATTGAGATACACGCCTTATCCAATTTGAGATCTTTGGGATCGCTTAAAACACTTTCGGAGTTTTTAACCCACAGTAATAGGCTAATAGGCGATGCGTATTGCGTATATGACACAAAATGTTCCTATTTTACAATTTAGTACTTCCATTCATTTTTTTGGAAAAATAAACATTTTTTTGGATATATTTTGGGCTAACTGGTGGAATATGGCCTAAACCCTCGTCAATGCTTCGAAAGGAGGCCCGTGCACCTAAGTGGGGTAGTGGGGACGTATTCAAGCTGATAATGTTGAGGAGTTGTACCATCGGGAACCTACTGCTGAAACAAAATGTTAGTTAGTATTATTCATTTTGTAAGTATTTCAATAACCTTGTAGTTGATAACTTATTCCTTATTTTCTACAGAAATCAGCCCATCACACGTTACTCGTATTAATACACATTGATATGCCCGTCAAGTCTAGAACTCGCAAACGGATTGACAGTTCATAAAAAGTCAGACAAAGTCGGGAGTGGTTTGGGCCTCTGGGACCCCACCGTCGTATTCCGAATCAATTGATTTCAACTTTCCCCAAAACTCTCAGTACATCAAATACACTCGTATTTACGTAGTAGGAGTTTTCTTAATTAAATCTAGAATAGGGAAGTGGGAAACTTTTCCTTCGTCAGCGTTTTAAGATTTATATAAACTTTGATTAAGGTTCGGCTTATGGGAATTGTTGCAAAACGGTAGATATTGGACTTGCATATCGGTGGATAAACTTCAAACTAGGTTTTATCGCTTCTTAGCTCATTGAATTTTACTCATACCTATTTATAAATTAAATCGTTTTGTTCATTGTCAAATAACCAAAAGATGCTGTGACCTAAGGATTGTTTTCAATTTCGCAAAGTATTGACTTGCTTATTATGATACACTACTTTTCTATCATACAACCAATGAGATGCCATTGATGAGAAATCCAAGGCGAAGTCAAAAAAAGCAAAGGCAAAGTTCGAGTAAGGTTCGAGTGAACAGGCTTCTTCTAGGTGAGCTTGCTACATCCTCGACCACATCTTTGCCTTTGAGCTAGACTAAGGTCAAGAGCACCATTATTTATAATAATAAAAAAACTTTATTTTATGGAGTATATTTACGTACAACCAGTAAGAATTTTAGGGAAAGGAGAAAGAAAGCATTTAAAATGTTTAAGTAAACTGAAACTGAATTAAATGTGTTCTTTTAACTCAATGTCGCAAAGGTGCAGTTTATCAAATGCCTCTATCAAATCTCTTTAGTGAAGATACCGAATCACACGCTGACAAACTTTTTGGTACCATTATTTGATAGTGAAACATTGTTGACCGTTTACAGGTATTCCCTTAATTGGAGTGTATTGTAAAATCGCGTAGGGGATCGGATTAGAGAGTCCTAGTGGAACGAGCGAATTTTACGACACCCCCAGGAAGAAAAGGGGTAAACCATATATGGTGCCACTTTAAAAAAAAAACAAATTCCTGCAATCAATTACAATTTAAAGCAATGTTTTACGTAATCTACGCAGGTTATCACTGACGCAGTAGTCAAAAGGTATCTCTGCTATAGCTATCTCTAGTTCGGTAGCCAGAAGCCACAACATGCTATGACATCACCCGCGGCCTATCACCCAATGAATCCAGATTTCTATCGCTCTTCACGTCAAGTGGGTTTATTAAGTGCGGAGAGCACTCTAGATAATGGAATTGCGACAAAACGAATGCACTAAGAGAATATTTTCATAGAAATGTGCGTCAGTTTATTGAATTTCTCGTTTGTATGCATGTATTTACGAAACAAACTAGAATGTCGCTCACTTTCCGTAGTTTGTCACTTTCCAGCATTAGGATACCTTCAAACAACGACATAACAATACACAGTAGACAACTCTGTATCACTTATGTTTCAGATTCAACCGATTGCAACGGTAATGTGTGTTTTTTTTTTAGTTAAAACTATTTTTTGCTGATTAAGGTAGTATTTTTATGTAACTGAATGCTGTATGTTTAGTTTAATCTACATTAATATTACTTATAAAGAGGAAAGATTTGATTGTTTGTTTGCATTGAATAGGCTTCGAAACTACTGAATTGATTTGAAAAATTCTTTCACCATTGGAATCCTACATTATACCTGATGAACATAGGCTACATAATTTTCCCGAATTCCCACAGGAACGAAGCCCCGGGCGGAATGCAAGTAAGAAATAAATAAGAAGAACAAAATCTAAGAAAACATATACAAGTGTGCAAACCTACCTACGAAACATAGAAGTCATTACGTTTCAATCGCGGTTTTGGTTGACTAGGTATGTTTGGCTTAGCGAGTCGCGCCCCTGCATCACGTGCTTGCCTGTCCCGAATTTCCTATACAAACAACTAATTTCACGATTGAATCGTCACAATAAATATGTAGTTTTTGGTACGTCCGCGAATGTTTCGTCATACGTTAATATTCACAGATGGATATGCCCCGTAATATTGTAGTTTGACTTAGTAAGATTATAAACTCTCGGTACTTTGTGAACTGCCCCATTTTTTTATATCTACGGACTTTTTTTATATTCTTAATGCAATCTAATCTAACCTTAAAAAAGCCCAACCTAACCTAACACAACCTAACTTATCCTAATTTCATGCAGGCGGTTTTGTAAATTTATAATTTTACCAAGCAAAGTGTAATATAGCGGGAGATTATAGTTTCACTAGTGAAATTGTAATATTACGGTTTTTACAGTTTTCCGGTAACAGATTCTTCTTTTTATCGTGTAGGTATAGTCAAGTGTGTGGCGAACTTGGTGACAGGTGACAGATAACAACACAATAGTAAAATGTTAAACAGTAATAAAATGTTAAACAGTTGTGAACCTTAACGACTGCACCGTGTGGTGATCGGTTGTGAAAAACACCACCCAATTGCTTTCCGTGGGTGTCGTAAGAGGCGACTAAGGAAATACAAATGAGACCTGCCTCCTATTAATCCATCCAAACGACACCTCAGTTTGTTCTGAATCTGAGGTGTCGCCCTATGATCTGATGCGGTGTGGTAGGCTCTGTGAAGAGCCGTCTGGGTCGCAACCACCCTCCTACCGAAGTCCGACGCCAAACAGCATGCTGTGTTCCGTCGGTGCGTAGGAGTACCAGTGCCTTAATAGGCATTTTCTGGGTTAACTCGCCCCATCGTCGACCTCATCTATGATCTTGGTCAAGATTGAGGTCAAGATCTTATAATAAAAAATTGAATAAAAATAAACTATCACGAAAGTTGTACCTTTCCATTTTCACCGTCACATATAGTTAAAAACCATCTCGATTACGTCAGATTTCAAATAAAGAAAACCGCATTAAAGGAGACTGGTCAAATGACACCCAGGCCCGGCGCAAAAGAGAAGTATCTCATGTAATTGACCATTAAGAGTTTAAATTAAATAAATATATTTTTTGTTCAATATCACTGGCTATCATAGAAATATCCCTATGATTGAAAAAAAATTTGATCAGCTTATTTCAGTTTTTTTTTCTTTATGAACACTAAAAAGGTGATTTATGATAAACGATAGTATTGGTAATCATAATATAATATATTGTGTATTTTAATAATTATTTATTAATAATTACTTAATTAATAAATATTGTGTATATATATACAGATCGCGCGTGTAAAAAGACCACGCTCACCATATATGCGCAACTATACTTTTACCGTGTTTAGACGAGCAATGTATATACTTTTATTGCTGCTCTACCTTCGGCCTCCGGATTCAATCCTGCATCTTTAAACAAATAATTAATATGAAATAATAATAATAAATAAATCAAAATAATCTGTTCCTTAAAATAATTTTCAATAATCATGCAACGAAGCAACCACAACTTATATTAGGTACCTACTGGGTGGCGGTAACTGTACGGAACAATGGCATCTCTCGACCCGAAGAAATATTTACACATCCCGCGTACCTACAGACTAGATGACATTTTAATAGATTTAGGAAATTAATAGAATATTGGAATTAAATTGTTGTTTTATTTTAGTTTAGCAGTGCCTCACTTAATTTTCATTAAAATAACATATTATTTTTTAAAATATATCATAAAAATAGTTATGAGTGTTAAAAAGAAGTAAAATACTGATATAAGTAAATCAAAATAACTTTTTTGATTTGATATATCTATATAATAGCCTATGATATTGAACAAAATGAATATATATTTTCTTTTTACTCATAATAGTCAAATACTTTTCTTTTGCGCCGGGACTGGGTAAATTTTGTATGGGCCGTGACGAGTCTCCTTTAGGCCATTATTTTAGGAACTACGATACCACAAACAGACACACGGACTTTAAACTTATAGATGTAATGTCTATTGTCGGGGGTTAAAAATAAAATAACCAAACCATTCTCAGTAAAATTAGTCGACCCCAATGATATCGCAGGCGGTCATAATATATGAAATGACGTAAGGTCGGTGTATCGTTGCGGCGCCGAAGCGAAAAAACACAAGATTTATTGCTCTAACACCCAATCATTATTGATATTGTTTTTAGATTTTTCTCCAATTTCACAGTCTGCGCTAATCTGACGCGAAATCTTTTTATTATAGTTAATAACCTCGCAGATTTATAGCCGTAAATTAAAAATGATAAAGTGTCGTAGAACGTTACGTTATTAGTGGTTAACTCAGAACCACCCTCTACTCATTTATCTATCTATATCTATACATATTATAAAGAGGAATGATTGTTTGTTTGCATTGAATAGGCTCCGAAACTACTGGACCGATTTAAAAAAATATTTTACCGTTAGAAAGCTACATTATCCCTGATGGACATAGGCTACATAATTTTTCCGAATTCCCACGGGAACGAAGTCTCGAGCGGAATTGTATAAAGCAAGAGAAAAACTCAATTCAATTCTTTGAAAAATGGCGTCCACCATCGTGTTTTTGCCAATTTCTGAGTATTTTAAACAAATTTAGTTTTAAAAGTTCTACTACATGGGACGCAGAAGAGCTGGTCAAAATTGTTATACGTGTAGGTGTACTTTAGCTTAGGGCGAGTCTTTCTTTCTGCGCGTTTAACATCAAGATCTACACTGGGCGTCAAAAATAAGTAGTACAGTTTTAAAATTGCGATTTCTCCCAAACTATAAAACTTAGACCTTTGAAACAAAAAAGGTTAAAAAGAAAATTTAATCTTATTCAATAAAAACTTCATGCATTATAAGAACTTATAATGCTTGACTTTAAAAAAACGAATAAATAAAAACACTTTTTTTAAACTGTTGAAAGGTGTTGTCTTACTTAGGATTTTTGTGTTTGACACATTCGCTGCTGATAAAGCAATTGTAATTGAAAAGCATAGGTATCTTCAGAGAGTAAATTTGACTAATCATGCCTCTTTCACCAGAAGAATGTGCAAGAATCTTAGCTTTTCTCGAAGTGGGCATCAGTATGCGTCGTACTGCAAGGAGGGTGGGTGTAACTTTAAGAACGGTTCAGCGAGTAAAGCAAAGGTACGAAGAGACTGGAAACCATCTAAGGAGACGAGGTAATGGCAGACCCAGGTGCACAAGTACCCGAGAAGATCGCTTTATTGTTTCCACTGTGTTAAGAAATCGACACCTTAATGCAGTTGAGGTTCAGCAACAGCTTCTTCGGACCCGAACAGACTACATCAGTGAGAGTACAGTGAGAAGAAGACTTGCTGAAGCTAACCTGAAGCCTCTAAGACCAGCAAATGGCCCCAAACTTGAGACAGAGCATCGCGTAGCAAGACTACGCTACGCCCGTCAACACGTACAATGGGGCGAAGAAGAATGGGCTAGAGTTTTATTCACAGATGAGTCTCGATTCTCTTTATACACTTCAGATGGACGGCGGAGAGTCTACAGACGACCCGGTGAGCGATACATTCAAGCTTGTATCTCGGAAAGAGTCCAATATGGCGGGGGCTCTGTACACGTATGGGCTGGTATCTCTTCAGAGAGTCGCACAGAGCTTGTGGTAATAGAAAATGGGACTTTGACTGGTGAAAGATATGCCTCGGAGATCCTCAACGAGTATGCAGGGCCATATTTAATAAATATGGGTGATGGAGCCATCCTAATGCATGATAACGCCCGGCCACACACTGCTCACCACGTACAAGAGTACATTCAGGAGGTTGGCATCAACTTGATGGCTTGGCCATCGAGAAGCCCAGATCTCAACCCGATTGAACACGCCTGGGATGAGCTTGGGAGGCTAGTCAGAAGGCGCAGTCCACCTCCTGCCACACTCAGGGCTCTAAAACATGCGCTGATAGAAGAATGGGAAAATATTCCCCAACACCGCCTCCGAAACTTAGTGTTCAGCATGCCAAACCGGATCCAAGCTGTAATTAGAGCCCGAGGCGGCAACACAAGTTATTAAATTGTGAAAAAGTTCCAAAACGTGAAAATTAAGTGGTTGACATATCGTTAAAAATTGATACTTTTTAGTATTTATCTTAATTTTAAGTTTGAAACTTTATTCATGCCAAATAAAATATAACTTTAATAAACTTCGTTAAGTTTACTATAAACTGCTTTTTATTTCATAAGTGTAACTACTATAGTTTAGGAGTAATTGCAATTTGAAAAGTGTACTACTTATTTTTGACGCCCAGTGTAAATTTGGATTTGCAAGTCACAGTAGAGCGTACCATCGCGACAACATCAATCTGAATTAAACATGCTGGAGTCGCCATAGCCGGACACGGCGTGGAGTATTATTATTATTATTTTAAACAAAACCAAAATATAGAATTGGCAAGTAAAGAAACCCTTTACGCGTTGTAGTACGTCAGAGCCTCATACTCGTCGGTGCAACGCTAGCTTGTGTGAACGACGATTTTGAAGCATTAAGATGTAGTGATCCGCACACCTCACAAAAAAAAATTAAAGTGAATAAATCGTTACGAAAAAAAATTTAAAAAAAAATTAGATGAGGTACGCGACATCACTAATACTGCTACGGCGTAGTACACCGTAGCTAGTAGCTACGCCTACCGTAGCACCTGCAGAATCTATAGTCGACCTTACGCGTTCAAAATTGATTTAATAAATTCGAATATTCAAATTGTACACGCTTAGAAGAAGAGTAGTACATACTTTCATTAATTCCTATTCAACTCACTTCAAGAGTATAAAGGAAACTGTGAAAGAAACTAGTAATCTTTGCACTGAACTCTGGATTCCTACGCAAAATCATTAGAACGTCATTCATTTGGCGCCCGTCTCTAATTAACGGATCTTTCATCGTGGGATAAAAATATCAAGTGTCCACTATATAGGGTGTTAAGAATATCGGAAACTTTAACTATCGTTTCAATACTTCAGTTGCATTTTGTTGAAAAAACTTCACCCTTTGGTAACTTGAAGACAAAGTCGTAGTAATATCGAGTATTTGTTGGCAAAGTGTCGGGTTCTCTTCCCTGCGTTTTTATTTTCATAACATCAAGCTTTAGAATAATTTGGGTCTATTAACGTGCATTAAAATTAATGCTAGTTTAAACCCGTCGCGCGCTTGTTTACGGCGCGTGCGATACAAATCTTGCGCACACGGGTGTGTAAGAATCGCGCTAGGGTTTTAAATATGCTGTCATTTTTAGTCATGTTGACCGAAACAAAGACGGCATTACATTAAAAGAGGCTTTAACTTTAATTGACGTTTCTGCATCTGAGTGTAAGGCAACAAAAAGATCCAAAAATATCTCCTTAACACTTTATTATTCTAAAATATTGGAAATACCTGGTTATGTGGCTTTTTTTTTCTTTAAAAAAATAAGCAACTTAAAGTCCTGAAGTGTGCTTTTCTGACTGTAATATGGAGCTCATTGTATTCATAAGATACATTAAGGAAAACATAGTCCTAAGTAATACATTAAATGTGAAAGTGTTGTTTGTTTGTTTGGTCGTCCTTCCTTCACGTCAAACGAAGCAACAGATCGACATAATTTCTGCACAAGAATAGTTGAGTTAAAGAGCAGAAGAGTGACATAGGCTACTTGTCTCCGTGAAAGACGTCCCGGGCAGAAAGCTAATCTTGATTATATTCCTTCCCAAAAACAAATTCGGCGTAAAGCAAAGAAATATTAAAGTCCTGTTTACAGTGATTAGCGGAGCACTCTGTAGGACCGTTAATAAAGATGAGGCGTCGTGCCTCGCATACAGCCGCACTCAAAGACTTGCAAATGTTGACAAAATAACCGCGAGTGACCGGCCCCCCGCCACCCCGCCACCCCTCGCTCCTCCGACATGGAAATTAAGCTAAAGACTTAATTTTGTACGTGACAGATTATGCTGATACAAAACAAGGACGCAAATAGTCGCTGTCATCGATTGAACTTTACAAATAGGTACTATAAGGTCTTTAGAATATTTTATCAGTGGCATCAAATAGTTTTAGAATGCTCTGCCTACCCCGTACAAGAGTACAGACGTGAATGTATGAAAGATTTGTTTTAAATGCGTAATAAATGATACAACGCATCCGAATGCGGTTCTTGATATTTCTTAGAAAAATTATGCTGGCCTTCGAAACGATCCCCAAGAACGTGCAAAAACTTACAAATTCAAAAATATATCTACATCTACACTAATATTATAAAGAGGAAAGATTTGTACCTATTTTTGTATGTTTGTAATGAATAGGCTCAAAAAGTACTGGGCCGATTTAAAAAAGTCTTTCACCATTAGGATGCTACATTATCCCTAAGTAACATAGGCTACATAATTTTTCCGAATTCTCACGGGAACGAAGTCCCGAGCGGGATGCTAGTGTGTTATATTTTGAATAGTACAACGCGTAAAAAAAATTCCGAACATACTCGGTGAAGAATAAATGCCAGTTTTCGTGCGATAATGTTAATATGGTTCCAATTATCTATCTCTGCCAACTGTGGCTTTGCATCGGTCAGTTTACATTAGGGAGTAATTTTTCAGGGAAATAATTAACTTCGCTATTAGCTGAACCACAATCATACTGTTCGCATCGGAAATTAGGAAGTTTCCGATTCCGATGTCGTTTAAAATAAATAATCCTTTTTTTTTTAAATACTACTAATATATACCTGGCAGATAAATAAATTGTTACAGACATACCTGGAGGTTAGAGTGGCAGTAAGGCACTAAAATAGAAAGCCTGCGTAGCAGGAATGTCCCCAGTATCCGTAAATACTGGATATCACTAGCTTTTTAATTTATTTATATCATAAATAAAAATATGATGCACAGTGTCGGTCACAGAAATACTTAGTAACACCATATTTAAGTTAATTTGGAGATTTGTTTTATGAAAAAATTAATTTATTTGTTAGTTTAGTTTTACATCCAAAATACAGCAATATTAGAAAAAACCATCCTTGCTTCCTCACTTTATTAATATTATAAATGAGAAAGTAGGGATTTTTGTTACGCTTTCACGCAAAAACTACTCAACCGACCATTATAAAACTTTGTACACATATTTTCGGAGGTACTAGAAGTAACATAGGATACTTTTTATTTAAAAAGAACGTGAAAATCGACGTGGGCGGAGCCGTGGGCGAAAAGCTAGTTGGGTTATAAACTTACAACTTAGAAACTTACACTCATGTTGTCTGTTTTGAGTAATTCCTTCACAAATACAGACGATAATGAAATTTAGGTGAAAAACTTTAGGAAGATCGCTTCTATAAAAGAACGTCAGTCAAGTAAGTTTTTTGTTCTAATTTTTTTAAATATTATTAAATCTCAAACATTTTCCCTTTCATCTTGCTGTCGGCAGAGTAATCGCCTCGTTTGTTCTTGAAATCCTCTTTCCGAAAAATTTATTTACCAGCCAATCATCCTAAATCTTACCTACTTAAATAATTTTGAAATTGTTTATTTTTAGTACTTTACTACTTAGCTAGCTTATGGCCTAATGCCTCTACACTGTTTCGCAAGGAGGGGCTCATGCCCCTCGGTAAGTGCCGTATATGAAATGAATTTTAATTAGTTCGCGTAACTTTACACTGAAACTGAAAAACTTTCCCCAAGGAATTCTCGAAAAAAAATGACGACTTTTTATATACCTACTATGGCAATCAGCTGATCGATCAAGTTGTATGGAGAGGTGAATTTATTGTTTTCGTATTTCGCCCTATGTTCCTTGGGAAATTTAAATCATGACGAGGACAACTAGCTTTCTGCTTGCAACTTCAACCGCGTGGATTAATCTTTGTATAAGTTAATCTGAAACGCGTATACACCTAACGTAGTACAGAAAATTCCTTCAATGATGTATTTGTTACCAGAAAATTGTAAAAACTGTAACATTACAACTTCACTAGTGAAATTATGATCTCTCGCGATATTACAATTTGCCTAGTAAAATTATAAATTTCCCAAACTCTAAGGGCCGCCTGCATGAAATCCTGATAAGTTAGGTAATTTTTTAGGTTCGGTTAGGATGCATTATTATTATAAAAAAGTCAGTCAATGTGCAAAAAATAGGGAATTTCACAAAGTACCGAAAGTTTATAATCTTGTTTGAAGGTTATAATCTTACTAAGTCAAATTACAATATTATCTGCTCGGGCAGTTATCTGTTATCTGCTCGGGCGAAGGCAGCGCATCCGTATTGAAGATTCCTTCTCTACGTGGTGTGATGTGTCTGCCGGAGTTCCACAAGGTGGCGTCTTATCACCTCTTTTATTTTCCATTTTCATAAATTCTATATCATCCTCTCTTTCGTGTTCTTATCACATGTACGCAGACGATTTGCAAGTTTACGCGCAATCCCCTTTGAACAATCTAGACGAAGCAATCCTGAAAACCTACCTGCATCTGGAATCTATATCCAACTGGAGTAGGAATTTTGGTTTGAAAGTCAATCCAGCTAAAACACAATCCATCATAATAGGTAGCCCGTGGTTTATTTCTAGGATTGACAATTCAAAATTACCATGTGTCATGTTCGATGGTGTCCCTATACCGTTCTCTAAAACGGTCAAGAACTTGGGCATCATATTTAACAACTGTCTTACATGGAAGCCTCAGGTGGCCGAAGTCAGCAGGAAGATGTTTGCCTCTTATTTTTCTCTGCGGCGTCTTCGTAATTTTCTTCCCACGAGGACTAAAATATGTCTCGCTCAATCGCTCCTGCTTCCTATACTAGATTACGCGGATGTCTGCTACCCAGACCTTTCCTCTGAGTTGCTTAATAAACTCGAACGACTTCAGAATCTTTGCATTCGTTTCATTTTTGGGCTCCGCAAATATGACCATGTCTCCAGTTTCCGTTGTCTATTAAAGTGGTTGCCGATTCGTCAACGGAGAGACCTCCATATCCTTTCTTCACTCTATTCTGTCCTAATGCTCCCTTCTACTCCTAATTACCTCAAAGAGCGTTTCTCTTACCGATCCTTTTCTTTAAATCGCACACTTCGCACTTCTCTCACCCTAACGCTTCCTCCGATTTCTACTCTCACTCCTTTACAGTCCAAGCCATCCGTAAGTGGAATGCTTTGCCAGAAGAAGGCGGGCTCCTTCTCTGGATTCCTTTAAGAATCGCCTTAAAGCGCATTTCCTGAAGTAATTATTTATTTTATCAACTCGTGTTTCTCTCGTCCTCTTGTTCACGCTATGTATGTATGTATGTGTGTATGTATATATATATATATATATATATATATGTATATATATATATGTATATATATATATGTATATATATTATATATATTTATAGTTATATACTTATATTTATTTAATATACTTATATTCGATTAGTATGTCTACTGTGACTAATTCCTTTCTCCACAATATAATAATTGTTAACTTGAAAGTCCACCAACCTTTCAAGTTTCTCTCTCTCTAAAGATTATTTAATCTTTAGCAAAAATTAGCCAACGACCGTAGTCGCTGGCTCTGACAATGATCTTCCTCAAGGATTAATGTCTTAATTCGATCTCTCTAGAGACTATTTAATCTCTTTATAAAATAGCCAATGACCGTAGTCATTGGCAATGGCAATGGTCTTTCCCAAGGATCCCTACGTTGTGTTTATTTTTGTCATATAGTACCCAGAGCCTTTTTAAGTACTTTGGTATCTCAATCTTTGCTTATTCGTTGCCAGTCTCTTCAACACCCCTGAATAAGCAATTTTGGTTAGACAAGCATATAGTTTATGGGGGTGAAGAGGAAGGGAGCTCCGGCCACCGCTCCCTTCTATGGTCGACATCCTATCTTCTACTATGCGGATTGTGAGGCAACCCCCACCGGCAACAATTGGTCCCTTCAGTATCGTTGCAGTCCGAAAACTGTTTGAGGAACGTTGCAGTCCGAAGACTGTTAGAGGGATCGGCACAACCACTTCTGTGGCTGAAACCGATCGGGTGGGTCTTGCCCGAGAACTCCAAAGCAATTGGCAGCTCCCTTGGTTGGGTCATAGCCCGGACTGCCTGCGCTACGATCCTTCGGCAAGGTCTTACGTCATGCAGTATCGTTTATAGTCAGCTCCCCGACTCTAATTAGTGTATTTTATGTCGGCTGCCCGACAAGTTTATTTTAAGTCGGCTTCCCGACGCCCATGTTGAAGACCGCCTTCCGGCTCTTCAAGAGCTCGAGTCGTAACTCCAGTGTTTAGTGTGTGTTTTCAGTAAATCAATACCGAAAGGCTGTTCGCCGAAGCTACTACTGCCTGAGGTTACATTTCTTTAAGGTTGGTGACCCAACCGTTATTGTATGTTTTCCAGTAAACCAATACCGAAAGGCTGTTCGCCGAAGCTACTACTGCCTGAAGTTACATTTCTTTAAGGTTGGTGACCCAACCGTTATTGTATGTTTTCCAGTAAACCAATACCGAAAGGCTGTTCGCCGAAGCTACTACTGCCTGAGGTTACATTTCTTTAAGGTTGGTGACCCAACCGTAATGCTTTCGAAGACTGTTCACCGTAGTTACTATGGTCTGTTTCTCGTTCTCTAAAAGAACGGTAAAAACTTACCTACATATATTTATAGTTGGTGCCCCAACTTAATATTCCACCTTATAGGTGGTTAACGTAGTTTACAGTAGGTAAGGACTGTAAACTACAGACGCTACCCAAACGTCTTTATATGAAACGCTTTCGCTTGTGACTACTAACGTCTCTTATATTTGATGTGAGATTTGCTAAGATATAAAATACCAAAGCTTATTTTCATTCGTGGATTTTATATCCATTTAAGGCTGTTCGCTAATGCTACTACTGCCTATGATTATTTATCGTCGTTATCTCGACTAGCTATAAAGGCTGTTCACCGAAGTTACTATTGCCTGTGGATGTTTTTATTTAGCGTTGGTTACCCAACCTAGTCTACCTTAATCTATCCTAATCTATTCTATCAAATCGAACCTATCAAATCGAACCTATCAAATTTACCTAACAAACCTAACTACGTTCTAAGGCTGTTCGCTAATGCTACTACTGCCTGTGTCTCGCTCTCTAAAAGAACGGTAAAAGCTTACCTATATTTATTTATAGTTGGTACCCCAACTTGATATTCCATCTTATAGATGGTTAACGTAGTTTACAGTAGGTAAGGACTGCAAACTACAGACGCTAGAGCCATACGTCTTTATCTGAAGACTGTTCGCCGTAGCTACTACTGTCTATGTTTACATATTTTTAAGGTTGGTGACCCAACCGTAATGCGTTCGAAGGCTGTTCACCGAAGTTACTACTACCTGTGATTGTTTATAGTCCTGATCTCGACTATGTACAATAATTCCAAACTTTTGCGCTGAATCCTTAATCCATTTCGAAGGCTATGACGATACGAATCTCATATGTGAACCTTAAGGAACATTGATAATCGATATCTATCGTTTTGTGGAGTTTTTCACACTGATCCGGTCGTCTATGCTAGTTTACAACAGATTCGTACTTTCAAGTTTTAATGTATCGTCCCTTTGTCGGCGTGCACGCCTTTTTTATTCTTAAAAGTGTCGTAATCACGTCTGCAAACCTCATTCCGTACCTTTTCATGTGTCTTTCTCATTATCTGAAACCAGACCAAGCTCCCAGCACAATTTCCAAAAATCGGATTTCCGATTTTGGATTTTGGATTTCCGATTTTGGATTTTGGATTTCCGATTTTGGATTTTGGATTTTGGATTTTGGATTTTGGATTTTGGATGACATGATATGTGAATTGTATCTCTTCACTGAGGCTGTTACGACATCTCCTAGGTATCTCCTCTCCGGTATCATTCACACATGTCTAAGTAGAGCCAAGTCCCTACCCGACATGTTTTAGTAATATTGTATTTCATCATTGAGGCTATTACGATATCCACTTGATATCTCCTCTCTGACAACATTTACTCACGTCTCGGCGGGTCCGTGTCCCCGCCTATACATATATGAACGAGTTTAAATGATCGTCCGCGTTTTCATACAAAAAAAGAAAATCTTAATACAGGAACGATATAAAATTTTATTTTGATGGAATTAGATAGAGCTCAGCTTAAGAACAAGTCCTATCATATTCCCAAAACAATATTGATCTTCCAACAATATTAAGATTGAAATATAAGTCCCCAACTTAATATTTCAATCCGTCAGGGGCATGTCGTTACACTACGTATTTTAAATAGGTACCTATTATACTACTTAAGCTTTTCATTTTTAATCAAATATTTGCACCACCCGCTTCTGTTTTACTTACTTATTATTTCTCCTTTACCCCAAGGTTGCCTGGAAGAGATTGCTTTTTAGCAATAAGGCCGCCCTTCTGTACACTTTCTTGTTTTGTTTGTTTTTGTCTGTGTTCTATTTATGTGTGTGAAAATAAAGAGTTAAATAATAATAATAATACTAATATTACGCTGATAAATCTACTTAAGTTTCTTGTCCGCTGTTGACAATATTAAAATTAATACAAACTTTGTTTACCAATATAAACTCTGATTTTCTCAGTTCACACCTATTTTTAACGCTTTCAGTACTTTATACGTTATACTTTCATAGAAGTGACATTTAGTATGATTCATAGATCTTATCAAATGTTTATTCTAAAGCATACATATTTGATGTGAATTCCTTCAATTTGATTTACTATGTTATGTTCCTTCGCCACATGATTAAACCATGTTTATGTTGGCGAGCGTTAACATTAGTTCAAGGTGAAGTCCGTTGAATGTAGAACATTATTAATATTTTATATATTTCTTCATTTGTTTGTTTCTTTGCATTGAATAGGCTCTGAAACTACTGGACCGATTTGAAAAAAAATCTTTCACCATTATAGTCTGGCAAAAAAGAGTAGAAATTAAAAAGTGGCAACACTGCAGTGTCGTCCCGTTTTTCTTAGATTGATTTGAAAGGGACGACGCTACAGTGTTGCCACTTTTTAATTTCCACTCTTTTTTGCCAGACTGTAGAATGCTACATTATTCCTGAGTAACACAGGCTACACAATTTTCCCGAATTCCCACGGGAACGAAGTCCCGGGCGGAATGCTAATCATAAATAAGTCAGGACATATTTATTTCATAATATAACTGTAGGTATATATATATAACTGTAGGTTATGTTAAGTTAACAAATATTTTGATTGATTTCTGTCTAATAAACTTTTAACTACAGCAGCTCTAGCACGATAACGACAAACTCGTGCTCGGCTCACGCTGAAACTTCACTTTGATTGCGCGAGGGTCCCGCGCAAAGGCTTGCTCGCCCTATGGCATTGTCAATGTTGACATTTTGACAAAGGACCGCGGTGTTGTCGCGGCGCTGTCACTATCGTACTCGGCCTGCTGGTGTATGTACTTTCGAATCTCTTCTTGGTGTCTCTTCGCCTTTTGTGCAAAAGTTAAATGATTTTCTAAAATCTTAAAAAAATCCTACTGGGATTTAACCATTTTTGGTCTCTATCGATTGAAAAGCACATATAAATACTTAGGCTTATTTGTAGTTGTTTGGTCTGAAATTAAGTTTGGCCGCAAACACAAAATTTAATAAATAAGTGCAGGAATATTAAGACCTATATTAATATTATACACAAAGACATATGAAACAGGAACATTAACATGTCCTCATTTATGTTGGTATTTGAATGCATCGGGGTCAAGAGTGAAATATGCAGAATGCAAGTCTTTATAATTTATGGTTTTTAAATGAGCCGTAGCATCCATGGGCGAACAATAGCAAACATATTACAGAAACAGAAGTTAATTGGTGCAAGGCTATATCGGTTCTTCATAGTTTTGTAACATCTCAAACTAGCTTTCCGTCCGGGACTTTATTCCCGTGGGAGTTTGGGAAAATTATGTAGTTTATATTTTATGTTGATGTCTAAGCTACTTAGCCGAAAGTTTCTCAAAATCCGCTTAGTAGTTTTGACGTGAAATAGAACAAACATCCATCCATCCATCCTCATACATTTTCACTTTATAATATTAGTAGGACTGTTAGATAATGTATAATCGAATTCTCAAAATTACCTCTTTAAAAAAATATATGGTCGTAAACCGAACAAGCGGGATATTTGAACACTGACAATATCGATTTTAATATTTTTTTAAATGTTTTATCTACATAGTTGTTACTTTTAACAAATTGACAACAAACCACATAATTTGGATGATGTCTATCGCCGAATCTATCTACCAAAAAGTCGTTAACCTGCGGAGGAAGTGGTAAAGAAAATCATTTACGATAAACCCAGTCACGATGGATGTCGAATTGAATCGAACTTAGGAGGATAAAGACTAGAATACATTTTACATCGCGTCCCGCGTGGTAGAGAAAAAAAGCTTTTCTGTAGAAGGTTATTTTAAAAACCAGACTTTCCTTTAGTTGTTGTCTCTTGGGAACTTCAAGAATACTGTATAACGATCTTTTTCTGTTTGAAGAAAAAATTTGCCTCATTCCAGAGTTTTGCCTAGAAAAACTTAGTTATATTTCAATTCAATAATGTTGATATACTTGTATAGATAACATATTTTGCGTATAAAATCAGTTAAAGTTGCGAAAAATAGCGTGTTAATTAAGTCGTGGGTCCCTTGGAACATACTGCAAAGGTTTTAAGCGCTTACATCTTCATATTATATCCCTGTAGAAATAAATAAATGAAAACATTTGTGAATTTTTAAGTAATCATGCTTAGCCGCGGGGGTGCCTCATTAAGTGTACTGATGTACTCATTAAATATGTTTATGAAAAGCAATACCTGAAACATTAAAGGTGGATGAGTTCTAAGCCCTATCAAACTCGAAGTTTCAATTTTTATGTAAAGCCGAACGTGATATTCGTGAGAGAGGATTCCCTCAGGAAAATTCTTATCTATGTTTATATACGCATGTGTCACCACAAGAAAATGATAACATCGAAAGGCCTTACTTTTTATTATTGTTTGAATAGTTTCCTAAAATAAGAAATGCAAAAGGATTAGCAATATATTAAAAGAACAGTTAACGAAAATTAGGGTTGACGGCCCAATTAAAATATTTTTGACGGCCCACCAAACTATACCTGCCTGAGTAAAAGAAAACTGGCCAAGTGCGAGTCAGACTCGCACACGAAGGGTTCCGTACCCATTATCTATAAAAACGAGCAAAAAAACCACGTTTGTTGTATGGGAGCCCCCTTAAACATTTATTTTATTCTATTAGTATTTGTTGTTATAGCAGCAACATAAATACATCATCTGTGAATATTTTTGACGATCATCTCCGAAAACAACTGTCTAACTATCGCCGTTTCTTAAGATAGAGCCTGTGACTTATCTATAAAAACGAGCAAAAAAATCACTTTTTTTGTATGAGAGCCCCCTTAAATATTTATTTTATTCTGTTTTTTTAGTATTTGTTGTTATAGCGGTAACAGAATTACATCATCTGTGAAAATTTCACCTGTCTAACTATCACGGTTGGTGAGATACAGCCTGGTGACAGACAGACGGACGGAAGGACAGCGGAGTCTTAGTAATAGGGTCCCGGTTTCACCCTTGGGCTCCGTACCCGTAGGGTTCCGTAACCCTAAAAATTAGAAAATTTCATATAAGTAGTTAAACACTTCTTCAGAATTTTATGAGGAAATTCTTCAATTTCATGCGATTCTCGATATCCTAAATCTTACGCGTATAATTTTAAAACGTTCAGTATTTTGTACTCCCCCTAGTTGGTAATCTGAAACCGGCACTATTTAATGTGACACGTCAATTACACGTAGGTTTCAACTGTAATATTGTGTTGGCATTGTGAATACTGTGATATAATATTTCACGCTCATTGAAACTGAAAACCGAATCGTAATCCCAATTGTCAACATCAATAAATAAGCAATTTATATCTGTAAAAATACACATTCCACACAGTTAATTTCGAGCTTTCTAGAGCTTTTTGCCATCGGAAGTTGAGGTGGGCTGCGGGCTTTTCTTACACTCGGTTGGCTATCCCATTTGTTCCACCTAAGATCTTTTGACCGAAAAATTAAACCTATCTTAGTATATGTATTTTAGTAAACACCAATACTTAAAGGCCAATTGTTTCCGTTGTGTAATGGGTCCCTTAGGCACAAAGACGGAGGCAAATATCTAGACCCCAGAATGAAACTGGGAATAGAACCCACTAACCAAATACAGGAAATCGAATACAAAGGCAACGCCACCCAGTCGTATGCATTGGGCAATTTTAAATAAGTAACGAAAATTAAGAATGTCAGTCAGCCCTCAAAACTGAACAAAATGAAAAAAAAATGGGTTGAAATATTTTAAAAAAATCACTTCTCCTTACAACTTGTGCGATAGGTTCCTTGGGGAAAGTTGTACAGTTACAAAGAGAGAATGATCCCCTAGAAATTCCCTAGTTAATTTAAAATCTCCCCATATAGTAAAAAGCGTAACTCTGTACATTACCTAATCTTTGTGTTAGGAATTAGTTTAATCAATTTTTTTTTATAGGGAAAATAAAATGTATTACAAATATACATTTCATAAATTAGGTTTTACATTACAGTGGATGTAATCTTAATACATTTTGAAAACCGAGCCTAACAACATTTAACTCACATAAATCCATATATAACATTAAAAATATCTAAATTCAAAAATAATAAAAAATATTGAATGTAAACATCTCAACGTTGAAATATAGAAACAAAGCATAAGGAACGATTACTAACCAAAGATGGCTAATACAATACGGATAATTATAATAAATTAATCAATACAACCGATAAATTGCCAATAAACACTAAAGTATTAACAAAAGGAAAAGTTTATTCAAATCTTATTTTATTTTCTTATACAGGTTGGAATTTTGTAATGCCACCTGAAAGGAAAGTACTTTTAATACTGTAGATAGAAAATTTTACTCAAAGAGAACAATCCTTTATTTTTGAAAAAAAGAAAACTGCATAGTTTTCCTTTCATTTAATTTACCAAGTTTGTTAGAGAGATTTCATCCTTATATTTGATCCTAACGATCGATGCAATAAAAGTACCTTACAGATTCTTCTTACCTTACCTTACAGTGTAATTCTTACAGATTTTAGTCGGTGTGGGTCCCGGGTATGGCAAGCGAATTTTCGAAAATCCTTGAATGCATTTTTCTTTCTTTTCAAAAATAAAGGATTTTTTTTCTTTGAGTACGGAAGTATTAAGAGTACTTTCCCTTCAGGTGGCATTACAAAATTCCACCCTGTATATAAAATTGGAGGTCCTGAATCACTGACTCATCAACGCCCAGCCCAAACTAGACCTATAGAAAGCTGAAATTTGGCAAAAAGGTGTCTTTTATGACGTAGGCAAGTACTAAGAAAGGATTTTTTGAAGTTAAACCCCTAAGGAGGTGAAATAGGGGTTCAAAGTTTGTATTAAGAAAACAATTTTTTTTGACATTTTGACTCGAAACTTCGTCAAGATATACCGTCGATTATTGGCAAATACACGGACAGGTGTTTCGCGATTTTTCGAAAATAATCCCCTAAGGGGTCAAGAATGAAATGGGTAACTAAAAGAGTTCTTTGCGCGAGCGAAGCCGCGGGAAAAAGCTAGTTGTATAAATATTATATATATGTATACATACATATACAGATTCATTCCCTCCTTATATACCTATCGGGGCACGCAGAACATCATGAGGTTCTTACTACTTGACGCCACGTTTAACATTACATTCTGAGGGTTGTATACATTTTCGTCTACAAATCGGTCAAGAACTTGAAAGTAATTAGAGACAAAAAGACCATCGCCCCAAATCGTTTTTTGATTCAAAGTTTTACAGAAAAAAGAAACCTCAACCTCAATCGCTCTGAAGCCCTGGCCGCTTGTCATTTTTAAATAAAAATAATACGTAAAACATACGAAATATTTGTGATCAATGTACCAAAAACACCTCAATCTAAAAAATTTGGTTTCCTTGCAAAAATCAAAAAGACTCTCAGAGCGCCGCGCTGTGGGAATAAATGTGCCAAAAAATGTGAAATCCATTAATTTTGAATTTGTAAGGCTTCCTGCGACTCCGAAAATCTTTAGAAGTAAAACCTTTCAATTATTACTGCGTATATTATCTCAGGAAAACTTAGGAAGCTCACAAACTTGACCTATTGAAACTTCAAAGTTTCACAAACATGAAATTTGATAGGTACATGGAATCCTTATTAGGGTGTGTAAGTCTGCGTTAAATACTGCGTTTTACTGTATACATACATCGAAGTATATTGCGGCAATCAATGGCAGTGGAATGACTATGGTATCCATTTTATCCGTTTTGGTGGTAAAATCGAGAACCGCCGAAATTTCATACATTTGATGACCGCATCGCCACCGCCAACTGAATTTTGAGTTGCTCGGTAGTTTGCCAACTCTGCCAACTGAAGGTAGGAACGTTCAGTTGGCAGATTTTATGAAACTTTGCAGTAATCTAACTTAGACATCCAAATAATGATCGGAATAGTAGTGCCACTTTCACTCAATGACCCCAAACATTACATTAACATGGATACGCCTAGTGGGGAGTGGATATTCTTGGTGGGAATTTGAATTTTCGTTACAATTAAAAAAAAATATATGAGAAAATATGAAAAAAAAACATTAGTTTAAATGTTACTAGTATATACAGAAAAAAACCATAAAATAATTGTGATTCTCAAAAAAATTTGCATTACTAAAGAAGGATTGATAAGTACTTGCAAGATTTATCTTTAAATTTCTGTATATTCCATATTGTAAACACTGAAAACCATACTAGGAAATCAAGGTTAAGGATTAGTTAGTAAGATACGGTTAAATTCTTGAAATAACATTATTGTAATTTTTAAAGTTTGGCTAGCTTAGTGTTATCGTAAAACAATGTTAGTTGAGTGAATTAATTTAAATTTATATATGCTATATTATTTTAAAACTTTCAAGTAACAAATACAACAATCCCCACCTAGTGGGTATTTAATGGCGTATCCATGATAAGATAATGTCATGAATTCTCACTACCTATGGGAATTCATGACATTATCTTAACATCAAATTGCACTACCTATTCCGATCACTGCAAATAATACATATGCTAAATAACTTTTCCAAAGCTAGTGGAATATAAATGTATAAAAATACGTAAATACGTTACATTTATCGCCACTAAATTGCCTATAATGACTCTCGTAGACCACTGCTGCGAAGTATGTACTACCTATATTATAAATACCCCTATCTTAGCCTTGTCTTACTTTACCTTTTGTTAAAGCAAAACATACTGGTAGAAAAATAGTTGGATACAATCATAAAGACATCTGAAACACGAAAGTTTAAAAAAGAAAAAAAAACACTTTGATCTGATAAAACTACAATTAACATTATTGAATGTAAAAAAACTTCATAAATTAAATAACCCGGAGGTGAAAAAGAAATCGGCTACCTATTCTAGCATTATTGATTGAGTAAAACTGCTTCTTAAATCTGGTAAGAAGATGTAGGCCGTTTCTATGGATGCCGTTCTTCCAGCCCAATAACTTATTCACCAGAGCAGCATACTCTTTATTCCTGAAAATAATTATTCAACGTTACAAACATAACAAGAATAAACGTTAATTTCAATTTTTTCCCAAACCGGAATTTAAATAAATTATCAATCGCTACATTATCCTTAAATGTACACTTGTACAGCCGTTTTCATTAATAAAACTGCGTAAGAAACCATATTTTGTAGTTTAAAACTAAAAACAACTAGGTTAGACTCAGGCTTAAGTAAGCATACTAAGTTATCAAACTAATTACAAGTTTCACTAATTGATATCGCATACAGCTACGAAACTAACATTTTGTTGGTAAAAATAAAGTAATAATAAGAGTTTAAAAATAAATTGAGAAAATTTATCATGTATTATTTAATTTGGTAAAACTATACACATATTTAAACGCGAAAGTTTATACGTATGAATGTATGGATGTATTGATGTTTTTTTACTCTTTTTCGCCCAAACAGCTAGACTAATTTTGATAAAATTTGGTATGGAGGTAGCTGAAAACTGGATTAACACAAAGGCTACATAATTTTCCCAAATTCCCACGGGAACGAAGTTCCGGGAGGAAATCTAGTACTACAATAAACTAACTTTCCGCCCGCGACTTCTTCGCCTGGAAAAGTAGCTTATATCACTCTCCAGCTTTCCAACTATTCCTGTATAAAAAGTCATGTCGATCCGTGGCTCTATTTCGACGTCGAATCGGATAGTCAAATTAGCATGATGTAAGATGAATACAAGACTAGAGAGTTATTTAATGTTATTTATATGTATTTCCAAGCTGAGGAATTCTCGGGCGGAAAACAAAAATACTTTCAAAACTAAAATGTGAGACTAGTTACATTTCAACCGATCAAATGGTTTTAAATTCTCTTATAATCTACATTTACGTGCTCTCACCACCGAAAAGTTTAAGGACTAATAAAAAATAAGTTTACCTAAATCGTTTTATAAAAGATATAAAAGTTTTTGCTTTAGCAGTGTCATAAAACTGCAAATGTTACGCTGACATGTTACGTTATAAATATAAAATTAAAATACCAAATGCAAATAAAAAACATAAAGATTTGAAAGGCTAGAAATTGAATCAGTCATATTTCAGGCACAAATCACCGTTTCAGTCGTTTATCTAGAGCTAATTACCTGTTGAATTGACCGTGTAGGCTCGTGGGTCGGTGCATGGGTGTTCGAAGGCCGCCATTATCGGTATATAAGCTGGGATCTCCGCTCGCCTCGCCACTACACACCGCACAGCCGTGACATCCGCTTCACCAACTCCAGTCTCACAGGTTCGTCTATATTATTTACTTACACAGAACTTTTCTTAAAATATGCAAAAGATAGTACATGTGTGAAGTTTTAAGTGAAAACTTTTGAGAGAATTTATAAAACAAAAACAGGAAAAAAAAAACGTGGAATAGTGTAAGTTTGGGTACCTACGTAAGTTTTTAACGTGAAACTTATTTTGAACTTTCAATTTATTTTTTTATAAATGTCTTTTCAACATTTTTTTAATTAAAAAAACGGATTTAGTTTCGGGATTTTTTTAAGTAATCTTAAAATGAACTTATGTTTAAAAACGTCAAAGTTATCAGAAGTTTTATTAATTCTTATTTAAATTGTTTTAGCATTTAATCTTAACTGTCTTAAATCCATATCTTTAACCATATAAGACATCGCTATTGAAAGAACATGAATGAGTAGGTGGTAAATGAATGACTGCCTCATGAATGCTACTATTTTGTATTTTTAGATTAAAAATTGGCAGCAATCAGACATCAATTGCTTGCGCGTGTAACCTTTTTTTTTATTATATTATTCGATTCCGGAAATTATGCGGAAATAGGAAAACCGTATTCCCTATAAGATGAGAAACGTTTAATCTAGAATCCAATTAATAAAATATACCTAAAACCAACTTTTTTAAAATACTTTTCGCGAAAATAGTGTCTATTTATTTTTTTAAATATTATTTTTCGAAAAAAATTACGATATCAAAAAAGAAAACAGAATCTATAGCGTTCGTTAAAACCGAAACTCTAAAGAAAGTTTAGTTTATCAAAAAAATTGGTTTTGAAGAAATCATGACATAAAGAGCACTTTTCACTTCCAACCACATATTAGAACCATCCAACTATTGAAACAGCCCTCTTTCATGAGTCCTACAGGACCTCCTGCAGATTACCACTCAACATGATGTATTTCTGACAGATACACATCCCGATATTCTTTCACGAAGTCATTTCACTGGCTTTTCAATTAGGATTTCATAACAGCAGACACTAGTTTTTCGGTGAAAAGCTGTGCTTAATTCATATTATTCATTTGAGAATAAGAATCGTAGTACTTATCACGTATTTTGTTTCTGCTTTGACTGCCTTGAAACTTAATGCAATTAGTGCGTAAACTAATGTCTGTTTAAACTGGGAACAATGGTAACGATTATATATGTTTAATGCAAATGGAGGCCTTTAGACCATAGTGACTGAAAAATATAAAGCAATTTCATAACGCGTTTATATCTTTTTCAGCCTTAATCACGTTTGAATTTTTAATCGGCTATAAGCTGTCCCTTACACTCTGTAGATAGAGACATTTAAAAAAAAGAAGACCTTTATAAGTTGAAAAATGCTACGCCGTAGTAGCTACGACTGTCGTAGTAAGGTCTACAGAGCGGTTCTTATTGATTTATTAAACGTGTAAGTTACATTTACTGAATACAATGAGTACATTTGTTAAGCCTTACTCCGCGATTTCATTTCTTGAATCCTATAGTTTGATGGAAAGGAAGTAACATTTGTTATGAAAGAAACAACATTATTGTAGACAATAATATTTGCATATCTTGTCGGTTGCATACGCAGATCATCTACCTAGGTTTAATTAGGACCTCTTTTACAGTATTGATTATTTTTTATTTCAAATTTTGCTAAGACTTTTCAAATTATTTTAATAAAGGAAGTATTAAAAGCGAAAAGAAATTGCATGAAAATCCTACTATATAATATTTTAAATACGAAAGTTAGGAGTTAGGATCAGAATAGATGGATGTTGGAAGTTTGTTACTCCTTCATGCAAAAACTACTTGACGGATTTTTATAAAAATTTGCAGTAATATAGCTTAGAAATCAGAATAACACAGAAATAGGCTACATATTTTTTCCAAATTTCTACGGGAACGAAGACTCGGGCGGAAAATATTTAAGATAAAAATAACAGAATAACCCTAAGCACAGCGAGATCAGAGTTCGCGACTTTATGCGATTTTTACTGAATAAATAACCTGCCATATTTATACATAAAATTCAAAATTATGGTAAAAGGATTCTAGACTTCGTAGCACAAAAAACATAAAAATTTGTAGAAACATCTCATAAAGAATATTATTATTCTTATTTATTACTTAATTTAATTTTCTTAACTGACATTTAGGTATTTTACATATCGTGATCCGATATATGTATAATATACAGTATTTAAATATCCTCGAAAGATTTCCCGTCACATTTTATTTTTTATGGTCCAGAATTAGTGACTTGAGCGTCTAACAAAACCAATAATATTTGTGTTTTTTTAGGGTTCCATACACAAAATGCTGTTTCATTCGACTGTGATTACACATCGTTTGAGATAGTCAGTTTTAATTTTCACCAAAAGTGTCACCGCTTTCATGACTAGAATCAATAATTAAAAAAAAAATATTTGAAATGTTAAAGTAATACATACTTGACCATAATATATTTGATTGGATTTGATGACAAAGCTCAAACATAGTTGTTTCATACATACGCTCACGTCTATAATCCCTATCGGAGTAGGCAGAGCATCAGTGGTTCTAAAACCCCTTTATACCACATTGGACATAAATTCCCAGGTTATTAATTAAAACATGATGTATAATAGTGACAGCTTGCTAGCCTTTCGCCTATAATACAGCAAAACCCTCGCGTCCCACTTACTGACTTTTACAATATGCCTGGGAAGAGTTGGCAGCTGGTACTTTCAAAGTTTGTTTTTACTCCCAGTCCAGCGTGGAAAGCATTTCTGTATTTTTTTCTTTTTAAAAATGCATTCTTGATAAAATAATAACGGTGTTAATATTGGTGTGTTGATACAGAATCCTTGTTAGCTTAGTGTGTGATCCCGATTGGCACAGTACCGGTTTTGTTACTTCTTATTATTGTTCGCTAATTTTAGCCTAGTCTCAATATTCTTTCAACCAGTGACCTTCGTAGAGTAGGTAATACTAAACCGCCTATTTTTATAGCATTTCGTCCCATAAGAAAAAGTTACTGAAGTATGTCCTAATATAAGTCTACTAACACCATTCTAAAGTCCCTATAATTAATTTTCATGAAAACGAAATTTCATTAATTTGAAGAAAAAATTAAATATAAGCTCAGCTTTATTTCAAGTGTGTCATGTTTTCTAAGAATCTTTGACTTTGAAGGATAACTAACCATAACCACGCAACTCATTTCTAGAGTTGCGATCATTTCACTTTTGAATTTATTTTGGACTTTCTTTTTGTTAGGTTATTTAGAAACACCTTGTATACGTATATATAAAAATAAGTCGGGTTTTCCTTCCTGACGCTATAACTCCAGAACGCACGAACCGATTTCCACGGTTTTGCATTCGTTGGAAAGGTCTCGGGCTCCGTGAGGTTTATATGATACTTTTTATTTAAAAAAAATTAGGACGCGGGCGGAGCCGCGGGCGGAAAGCTAGTACGTATATAATTATAGTAGGTAATGGTGAAATGCTGACCACCTCTCACCATTACAGTACTATTATTTATTCTGTGCCATTACACAACATGTTCCATCTAATAACCCTCACCATTTGTGTCAAACGTGGCATCAAGTGGTTTTCTAGAACCACTGATGCTCTGTCTACCCCGTTAGGGATTACAGGCGTAAGCGTATGTATGTATGTATAATTATAGTATTTTAGTGGCGTATCAAATGGATCATAGTTTCACCAAGTTCACGTCATGTTTTGTGACTCGATCGATCACTTCGCATGTCGAAGTTCGATGCTGATGTGTTAAGCCATTGATCTCGCTGTGCTTAGGGTTATTCTGTTATTTTTATCTTAAATATTTTCCGCCCGAGTCTTCGTTCCCGTAGAAATTTGGAAAAAATATGTAGCCTATTTCTGTGTTATTCTGATTTCTAAGCTATATTACTGCAAATTTTTATAAAAATCCGTCAAGTAGTTTTTGCATGAAGGAGTAACAAACTTCCAACATCCATCTATTCTGATCCTAACTCCTAACTTTCGTATTTAAAATATTATATAGTCGGATTTTCATGCAATTTCTTTTCGCTTTTAATACACCCTTTATTAAAGCAATTTGAAAAATCTTAGCAAAATTTGAAATAAAAAATAATCAATACTGTCAAAGAGGTCCTAATTAAACCTAGGTAGATGATCTGCGTATGCAACCGACAAGATATGCAAATATTATTGACTACAAAAATGCTGTTTCTTTAAGTTAATTTCATAACAAATGTTACTTCCTTTCCATCAAACTGTAGGATTCAAGAAATGAAATCGCGGAGTAAGGCTTAACAAATGTAATCATTGTATTCAGGGAATGTAACTTACACGTTTGATAAATCAATAAGAACCGCTCTGTAGACAGCCGTAGCCGTAGCTACTACGGCGTAGCATTTTGCTACTTATAAAGGTCTCCTTTTTTTAAAATGTCTCTATCTACAGAGTGTAAGGGACAGCATAGCAAATACTTAAATGGTTGAATCTACCTACACCTATGATCAGCTATAGGTAATTATTTTTCCCGAAAACGTCAAGTTAAGGAGTTTTCGTTATTTACCTACTTTGGCGCTACGCAATGTAATGTGAAACCGTGCCCCGCGTGCGGTCCAGCCTGCGCCACGCCTCTGTCAGAATGCGATGTATATTGCTGGTTTTCGTGTTTTATTCTGTTTTCATTGTTTTTTTTTATTGGAAAATAGAGTGTATTAAAATAAATAATTTAATTTTAAAGTAGAAAACATGAAATTTTTTTTTAAAAAATCCAGAGGAAAATTCTACTGGAAAATCATTCAGTTCAGGGTTTAATTTTCTAACCTGTCCCTTACACCCAGTATATAGTCTTGACCGAGGATAACCGTTTTTTTTTATCTCAAACTAGCTTTCCGCTCGGGACTTCGTTCCCGTGGGAATTAGGGAAAATCATGTACCCTATATCCATCACGGATAATGTAGGAATCTAATGTTGAAAGAGTTTTTCAAATCGGTCCAGTAGTTTCGGAGCCTATTCAATACAAACAAACAAACAATCAAATCTTTCCTCTATATAATATGTATAGATAAATCGAGGTTTTATATCACCTTAAAAAGCATAATTAGAAGACTGAGGTTAGAAAGCTAGCTAAAAATACAATGATTTGTTCTGTTTTCAACCGACTTCAAAAAAGGAGGAGGTTCTCAATTCGACTGTATTTTTTTTTTTTTTGTATATTTGTTACGCGATTACTCCGGCAACTGTTGTCCGATTTTCAAAATTCTTTATTTGTTCGAAAGAGTATACTCCTGAAGAGGTCCCATATAAATTTTATCGAAAATGATTCAGCGCTTTTAAAAAAAATCAACAAAAACAAAATATACTACAAACTAGAACATCATCTAAATAAATGAATGACATTTCTGTTTGTAGTTATTTGCTAATAGGCATTGTAGTCCGCAAAAAACTAGATATCTACGTTGTGCGAACTGTTGTTGGGATTGAAGTCGGTGACTCATACGTTTTTAACGTGGAAAATTATGTGCAGGTATAAACATGCGCAGAGCCAGTGGAGCTGTAGTAGTGGCCCTCGTCACGCTGCTAGTGTGCTGCAGTGCCGAGTCTCATCAGGTAATTGAAACTATCTTTTCTTTTTATTTAAAGCAAGCATTGCACCCGGGACTTCGTTCCCTTAGGAATTCGGGAAAATTATGTAGCCTATGTCCATTGAGGATAATGTAGCTATCTAATGGTAAAATAATTTTTCAAATTGGTCCAGTAGTTTCGGAGCCTATTCAATGCAAACAAACAAACAAATCTTTCCTCTTTATAATATTAGAAAACGCTACACACTGAAAGACCCACACTAAGGTTTTCCATTATATCGTGAGTCCCTTGGAACACACATAGAAACAAACACAAACACCCATGACCCGAGAAAAAACGTCTGCTTTTTTTACACAAATATTTTACCCGACTGGGAATTGAACACAAGACCCGCCGACCAAGAGACAGCGCCACTACTACTCAACCAAATCGGCCGTTCACAGTTCACTATGTTCACTGAAATACTTCCACTATTGGACTTAAGTATACTCTGGGGTGATTAGCCCAGTCGGTAATGAGCCAGACTTGAAATCGGAAGGTTGTTTGAAGCGATAAGGTCGCCTATATTGTACCTTTTTGTAACATTTGTAAGCGCCTCATCAATGTTTTTATTTTTCAAACTGTGCAATAAAGTATATTGTTGCGGGTTCAAATCCTGGAGCGGGCCTTTACCACTTAATTCGTCTTTACGGATTTATGTACGAATTTCTAATTATCACTTGCGCCACGGTGAAGGAAAACAACGTGATGAAACCTGCCCGTCCAAGAAAATTCATTTTCGGAAGACAAGCGGTCCACCAACGCGCATTTGGCCAGCGTGGTGGACTATGGCCTAAATCCCCTTCGTGTTTCGAAGGGAGGCCCGTGCCCCTCGGTGGAGACGTATATGGGCTAGTAAAAAAAATACTCTGGGTTAGATAAGAAGGCAAATGGTGGCAATATAATGCTCTGAAACAGTGAATATGACGTTTGTATACTATTTTAATATCGCACAATGCCCACCTAATTTATGTGACCTTGCCAAATCAAGTGAATCTTAAGCGATAGGTATACAAGCTATACCCACTTTGTTTCGAAGTAGGCACGGTTCGCTTTCTATCGCGCTGAGTCTACAGGACTTCCACAAGAATCTTCACATTCATAAGTGTTTTGCCGCCCGCATCCAGCGGTTCCTTGCAATCTTTGCCTGATCGTCCATCCAGATTGTGGGAGGCCTTCTTATACTTGTACTTTCTAAAACGTTGTCGCTTTTCGAGGACTCTTTTTCCAACAGCCGTTTGAACAATACTTTTCTTTTCACTGAGCATGTTCCAAATTTTGTGGACATAAATATTTTTTTTGCAGAAACGACTTTATTTTCTTTGGTGGTAAAAGTACGAGTATACATCATGACAAACACATCACCGTAAAATATATTTCCGAGATCTCACTCCTACCGGTATTGAAATTCACAATAATATAACACTAAGATTGCTGATAAAAATTATTTCCTTTACGAAAATATTTTTTTCCTTTAAATAAAAAAACCGAACACGTGCTGCTGCTACGAGAGACCAATCTCTTAATTTTATTTTGATCGAAGATGTTACGAGAACGTTTTACATTGAAAAAATTTACACCGGCGCGGGAATATTAATTATCTTGTGAACAATTTCAGTTTAAAACAGCTCAAAACACCGAAACCTTAATAACAAGTAAAGCTCCAATCAAGTACATGATCGTGGTTCTTTGCTAAACAAATTGCTTTTAGTTATTTGTATAATAAATATTATTAAAAATGGATAGGCTGGGTGGGTTCTCTAAATTAAATAAATTTTCTTTGAAAAGGGGCAACAAAGCCCAATGTTACCATGGCTTCCCATTTACAATTGTTTTTAGAAGCTTTTATTTATCTTTCAATGTATATGTCACCGTAACATTGTAATTTAACTTAGTAAGATTAATTTAACATTAATAGTTTCATATCATAAAACTGAAACAAATACTTAAGCTATTTGAGTATTGTTTTATTACATTTTATAAAGTTCGTTCATTCCCTTTGATTGATTGGCAGAGAGAACCTAGCTATAAGATTATTACTTTTAACCACCATTTACTTTTTATTAATTAATTGCAATTTTTATAGGAAGGCGAGAGCGACCGATACGATGGAAGCGGTAAGATGACCCAAATTACGAATGTTATAAGACACCAGTTATTTACTACAACAAGAGTCCTAAAACGTTTTCGTAATTATTATTTAATACAATTTTGAAGTAAAATTAAATAATGTATCTGTTACTTCCAAATGGAACATTTTATGACTCTCGTAAAAATGTATTGTATATTGTATTTTTGGGCACAACCTCGTGTACCCCGGCACCTCACCGACCTCAAAACGTTTCAAATATTTACACAAATCCTTTTTGCAAATTATCCTTTGGATTGTCAGTGTTTGTAAATCGAATTTTACCGTTAATGAACCCTTCACATTTTACGAAAATTACACGTACCAAAATAGACCCTTTGCACAAATAACCATAAACCTAACACTATGTCACTATCATTTATTTAATTTGGGATCCTCTGTTACATACTAGTTACAATTTGATTACTGAACCTTCCTCTGGAATCGTAAAACTTTTATTCTAGTTGATCTTTTTTTTACGCTTCCATAATGTTTCAATATTTTTTAAATTTAATAAACATTTCAGAAAACTCTCGCAAATTTATCAATATTTTTAAATTTTTAATTGGTTTAATTTAGCCCTTCCATGATTAAGAAAGGTTCTCGAAGTTTGTTCCAGTCACGGATACAAACACAGAATATTCCCATAAATATTTACGTAACAACGATTATGGTCGTGAACAGGTTAAATAGAATATAAATATCTATATTGGTAATATTTAGGTATTTTTATAATTTATTTTTATTTTTGTAATTATTTTTCTAAAATTTCGGTAATTATATTGTGACTAGTAGTTTTAAAGGGCCCGCCCGCTCACATTGCACAGACCCTGTAAATGTCCTCGTGTGTGTTCCCGACACGTCCTGGTGATTGGATCGCACCTCCACTCAGAATGTATCTGCACACCGATTTCACAACGCTTATGTGCACTCTACATCGTTCAGGATTCGGTAAGTGACCTTTAAGTAACTTTTTAAAAGTCAAATATGTACTTTATACCGTTTATTACCTAAAAAAAAATACATGGAAATTCCAAAAGCTACGCAATTGTGATACACTAAACTTTACTCGCATTAAAAAAGGACTTTTGTTACAGATTACATACAGCAACAAGAGCTACAAGATTTCCTGCGATTCCTTATTAAATACGAGAACTCTGAACGGAACACCTTGGGACTCGGTGGAAATTCCCTCCTGGGAAGAAATATAGGCGGATTAGGGGGATCATCTCTCCTCGGACGGAATCTTGGTGGACTAGGCGGAACCACGCTAACGGGCAGGAACCTCAACGGCATTGGTGGAACCACCCTCACTGGAAGGAATCTGAACAGCATTGGAGGATCGAGCCTGCTGGGGAGAGATACCGCGAGATACTCAAGATTCGTGGACTCACTTGGAGGCGGCAACCTTGTTCGTAACCTGGACTCTCTTGGCGGTGGGAATCTAGTGAGGAACCTTGATTCTTTGGGAGGAGGAAACCTTGTAAAGAAGAACCTCGACCATATCGGAGGCCCGAACCTCATCAAACGCACTCTCGACTCTCTCGGCGGCGGCAACTTGGTTCGCAATTTGGACTCGCTCGGAGGAGGCAACTTAGTCCGCCAACTAGACTCCATCGGCGGAGGCAATCTCGTCTAAACCTTTAAACTAATATCAAAATCCTTCGTAAAACGTAAACATGTGATAAACTAGTTTTTTTTTTCTTGATCCTTCGATTTTACTATTTATTAGTTTTGAATTAATACACAGCAGTTTAAAACCTTTTTTAATGTTTTATTTACCCGATGCTTTACACAATATTTCTTTACCTATCATTTTTTGTTAATGTGTTTGAATGATGTGTGTGTGGGTCTGGTTAGGTCACAAGGCGAGGAATCTGGACTCACTAGGAGGGGGCCACATGATCCGTCGTGTCAGACAGATCCCGCAGTACCTGTTTCCTGGGTACTTGTCAGCTCTCCCGTACGCGCCATCTATCCTCAGGTATTTATCAATAATAATAATAATAAAACCTCAGAAATGGGAGAAGAAAATGGTTTTTCGTAAATAAATTAATAATAATAATATCTTTATTTGCATTAAATATGGTAGGTATAAAATATCTTAAAAATAGCTCAAAGTACTGTGACATGTTTTGCCAACCTTGGAATTTAATCTTGATTTTACGGTATTAAATAATAAACACGTTTAACTTGAAACATTAAATTTCTCACAGTAATTATAAGTTAAGAGGTCATTGCAGTACTACAGGGCCCCGATTCTGTAACTTCAGTTGTGTGTCGATGGAATGGTCGCCATTTTAACCGTTCAGGTGGCGAAATTGAGAACTATTTAATTTTCATATACTTGCTGACAATCACCCGAACAGCAGCGCCACCGCCAACAGAACGTAAAGTTGCAAACTACCTTATAACTGGAAATTCAGTTGGCGGTGGCGGCACCAGTCAAAGCAGCCGTCATCACATGTATGAAATTTGGATAGTTCTCAATTTCGCCACCTGAACGGATAAAATGGCGACCATTCCATCGACTCACAACTGAAGTTACAGAATCGGGGCCCTGGTTACTCCTTCTTAGTTGACTACACCTGTGTGTGTGTGATGGTGTGTGTCATGGACTAATATACATCAATAAGCTAAACTTACATGTGATGTTTGTGTCTGAGTGTGAATAGCCACATTTCTAACCTAACCCATTCAAATAAGTCATAGTTGTAGTTTGAACTTGGTTTGGTTTTTAACTATTCTTACATGAATGTATTTTAAGCAATCTACTTATTCAACGCTTACGGAATAGATTTTTAGATGAGAAACTAACAATTTTAAATAATTTGACTATGCTATCAAGTTTATACTATAATTTAACCCAAGAAAAGGAAACCATAATGATCAGTAAGTATTTATCCTGTTCTTGAAATGAATGTTTGTTAGTTTTTATATACAAAGTTATAACACTATGCTATGTTGCGCGTAAGAGGAAAAATCTCACTTCGACTGTCCAGCGCGACTTACGCGTGAGTGAACAATCCTTTAGAATTCTTACACCATCTTATTATTTTAATTACAAACTAGCGTAAAAGAGACCATTCATTTTCATTAAAAACACCACCCTTACAAGGTATACTCTTTTAACGACTGACACTAAATTATTCAGAGCGTTTGTCTATTAAAATAAAACAAACAATTTGAAGGGAAATGCAATAAAATGTATTTATTGAGAATTGTTTTACAGATATTTACTTTAAAGGAGGAAGTTTATTTCGTTCGATTTATAATTGAGGCCACATTTTCACAACCAGATAGATTTGATTAAAAAGTAATACCAGAAAAAAAAAAAAGAAATGGAAAAAAATATATTCAGATTTAATCGTTCTAACAAGATGTATCATTTTTTTTATAATAAACTCACAAAGGCAAACACAAGGAGTTTGAAAAAGTTACTTACGCCACTTAAAAACACATCAAGCTTGAGACTACAAGATATGTATAACGTGAATCGGAAGGTTATTACTGTGACAATTTTTGGTAGCGAGTGAGCATAGCAAATATCTACGTATTCGTAGCACAAAAACTCTGTCTCGTAGCGCTACGAAGAAATGCGTAGCGCTACGAGACGGAGCTTTTGTGCTATCATTGTAACCCAGAAGAAAAAAAATTCTGATGTAATTTTTAGTGTTCAGTACCCAAAGGGTAAAAACGGGACTCTATTACTAAGGCTCCGCTGTCCATCCGTCTGTCGCCAGTCGGTATCTCATGAAGCGTGATAGCTGGACAGTTGAAATTTTCACAGATGTTGTATTTCTATTGCAGCTTTAACAAAAAATACTAGAACATAGAATAAAATAAATATTTAAGGAGGCTTTTATGCCTCCCATACAAAAAACGTGATTTTTTTTTGCAATTTTTTTTGCTCCTTTTTAGAGTTCCGTATCCAAAGGGAAAAAACGGGACCCTATTACTAAGGTCACTAGGCTGTATCTCATGAACCGTGATAGTTAGACAGTTGAAAATTTCGCAAATAATGTATTTCTATTGGCCCTATAACAACAAATACTAAAAACTAGAATAAAATAAATATTTAAGGGGGCTCCCATCCAAAATCGTGATTTTTTTGCTCGTTTTTATTGAAAGTCTGTCCGAGGCTGTATCTTATGAACCGTGATAGTTAGACAGTTCAAAATTTTCACAGATGATTTATTTATATTGGTTCTATAACAATAAATACTAAAAACTACAATAAAATTAATATTTAAGGGGGCTCCCACACAAAAAATGTGATTTTTTTGCTCGTTTTTATAGATAAGTCTGTCCAAGGCTGTATCTCATGAACCGTGATAGTTAGGCAGTTAAAATTTTTACAGGTGATGTATTTTGGTTGCTGCTATAACAAAAAATACTAAAAAGAAGATTCAATTAAATATTTAAGGGGGGCTCCCATACAACAAACTTGATTTTTTTTGCGTTTTTATATATAATGGTAAGGAATCCTCCGTGCGCGAGTCCGACTCGCACTTAGCCGGTTTTTTTAAATATATCTATAGTAAGCATTGACATATTGTGATAGGCAACATGCATAATTCGTCCGTTTACAAATGATGCCGTCATTTCGTCGTATGGAGTTCAAAGTCTATAATAATTTCATAAAGTGGTACCTAAACTTTAGAATACCTAAGTATTAGCATTTTGTTGCATATTCATTAGAAGTTGTGTTCAACTATTCTGACTTGCACATATGTACCTTAGTACGTTCAAGTGAGCTCCATCTTGCATTGGGCTTCGGACGTTTCATAAGTTATTTGAATAGATAAACAAAATGTCGAACTCGTATAATAATTCGGTTTGATGTGGTTACCTGTGTTTAATCAGACAGATCTGTTTTGTTTTAACCACTAAATAAATATTTGATATCACCCTTCACTTAATTAAATATTGTTCTACACCCACTTCGTTAATTTACGTTGGTGAAAATGTACACCTTGAAATAACGATCCAAGTTTTTACAGTTGGTTTCAAAGGGATGTAAATAAGTTTTTAGTGTCCTTATTTTATGTTAGTTTCGGTTTAACAAGTCACTTAATATTTAAGTTACATTTTTTGTAGATTTTTTGACATTGTGCTAATTATAAAAGAAATTGATGTATAAGACTACCTTCTCACACGCACGAAGGGAAAAGCTTTGATTGAAAACAAGTAAAGATCTAAAGTACAATAGCTATAGGAACAAAACATTTTGTATTCTTGACTAGCCACTCATTATGAACCAGCATTTTGTATCCAAAATATCTAAATTAGAGGTGCAAAATGTTTCTGGTATTGCAGATTCAGGCCAAATGAGTTTGGAAAAATTTATCTCTGTTAATGCCAAATTATTTTCGTTTTCCTGTAAGCTTAAAGCGCGTTTCATGTTCCAAACCAATCTTATTATGATTGAAATATAACACACATACATTTATTTAATTTTCAGAGGACACTTTATGCTTAACGAACTATATTACGCACCAATTGTAGTAAAGTTATTGAACGAACGTCTCAATCATATATTTGCTTGTGGCTCGGTGTCATAGAAACATTTTCCTTTTCGAAGAACTCTAAATAGATTATTTATGTTTTTTACTATATTCAAGAAGCATTTACTATATTCTACCAAATATGAAGGTAAACACAACCACAAATAATGAATTTAATGCGAGTACACACGGCAGCACATAAGGCTATACATGTTTACCTTGACGTCGCCGTTATCTCGGTCGTAATAGCATCGCCTTTCGTAGTGAAAATGGGTAACCTGACGTGCTGCTGTGTGTACATATGACAGTAACTTATTAAAAGTGAGTAACGATTCCCAGAAAACCCAGTTCTTTTTATCATGTCGAAGTAGCCTCTTTTGTGGACCAGTTATTGGCCATGCGTACTATCTGCGGTCTTATACAGGTACGAAAGGAAAGTGTCAAGGTTGGTGTGACACATTAGATAACCTTCTCTAGCAGTCATGTGATAACTAATATTTCTAACTCCTTTTTAGTAGGTAAACAGATTGAGAATGTTGACTCATGATCTTAAGTTGATTCATGATCTTAAGCTACTGTAAGTTGATTCTAAGCTAAGTTGATTTTAGTTTTCAATATAAAACTAATAAGCCAATCACGCGAGTAGAGAACAAGAGTAGTTTTAAACTACTTACAACTCTGTCGACCTACCGATAGTTCGAACAGTGTGGTTCGAAAACAATAAAGACAATAGAAACTAGTGCTTTAACTAGTAACCTCATTGCATTGTATAGGAATAAAGGCCCGGCTTTACTGGTCCCGCTAACCTAACCTTAGGTTGTCTGGAGAGAGCTTTGGTAAGGATTTCTAAATCTGAACCTAATGATATGCGTTATTCATTTCTATTTGCTAAAAGTGAAAGAAACCTAAAAAACTTTTAGTATTAATCGACAAATTCATTGGAGAAGTATTTTTTATTTGTTGAATATGTAAAGTTACAGAGGTTGCTGATAATTTTAACTAAGTATGGTTACAGTCAGCATGGAAAGTCGCAGTTTTGGCCAGCAGCCAGCGTTCACAAACGAAACTTCGACGAAATAGACCGGTATGTACCATAACATGAAGGCCTGTTTCAAAAAATGTCTAATTTCTTTCGCACAAAATGTTTAATCAATTTCATCGTTACAAAAAGCAACACAGCATACTAGAGTGTTATTGTTAGCAAAATATAATTACTACTTTTGTTAATATTGTAACAAGACCATGAAGAAAAAAGTATGCTAATGAAATTTTAAAAAAACTGAGAACTACCATCACCATCATCTTTCTTCACCTCTTCACTGACTTGGATACTTTAATATGTACCTTCTGTACAAAGTTCCGTAAATATTTCATATACCCAAGAGATATAAAGTCGAAATACAAGGTAACCTCATTATAAGGGTCTACATTATACTTCGAATACTCCTGAGTGTTACGGAGTAAATCGAAAATGTTAAGCATCGAAATTCAGTAAAATAAATATAAAGTTCTTTGGTAACTTTATTTTAATTTCTTTATTTGTTTCATAAACTTTATGAAATATGAATGTGACATTATTATTGATTACATGCTTGATAAATATGTAGTCGATAAAAGGGTAGACAACGCATCCAATGGTTCTATTTAATAATTTAATTTTATTGATGGACAAAAATACCCTTTCGGGACACGGCTGACTGAACAATTGAACATGAGGTTTAATATTTGTGTCACATTTTTTTAAATCGAAGGAGTAATGTCACTTCTTAACACTTCTTAATGTTAAGAAGTGACACTACTCCTTCCATTACTCCAAGATTAACTCAAACAAACTTCTAGCAAGCCGTCCAATATGTCACTTGAAAAAAGGTGATTTTGTATTTTTTTCAATACGAAATCAGTATAATACCGGTATAAATTAGTCAAAATAGATTCCTGGGACTCCTTCCTTTACTTGAGCTTATAAAATATCGATACATTTATTTAATAACATAAATCTATCTCTTCATCAATTTCCCTATTACCCATCAATTAAGCATATCACCTTAAATAAATAAATCATTATCATCATATCACGATATGTTGGTAATAAAATCAGAATATCATCAAAACCGTAGCTACCAGTAACTTCTGATATTCTAGATCTGGACTAGACACATTCGTCGGCAAGAGGAACTTCGACGAAATCGACCAGACGTTCATGCCGTTCCCGTACGCCACCAAGAGATTCTACCATCTGTACGGCAACAACTACCTTGACTACCCAGTGTAATCTTTACTACGATATGCATGCTTTCACATTTGCACGATCCGTTAGCTTGTGCCCGTGGTTGAGTCGGTATCCATTGCCGCAATCCCTTGCCTTTTATGGAGACATTTTGTTGGGTTTTTTTCTATTGCAGATTTTCATGTTTTAGTTTCAGACATAGCGCTTTTTACCTATAGAATAATGTTTTCAAGCGAGGTGCTGTATTTGGTTCTTATAATTTCGAGCATGTTGCAGATAAATTTATAGCGAGTGTTTTAGTTGCTGCAGCTCTAGCACGATAACGACAAACTCGCGCTCGGCTCACGCTGAAACTTCACTTTGATTGCGCGAGGGTCCCGTGCAAAGGCTTGCTCGCCCTATGGCGTTGTCAATGTTGACATTTTGACATAGGACCGCGTTGTTGTCGCGGCGCTGTCACTATCGTACTCGGCCTGCTGTTTTGTTGTAGATGAAAGTAAGCTTATTAATAAATAACTCCTTTAAACGAAACCTTTAGCTAAACTTTTTGTAGTAATCTCTAACATTAAATAAATTTAAAATATGAAAGCTCTTAAAAGCGTTCTGATAGAATCGCTTAGATCGTTGCAATATTTTTCTACATCTTTGTAAACCGTATAAATTTGTGTTTCTAATTATATGCTACTTTGAGTGCTTTCATTGAAGTCAGTTTCTTTTAAAGTAAAATTGGAAACTCGTTCTGAATTATTTAACAACCAATGAAGCTGAAATAAGTTGGTAGAGAAGTAAACGGCTTGTCTAAATATTTTTTTGTGAAATATTTTTTTTGTATTTTATTCGGAAAGTAAATTGTTTAATCACAATATTAAATCAAATGTAAATACGTACATATATGTGTTGCTTATCTTCTTTGACTTTACCTAATAGGACATTATAGACCAATAACTAGTATCGTTTATTAGTGAACCGTACAGGGCGAGTTTCGACAAGAAGAGGCTGCGAGCTGAGTACCCCATGGACGAGATTGACCTGTCGCACTTCCCTATCGGCTCCAAGCGCGCTATTGACTACATTTTCCGGTAATATCTAATTTTATACAGTGTATACCGTATAAAATTATACAGTGTAAGGGTACTTACCTATCTCAAGGATTGGATTCACCTTTTATCACACTTCTTAATCGGCTCCGAACGAGCCATCTCATTTCATACAGTACCGACACCATATAAATTACAACTAACTGCGGTTTCCGAAGGTTGACCTGATATACACTTACCCCTCGGCAGCGGGTCCAAGCATTACACATGTTCCGATAAGATCGTGTTCTGTATAAATGTAAATAAATATTTTATTTATTTTCTCTCTACAAAAGTTGGTGATGGTACAGATGACCTACCATTTCGTATTCTGGTAGGGTGTTGTTTTAATTGGTAAACATACCCACACGATTTATTGCACATGTCTTTAATCAGTTTTACTAAACTCACAAAGAAATGTTGGGTGACTTTTAATTACGGGTACTAATACTTTTTATTCAGGGCAATTTTACTACTAATTACGTAACCAGCCTACTAAATTTCAATAGCATTAATTCGATTGCTACATGTTTTTCATGTATTTATTTAAAATCTTTTTGTGTGACGAAATCTTAAACGATCAAAATCGACATCAAGTTACAATGTGGCACCCTAATATTCGAAAAAATTTTATAAATTTTATTTTCTTTAAAGGCAAAAGTCAAAAACATAGAACACACAGAATGTTTCTTAAAATATGTCAAAATAGTGAATCACATTAATTTTTAAACTTTGCGCCTATCAGTTTATTTGATAGCCTAGCCTAGTTAGTCCAGTGACTGATCTTGGTTCTCGCACTAAACCAAAAAAAGAAGAAATGATGGACTGGTACCTTTTTACGTAACAGGAACCCGCAAACAGGAGTAGGGAGCTTGGATGAGACCGACGCTACCAGCATGCCCGTGGGTCCCTCTAGCCACCGCTCATACGGACTACGTCGCACCGACGACTACTCAGCTGGACGTCGCTAAACTCTCGCTACCACCGCCAGAAGAAACTCTACAACTCAAAACATATTTTTAAGCTCGATTTCTAAAACCTATCAAAATAATCATCACCACTCTATATTGTCATCATCTTGTGAGTCCAATAAGCTCAACTTCACAATAATAACAGCGTTTTGTGCAAAAGTGCAAACTGATTGTTTGTGCTACTCTTATCGTAGACCTATAAGTCAAAGTCTAATATTTCCTTTAAGGTAGGCAATGATCAAAGTTAATATGTCCTTTATGACCCATTTATACACTATCGGGGTAGACAGAATCGTCACATTTTAAGCTAAACATTGAAACTCTTGAAGACCAAAATCGATGCCTCACTTTTGTACTAAACGCTGATACTTATCTATTAAGCTCTTAACTGTAACTACCTTGTATTTCACTCCAATGTTCTACTTGATTACTTAAATAGAGCAGCGCAGTCATATTGCCTTATTAATTACCAAGTTGAAAGAATATCCAAAGGAATATACTTAAATATTAAAAAATTGATTTCCTTAAAATAAAATGCAAAACTAAAAAATACATTTTTCAAATCCCTATGTTGGTATGCGATCTCAATTATAAATATCTTTAGAAATTAAGAAATGTACATTTAAAATATATAAAATTGTAGATTTTTAAATAAATTTTACTGTTAAGGAGGGAGAGGTTTAATTAAATCATGTAGCTGTTAAAAACATGGATATTATTGATTATTTCGAAATATATTATTAAATGTACTTGTAAATTTCTATTCACATTTGGTGATTAAATGCATGGCATGTAATATTATTTTTATTAATAAATTGTATGAATAAAATATGTTCTTAATGGAAGGCTTATCATTGTATTGTTTTTTTTCCTTTCGAATCAATAAGAAAGCAACGCTTCCACGCTGGACTGGGAGTGAAATAAAAACTTAGACTGTCACAGCTACCAACTCTTTCCAGGAATACTGTAGGAGCCAGTAAGTGGGACGCACGATACATCAAGGCCCTGTACTGTGGGCCAAAGGCTGACAACCTATCATCAGCAATATACTCATGTTCTACGTAATAACCTTAAGAATGAATGGCAAAGGTAGTCTCAAAAGTGGTTCTTGAAGCATATGACTTTCTGCTTACCTACCCCGAAACGAATTATAGGCGTTAGTGTATAGAGTAATTCAAAGACCAAACTCAAGAAATAATTGTCATGGGTAATTTGGTTTAACAACATTTTTAATGTTACTCAAGAATTTGAAGTTGAGATATTCACAAGTTGAATGCGAAAATCTTTAACAATAAATATATTGAGATAATTCAAGTCTCCTTGAGATTTAAAAGGGACTTTAAATAAGTTGACGAAAGTAAAAGATGTACAAGAGGAATATTGGGCCTTTTTATTTGCCTCCTATGTAATAATAGTGTTGCTAGACACTGAGAACATAGTAGGCAATGGTAATTCAAATTTCGAAGTGCCGTTTGAATTATAAAAAGGCCCAATTAGGTCCTAGGTCCAAGGCCGAACGGCACGGTACGGAATGCCAAAATTTGAATTACCATTGCCCCCTATATTCCCAGCTTCTAGTATAGATAGATAGATAAAAGCTTTATTCACTCCAATAACACACATCAAAACACGTAAACAAAGCAATAAGAAAAAATTTAAAAAAATAAGAATAAAAAAATAAAAATAGTAAGAATCAGTCGACACTGAGTGTCACAGGAGTGAAGAGGCGCTGACTCAGCATTATGCTGCAGACAAAGACTGCAGCGCTGATCTTCCGTCAGGACCTAGATGTAGTTTTAGCAAGACTGGCAGTAAAGGTGAAAATTTGAAATAGAAGAGAGTGTAAGGTGATGTAGAGTAAGTAGGTATGTTGTATAAGAATGATATTATAATATCACTGATATTATAGTATCACTTGTACATAGAAATCAATGGTAAATAAAATTTTGCTGTGCCGTTTTCGAATTATAAAAAGGCCCATTAGGTGGAAATATAGAACAAAAATTCACCTCTTCATAACGTCTGAATAAATTATAAGAGATCCTTATACACTCCTAAAACTTTACTGATTCAAAGTCACCTCATGTATTTATACTACTCTAGTCCCAGTATGTTTTTAATTTCACTCCAAATCAAGTAAACTAATGAAATGGAAAACAGAAGCGGTAAATCGTGTGTGACGTAAACCACGAAAGTGGCAAAAGTTAATCAGTGTTAGTTGAGGTGCGGCCTTTGACTTACAACTTACAACATACGGGGTGACTTTAAATTAATATAATATTGTTTTAAATTCTCGTGGACTTTAAATTAACTAGCGAAACTTTAGGGGGTGATCCTCTCCATCAAACTAAACAACTTTCTCTGAGGAACCTATATGAAATTCTCAAAAAAATGCGGCTTTCATACAAAGGCTTGTTTGGAGAGACGATCATTTTTTTCATATTTTTGTCCTATGTTCTATAGCGAGAGGGGTAGCCGGGAGGACAATGAGGGTCAAGATTCACTTTGAAATATTTATTAAAACGAAAGCACTATTCTGAATTGAAGCTACAAGAAGACTCTGTCAAAATATCAGCATAGACCATTAAAAGGAAGCCAATTCCTTTTAATTACAAAATAGCTATCAAAAGGCTTTTCAAGTAGACGGATAACGCGCGAGGTATACAACCTTGCTACAGTTCCTTAGGAAAAGTAGTTCAGATACATGAACTAATTCACATCCTTCATTTTTGCTTAAGTCACCCAATATGTACGTATACCACAGCTTATTAGGTTAAAGATATATGTTGCAGTTGACGTCGTCTTTATCTCGTTTGTAAAAGCAGCTATTTTCGTGGTGGGAACTGAATACCCTAATATGCTGTGGATATATCATCTGTATGCCATATACAGGGTTCACACACACGGGATAGCTTTGCAAATACTTAAATCGTAGACTACCAATAACTTTGACAAGCTACAAGTAATTTTTTTTTCCGGAAATTTCACCTTAAGGAGTTTTCGTTACTACTTAAAACCGCGCGGTTTTATTATTATTAATAGAATTAATAATAAAATAAGATGCAGTAATCCGCCTATATCTTTGAGTTTATTTTTTCATAAGTATAAGTGACAAGTGCGTAAAACAAAAGGTTAGATGGACAAATGTGCCAGTTGTATAAATTATCAAAAAGTATGCAAGTCGAACAGCAGCTCTAGCACGATAACGACAAACTCGCGCTCGGCTGACGCTGAAACTTCACTTTGATTGCGCGAGGGTCCCGCGCAAAGGCTAGCGCGCCCTATAGCGTTGTCAATGTTGACATTTTGACATAAGACCGCGGTGTTGTCGCGGCGCTGTCACTATCATACTCGGCCTCCTGGTCTCTGCCCGCGTCACGCCGCTGTCAGAATGCGATTTTGGTGATTTTTATTTCTTATGCTGTTATTAATATTTTTGATTGCAAACTGTAGTGTAATAATTTCTTCGATTGAAAATCATTTAGAGTGATGGTCTGAATTCAAGGTTTCAGTTTTTTCTAAGCTGTCTCTTACACTCTGTATGTTATGTTAGTTAAATAACTTTCTAAGAGATCAACTCAAGTAAAAGTACGGAAAGTGGGATGGGATAACAAACTTGGAAGTAAACTACGAACTCGTAGCTCGTAGCAATCGTAGCACGTAAGAAAAATATCGTAGCCACACACTTGACTAAACTACACGATAAGAAAAAGATGAATGGAACTTACGATTTAAAATTGAATAATACATTTCTTGCTGAAAAAATAGCCTATCAGTTAGTCCAGTGACTGATCTATCTACCCACAAAATATCCAAATCCATTCAGTCGTAGGCGGCAAAGCGAAACAAACAAACTCATAAACGTGTCTTCGCATGTCTACAGGGTTATTTGTAAAACGCCAATAACCTGCGACTAGATTACTACTATCATAAACGACAACCTTTGTTCTACGACTTTTTATAATTCGTTAGATTTAACTTTCATAAAAAAAAACTATTTTAATTTATCGCTCTTTCTACACTTCTATACTTAATATTATAAAGAGGAAAGATTTGATTGTTTGTTCGTATTGAATAGGCTCCGAAAGTACTGGACCGATTTGAAAAATTCTTTCACCATTAGAATCCTACATTATCCGTGATGGACATAGGGTACATGATTTTCCCGAATTCCCAGGGGAACGAAGTCCTGAGCGGAATGCTAGTAATATTATAAAGAGGAAAGATTTGATTGTTTGTTTTTTTGTTTGTTTGCATTGAATAGGCTCCGAAACTACTGGACCGATTTGAAAAATTATTTAATTATTAGAAAGCTACATTATCCCCGATGGACATAGGCTACATAATTTTACCGAATTCCCACGGGAATGCTAGTCTATAATTACTCTATGGAAATGCTAGTCTATAATTAATCTATGGAAAGCCCACGGGCGGTACCGCTAGGTAAGTACTTACTAGCTTGTATAAAAACACAAACAATGTAGTGTTAGGTAGTGCAACAAAAACTTGAAAATTTACTCTCGGTAAATATTTCGATGTGTGTTCAGACTTCAGTTTTACATATTAAGTCGTAGAACAAAAGTTGTTGTTTATGATGTAAACATTTTAGTTCTGCAAGGTTATTGGTGTTTGTCAAATAACCTATATATACGAGTATATAACCCTACATAGACATAGAAAAAATAAGTTAAATACCACCCCTATGTCTGGGCAATCGCCACCATAATACACTGGGCGTCAAAAATAAGTAGTACAGTTTTAAAATTGCGATTTCTCCCAAACTATAAAACTTAGACCTTTGAAACAAAAAAGGTTAAAAAGAAAATTTAATCTTATTCAATAAAAACTTCATGCATTATAAGAACTTATAATGCTTGACTTAAAAAAAAACTAATAAATAAAAACACTTTTTTTAAACTGTTGAAAGGTGTTGTCTTACTTAGGATTTTTGTGTTTGACACATTCGCTGCTGATAAAGCAATTGTAATTGAAAAGCATAGGTATCTTCAGAGAGTAAATTTGACTAATCATGCCTCTTTCACCAGAAGAATGTGCAAGAATCTTAGCTTTTCTCGAAGTGGGCATCAGTATGCGTCGTACTGCAAGGAGGGTGGGTGTAACTTTAAGAACGGTTCAGCGAGTAAAGCAAAGGTACGAAGAGACTGGAAACCATCTAAGGAGACGAGGTAATGGCAGACCCAGGTGCACAAGTACCCGAGAAGATCGCTTTATTGTTTCCACTGTGTTAAGAAATCGACACCTTAATGCAGTTGAGGTTCAGCAACAGCTTCTTCGGACCCGAACAGACTACATCAGTGAGAGTACAGTGAGAAGAAGACTTGCTGAAGCTAACCTGAAGCCTCTAAGACCAGCAAATGGCCCCAAACTTGAGACAGAGCATCGCGTAGCAAGACTACGCTACGCCCGTCAACACGTACAATGGGGCGAAGAAGAATGGGCTAGAGTTTTATTCACAGATGAGTCTCGATTCTCTTTATACACTTCAGATGGACGGCGGAGAGTCTACAGACGACCCGGTGAGCGATACATTCAAGCTTGTATCTCGGAAAGAGTCCAATATGGCGGGGGCTCTGTACACGTATGGGCTGGTATCTCTTCAGAGAGTCGCACAGAGCTTGTGGTAATAGAAAATGGGACTTTGACTGGTGAAAGATATGCCTCGGAGATCCTCAACGAGTATGCAGGGCCATATTTAATAAATATGGGTGATGGAGCCATCCTAATGCATGATAACGCCCGGCCACACACTGCTCACCACGTACAAGAGTACATTCAGGAGGTTGGCATCAACTTGATGGCTTGGCCATCGAGAAGCCCAGATCTCAACCCGATTGAACACGCCTGGGATGAGCTTGGGAGGCTAGTCAGAAGGCGCAGTCCACCTCCTGCCACACTCAGGGCTCTAAAACATGCGCTGATAGAAGAATGGGAAAATATTCCCCAACACCGCCTCCGAAACTTAGTGTTCAGCATGCCAAACCGGATCCAAGCTGTAATTAGAGCCCGAGGCGGCAACACAAGTTATTAAATTGTGAAAAAGTTCCAAAACGTGAAAATTAAGTGGTTGACATATCGTTAAAAATTGATACTTTTTAGTATTTATCTTAATTTTAAGTTTGAAACTTTATTCATGCCAAATAAAATATAACTTTAATAAACTTCGTTAAGTTTACTATAAACTGCTTTTTATTTCATAAGTGTAACTACTATAGTTTAGGAGTAATTGCATTTTGAAAAGTGTACTACTTATTTTTGACGCCCAGTGTAATTAAAATTTTAAAAAAATGTATAACCTTCGAAATTCATTGCTTGAAACTTTTAAACGGCTGAACCATTAGGTCAGCTACCAAAAAAAAAACCGCATCGAAATTGGTTGATTCGCTTAAGAGCTACGATGCCAGAGACAGATACACAGACGCACAGATACATCAAACTTATAACACCCCTGTTTTTCGTCGGGGGTGCAAAATTTAAATCACGTCGTAGGACACTCAAACGGTCAGTCTCAGTCGTAGCAATTTCACTGCAGTAAAACGACATCGTACTACCAGGCGAGCATGAAAACTGAAGAGTATTAAGCGGTTTGCCAGCAATTAAACTTAGTGGCAGCAATCTAACTGCGATTAACAAAGCAACTAGTGGCATTAATCCACGCTTCAAATACTTTGACTGAGTTAGTCTCGGATGCGCTTTGACGGGACCTGCACAATGATTAGTAAAGTTTGATTTACTGATGTTTGTTTGATTTACCTATGAGATTGAAAATTTGATTTCTTTTTGTCGTTACCTATAATCAGAAGGCTATGATGGGTTCTTAAAATTCTTATTATTTTTTTTTATTATACAGTTGTAATTTAATTTGTTTTAATTTAGTAAGTGCCACCTACTACTCTTTGGAAGAACTGTTGCATATTTAGGTGACTTCCAGCAATTTTCGAGCAATACCGCTTTCTGCATCTTATTGACTGGTTATCCAACTATTATTGACATAATCCCTGCTGGCTACTATCATATTATAAAGGGTTAAACAACACATTTATCCCTGCTTTTGTTTAAAAAATACTCATTGTTGATAAAGCTGTAGTAGACATAACTGGTGTACTAATTATAGAGACAGGTCATTTCAGTATTTCTCTAATAAATCCTCTTAATCTTGGAGGAGCTCACCGGTAACGAGACTTTTCTGTAAAGAAAATTAAATGAAGAGCCTTATGCTGTAGGGAATTTTATAACTAAGCTCTTTGAACTTCAAATAACGTTGAAATGAGCTAAAATTCGACATTTTTGTAAGATGTTTTCCGTAAATTATATAATAACTGGTGGTAAACGAAGCATGAATACGCAGTTGGCGATTTCCACTTCAAAAATGTATTTACAATTAAAATGCTTGTTTTATTTTTTTAAGTATTCAACTATGGTTGGTATTTGTACGTGGTATGTTAGCCTCTCTTCTTTATGAAAACAATATTTGAAAGTCATAAAATAATAAATATTAAATACGGAGACGTACTGAGAGACAACTGGATTTTAAATATGATATTAGGGTTCCGTGGTCAACTACGTAGGGTAATAATAGCCGTAAAGTTTCGTCACAGCCGGCCGGCTGTCTGCGGTTTATCTCAACGACATTTAGGACTTCAGTAATCGGCCATAGTTTTTTCTGGTTATTTATCTTGGTTATCTTGGCAGGTCAAATATTAGTCACAGATCTGGTAATCAGACAGATCGATGAGTATCAACCAGTTTGGCCCTAGCCTAGGATAAGTGATAACTTTGTTGTCGCATCTAAACCCTCGCAATAGCTAGTAACATTATAAATAATTGAACGGCATTCCTATTGCTCAAACTATACTAAAAATAAAAAGTAGATTTAAGCAATAGGGCAAGACAGTTCAAACATTGTAAAACACAATATTGGAATCCTAAATCGTAACATGATCGTAACCTAAGTTATAACCTGCATAAATGTATGTAAGTACCAATAATGTCGGTTTATTCTTCGCCTACATAACGTAGGCTACGTTTATTTATGACCCACGGAACGTCTAAATAGAAGTTGGCAATAAATACGAAAGTAAAACATAATGTATAGAACACGATTAAATAGTCTCGTAAAAAAATTGAAAAAAACATTTTGGGAAAGAAAAATATGCGACGAAAAAAAAATTATATCCAGGTAGTTACTTAATTAAACGTTTTAAAAAAACTAACATTTCTTACGGAGAATCTAAAACTTTTAGTCTGTCTTGTGTTAATTAATTGATAAGTTATTTCCATTCTGGCTGAAGAAGTGTCTAGTTTTTAAAGCGCCTAGTTTAGTCCTCCAACTTGGCCTACTATCTGTATATTTGGCCTACTATCTGTATATTTTTTTGTATAGAACTTGGCCTACTATCTGTATATTTTTTTATTCCAGAGGCCAACACATTAATTTGCACTCAGCACTTTTGCGATAAGAACGGTTTTGCAATGAAAATGAGGTGATCCTTATGCGCTGTTGCCTCTGCATCGTCAGTGAAGTTAATGATAAGTAATTAAAGCTACCGCCAGTAATCTGCGCCGTCGCGTGTGTCCCTAGTATTAAGAGTTGCCTCCAGTTTCATATTCTTTGTTCCTGTTACCATAATGAAGCACCGAGCAGTCTTGTAAATTATTTCTTCAACGTAAATTAAGTAAAATTTCTCTCAGTAATTGCCCTTTCCAAGTTAATCGGGGCTTTGTCTTCAAATCTACTAAAGGTCACGCCCTTTCGCAAAATGTTTTTATTTTCCTAATAAAACAATTCTGAAAACCGTCAGTGACCCAGCTTTATAATGAAGGGTCCACTGGCATGCCAGTAACAAGAATATCAAGCAGAACAGAAGAGTCCTCGCCTGCCCTCCAACCAGCGACTTTGCCAGTTCAAATTCTCAATGCACCTCCTGAGCAGCTGAGTAACGCCAACTAAAGAAGAAAGTATAGCTTATGTGACTTATCACATTCGTATTCTTTAATGTGGTTAAATTACTAATCCACGCCTAATTACTCCTGAGGACATGTAGACTTAATATATCATCCCTATGGATTAGTAAGAATAATGGTTGAGTACGAGGGTGATTGAAAGTGAAAGTACTGTTTTAAAAACCGAAAAGATTACTGAATAACCTACTTCTACAGGTTATTTACCCAGTAACTCAATTGAACTCAATCGACAGCAGTAGGTAAGACATTATTTTGTTATCTGGAACGTTTTCTGAAATTCGTGAAAAGGTGGACTGTCAAATCAAAATGCTCGCTCGAACGTGACGACAAGGCTATTTCTTTTGGCCGAAAATAAGATATTGAAGATACAAGACAACTTGCTCTACCTACATAACTCTAGGAGAGGGAAAATCATTCGCAAGTAGCTTTTCTATGAATAACAAATTTTGTTGCTTACTATGTTACGAAGAAAATCAATGATTTACGATCATGTTATATGTCTGTTTAAATGCCTCTAGTAATCGTAAAGATACGTTAGAGGAAAACCGCCATCTTTGAGAATTTTATATTTTCACTTACTGATTTTTAAGTGTACAATAAAGTAAGCAGATGAGTTCGTTTTATAGTATGTAGTATATCCTTCAGTACGAATGTACTGAAGCGAGCTCTCGAGGACTCAAGGTGGTGCAGGTGCCAGACCTATTTTAGAGAAAGAAAAAGTTGCATTTTTAAACGCGTCAGCCGCAGGCATTCTAGTTAACGCAGCTGTAGAGGACACAGAAGCGACAAGTTGTTTTTTTATCCCATTTTTATCTTATTAAAATAAGCTTTGTGAAGTATGATTATGCTCTTCACCGTACTCGTACTTTTTATTTTGTTTAAAAGTATTGCGAATGCAAGAAAGACTATTTAAACCACGTAAAAGTAAAAAGGTATTAATTACATTACAATGCAGTGCTCACTACTGTAACATTTGTTCTCATGCGTTCACTCTATGCTATCATATTAATAATTATGTAGCCTATGTTACTCAAGGATAATGCAGCATCCTAATGGTGAAAGAATTTTTGAAATCGGTCCAGTAGTTTTTAAGTTTATTCGTTACATACAAAAATACAAATCTTTCCTCTTTATAATATTCTTCTTCTTATCGTGTAGGTATAGTCAAGTATGTAGCGAACTTGGCTAACCCTGGTGTCAGAGTTTTCAAACCGCACAATGGCCTCTGACTTGGTTTTAACGACTGTAGCCAATCGACAACAGCTGGGACCGATATCTTAACGTGCCCTCCGAAGCACGGAAACGCTCGTGATAAATTGCCACTTTGGTTACCCATCAGGTTCCCTGCCTCTGTGTACGTTGCTTAACCTCCCTGATCGGTTGAGATCAGCAAGAGCCACTGAGCTACGAGCGCTTTAAAATATTAGTGTAGATGTAGATAAGAATGGTGTTGCAACAAAAGTAGTGAGTAACCTGATCTGTACAATAAAAGGATTCACATCCTTATCCTTACTAATATTATTTAAACGCGAAAGTTTGTTTGTTCCTCGTTCACGCTCAAACGGCTGGACCAATTTTGCTATGGAGGTAGCTGATACCCTGAATTAACACATAGACTACATAATTTTCCCAAATTCCCATGGGAACGAAGTCCCGGGTGGAAAGCTAGTAAGTACTTACATAAAATAAGTACCCATAGAATAACATGTAGGTGTATTGAGTTAGTAATTTTGTTGAACCCTTCCAGTAAGCGAAATATACCTAGCTACGTAAGTCTGAGGCATGCCCTAACGACTGCTTTCAACCGTGGAGATGTCGAGTGCACGACGGCAGACGATGACGTTGCGTTGCAAGTGCATCGTTCATTTCAAACTGATGTACAGACAGCAGCATGTCATTGTCAGGTTACCCATTTGCACTACGAAAGCCGTAATAGCCTTATCTTTTACGAGCGAGATAAGGGCTACGTCAAGATCAACCTGATGTGCTGCTGCGTGTACATACAGCAGCACGTCAGCTTATCCATTTGCACTACGAAAGCCGCCGCTATAGTATAGTCATTATAATCCAAATAACCGACCCTACCCGTGAATAATCAGTTCTTGGATTTTTTTTTCGTAAGTCCCTCGGGGGGGTGAGAATCAAATTTCCTACAATTTTTGTCATTACGGTTTTACTGTAAAATCAAAAATGGCCGAGTTATTCAAGAATAAAACGGGCAAGTGCGAGTCAGACTCGCGCACGAAGGGTTCCGTTCCGTACCATTACCTATAAAACCGGCCAAGTGCGAATCAGTATAAAAACCATTACCTCTATAAAAGCGACAAAAAAATCACGTTTGTTGTATGGGAGCCACCTTAAATCTTTAATTGATTCTACTTTTTAGTATTTGTTGTTATAGCAGAAACCGAAATACATCATCTGGGAAAATTTCAACCTTGTAACTATCACAGTTCATGAGATACAGCCTCGGACATACTTTCTATTCTATAAAAACGAGCAAAAGAATGTGAGAACCAGTGAGAACCAATACTTACGGTGTAATCTGTGTATTACGTACCTATTTACTCAGTTTGCATTTTCCAATTAAATTAAGAGTATTAAAAAAAGTATTGAGTTTGACATGAAGTAATTACCACCTACACGTATCCCGGCGGCGTCAGGTTCGTTGCTGTACAACGAGTTTTAATATTGACAATTATATTCTGCTTGATGGCATCAAGCAGGCGTAGGGCGTGGTAACTGATAATATACATACTTTAAATATATAAATATGTATAGAGAGTGTTTCATAATAAATATTGTTTATTGTACAATAAAGGATTTACATACATACATACATACAAATACTCAATAAAGAGAATATCCAAAAATTAAAAAAATAGATTAATGCTCAGCTCTATTTCAAATATATGTAAAAATAAACCTGTTGGAGCCTTTAGGGATGTACGTAATTACTGATTTTGAAGTTAATTAAAAATGTTGATTAATACCTGTAAATTACAATTTTATTTTATTTTTTTAAGTTTTAAATTATTCAATTTTTGCAAATAATTGCGAATCCCTAAGTTAAAGCAAACCCATTTGTGCCATCAGTGTTTTTTAAATCTCATTTGAGATTAGTCTGTGACGTGTATTTCGCAACGGTTGTTAGTAAATGTCAATGTAATAAAATAAGTAAATGACTTGTTAAAAAAATCACGTTTGTTGTACATATGGGAGCCCCCTTAAATATTTTTTTTTATACTTTTTAGTACCTATTTGTTGTTATAGCAGAAACCGAAATGAATCATCTGTGAAAATGTCAACTGTCTAACTATCACGCTTCATGAGATACAGCCTCGGATAGACTTTCTATAAAAACGAGCAAAAAATCACGTTTTTTGTATGGGAGCCCCCTTAAATACTTATTTTATTCTGGTTTTTAGTATTTGTTGTTATAGGGCACAAAGAAATACCTCATCTGCGAAAATTTCAACTGTCTAACTATCACGGTTCATGAGATACAGCCTGGTGACAGACGGACGGACAGCGGAGCCTTAGTAATAGGGTCCCGTTTTTTCCCTTTGGGAACGGAACCCTAAAAACCGTTTTTTGAATATACGCAGGTGCCTGATTCAGTCTTCTTTTTGAATTTACACTCCCAGTGACCCCCCCCCCCCCCGAGGGACCTACGAAAAAAAAAACCAAGAACTGATTATTCACGGGTCAAAATCTATAATGATTGAACTACTATTGCAAGCGAGATAAGCGCGACGTCCTCGTATAGCCTGATGTGCTGCCCTGTGTACTATGGATGCAAAGCTATTTCGCGGGTACATTTACTTAAAAAAGATAATTTACACAAATCTAAGTAAAATCAATACAGACGAACTGCAAAAATGTCGGTTTTATAAGTTTTTAATTAATTAACTTATATTCGGACATTACGCGAAAGTAGCCAATAGATACATATAACGCCATCTTACGGCCTACAGAGGAATACTAGAACTGTAGATAATGTCGGCGGAAGTAGTCGTTTTCTTTTTTTGGTATTTGTAACCTAGTTATAAAGACCTTAAAGCCTCAGACCCACCGCAGCGCACGAAGAGGCTTCGCACGTGTCTTAAGCTTCGCTTTGCAAGAAAATGTATGTGGTTGTGTCCACTGCAACCCACGAACACGCTACGCATGAATACGACCAATTATCTACTCAGTGAGTATGAAATTACACATTAATGTACATATTAGATTTTGATCTAATCCATGCAGCTCTAAAATACGCCGCGTGCTCGTACACAGCATGCTCAGCGGTGGGTCTGCGCCTCCAAGCCAAAATTTATTCAGTTCACAACACTTTTAGAAGTATGGGCCGTCCACTTATACAGGGCTTTAGGTAAATCACTTTCAACCTCTCGGGTGGTAAATCAGTCCATGAAACTGAACAACTTTCCCAAGGAACAAAGGTCGGAATACGAAAAATTTTTTTTAGTTCCCATACAAACTGCGTCAGCTGATAGCGCAAATTTTTCCACCCGAGAAAAATCACCAGAGAGGTTGAAAGTGATTTACCTAAAGCCCTGTATAGGTCGTAAGTTATCTGACTATTTTCATAATAATGAAAAGAATATTTCTGTTGAGAAAAGAAGTTGTTCTCTTTTATAGCTAATAGTCACAAATATTTCAGGTGGAATGGAAATTACAAATATAAGTACTCAAATAATAATACAAAAAATATGCAAATTCCAAACATTTTATTTTAACAGTCATGGAAATTTAAAACCCAAATGTTTGTTGAGTTACTATCAACTTACCTAGTTATTTCAAACCATTGACATGAAATCATAATAGGTACACCATCACCAATCATCACAACAATGTTTTCTTACAACAAAAACTTACAACAATAAGTTTTAATATTTCTTTATAGTCTTTCTAATGAGTGCCATACGCTGCTTATGTGCTTCTGTGACTGCTGCTCTTTTGTATGGCCGTACTTCATCATTGCCAAATCCAGGGATCCACATATTCCATTGACGTTCTAAATGTAACTGTACATCACGTAGTTCTACTGTGGAAGCATGTCTGTGTTTGGCCAATGCGCAGGAAGAGTTTAGGGTTGTGTCTATAAAGTCGTCAGCAAGTTGCAGCAACATTTCTTCTACCTCTTCATCCAATTGTACTGTTGGATCTACTTCTCGTACTAACTCTTGCAAACGAGGCCGACTGAGGAGCTGAAATAATAAAAAAAAATTAAAAGTTTGCGATAAGAATGTTTTACGAAGACTAATTAGGTACTAAAGGTTATTTTTAAAATAAATAATCAGAACAAGTAGAATAAAAGGTTAGGGTGCACATAATTGGGATTTATGCAATTTCTAACCTAACTTTCGTTTCCATACCTGTGTCGTTTGGTCCCCACCACCGGTGTTAACTTTAGCACCAATTTGCGACTGTGTTCCCATAGGACTGTGCTGTGAAGGGGAACCCTGCAGGGAGCTGGACTGCAGCTGTGGACTCTGGAGAGGATTGTTCACATACTGTATACCACCTTGCCCTAGCGACCCGATGGGCGGCATATTCGCTCCTTGGCCTAATGAATTATTAGCCATATTGATTCACTTGTAGTGCGGTATTAAATTTCTTCTATTCTTTAACAAAATACTGAAATGATGAAAAGTGAAAACCAACGAAAACAAGTTTACGTTTAGAAATCCAGCACAAAGTTGTCAAAGTCAAAACAAAAGTGACGTTTGTGATGCGACATTTTCTGAACGAAAGCATTTTGTATTTTCTAATGAAATTATTTTAGCTCTGTCTCACTTATGTGGATTGTATATCACTATTGCATGAAAAACCTGTGCGACGGAAATTCTATCTGGGTGTGTTTTTAGGGTTCCGTAGTAATCTACGAACCCTTATAGTTTCGCCATGTCCGTCTGTCCGTCTGTCCGCGGGTTTCCTAAGAAACCCTTAGTACTACAGAGCTGAAACTTGGCATGATTATACATATGAATCACGCCGACAGAACTGTAGAGTAAAATCTTAGAAAAAAATTTTTTTTCGGGTGTCTCCCATAGACGTGAAAGGGCGATGAATTTTTTTTTCTCGCCAATATTTTTGAGTGGGGTGTCATAGGATAGCATATTAAAAGATAGAAGGGGTCTACTCAGAACGTTTTTCGATTCAGCACTCCGTTTGCGAAATATAAATTTTTAAAGTGAAAATTTTTGTCAAACTCAAGTGTCCCCCCCCTCTACCTGCTAAACGGTTATTTCTAAAAATGTGGAAAAATTCACATTGGTAGAATATATAACGAAATTAAAAGGAAAACTATCACACATAAGTTGGTCCTTCAAGTTTGCGAGTAATAATCGACCAAGTGCCAAACACTGTTGAGATTAATAAGAATATATTTACTAATATAAGATCCTTGGTACTACAGAGCTGAAATTTGGCATGGTCATAGATATTGATTACGCCGACAGATCTAAAATATAAAATTTTGGAAAAATCATTTTTTCGGGTGTTTCCCATACACGTGAAAGGGCGATGGATTTTTTTTCTCGCCGATACCATCGAATTGAATGTCATAGGATAGATTTTTAAAATATAGAAGGGGTTTACTAAGAACGTTTTTCGATTCAGCACTCCGTTTGCGAAATATAAATTTTTAAAGTGAAAATTTTTGTTAAAAACAAGTTTCCGGGGGGGGGACACTACCAGCTAAACGCTTGTTTCTAAATGTGAAAAAAATCACGGTTATAGAATATACAACGAAATTAAAAGAAAAGCTATCACACATAAGTTGGCCCTTCAAGTTTGCGAGTAATAGTCGACCAAACGGTTTTGGGATTAATAAGAATATATTTACAAGGTTCCACGCTAAAAGTGAGGGGAGGTCGAAAGCCAAACTGTAACATATTAACATTTTAGATGTCGTTAAATAGTTTTTTGGGGGTGTTAATTACGAAAATGACATCAAAATTTTTTTGAACAGCAGGTTGATATTATTTCTAACAGTAATATTGCCGTAAAAAAACAAAAAAAATTCGCGCTCGCTTCGCTCGCGAATTTTATACTTACATTCGGTTGTATTTTGACCAAAACAAATATTATTTCCGAAATTACAAACTCTTTAATAATACATTTGTTTTTAGGGGTCCGTAGTAATCTACGAACCCTTATAGTTTCGCCATGTCCGTCTGTCCGCAGGTTTCCTAAGAAACCCTTGGTAGCACAGAGCTGAAATTTGGCAAGGTCATACATATAAATTACGCCGACAGAACTGTAGATTTTTTTTCGGGTGTCTCCCATAGATGTGACCTTTCACATCTGTGGGTGATGAATTTTTTTTTTCTCGCCAATATCATAAAATGAGGTGTCTTAGGACAGCTTTTTAAAAGACAGCAGGAGTTTTCTAACAACGTTTTTCGATTCAGCACTCCGTTTACGAAACATAAATTTTTAAAGTAAAAATTTTTGTCAAACACAAGTGTCTACCTCTCTACCAGCTAAACGGTTGTTTCTCAAAATGTAAAACAATTCACGGTGGTAGTATATACAACGAAATTAAAAGAAAAACTATCACACATAAGATGGCCCTTCAAGTTTGCGAGTAATAGTCGACCAAGTGCCAAACTTAGTTGGGATTAATAAGAATATATTTACTAATATTAGATCCTTAATAGTACAGAGCTAAAATTTGGCATGGTCATATATATCTATTGATTGTGGTGACAAATCTAAAAAATAAAATGGTGGAAAAAATTTCTTTTCGTGTGTTTCCCATTAACGTGAATGGGCGATGGTTTTTTTTTAGCCGATATCATCGAGTGCGTTATCATAGGATAGCTTTTTAAAAGATAGAAGGGGCTTACTACAAACGTTTTTCGATTCAGCAATCCGTTTAGGAAACATTAATTTTTGTAACGAAAAAAAATGTGGAATAATTCACGAGGGTAGTAGCATTTACGACGAAGTGTACCCTAATCCAAAATGATTGACATACAAGGTTCCACGCTAAAAGTGAGGCGAGCCGAAAGCCAAGCTGTAACATATTGACATTTCAGGTGTCGTTTAATAGGTTTTTGTGGGTGCTATTATTTTATTATTCCTTACAATAAAATTGTCGCAAAAAAAAAAAAATTCGCGCTCGCTTCGCTCGCGCATTACCCACTTCCATTCTGTTATATTTAGGCCAAACTTTTAATAGGTACATTTGTTTATGATACTAAGTATAGTATTTGGGGATTTTAACATCAACTATGACAATATGCTTGTAGAATTAAGAAGCCAGCTGCATATTTGAACCATGCTGCTACGGAACCCTACAATGCGCGTGGCCCGACACGCTCTTGGCCGGTTTTTTTTGTTTATGGCATCGCCGTAAAAAAGAAAAAAAAAATTGACGTTTATTTCGCCATTCACGAAAAGCACGGCGATATATAGAAATTATAAATTGTTAATAAAATAGTAATGAATTTATTTGAGTGTTGTTGCAATTTAATAGAATTAGTATATTGCGCATAGCATGAAGTGATACTGAAAAGTTTTTAGTTAGTAAAAAACAACACTAAAATTGTGCCTATCAAATGCAAAGTGGTATCTTGATATTGTAGTTATTAGTATTGTAAGCAATTTAATTGGTGAAATGACTGAAAGCAAGGCTATCGCGATGGCTCCGGCGAGCGGACTGCTGGACAAGTCCAAAGAGCTCCAGAAAGAAATTCTGATGGAAAAACTGAGATCCAAAACTTCACAGTTCAAAAACTTAACTGAGACTTCCAAAGCTGTACGAATGGCTCTCCTAGTAAGTTTTACATTTTCTAATTTAAAATAAATCATGAAATTATCTAATGCATTGTTGAATTTCGTAAAACCTCATTCATACTCTTATGGCCCATAAAACCTTTATCCATATTAAAGTTCCTTATGAAACATTACTTGGGGTAAAATGTACTAAGTACATTTAGTTCTTTCATACTCTCATTAATATCACCAATAAAAAATGTGTTTATGATGGATTTATGAATCTCTAAGATTTTTGGTAAAAAAATTTAAATAGTCATAGAGTGGCTTAGTCTATTTTTCAACACATTTAAAAATAAACTCTACATTAACCCGTCGTGCGCTTGTTTACGGCGTGTGCGATACAAATCCTGCACACAGAATTGTGTGAATGTTTAAAACAAAGAATGCATGCGGAGTTTACTTTCTAAGCATTTAGTTAGTACCCATACATAGATGTAATATTAAGAAGGTAATATAATAATGTATTAACCATTGGGTTACATATTAGAAAATAAAAACTTTCCTGAGCAAATTTCAAAAGAACAACGTACAAATCAACAAAGTTTAAAATAACAATGGTCATTTGATCAAAAGTTCAGCTGACCAAAGTCTGGAATATCAATGTTTAAATTATCTATTACACTATTGACCAAATCCTTCAAAGGTCAAAATGGATTATTGGATAAATTATTAATTATCAAATGGATTAATTAAAAACACTATTGACCAAATCGTTCAAAGGTTAAAATGGATTTATTGGATAAATTATTAATTATCAAGTGGATTAACTAAAAAAGGTAGCCTAGCCTAACCAACCCGTTAAGGGTTGGTTAGGTTAGGTTAGAACTGCGACCCCCAACACACGAACCGAGCGAGCGAAGCGAGCGTGCCGCGGCAGCGGTCGGCGAAGTGCCAGAAAAGACTTTGGTTGCGTTAAACGGTAAGCTCAACAACAACATAACCCACCACATAACCTCAACTTTAAAAAATTCATTAAAAAAATAAGAATCTCCGCGGAGTTGCAGGGGGGGGGGTTATGATTTGGTAGGTACTTATATTTACATCTAGCAAATTTATTTAGTCGTCATTTGTGATTATGTAATTTGATTAGTAATGATTTGATATTTTAAAATTACATCTAGCAACTTTTGATCAGCCGTTCATTTGATGTCACATACATTGGGATGTCACATACATTTTTCTAAATAAAACATTTGGTCATTTAATTTTTCTTATTTCGTTTATTGTTCTTTTGAAATTTGCCCGAGAAACTTTTGATTTTCTAATATGTAACCAACCATTGGTAAACCTAATAAAAAAAAGGCAATGAACACAGGGCTCTTTGTCATTGATCAGTGAATGATGATGAATAGGATTCCTACGGTCTTAAGTCTTAATTAAGTTTTCAATTACATTGTTCACACACTTTCACACTTAAACAATAACATTAGTCAAGATAAGAGTTAGGTTGTCTATCACGCAAGTAGAGAATATCGAGTTCCACATATGATTTACGTTTCAAGATACCATTAACCTTTTAATTTCCTGAATATTCTTTAGAAAATATTTCTTATAATTGCATTAATATGAGATCTGTGGACCACTGTACAAATCTTGATACCTTAAAAGTTAATACACAGAAACTTTAGAAGCAGAAAAGTTGTTAATAGAAATAAATTATTCATATTTTTGTATGTTACAGGATAAAAGATGGGCAGTCGATAGCCAAGACCGGCAGATCTTACAGAAGTGCCTGGATAGTCTGCAACACTGCATCAAGGTCAGCTCTCTCCAAAGCCTTATAGAAAGGCTGGAATGCCTCTCCAGACAACTTGGGTGAATATTTCATTTAGTTTGCTATAATAAAGAAGGTACTATAATATTACATTCCAAACCAACTGTCTTTTGGTTATTTGGTTACAAATGCTAAAGTTGATTTGGTAGTTCCAATCTCAAATAAATTGAGTAAATTGTAGGCAATCACTGGAGTGTAATCAAATATTTATCGAATTTCATACAATTCTTTGTGGTTTGCATTTTGAAATAAATTGAAAACAATGTATGGCTATTAAGTAAATAAAATACACGGGTAATATCCACCCTACTAACTAAAAAAAACGGTTGGTTTTTGTATTACTTGTAGTTTTTTTTTTTATTCATACACATTAACTCTGGACCCAAGAACTGATTCTTATTTAAAGTACAAACATAATTTTGTTTTAGGTTAAAGTTTGTAGTGGGAACATCAGGTGTAAATCTGTTCATATCATCAGATATGTTTTATCTCGAAATATTAGTTGAGTCCTCTGGATCTGTCAAGGATGTCAAAATTCACCATGAAGGAAAAGTAAGTACTCTCTCATGCCTGACAGAAATTATTTTGAGATTATTTCTCATATGCCTATGAAATGAGCCCAATAAGTCAAGCTTTAATATACATGTCATAGTCAAAGGTCGATATGTAGTCTTTCCTGGAATGGCTGGTTTATCCTAGGTTAGGTTAGCCCGAGGATTGACTAGTCAAACCTTCAAATTGTATTTTTCTTCTTTTGGCTCTTAAATTGCATGGCAATGAAATCTGATTTGATTTAAAAATCAGCTATAGTATTTTAGAGTTAAAATAGCCTCAGCTTGTCTTAGTCTAAGTTTTTTGGTTATGGACTGATTCAATGGGAGCCTTTCCCAGATTTTCTCAGCTGAATAATTTGACAATACCTTACCAAAATTTTGTCATCAAGAAAATGCAACAAATAAATTGAGTTTGATATTTTGTTTGATTAAATAAAAGCTATTGTATTGATAAGTTCATTACCAATCATAAAACCTCCCACCCTATTCATTCTTAATACCAATCAACATTCCCAAAATTCCTGTTTCAAATAAGGCAATATGGATGACTACTAATTTCGGAATTGATATGTTGTCTTTAGATAGAACAACAAAGCTGTGAAGAATTAGTGAACTGTATATCTCGAGGGGACTTTGCTGACTTCACTGCTCAACTGGAGGGACTCACTGCAGTATATCAACTTAATGCTGAAAAAAAAGTATGTATGGCTACCATATTGGTTTTGTATAGTTGTATACCTTCTACTACAGAATTTTTAACAATACGGGGTATAGAAGGATCACTTCTCGAATAAGATAAATAGCGAGTCGTGCTGCGAAGCAATAAAATACAATTTCGACTGCGCTCCACTAAGCCCCGCCCATTCATTCGCTACAATTTGCATCCCTTTCTAACGTGTATCTCTTATCTTTTCTAGCACGATTAGGGTTACTTCTGTGTGAAAAATCATTAAGTAGGCATTCCCAATGTCATATTAAAATCACCAGTGGATAGCCATAAAAAATAGCATTTCAAAAAATTATACATAGTATCTAATATAACCTATAGAAACTATATCATAAAACTATGTCTGCGTATTTAAAACTTGATATAATTATTACACTACGAATACATTCGCAAAACTTATCTAGCTTTTAGCCAGCTACACGCGGTAGCACATCCGACTAAATAACTTGACCTAGACGTCGCTCTTATATCACTTGAAATAGCGCCGACTTTCATTATGCAAATTTGTAACCTGACGTTGCTGTCTGTACATGAAAATAGCTGCCCTACTACCCTACTTTCTGTACAGTCCAGCCAAATCAAAAATCCGGCCCGATATTGAAATAGTATAGAAAAACATCAAATATTATGGAAATTTTATAATTTGAAACATGCACGTCAACGGGCAAAATATGCAGGAGTTTTTTTTTACATTTTACTAGAAAACTGGAATCAACTGGAAGCTCAGAAATATGATCCATTACAAAAAAATCTAAGACCTTGTTTTCTTACATCATGGTGATATACTACCATCGAAAAAGATTTTGCAAATATAGAGCTCTACAACCGTTAAATAGCGTACATTCAAGACCCAGTCGAAGAGCGATTTTAGTTCTTTCGCGTACGAAATAAGGACGATACAAAGTTGTACTCTTGAGTTTACAATACTAGCTTTACTTGTTATAGGTAAAATGTAAAGCGTTCAGTGCTCTTCAAAGTTTAGAAGAAGACATGTGCACGATGCGCCAGCTGCAGAGTTTCATCAAAGACCCGTGGGCGCAGGTCCACAAAAGCCCTATTGGCTCCCTACAGAAACGGAGAGGAGGTAATACATGTGACTATTAAATTGGAAGGGACAGCTTCGGGATAGTCGTTTAGGTTGAGAGTGTATTGTAATTAAATGAAGTTATGTAAATCGTTTTTATTGACTATGGGTAGCCTAAGTTGTATCTTTTACTGAACATAATAACATAAGTAAAATAAATTAAGAATTAATTAAACTACACTCATAATAAATATTAGAAATAACAGATAAATCGTTCAAGAAGGTTTAAAGAAAGAGTTTATATGTAAGTACATACATGTATTTTTAATTCTAATAAACGAATCCTGATTAACTTAAAATTTTTGAAAATTTTACATTGAATATAACTATTTTAAAATTACATGTGTAGCACTTGCTTGCTTGCTTAACGGTTTGTTCCCCTATTTATCTCAAATATATTTTATAGTTTTTCAAAAAGATCTCTGATTATTCCAAGTTCCTGAATAATTTGAACAGTGTGGTGATCGGTTAAGAATAACACCACCCCATCTCTTTCCGTGGGTGTCGTAAGAGGCGACTAAGGAAACACAAATGAGACCTGCCTCCTAGTAATCCATCCTAGGCAACGACACTTCATTTTTTTCTGAATCTGAGGTGTCGTCCTATGGTCTCATGCGGTGTGGTAGGCTCTGTAAAGGGCCGTCTGGTTCGCGACCACCCTCCTACCGAAGTCCGGCGCCAAACAGCTTGCTGTGTTCCGCCGGTGCGTGGGAGTACCAGTGCCTTTATAGGCGTTTTCTGGGTTAACTCGCTCCATCGTCGACCTCATCTCTGACATTTATGGTCAAGATTGACGTCAAGAGTTAACCCATCTTATTATTAAAAAATATATATATATAATTTTGAACAGTATACTGTAAACTTTTATCTGTAATCGTAACCAAGACACTATATAATTTTACGCCAAGAAAACTTTACGTCACAAATAGGACAACATGTGCGTGCGTGCCAGAAGAAATGACTAATGACCAAAGCTAGACCAGCCTACCTTATTTTCTTCGACATTGATTGTAACAACCATCCAACAGGTCACGCAATGCGACTGACGTATTTCGTATCACCATTCGAACTATTGGACAACAAAGGGCTTCAGCCTCTGACAAACGATCTCTTGACCCTGGGCAAGCCGACCCCTTCAAGTGGCATGGTGTCTCTAGTCGCACCTTCTCACACTCCTATTGGACATTCTGCGACTGTTCTTCTGGAAGGTTCTACGCCTAATAAGTTGCAGCTATCTCCGATCATTTCTGGCGGCCCGAGAGGCGGGAAGAGGTATGTGGACAATTCTTATTTCTTTGCTTGACGTAATAAGCATTTTTTTTAGGATGTTCATACTTCATCAGCCCGTATAAGTCCGTCTGCGGTGCACTCCAGGATCTCCTAAAGTGAACAGCCGGGTCAGCGATCGCAGTAGTGCAGGTCTCATCACTTTCTTAAGTAACATATAGTTCACGTCATGTAAAAAGAACTCTAGAAGAAAGTGGAGGGGGTTTGTTTGCGCATGGTTACACAAAAGTTCTAGGCCTCTTGTTTTATTTTTGAATTAGCCTTTCACTCGCAGCTTCGTTTATTGATTACTAGCTTTCCGCCCGGGACTTCGTTCCCGTGAGAATTCGGGATAATTATGTAGCCTATGTTCATCAGGGATAATATAGGATTCTAAATAGGCTGATAAACACATTACTCTCCCTTGCGTCGCGCAGTCGGGTAAAAATGAAAGAATTTTTCAAATCGGTCCAGTAGTTTCGGAGCCTATTCAATGCAAACAAAGAAACAGTCAAATATTTCCTCTTTATAATATTATTGTAGATTTTCTATTTCTAGGTTCAATGAACTATAATGTTAATTATACTATACAGGGTGTCTCAAAAAATAGTGTCAAGCGGAAGTCCTGAGGTAGAACATCCCTTGGAGCATCCGAAACACCCCTGACCTGAACAACTTAAAAAATTCGAAAAAAAAATTTAAGCCATTTTTGAGATATTTTTGTCGCAACTGAATTTTAATGAATTGTAGCTTTATGCTTAAAATATTCGTCTTCGTAACTTTGATGGAAGTTTTAAAAATGATGGTCCAAAGTAAAAAAATTACGGTCAAAATTATTCTTAACATTTCAGTAAAACATTCAAAACTCGAACTACAAAAAATCGCGGAACATACATTGGGGTGTTTCGGATGCTCCAAGAGGTGTCATAAAATACAAACCCAATAAAAAAATATGTACAAAATTTTGATTAATGCGCAGCTCTTTTTTATTAAATATGTCACGTTAGTTAAATTAAACATTTATTTTTCCTATCCTATCAACTGATTACACTTTTGAATTTAATGTTGGATTTATTAATAATTTAATTATTGGGTATTCATGAAACACGTAGTATATAAAACTGTGTTCCGCAGCACGGGTCCAGTGTACGCGCCGCTGGTCCCTCAGAACAGTGCGATGCTGCCGGCCTGCTTCACTCTGAAGTTGTCGCAGCCCACCCCGCTCTGCGCCGCGCTCGCTAAACTCATACACGCCACCACCGACGTAAATACTCCTCACTAATATCCTTTTTTTACAGGGTGTAAAGGACAGCTTAGGAAATACTTAAATAGTGGAATCTACCCATAAATATTATCAGCTATTAGTAATTATTTTTTCCCAAAAAGGTCACGTTAAGAAGTTTTCATTATTTACCTACTTTGGCGCTACGCAACGTATCACGAAACCGCGCCCCGCGCCGCGCTGATTGCGATGTACATTGCTAGTTTTCGTGATTTACGTTATTATGATTGTTTTTTATTGCAAAATGGAGTGTATTCGATTAAATAATAAAAAATGTAAGCAAAAAATATTAAAAACGTGAAAAATTCCACTGGAAAATCATTCAGAATGATTGTCTGTGTTCAGGGTTTAAATTTTTGCTAAGCTGTCTTTTACACCCTGTATAACCCGTTCGAGTTAACTTTTACCTGAGCCGACGACGTCACCTTCAATGTACGGTGAGCAAAATAATAAAATGTCGAAAAAGATATACAAAGATATAGCATCTTTGTTACGGTGTCTCGACTCTTTTTAGATATTTTATCATTCCACACACCGTACACTGAAGATGACTTCATCGGTCCAGGTCTCAAGTTAACTCGTACGGGTTATACATACCCACCGAGGGGCACGGGCTTCCCTTCGAAACACGAAAGGGATTTAGGCGATAGTCCATCACGCTGGCCAAATGCAGTTTGGTGGACCGCTCGTCTTTTCGAATTTTCTTGGACGTGCGGGTTTCATCACGATGTTTTCCTTCACCATTGAGCATGTAATATTTAATTAGAAAAACGTACATAATTCCGAAAAGACGAATACAGTGGTACAGGCCTGCGCCAGGATTTGAACCCGTGACCTTCCGGTTACAAGTCTGGCTCATTACCAACTGGGCTATCACATCTTCCTATAGAAATATAATTAAGTATATTATTTTGTTTTTCTGTTTTAGAGAACAAACGGAATTAAAAAATACATTGAACAAATACCTCGGCTTATACATTAATAACTGAACATCTATGTTATTCATGACATCAAAATATTTTTTCGAATCAGATTTTTATTGGATATAATAAGCGCGGTTTTATATTTAAGTTATTCAGAAACTTTGAATTCTAAACAAATCAAGTACGAAGCTTTTTCATTTTCTGAAAATGAGAACACTGTTTGAAAATGGTTTAATAATGAAAAAACTTGCTTATTTACTTGTTCAAGCTACTGAATTGTAACTGTCAGATGGCAGTCGCTCTTATGTAATTACTATCTGATCTGCCAAATATTGGTCAAGATTGAAGTCAAGAGTTAACCTATCTTATAATAAGAAAAAAACCAGTATTTACAGCACTTTACATAATTTTCCAGGTGGAAGTGGCAGGTGACTGGGCGAATGCGAAGCCAATACTCGGCATAGTCGCCCAGCAAGCGTACAACAAACTCGCGCCCGGCAAGACGATCGAACTCAACCTGAGTAAAGGACTGTTTGTGGTAAGTTACAAGTCTACAAACAGACCAACAAACCAAAATCATAGTCTCGGCTATGGTCTCGGTGAATTTAAATTGCCAACATACTAAATAAAGATGACTATTTTTTCTACTGTTTAAATTGAAGCTTCTTTTTTTTACTTTATAAATAGCCTGGTGTAAATGGTTTCTTAATATCTTTAAAAATAAGAATAAAAAGTAAGAAAAAATAAGGCAGCCCGCGCAAACATGCCTAAACTGCGGAGTGACACCCCCCTGGTGATACTAGTGTTTAAAATATGAAGTTGGATGAAGTGAATACAGCGGCATGCACATTTCCGGCACAGAGTCTCCCGGACCAGACGCAGTGCTACTTCCTGTGCGAGTCGCGCGCGCTGGCGGGCTGCGCGGTGAGCAGCGTGCCCTTCACGCACCCGGCGCACGTGCCGCCGCTGCTGGCCTGTCTGCGGCAGCAGGCCCTGTTCAACGCGCTCGTAGCCAGCTGCGTCAGGACGCAGACTAAACAGGGTGAGGCATCTTGTTAAACATACACATACACACACACATACACACACACACACACATACACACACACACACATGCACTCCAACACCAACATGTGCAACTGCGATTTTATAGCCCAACTTAAAATCAATTCCTGTAGCCTTAAGCCATGAAATGTCTGTACTGTGTCGAAATTGTGACTTAAGTTGTAAAGCAGACACTTATAGCACAGGTTTTTATTAAACCTATTATAAGTGGCTGCTGTCCCTAATAATATAGCTCAGTGGACAAACCTTGTAAAATATTTTAATGTGCTGGCTATCTTTGTAGTGTCAAATAAACTTATTATTTATTTATTTATTTTATTTATACACATGCTTACATAAATACATACGCTCACGCGTAGGCAGGGGTAGGCAGATCATCAGTGGTTCTAGAACCGTTGATGCCACATTTGATATACATTCTGAGGGTTATTAGATGAAAACAAATGAAATATTCTTTATTTGCAATTTTGGTAGAGTACATTTTTTTATCATTTTTATTTCTCTCAACAATGTTAGGAGTACATAAGGCCTTAGCAATTATGAGATTAAAATATATTTAACATTGGTGAGAGACTAGTAATAATAATAAAATCATTAATTTTCAGGCAACTAGGCCCATAAACATTTATGAGTTGTAAAAAACGGGCCAGGCAATTTTTTTTAGAGAATATTAGTTGAATAGTCAATATGCTTATAATTAGAAATTGGAGGTAATGATGTATTTTCCGCATTATGTTGTATGGTAGATCTTATTTTTAATGTATTTTTAAATTTTGTATATTTCAATAAGCATCAGCAATGTTTAACAATTTTCTAACTGACTGTACTTTTCATATCGTGGCAAGAGGATACTCTCTAAATTAAAAAATATTAATTTTAAACGGACCGTGGCAAAAGGAAACTCCTAAAAAAGTGTGGCAACAGGAAACTGTAACAAAAGTGGAATAACTCGATAAATACCTTACAGACTAACATACATATAAAATATTATTTAACAAAATTAAAACTTAATTAACACTATTTCCCGGGTGTTTTTCCGGGGGTGTCTATAACTGGGACTAGTGACTGTGATAGGCACATAGCCTGTAGTACAGACCACCAGGCCCCCATCAAAATCACATTGGTGGTATATAATAGACAGATTCAAACATTTAACCATTTGAATGGTATGCAATAGGGTTACATGGTTAACATGATTTATAATGGTGAGAGGTTGTCAGCCTTTCGCCCATAATACGAAAAACCTCGCGTCCCACTTACTGACATAACTACTTACTGTTGTTAAAACTATTGCTCACTAACATTTCTAGGAGCATACGAATGAGCGGTGATAGCCAGTTGGGCAAAGAACCAGTCTTGTGACCGGAAGGTTGCGAGTTCAAATTTTGATTCGGGCCTGTTGTACTAAAGTACGGATTTCTCATGAATTGTCACTCCCTCAGTAGTGAAGGAAAGGAAAAAATCAATACCCTTTGCAGCTATAATATCCATGACGTCTTAACAAGTCACACACAAAATAGTCTTTACTGTACACAATAACAAAACATTTCTAAGATATTACTTCCCGATAAGATATAGCTTCTTAGCAATGGGGCCGCCTTTTGTATCCTTACTTTTTTACTGTCCTAATTTTTACCTTTACCTTGTTTTATAATGTTGGTGTGCAATAAAGTATATTGTATTGTATTTCTTCCCACAGCCCTAGATATCGAGAACGTTCTAATGTTCGAAGTCAGCGCGTTATCGTGGCAGCACATCTCTATCACACTAGAACACCCCTTAGAAGAGAGCATGGCTACGGTGGAGATCGAACTATCCGACCCGGCGGCGCCTAGGGCTTCGGTATATACTCTAAATACGCCGCCAAGAGAACAAATTGATGATTATATCACTCGAGTTTTACAGAAGAGCCATTCAATACCTATTACGCTTAGGTAAGTGAAATAAGCGATTAATTGAATCTTTCTTTATTCTTACTTAATATTTTAAGCCGTGATAGCCCTGTGATTACATTTCTACTTGTTTAAAAAAATTAAATGAAGTCTTCTTTAAGTAAAATGTTTAAAGTAATACCCCTCCGTGTGGCATAGCCGTGGGACGCCCTGTATACGCGTGACGCGCGTTGGTTGCCTAATATGCGGTATCTTGTAGGGGAATCTGTGTTCGCTTCATACTTAATTATACTTAGAGCTTAAGAAGAATTTTTAGAATTGCAAATTATTTTCAGGTCCTTAGTAAAGATATGGGAACGCGAGGCGGCGACGAAGCATATGAACGGCAACTACTCTGCTCTGGACCCAAATTTTAGCTGCGGCCTGGGGGGCCTCGACCCCGGGGGCTCTGTGAAGCCCGAGCCCGGCGCCCCGCGCCCGCTCTACCCGCACCCCGTGTCACACCCGCACCACGCAGGTTAGTACATACTACTTATAGTGTACTAGCAGGTCAGTACATACTACTTATAGTGTACTAGCAGGTCAGTACATACTACTTATAGTGTACTAGCTCTGTGAAGCCCGAGCCCGGCGCCCCGCGCCCGCTCTACCCGCACCCCGTGTCACACCCGCACCACGCAGGTCAGTACATACTACTTATAGTGTACTAGCAGGTCAGTACATACTACTTATAGTGTACTAGCAGGTCAGTACATACTACTTATAGTGTTCTAGCAGGTCAGTACATACTACTTATAGTGTACTAGCAGGTCAGTACATACTACTTATAGTGTACTAGCAGGTCAGTACATACTACTTATAGTGTACTAGCAGGTCAGTACATACTACTTATAGTGTACTAGCAGGTCAGTACATACTACTTATAGTGTACTAGCAGGTCAGTACATACTACTTATAGTGTACTAGCAGGTCAGTACATACTACTTATAGTGTACTAGCAGGTCAGTACATACTACTTATAATGTACTAGCAGGTCATTACATACTACTTATAGTGTACTAGCAGGTCAGTACATACTACTTATAGTGTACTAGCAGGTCAGTACAAACTACTTATAGTGTACTAGTAGGTCAGTACATACTAATTATAGTGTACTAGCAGGTCAGTACATACTACTTATAGTGTACTAGCAGGTCATTACATACTACTTATAGTGTACCAGCAAGTCAGTACATACTACTTATAGTGTACTAGCAGGTCAGTACATACTACTTATAGTGTACTAGCAGGTCAGTACATACTACTTATAGTGTACTAGCAGGTCAGTACATACTACTTATTGTGTACCAGCAAGTCAGTACATACTACTTATAGTGTACTAGCTTTCCGCCCGAGACTTCGTTCCCGTGGGAATTTGGTGTTAATCCAACCTATGTGTTAATCAAGGGTGTCAGCTACCTCTATACCAAATTTTATCAAAATTGGTCCAGCCGTTTGAGCGTGAAAGAGTAACAAACATTCATGGGAAAATTATGTAGTCTATGTTACTCAGGCATAATGTAGCATTCTAATTAGTGATGCAACGAATACCATTTTTACGAATATGAATCCGAATTACGATTTTAATATTCTGCGAACACAAATACGAATAGATAACCATGATAAATCCAAGGCAATAAAACCCACTTTACAATAAATGTAGCAGTTCTACATCTTTAATAATCGAAATTTACTACAGATAAGTTTTTATTCAAAAAACAAGTTTTTCTAAATTTCTGAGTCCCAGATGATTCCTTTTTTATGTCTAGATATTGCCAGCTGTCGAAAAAATATTTCTGTGGCCACAATGGACGGTTTTATGGAAAAATCGTTTTGCGCAATTTTTTCCAAAATGGGAAAATTCAAATCTTCACGCCAGAATACCAAAGGGTCGGAGGTTGGCAGGGTCCTTTTAGCTAACCTTGCTAAGTTAAAAGTAGAAAGGTAGCTGTACGAATGTCTCACGATTTTCGTCGAATACGAATATTCGTTAATAGGTAATATTCGGCGATTACGAATGGTCGTATTCGTTGCATCACTAATTCTAATGGTGAAAGAATTTTTCTAATCGGTCCAGTAGTTTCGGAGCCTATTCAATGCAAATATACAAACAATCAAATCTTTCCTCTTTATAAAGTTAGTGTAGATAGTGTTTAAATATGAATTATATTAATATTTCTTATAACAGCTTAAAACACGAAATAACGATGATTACTTGATTCTTTGGTTGAATCACATTAGTATATTGTGCAACTCGGGAATAAAAGACGGATTTTAAGCGAGGACCAAAGTTGGATCACGAGCAAATGAAGGATTCTAAAGATTCAATTGTTAGAATCCTGAATGACGCGAGTGATTCATAGCCCTCGATGAAAATCCGTTTTATTCAAGAGTTGCACATTATATTTTATACCATGACCTCGAAGAAAAAGAAAGATTTAAGCGCTGCGCAAGGAGTTTGAATTTCGAATATTCTTTGCGATAGAGGTCATATATCTATACATTGGAGTGTTCGAAATTCAAACACCAAAATTGACAAAAAAAGTGCTCTTTTTTTACGTTTTTTGCGGGAGAAAAAGAATCTTTTTGGGTTCTAAATTCAAATATCAAAACTGTGACTAAAAGAGCTCTTTATCCCCAATTTTCAGTGAAAAAAAGAAGCTTTTTAGAGAGGGAATGGGGGAATGGTATCCCCCTCTAAAAAAGAAGCTTTTTTTTAGAGGGGGATCCTCTAGGGAATGGTATAAATTAAGTTTATTTTTTGATATTTGAATTGCGAACCCTAAAAAGATTCTTTTACTCCCGCAAAACACGTAAAAAAGAGCACTTTTTTTGTCAATTTTGGTGTTTAAATTTCGAACACTCCAATTTATAGACATACGATAGACATACAACCTCCATCACAAAGAATATTCGAAATTCAAACTCCTTGCGCAGATAACTCTTCAATATTTGATTGGTCAACATTTTCGACAGGTCTAAAACTTTAAAATAAAAATGTGTGTTCTTTGCTTTCATTAATTAGTAATACGTTGACAAGAAATAAATATCTCGTCACAGATTGATCACCCTATCGACAACAACAAGAAAATTACTCTAAACTTTAGTAATTGTTTAAATTTTTATGTACAGAGCGCCGCACATCAGGTTACCACAAACGTGCACTCTGTGCCGTTGCGATAAAATGAAAATGGGGTCACCTGATGCGTTGACCTCTGTACATTTTCATTAATGTAACGTTCCTTTTTTCTTAATGAAATGTTTATTTCCGCTTAAATCTTTCTTTTTCTCGAGGTCATGGTATAAAATATAATGTGCAACTCTTGAATGAAACGGATTTTCATCGAGGGCTATGAATCACTCGCGCATTCAGGATTCTAACACTTGAATCACTCGCTTAATTTAGAATCCTTCATTTGCTCGTGATCCAACTTTGGCCCTCGCTTAAAATCCGTCTTTTATTCCCGAGTTGCACAATATACTATTTTGCTAACTAATTTAAAGTCATCCAGTATAATTCATTCAGACATATTATATGCTCGTAGAACAAATTAAATTACGCAACAAGAGCAACGAAGACCGACATAGTTTACAAAGATAAAATTAACTTTGTGTCTTTGGGAACACTCTCACTCATTCTGCTTTGAAATACGGCGGGTTCCTTTATAGGCCAACGAGTTGCGCAGTAGATACCTTTAACAAGTCATCACGTGACGTGTCTGTAGTACCTCTCGACTGTAACTAGATGTCGCTGCTAGTATTCTGAAACGCGGTATCGAAATGTTCCGACGAATGTTGAAAGAGATGATGCATGACGCAGCTCTAACTTATTTGTAAGTCCATGTACCATTCTTATTTTAATCTTAGTCAATTCATGTAAGTAAGGCTTTTAAAATTTTTAGAGGAGACTTGTACAAGTCTTTCATATACGGCATACTAGATTAGATTTTCGCCCGCAGGCGATCAATTTACAAACTTCTTTTTAAAGGTCCCACTTTGGGCGCCATTTAAACCTTCCTTATCGTGTAGGTACGTGGCGAACGTGGTGTCAAAGTTTTCAAATCGCTAAATGGCCTCTGACTTGGTTTGACGACTGTAGTCAATCGATAACAGCCGGGACCAACGACTTAATGTGCCCTCCAAAGCACGAAAACGCTCGTTACGTATTGCCACTTTTGTCACTAACCAGATGCCCTGCCTCTTGTGCATGTTTCTTAACCTCACTGATCGATTCGGATCAGCGAGCTTCACTGGGCTACGAGTACTTACATGAGAGACTTTAGGACCATTTAAGTATTTGAGCCGAAATTATAACAGTAGCCCCTCCCTGGGCGCCATTTAAAACAGCAGAGATGGTAGCTAGTATTGGCCCCACGTTGGGCGTCAGATTATTTATAACTAGCTTTCCGCCCGCGTGAACTACAGGTTATACCGTGCCCAACTGCGGGATAAAATGTAGCCTATGTCCTTTCCCACGCTCTAATCTATCTCTGTACAAAATTTCATCAAAATCGGTTCAGTAGTTTAGGCGTGAAAGACGGAAAGACAGACAGAGTTACTTTCGCCTTTACAATATTAGTAAGGATTTTTTTATTAATTTACTTTAGGCAATAAAGCCCATAGAAATACATAAAGTACTATTTAAGTATATGGGGTGGCTTGAAATTAGTTAGCGAAATTTCGAAATTTTAGGGGGTGATAATAAATAGTACTAAATAGTACCTCAATATTGAGCTAATTGCAGCATCCTCACCTTTCTTGCACGAAAATGGATAGAGCTATCGACACGCTGTTGGTCCGATTGTACGAGGAATCGGTAAATAAATCATTCTTTATGGTATGATGAAGAAGATAGAGTAAAGTAGGATTGTGAAGATCTCTATTGTGGACGAATGGGTGGCTTATTTAGTTAAGTGCGATGTTCGCTAAATGTAGTCATATTTGCGAAGTCCAAATTCCAAATATGTAGCTTATTCACACATTTTGAAGTCTTTCAAGTTTGCTAAGCATCTCCTCCGTAAGGTCAGGATAGGAAGTATCAGCATAATCAAGAAGAGGTAGAAATAGATATTCCGCTAATGCACACCTTCGTACTGGTTAGCGAGAGATTGCGGAGTCGTCATGTATATAGGGGGGGGGTGGGGCCGGGTGGGCCGTGCCCACCCTAGGATGGTCTAGGGCCCACCCCAGAATGTTGGGCTACCAATTCGAAATTCTATGGTTGACGCCATAATACTGATAACTTCACACAAAAATCATTTAAAATATTAAATATTTACCTACAGCCGAGAAATCTACATACATACTTACTTATTTATTTATCATTACATACTATAATATAGTACTGATTACTTTAAATACACAGCGTATTAAGCTAGAGTAGGTACATTTAATTTTCGCCAGGCCCACTCTAAAAATAATTCTAGATACGCCAATGAGAGTCGTCTGAGTGAGTATACGATTGCCGAAGTTAGTAGGAGGGTGTTTGCATCTTTCCCCTCAATATGAGAATGTGGTATCAAACAAAATGCAAAGATTTTTTACTTGCTTACTAAAAGGAATCTAAACGTTATTGAAAGGAATCTGGACGATATCTTCACTGACTTCGAGATTCAAATACACCTTTTAATCCATCGCCCGTTTTATTTCAATACTTATTGTTGCTCCAACTCTATGACAATTTCTGCATTCAGTAAACTAATTCTAGCCGTTATTAGCTTATTTTTACAGACCTTCCCACAAACTTTTGTTTAATTTGGATTTCGCATTCCTGAGGAAAAAAAGAAATGTTTGTATGAAAAATTCAGTTTCCCTAAAAATTTATATGACGATTCATCCCTACTAATATTATAAATGCGAAAGTAGAGTCTTTCTGTCTGTCACGCTTTCACGGCTAAACTACTGAACCAATTTTCATGAAATTTGGTACGGGGATAAATTAGACGTTGGGAAAGGACATAGGTTACATTTTATCCCACTGCTGGGATATAACCTACGGCTTAGGTTAGTCCCAAGGACGGAATGCTAGTAAGATCTAAATTACATATGACCTAACCCCTAACCTAATAGTCTGTCTAAAACAAGGCGTTTATTCCTTTTCAGGAGCGTATCTCTCCGGACAACAACACCACCTCACAATGATGTGCGCGGAATCCGGCGCTAGCGACACCAAATCACAGTCAGACAAACCGAAAAAACGCAAACCAGATCCCGACCCGTGGTCTGCCACGAAAAAGGGAAAGCCTGGAATGAGCGAATTGCCAGATTCAGCTAGTGACAGCGAGAATTCCGATACTTTTGGAAACGATGACGACAATACTATAAATAGCAACTCGAGTAACGAAGACAATGAGGGTCAAGAGTCGTCGGTTTCTCAGAACGAGTTCACTTCGGACCTTGAGCTTTCTGGGATGGATGCAACTGACGCGCTTGGGAGCCAAGATAATACCAGGGCGTCTTCTGATATGGATAATTCGAATGATGGAGAAGTGGAGGATATGATCAGGTATGTTAATGAAATGAAGTTGCTGATCTAACCTTTGATATCAATACTTCTTAGCAAATAGTTTTAACATTGAGGGTAAAGATCAGCCTACTGAATTGAACAATTTTTCTCAAGAAACGTGTTTCAAAATATTTAAAAAAGTTCTCATCTGTCTTACAATTAAAAATCAGCCAAAAAATATGTTTTTTATTTATTTCATACGGGGTTTTTTCAAGAGAATTTCGTCAGTGTCATTGTACTTACCTCATAATAACTTGGCACATTATTGATTTTATAAAAAAGATCAGAAGGTTTCAAGACCTTACAGTTCACAGTCTATAGTCTCAAACGTTTCACACAAGTTTTCATTTTTTTCCAGGAATTCTTTTCCCAAGTCTGAGCACAAAAGGCAAAAATTGAAAAACAAAGAAGACGCTCGCAGTAGAAATTTACTGCTAGACTTGAGCGAAGGTAAACCTTACATGCCTTCGTCAGTGAGCATCACCCCGATAGGGTCTAGTGCTGGAGGCTCCAGTTTATCGAGTATGCTGCATCTGGACCGTCGGCCCGGGATCGAGATCATACCTATAACATCAGCCCCGCCCGCGACGTTGCCCAGCTCTATCACCATAACTCCGATCACTTCGTCGCAGATAAAATCTCTCGACGACCGAATAAGATCCGAGAAGAAGAAAAGCGATGAGCGTAAGGAGAAGAAGAAGAAAAGGCGGCGCGACGACTCCATGGGACCACCGGAGAAGGTGCCGCCCAAACAGGATCCGCTGACGAAACCCGTGTCTGTTAGTATTAAGCCCACACCGGCTGACGGTTCCCCACTTTCTCCGACTTCCCTGATGAGGAAGTTCAGCCCCAGTCCTACCCACGGCCGCTCGGTCTCCATCACTAAGTCTCCGAGCCCCAGCGCCGTCAAGGGACTGGGCAAACCCTCGGGAACCTCCAGCCACCACAGTAGCCCTAGACACTCACCCGTACAGAACAGTCCCAAACACTTGCCAGGTTACTCGAGTCCAAAAAACCACAGCGTTTCCTCACCTAAACATAGTTCGTCGGGATCGGGGAAGCCCAGTATGTCTGCGTTAAAATCTGCCACGAGCGGATCTCCTTCGGGGAAGTCAGGTACCACGGGTTACGACCTCTCCAAAAAACTCTCCAGGGATAGTTACAGCTCTAGCTCGACGAGTTCCAGGGACAAGGAGAAGAAACATTCCGGACTATCCTTTTCCAGCTCAGGTAGGAGTAGTCCTAAATTGAAAAACCCCATGAAGTTAAAACAGCTGGAGATTACTCCCGTTACGTGCGACAGTCCGGTAACCGAACCACTCATATCTCCGCCAAACGTGGAAGTAAACAAATCTGCCCCGAGCCAAGCACGTAACAGAAAAGGCTCCCTTAGCGCTGTGATAGACAAACTGAAATCTGCTCAACATTGTGGAACTGACAGTGAACTAGGTCCAAAGTCAAGCTCTTCCAGTACCAACAAATTCTCAGATTCAAAAAACTCAGCACCCAGCAATGCTAAACTTAGCGAAAGCAAAAATCAGGAATACATGGTGAAACCCAGTTCGGATGGCATGAAGATCACGATAAACAAGACAGGCAGGTCGAAAGAATCCTCCAGTAGTAGTTCAAAATTAAATTATAGCAGTTCGGGTAGCAAGCAGTCGTCTCCTCAAATGACTCAACCGAGTCAGGGGTCGCCCAAAACTCATACAGGTCTGAAACCCGGGGTTATAAGTGGGCCAGCTTCTAAAAAGACTCAGGCGATGCAGTCATCAAAATCTGGAATCGTAACACCCGGCTCGACTCCGCCCAAAGCAAACATGAGCCCCTCTGAGTCTAGCGGTGCCAGTAACACACCGAAAGTGCCTTATTCTAAAACAACCAGCTCCTCCAACACCGGAATGAATCTTTCCAAATCTGCTTCGAAGCCGAGCTCGGGTTCCCCAAAAAACAATAGCACCGACCTCTCTAAAATCATCAGAGATCGAGAGCGCGAAAAAGCCAAAACAAAATTGATGAGCAATTCAGAGCGATCGATATTTTCCTCCAAGTCGGAGCGACATTCTAGTCCGAGCGGATCCAGAGACGATGTCGACGCCGACAAATTAAAATCCAAAGATGCTAACTTTTTCGTGGAAGGTCTGATTAAACCTCTCGACACTAGCAAATTTCAGATTCCAAAACTAAAAAACCAGACAACGCCGGACAAAAATACTCCTGTGTCTCAATACGAAAATCGTTCCATGGTAAACGACTTCGCGCGTAGTTTAGAACAAAATAAGTATCCATTTTCCCACTTCGAAAATCCTAATTCAAGGCCCCCCGAATCGCTTCAAAAGTCAGCCTATCCCCTGACGGTACCGAAGCCGTTGCTCAACATGGGATCGATGAGTCCGAAGACCATTCCGCCCGGCAAAGGGGACCAAACGAACCCGATAGAATACTCGAAAGCTATTACGGATAGTATATCGAAGGGGGAGAGTCCTCAGAGGAAGGACGATAAGGAATACTCGGGGTCTTACCCGTCGATGCCGTTGGATTTCAAGACGGAGATGAAGGGGTTCGCGGCGCCCAAAGGGAGCGAGGAGCGGAAGGGGGCGGAGTCGTGCATGAAGCCGCCGGCGAGCGGGGCCGTGGCGCGCGCGGGGGCCACCACGCCGCAGGAGGCGGCCGAGATGCTGCTGGACTTCTCGTCGTCGTCCGGCAGCAAGGTGTCGGGGCTGCTGGCCGTGCGCCCCGTGTACCCCGCGTCCCCCGCGCGCGCCGCCCCCTCCCCCCTCGTGGCCCCCTCGCCCCACTCCAACTCCCCCTGCATCACCGACGACGAACTCATGGACGAGGCTCTCGTCGGACCCGGCAAATGAGGATCGTTCCTCCGCTAGACGATCTCGCTTAAATCTGAATCTAAAATCGACAGCTATTGCTACTCTTTTTTAATTTATATTGGTACCTTATTTATAAATCTTATTTATTTTAAGTTGTAACGGTGAACTGTTATTTTGTAATGTTTGACTCCTTTGTTTTGTAAGAGAGAAGTCCTGAGGTGTAGGTGAGTACTCGTGACGCGCGTGTATTAATAACAATCTACAGTGTCACTATCATAAATTTCAATAAAGACACGTGAGGAAACGAAGTTCGACTATTGTTAATAAAAAGAACCACTTAATGTAACTGCCATGAAAAAATACAATTTAGTGTACAATATATTTCCTGAATAGTATACATTAAGATATAATAATAGCGAGGAAAATTTTACATTTCGTGTAAATAAATAAATTTATAATATATTACGGTTTATGATTGAAATAATCAAATCGATAAGGCATTACTCTAATATAGTTGAGTGTTTTTAGAAATAAATGTCATAAAGAAAAGTCAGGTTTTTCAATTAAATCTTTCTTTATTGTATAAATAAAATGTAAATGATTCGTTGGGCAAGACTCTATTCTACCTTAATAATACCTTAGAGAGCTAGGACGATAAAAGCTATAGTAAGGGTAAAGGTAATATGGAGTATAGTAGGGATTCTTTCTAAAGTACCTTCTATTGGTTTTGGCGATGGAGAAACGGCGACGAGCGTGATGTCTTTTTCTGATAATTGGTACAGGAATAAATCCTTCAGCTGTCTCCATTATTTCATCTTGCACTTTATTTTCAAGTGGATTACGGTACAAATTGCTGTCGACAAAAGGCGTGTCCGGAATATCTTCTAAATATACTTCATTTTGCGGAATAATTTCAGGTTCTGGTGCAATGAGTTCTTTATCAGGGCTAAAGGTTTCTTCAATAACAATTTCTATTTTTCCGTCGGTAAGTTTCACTTCATTTTTATCACCTTTTACAGATTCCAATGTTTTCTTTTGTTCAGATTGACCTTGTATAGATATTTTTTCGATCTGTTTGCCCTGTGATTCACTGTCTGACAAAGGATGGTTGTCCGATGTTGTTTGTATCGGCGTAGCGGACACACAGGCAATCACCAACGCCACCAATAATATTTGCATCTTCATTCTGTAAAAACAAGTTGATATAAGTACGGTCTTTCACAATATGATGAGTCTTCGTCCTTGGTTTACCCTTTATACTGCTTCAATCTAGGTCGAAGAAAGGAGTCTGTCACGTTAATTTGTTCAAGTAATTAGATCCTATTTGCACCGTGACCTTCTTTATTTTTGAGCGCAAACAGCAAAACTTGGACTAGAAACATTTGAAAACTTTTGCTTATCCTACGATGGAACATAACTAAAATAATGTGTACCTACATACATAACAAAATAGCAGTGATAGCCCAGTTGGTAATGAGCCAGACTTGTAATCGGAAGGTCGCGGGTTCAAATCCTGGTGCGGGCCTGTACCACTACATTTGTCTTTTCGGATTTATGTACGGATTTCTAATTATCACTTGCTTAACCGTGAAGGAAAACATCATGATGAAACCCGCCCGCCCAAGAAAATTCGTTTTCGAAAGATGAATGGTCCACCAACTCGCATTGGGCCAGCGTGGTGGACTATGGCCAAAATCGCCTTCGTGTTTCGAAGGGAGGCCCGTGCCCCTTAGTGGGGACGTATATATGGGCTAGTAAAAAAAAAGATAAAAAGCAGAACCCTAAGATTAAGAGTTTGTATCGGCGAAGACTTCAGGCTTTCTTCAAAAACTTACCTGAGTAAATATATGTAAGTATTTCATTTTTAGTGCACTCTTGTAAGATACATAAAACGAGAGACAAATATGTTACATTGATCGTCATGCATGCCCGTCAAAATGGAAATGTTTCAGAAGTTTTAATAAAATTTACGGAATTGCGCTACGCTATCCTTCCTACATTACACATTCTTCAATCGCCTACTCCAATCGCCAGCACTAACAGAGAAAAACCATTGAAGAAGCCGTGTTGTACAATTTCAAAATGTTCTTAAAATATCGGGAGATGCAGTTAGAAGGAAATGTACGCAGACTTGTATTTAGTAATTCAAGAAAAAAAATTGGGTCATAAATATAGGTGGAACTTACTGTTGGTAATCCTCAGCCATAGAATCCTGGTTAGTTGTAGTAATTCCTCGCCCACCAGGGGCATTTAGTAGTTTTCCCTTGATTAAGATTATGTTGCGGGTTCACTCTCCTTTGTGCTTGATTCCTTCTCTGCGCTCTAGCTTGCTCCCTCCTTTCCTTTATTCTCTTCATGACAAACCGCGGAGGATGTGGATTCTGAGATTCTGCAACTTCCATCATTTCTCCTTCTTTTTGTACTTCTACTTCGTTCGATTCCTCCAAAGGCTTTGTTTCAATCTGAACAATAGATATGAAGAAAAATAACAGAATAACTGCGAATATTTTTTTGAGAAACAACATGGCGAATTAAAATGAAACTTATAGGCAAGACAATACGGTTGAAATCTCGAATGAGTAAATATACAGAACGGATGTTTTTACGCGCAAAAAATCAAGTTCCGTCAAGGAAGGAAAGCTAATCCCGATTAATGGCATGTGAACGCATGAAACATGTTTTATACAGTATGAAGCCGTCCGGATGACACACATTGACATCGGTGCATTTGTTTATCTCCAAGAGTTTTAGGAAACGTAACGGATCATACATTCGGTTCCAATTAGCACATCCTCACTCGTGCCGTATTCATAGTAGAGGAAAACTCGGAAACAACGGTAAACACTTGAATACTAGGACTTGGGCCTTTTTAAGCACTACATGTAGAGAGCATGTTAAAGCTAAAATTCAGCTAGCTTTTAACTAATTTGCACAAAAATGTATTTGAATGTTTAGAGGGAACTAGGCGTTCTCGCGTACGCAGCACATTCTTCAAACTTGGGAGACAGTACAACTCCATCTAAAATGATTTAAAATTAAATGACAAAGCTTTTGAATTAATGTTTTCATAGAACAGAGTTTCCGATTAGGCAGACTTCTTTTTTAACCTTAAAATAAACCTAGTCAGTTTTTATCTGTTCATAGCTCGGTAAGTATACTTAGTCAGCTTAATCTACAGAAGTTCAGTAGGTTCTTGTAAGTAGGTAACCCAGACGTTTTGAAAACGCCAAGAACTTACCAATGCAAGTTCGACGTACTTTGTGGGTAGTCGTTAAGGTTCAGAATTATTGTGATGACTTAATGAGCTATTGTAAATCGCGCTGACAACCTCGAAAGATGCACTTTTACTAAACACAGTCACATTTTAATGAAGACTTAGACTATAAATGTGGTCCCGTAATGCTTTGCACGTTTTACGTTTTCAGTGTCGAGGCACAGTGACTCACATTTCCCTAAGCAAACAGCTAATAAAAGCTGATGACCTTCATCAGGGCTAAACAATGTTCTAATTACTAAGAAATAACCTATAAAAGGAGTAGTCAGTAGAGAAGATATTACCTATAATTAAATGTCCATTTCAGGAAATTCATAATCATTAAACAATAGCTTTCCGCCCGCTACGTTGTTCGCATCACGTGTTAGAAGGACTTCTGCGTGATATAAGACCTATATCTAAGTATAAGAGGTACTTCATCGATCTAATCTGATGTAGAGAAAGGGAACGATTTCATCATATTGGGGGACACAAAATCGCGGGTTGTGCTCAGGGTTTTGTTGGTAGCAAACCCTTTTACTTTGCTTAGTCTAAGCCAGTGTTTTTCAAACTGTGGGTCGCGAACCCCAGGGGGCCGTGAAGCCTTACTCGGGGGGTCGCAGGTAAAAGAAAAAGACAACAATTTGTAAATTTTACACTAAACAATTTCAGTGAAAAAAGGCTGTGCCTGTATAATGATGCCTACCGCGTCGCCTTCCGCGTGTATCCCGCGGCAAACTCTTATTATGCGTTTTGAAATCCCCGAAGTAGTACATAGATTTAGCCTAAAAGGGTCTTAGGGACCTTAGGGGGTCGCCAGAACTTTATATGATTCAAAGGGGTTGCGAATTCAAAAAGATTGAAAAACACTGGTCTAAGCAATATGTCACCACTTTTGTATCTAACAAGCCACCCCTTAAGCCTTTTTTAATTTCACTTTATTTTGTTAACGAGATATCAGCGCTTTAGTAATTTATTATTGTAATAAGCTTTAGGCAGCATATTTGTCAAATTATATCTAGATTTTACAATAGTAGATAAATATACCTAGGTAGTTTGCAGTCGGTTATAGCCTAAACCTATTTTAACCGTTCTATTTTTAACATATCTTTAGCATTTACAACGGGAATTTTACCGCAATGACCGTTATTTAAAACATGGCTAAATAAATATTCGCTAAAGTTAGTATTAAAACTATTAAAGTATTCAGTTGAGTCCATCTAGTCGTAAAATTAGGTTAGATAGATAAGCTCTAACTCAGGTCAGTAGATATGCGACGCGACGCCGCGCCGCAAGTATAATTTTTATTGCACACATTAAAATAAAACACAAAAGTAAGTACAAGAAGAAGTAAGACTGCACAATAGGTATAGTATAGCTTATTTCTATCTAGTTTCTTCCAGTAAACCCAGGGATAGATTCCTACCTTTTTATGTAAGTAGTTGTAGCATGGATTAGTTAGCGAAAATCAAGTAAGTAGGTACGATCCTTACATCAACTGATTTGTCTTTGTTTGGGAAGTCGAAAATTATTTTTAATAATTTCTTATTTTTTTATAAACTTGAAAACGTTTTTATAGAAATTCTTGGGAAAATTTGTTTTAGTTTCATGGGAAACATCACCCTAAACTTTCGCTAATTAATATAAATCACCCCATATAATGCGGTGATAGCCCAGTTGGTAATGAGCCAGACATGTAATCGAAAGGTTGCGGGTTCAAATCCTGGTGCGGGCCTGTACCACTAAATTCGTCTTTTCGAATTAATGTACGGATTTCTAATTATCACTTGCTTAACGGTGAAGGAAAACATCGTGATGAAACCCGTTTGTCCAAGAAAATTCATTATCGAAAGACGAGCGGTCCATCAACCCGACCCGCATTGGGCCAGCGTGGTGGACTATGGCCTAAAGCCCCTTCGTATTTCGAAGGGAGGCCCGTGCCCCTCGATGGGGACGTATAATATGGGCTGGTAAAAAAAAATACCCCATATAATTGGATGTAGTTATAATCCGTAGCATAAGTAGACTAGTACTTACCTCAAGGCTAATGTGCGTCCGTATACGTAAGTAAGTTGTTTTTGAAGAAGAAACATGTGAGTATTTCACCTACTTAGTAAACAATTTTGTTCTGTAAGCTAAACTATTTTCTTCTTAACTTAAAAAATTCAAGTAAGTATTTCAACACAAGCCACAAAGTTTACCACAAAGCCACATTCAGTTTTTCTGAATTATTTTTCTACTGAAAACTTTAGTATTTTAACAGTCATAAAAAGTAAGACACGAGACTAATGTCCTTGCGCATATGGATGGACAGTACAAGCGTCAAGCTAAGGACTAGCGAAATGTAAGTAATACCTAAACGCTACACACTCAAAGGCCCACACTAAGGTTTTTCCTTGTGTCGTGCGTCCCTTGGAACTTTGGAACATACACAAAGATAGACATCCGAAAACAAACATCTGTTTTTTTTACACAAACATAAGCCCCATATGGGAATCGAACCTAGGACTCTAGGACCCACTACGACTGTATAAAACCGGTTTAACTTTCATTAAAAATTACAGAAACAACATATTACGAATTTAAGATCAATCGTAATCTAAGTACTTCGTTTTATACATAGAATAGTACCGCGGGGCCTGCTCTGATTATGGAGCCACGCTAGCGGCGGGCGCTGTAAGTACTAGGCGACAGCAAGCAGCACACTCGCAGCCTGCGGACACTCTGGAAAACAAGCATATTATTAACACTACTGGCAGTCTGCCCTCGACTTCGTTTTTATGGAAAGTATGTGATAGTAAATTCTTCTTCTGCTTATCGTGTATGTATAAAAAAATGTTTCGAACTTGACTAACCCTATGTCAGAGTTTTCAAACCGCACAATGGCCTATGATTTGGTTTTAACGACTATAGCAAATCGACAACATCCGGGAACTACGGCTTAACGTGCCTTCCGAAGCACGGAAACGCTCGTGATAAATTGCCGCTTTCGTCACCCATCAGGTTCCCTGCCTCTGTGTATGGTGTTTAACCTCACTGATCGGTTGAGATCAGCGAGCGCCACTGGGCTACGAGCACTTACAGTAAATGTAGTTAGTAAATACAACAAATGAAATTGATTCTGGGGTTACAAAATATAAATCTTGCCTTGGACGATTTCGACGTTAGCTATGAAATATCGAGAACCTTTTGTCCATGGTGACGGCATTAAAATATAATTTGTCACCTTCTTGATCCTCTGTATAATTTTGTATGTTTTGTCGAGTGATGTCGGCAAATTAGAATATAGATGTCACCTTCTTAGATTTACGTCATAAAAAAAATTGTTTCACTTTTGCCAGAATGTCAAGTCAGAGAAACAGAAACACCTAATATTTGTTTTTTCGTTTCAGTAAGGCATTCAGCACGCTTCAATAGCAAACTTTGCAAGTTTCAAATAGCAGGCGGAGCAATGCACGCACACCGTTTCAGAATTTTCAAATGCTAAGTTACGAAATATTACGAAATACATATATTTTAACATAATCCTAGTTTTATCAATTTCGCAATATCATGAAAGTATTTCATTGAGTGGATAACCGCCTTATGCTCAATGATAATGATTTAAGTGACTTCAAGAAAACACATGAAACGTAAAGAGAGCGAAAAACTTTACACAAGGTGGTAGATACAGTCAGCGCCAAAAGTTGCCAAGCAATTCGGGTTCTTACGTGGTGCAAAAATTGTATATAAATAAATTCCAGGAATATGTACCAAAATAACGACATCGCTAGAGGGCAAGCAAGACTGCACGGTGCCCTCGCATCGCGCAATCAAAGTGAAGTTTTTCCATCATCGGTGTAGCGTAACGCGTGAGTTTGTCGCGGGCCATGCTTGCTAAGCTGACAACCATAATTTTATTCGGTTCTTTTGCTGAGCAAATGTTACTAATATTTAAAAGTATAATCTGCTAATGACTGTAGTAATACACAACTTCGCGCGTCTGTACTTGAGGTGTTGATAAGGCACGCGCCAGCTGGTTTAAAAAATCTCAGAGTACAATAAGAAGCACTTATACTGTATCTAAATGACCACGCCATTTAATGTAAATTAGGTGTCATAATATTCAAATGAGCTTTATTTTTCCCTTAATTTAGAAACTTTACGAAACTAAATCACAAAGGTGTTCCTTACAACAACAAAATACTTAATACATACAGAAAATTAGAAGATTAATTTCAGTAAGTACTTACTTAGAATGTAGGTAACATGTTGAATTTCTTAGATCATTTGATGCTGATAATATATTAAAATTAAGAAGATTCATTTACGGTTTGTTTAAACATTATTAATTGCTTTTATAACGAGATGTGCAAAAATTTTATTTTACTGCATTTATTAGTAACAATATTATAGCCAACAAGTCAAGAAAAAAAAAACAAATTAAATATGAATTTCTCTTTAATAAATATTATAGCTAATAAGTAAAATAACCAATTATTTGTTCTTTAATAGGTAAAAATACTGAAAATGACTTAAGCGACATCAATTCCAGTGCGATGCGTAGACGTAGCGTGATCAATTGGAATTTTTGACATATAATTATGAAATTACGTACGAATCTAGTGTACTATTTGTTATCCACACATTTGGCAGTTCAAGGTCTGATGGCCATTGATTGAAGGTGACGTCACATCTCGTGCGGAGCGCCTGGCAGTGGAAGTGGCCGGTGGCGGCGTCGCCCGCAGTCACTCTCGACCGCCGGTAGCGAGGCCCACGCCCGCAGCGCTCCGCACTCATATCGATCTCACTAAACAGATTCTCACCTCATCATACAAACAAAACCAACAATTCAAAATAATAATCCAACAAACATGGACATTCACAAATCAGTTTTAATTTAACAAACACATTTACATATTTTGCAAGTGAAAGTAAGGACATCACGTGTGCTTTAGAAAAAATATATATTTTGTTGAATTAACATAATTTATATCTACAATGAAGGATAAGACAAGGTGAGTTTTGCAACACTTGAATGACAAATTAAGTTTCGTCCGAAGTTACCTTAAACTCTGCCCGTTAATCGTACACGCGTCAAACGCGACTTAATCTAGAAACTGTCAGCAGTTAAACTGCTCACTTTTCGCTGACATTCGTTGCATAAGGAATGCAGAATAGTTTTACTTAAGCAAACTTTTGTTTAAGTTTTCTACAGTACTCTTTCCGACAATGTTAGTAAAACTATTCATCATCTGGGAACTTAATGAATTAAAACGTACTTATTAAAATATAATTATATTACTCTATGTAACTTGAGTAGCTATTCAACAGGTAGTTGAAAATAGTATATGTATGTGGTATGTAGCAAAACAAAGTATAATATGTAGGTGCGTAAAGTACGTAATTATGCGAAATTATTGAAATACCTTATACAAAAAAAACCGTGGAAAATTAGAGAGCTAATGCAAGGCCAACTAATAAAAGTTTTCAATTAACTTTGTATATAAGATAACCAGAATACTCGCAGAAAAGAATACACGGATATTCACACAGAAGTATACAGGGTGGTCCAAATAGTGACGTTTTTTTAGATTCCTCACCCCTGGATGAATCCGAAAATACCCCATGTATGTTCCGTGATTTTTTGTAGTTTAGAAGTTATGATTTCTTGAAAGCGTTTTTTCGAATTTTCTACCAGCGCTACTTAAAAAAATAATAACTTCTTTAATAGTAACAATTTTCAAAACTTTTTGGTTGCAGCATAGTCACCTTGAGACACCCATTCATGAGATAAATTAACCATGCCACAGGTTTTATTACAATACAAGTTATCTAAAAAACGGTCGAAACTGAAAATTTTTGGTTTGCTATGAACGGAGGATAGTTTTTAAAAATCTCTGCCAGAATATGTAATAAAATAATCTAAAAAAAATTTTTAACGTCACTATTTGGACTATCCTGTATACTGTCTAGTCTAGCTCATATCTATTACTATCGAGTGCGACTCCGTATGTCATACATGAAAGTGATGGTTAGTATACCTACTTAGCTATACCACCATTACACCACACCACACCACATCACATTGCTATCACACACCATTTTTAATTAAGCTCGTGACTTTTTAACTCGTGTCATATGTTCAAATACAATGTCCGATAGTTTATTAGGGTTCCCGTGGCCAAGGGTTCCGCACCACTCCTTTATCGATAATTTGTCTCTCACAGTTCTATGAGAATGACTCGGGTATTAAGTAATGAATCAGCTTAAATTTTTCAGAGAAAAGTTTTTGCCACATTTTGACGTTATTTTTTTGTCGTAAGAGGTATTTGCGACCTCACTTCCACAACTTTACGATGTACAGGGACAACGTCACATCATGCTATCCAAAACTGTTAAAATTCTTCAATCGATTTTCAATGTTATCTCCAAACATTAGAGCTTACTATACATTGGGGAAATTTGACAGTTTGTGGTAACCTGATGTGCTGTTGACTGTACACTCAGGACAGGAGATAGCAACAACCCACAACATAACGTGGATCTAAGTTAAATCTGACAAGTTTTTGCTAGTAAGACCTGCAGGGCAATCGCGCTAATAAATTATACATCGAAACGCTATTGGATCGCAACTGCTTCCCAACTTTTTGACATAAATAATATGGGATATCTGTCAAAAAGTTGTGAAACAGCTGCGTTCCAATTCCGTTTCGTTATACATTTATTAGCGCGATTACCCTGCAGAGTCTGCCAGTCACGATTACCCAGTCCATTTCGTAATTATTCCATAAATGGCTGCCATTCCACCTTATGATGGGTAATGGGTATTCGTGTGTCTTTGTGGGACCCACGACCAGGGAAAACCTGACCTTTAAAGCGCCATAAGTGTTTTTGTGTCATGGAAGTAGAACCCTTTGTTTACGATGGAAACACGTGTATCTAGACGTTTTCTAAAGTAACAATTTTTGTCTCATAGTTCATGCATACATTTAAATGTTATTTTAATTTTAATGAAGTAATAATTTTAATAAAGTTGAACTTTTGATAACATTTTTAACTTACCCGATAATTATACGGAAGAGTTAAATACGAGAAATAGGTTATAATTATAAATGCTGATAAATTACAAGTACATACATTTCAAATATTAAAGTACTTCCTTACTGTATGTATGTATGTATCATAATTAAAAAATAAAATATCTATTTATCTTATGATACAGGAATTACTATTACCTACTGCAGGTTTAAAGTTTATGGCTGAGCCGTGGCTAAGTGACGATTTTTTTTATGTTAACTTAGCCATGGATATTTACTTGATCCGTTACTCTATTATGACGACTGATTGATAAAGAACTCCGAAAAAGTATTACTAAAACATACACTGGGCGTCCCATGGCTATGCCACATGGAGGGAAAAGTACCTTTGGGACATTTTACTGAAAGAAGACTTTATTTTTATTTTCAAAACAATTTAAGATGCATTAAATAATTATAATAAAATATTTTTTTAAATAATTGCCTGGTTGAACCGGTAATCGAACCAAGTACACGAGAAAAAAAAACAGCTGTAGTTTTATCATACTAATCGGAAGACTTCATCATAAGGATTATTTTTTGCTAAGTAACATAGCAAAAGAAATAAAAGGAAGACGATGAATTTTAACATTTTGTTTTTTTTTCTCGTGTACCGGGTTTGATTCCCGGTTCAACTTGGCATTATTTAAAAATTTATGAATGCAGTTTAAATTGATTTTAAAATTGAAATAAAATCTTATTTCAGTAAAATGATCTCTTTCAGTAATTATCTACAATAATTAAGGTACCATGTGGCATAAGCCCTGGGACGGCCCTGTATATCTACACTAAAGAGAAAATATTTGTATTTTTGTTTGTTTGTAACAAATAAACTCAAAAACTACTGGACCGATTTGAAAAAATCCTTCATCATTAGAATGCTACATTATCCCTGATTCCCTGAGTAACAAAGGCCACATAATTTTCCCGAAATCCCGTGCGGAAGACTAGTAATTAATAAATCGGTTACTTATTATCACATTCATGAATATGAATATATTTACTTAACTTCCCTGTATTTACGAAACTTCGTTTTTTCGATTGATAATAACGTCATCATACCATAAGCAATTATTAAAAATACTCTTTTCACACCTACTTAATATATTTTTTACCATTGCCCCTCGAAAAACGGTCCGTTATTCTTCAAAAACAGTGAATAAAACGCTGTTTATTTCACTGAGTGAATAAAACATTTTGAATTTGGAACATGCGCGAATATACAGATTTTAGTAAGAGAACAAAAGAAAATGTGCAAGGAGGTTGCATACTCTCGCTATAAAAACGTATTGAATATGGCTCGGTTAACAATTTTAAATTTAGAATAAGGAATCCAGCCAATTTTCTGTGCAATTTTCATGCAATTAAAAGTTTCTGTTTAAAGCTTTTGTCTCAAAATCATAAAATGAGTTCGACATCCAGTGATGAAAGTGAACCTCTCGTTCCAGAGTCATTTCGCGGTAAAGCAGCAGCTATTGTTAATAATTTACTGTCACAGAGTAATTATTTTCTTTTTCTCGTAGTCAATGGTAAAAAGTAGAGTACCTAACACGTGAAAAAAAAATTTATCTCGGCTCTTGTATCCCTCGATCCGCTCAGGATTCTAATCTAGAATCCTTCGCTCCTCTCGGGATACAACTCAATGCCTCGAAAAGAATTCACCTTTTTTTCACTTGTTGGGTACAATAATCTACTAATAATTAATTAAAATAACCTGTCATCTAAAGCCAATTCATACTTTCAAATATCTTTGTTTCAAATTTCTCACAGAAGTCCAAGCAACTAAAATGAAATATTTTTTTATTTATAAGAAAGCTACGTATTTATGTGTGTATAATTATTTTTATTTGAGTGTTTTTTGTGCCAATTTTAACGGGAAATATAATGTCGGAGGAAGAATTATGAATTTGTAACCACTTTTCGATAAATTACTTTTTACCACGTCAATTAACTCAAACCCCCTTTTTGGGGGTGGCCGGACCAAACTAGTGATGAAAGAGACTCAGTCTTTTAAGGCTTTTAATAAAGACTCACCTTATTTTTGACGCCTCACAACACAACTGACTCAGTCTTTTAGTCCCCAACGACCCCAACCTTTAGTCATAACTTCATAAGACTAGCTTTTTAGTCTTTTAACGTAAAAAACTGTTTGTTACTTAAACAGCTAAAATGACTTAAAAGACTGGCGACTCATTGTCTGGGAAGTCGACAGTCGTAAGGCATGTGTTGATAGAATGTAAGTATCTAATTTTAAATTTTTTGAAATTAATTAGATATAATTTCAAATATAAGTTATTTTTCGCAGAAAAATATAATCAAACAATATCACCGTGCGATTGCACAATAAAAAGTTACAATCGCATGAATACACCGAACCTAATAAAAAGCAGAATAGCTTTATCGTACTATTTAAATGCCTATTCGTTGGTAACGTACTTTATTCGTGACCAAAGAACAAGAAAAATCATTTTACTAAATTAAACCTTACTAAATTAAATAAATCGTAAAACATGAGAGAAAATAAAGCAATAAAATAAATGATTAAAAATACAAGAATTTTTTTTTTCCTTTTTTTATAACAAATGGGTTTGCTCTTGACCACAATCTAGCCCAGGGGCGAAGATGTGGTCGAGGATGTAGCAAGCTCACCCAGAAGAAAATTAAATACATAAAGTCGAATTGAGAACCTCCTCCTTTTTAAAGTCGGTTGAAAATAAATAAGAACACTGTCACTAATCGAATTATCATGATGTTGGTTTCATGCTGAGGATCGATTGTATTTACTTAGGCACCACTGATCAATATTCAATAGCCCAAAGGTCTAGTTACCGGCCATAACCTTCTCAAAAAAATAGTTTTTCCAGAAAGCTATCGAACAACATAGATAAAACAATAGCACTTTAATAAATAAAAACAATTTTAGGTAAGTAGATGACCTCTAACCTTACGCGAACTAAAAGTTGTGACTCGAGAATACAAAAACAGACATTTTTTTTTCAATCATGAGACTTGAACTTCGTTTTAGTTAGATCACTAGCTATTATCTAACAAAAGAGATTTGATAGTTAAATAAAAGACGATTACAAAGTTGCCTTAGAGGTACTTAGCCTGTCCCAACAAAGGATGCATCATCACCTACTATTCTAGGTACCTCCTATATAGTAAGGCGACTATTGTTTGAGTAATTACTAACTATCCAGGACCCAAATGACTGTCTTGTTCAGGACCACCCTCAAACAATGTCCAAAACCAAGTAGCTGCGCCTTTTGTCATTGTATGGAATTACAAAGATGGGCTACCATGCATAAATATTGAAACTTATCACGGTTAATCTCAAATTCTATGTTAAAGTGATTTCAATTTATGCAAGCGTGAGCTTATCTACAAATGCCACAATTAAATTATTATAAAAGAAAAAGCGCGTGTTTTATAAGAAACGGTAATATAGTTTGCTTATCAGAGACCGTAATTAATGACCGTTGCAATTGCAACCGCCGCCGCCGTGGCTCTACAAGAATCAAATGAAGTCTCTGTAATTGATAAATTCAAACTATTTTTCAGGATGGGAATGTTGCCAATTCTGTTACAAAACTGAAAGAACTGTCCAGCAGGTGACACAAATAAATAAGTTGGATCAGTGCGTGGTTTGTGCACTTCAAAGCAAATTAAAAAATTTACCTCGAACCAAAATTTCTTCTTTAACCTGTCAATTCCACTTGTGGGGGCATAACATAAGTCCTCTCTTATTTTTCTCGATAAAGTAATTCGATTCAAACATGGAATAATACCCGTTACAGTTATTCATGCCATGTGGCTAAAGATAGAGAAGCAGTTCGTTTTTTTACTTCATTTTACAGTGGAGTTATCCAAAAGTTCTGGTTTCGTTTACTTAGCACTTTTATTAGATTCGTTGACCGCGTCATTAGCAGAGAACAATGGAAATCACCCAACCATCCATATTCAGTATGGGTGCATAAATTCGTAAGTTGCCGATAAAATTTCAAAATAAGCACAAAAAAGTGTAGAAGACGGACACAATTTTTTTATTATAAGATGGGTTAATTCTTGACCTCAATCTTGACCATAAAGGTCAAAGATGAGGTCGACGATGGAGCGAGTTAACCCAGAAAATGCCTATAAAGGCACTGGTATTCCCACGCACCGACGGAACACAGCAAGCTGTTTGGCGTCGGACATCGGTAGGAGGGTGGTCGCGAACCAAACGACCCTTTACAGAGCCTACCACACCGCAATCGGGTAGAGACTCGACTTTTATGTAATTATTTTTATTTTAAAAATGCAGAGAAAACGTTAAGGGCCACAAAGCCGACCGCATTTAAATGGCAGATCAAAGCGAAGTCTTTGATATCCCCATAAGGAGTATTCTGAGCCTCTAATGTAGGTACTAGGTACATGGGTTTCTGTAATAAGTTAAAAACTACACGAAGTATATAGTAATTATTATGTTCGTTTATTACTATAAATAAAAACCGCTCCCTATCAGAAAGTCTTAAGTAACAAAACGTCTAACAAGCAATCTATAAAAACCAAAGAGGTAAAGCAATAATACCCCACCTCACTCTCGCTTAAATATTATCTACTTACGGATTTCTAAAAGTAGATCTCTATTAGGTATTGTAAAATCCATATTTAACTTTAACCTCCTTGCGCAAGGTGGACAGGGGTTGACATTGAACTTTCACCGTTTTAAGTGAGGCAGTTTTCCGCATTTGTCCTACCTTGTCTACAGGAAGCTAACTATAAACTATTTCCTTGCTGTAAAAGTTGTTCACTGATCTTCCGACAGCGAGATTGTCTTTCTACTATCTTGTTTGTCGCAGTGACAAAGACTATCAAACAAAAAATAAAATTGCTTACTCTAATCTGCTGAACCTCCTCCTCTGTTTTTGTAGTTCTACGTCCTAGCTCTAAAATATCATCTTCCCCCATTATTTTTATAGACTCTATGGTTTACGACCTCCATACCAAAGTAAGTAACTCATCATGACCAAAGTTTCTCTTTATTGTAGTCACTTTTGAATTCATGACGAACAACATTGTTGTTGTTCTAAGTAACTTACCTACAATATCTGACTTTGCAGCTGAACAATCATTAGCCGAGTACCAATTTGTAGAAATGTTAAATTATTATACAATATTACTAGGTATGTATAGTAACGTGTATTATATATAAATTATGACTTGTAGTGACCTAGATATTTTTAAAGCCTAATTTTGTGTATTTCGCAATGGCTAAGTAGATTTTTCTGTGCAGTCAGACTGTCACTTTATCTGTATAAGGTGTAATAGATAGGTACCTGTATTGAGACTTATAGGTAAATATACATTAAGAAAACATTCCAAAGCAATCAGTATCGAAAATCGATGGCAACTTATCTGAGACAAGACATGACTATTCACGGTCGATCTAGATAACCTTATCAGTTACATTGCGCACTCTCACTGATTAATTGCATATTGTACAGTCAGAGTAAAAAAAACTTGTTCGCTTTTATTAGGTTTCTTCTAAATTCGATGACAACGCGTTGGCTTAGCTTAGATATTTTTGTTCGAGCAAAATTAGATGCAAATCTCTTTGTCCCATGAATTCTATCGAAATTCTTTGTCTGGTGAGGAAACCGTATTTCTTCACCAGACAAAGAATTTGTCTTTGGAGTTCGAGCTCTCGAGTTTTGGATGTTTTATACCGACGACCACGCGAGTGACTTTCTCTTCAATCGATTAATATTTTTATATTTCGCGTTTCTTCTGGTGATTCAGCCAATGCCCAAATTATGTTTGGATGCGTTTACTTAGATTCTGCTTAGAGTTTCGAAATTGGGGTATCTTTATTTATAGCTCTAATTTCGTGAAAATATTAATATAAATGACATAAAAATGCACAAAACTACCATGGGTTTAGGGACGGTCCATAGTACGAACAAATCAGTTTCATTTTTATCCCGTCCGCGTTAAAAAGGATAAGGTAATTTCGATAATCCAGCACGTACTGCTCTTGGGCGTACAATGTACATATTTATTGTTACACTAGAATGAATTAAGAGGGTCAAAGGGTCAGCTGATAACTATATTAATACCCTTCAACTTAGTATCTGACTTTAGTCACAAATGGGCCCCTCGTCGCGTTGCACTTAGATGCACTAGGAAATAAATTATAAAAATCGTGAAATTCTAAAAATGGTGACGATATTTGGATTTGTTGTCCACTTCAGACGATTCAGAATAGTGAAAGTGCAAAGGTGATGGCTTTATCGTTTGTGATAACCTTGTTATATAGAAATATATGATCTTGTAGGTAATGGTGAGCGTGAGACGTGGGCGGTGATTATAATTTCCATGACTACGCGTGACTCAGCAATTGAAAAATAGTACTTACCTACTGGTAGGTAGGTTTCATAGTTATCGGTGTCATCGGAGGTTGCACCCCAGACGACTTTTTACCGTAGACTAAGACGAGACAGACTAGTTTAGAAAGTGTCTGGGCGTCAGCAAAGGTTAGACTTTAAGTAAGTATTAAACGGTCTGGAGGCAATTTCTGAAATACAGGTAACCCTGTTGCCTTTTTGGGAAGCACCATAAGAAAAATAAAATTAACAATATATACGATGCTTGATTGAGTAAGAAAATAATGAGTTATGTTTACAGTGTATGCTTATGAAGGCCTCGTGCCAATAATGGTGATTTTTGCCGATTGTTTTCAAAATAAGTGTCCAGCCGCATTGAATGTAAGTGAAAACAACACATAGTCATTGACGAGAATGAAACCTCCACCAGTGACCCATAAATTAGCTCGTTAAACTGTTTACAAAAGTTGGAAGACATAAATTAATCAGCGCATGAATCGGCTTGGTCGTTGATAAATGTAACATACGCTTCTTGTATTTATTGTACAATGACACACTGTTTGCTAGTTGGTATTAGAATGTGATGATTTACTGTACACCTTACAGATTTACTGTAAGGACGGGTTTCAGGGATTCAAACCCAAAGAGTTCAAAGCTCAGCTCAAAATAATATCGATAACAAAAAAAAAAAACAGTTTTTGCAAAACTAATCTGGGGCCTGATTTTTTAAACAATAGAATTCCAATTCGCATACGAATTGACAAGATTTGTATGAGATTCTCATGCGAATCTTGTCAATTCGTATGTGAATTGGAATTCTATCGTTTCAAAAATATGTCTCCTTATTGAATGGTCTACGACAGACGTATATACGAGGTAGGTGATAATAACAACTCTAAAAGTAATCGTAATTAACATCAAAATGCTAAAGCTATAGCCACAAAGTGGTAGGATACGAAGCTACTTCCATCCTAGATACTAGGTACTAACAATAATTAAGATGCCAGCAGCTCGGGCACGATAACTACAAACTTGCGCTCGGCTCACGCTGAAACTTCACTTTGATTGCGCGAGAGTCCCGCGCAAAGGCTTGCTCGCCCTATGGCGCTATCAATGTTGACATTTTGACATAGGACCGCGGTCTTGTCGCGGCGCTGTCACTATCGTACTCGGCCTGCTGGTAGGTACAGGGACAACGGCACATCATGCTATCCAAAACTGACAAATTTCTTTAATAGATTTTCAATTTTATCTCCAAGCATTAGAGTTTACTATCCATTGGGGAAATTTGAAAGTTTGTGGTAACCTGATGTGCTGTTGACTGTACATCCTACCTAGAGGTATAGAGACTGCAGCCTAGAGGTATAGAGACGAAAAGAGATACCTACTCTATTACTAATTCTACTACCGTCCGCTATGGCCTTCTTGCGATTTACCTAATTTAAGCATAATATAATAGGTTATAATAATGAAAATTATCAGGCATCTTGGAAAATACCTTCAGACTAACATGAATTATAATAAATCTTAACTTAAAATTACTTTTGACGTTTAATAATATGCATAATTAGGCGAGACAATCGTTTAATACAGTCTTAACAAAGAGTGCGCTTTCCAGGCGCACGTACAGACAGCAGCATGTCAGGTTGCCCATTAGCACTACAAATTCTGGCGCTATTTCGAGAGAGATAACAGCGACTTCACCGTGTATAACCTGATGTGCTGCCATTGCATAGTAGCAGCTCGAGTACGATGGTGATACGTGCGTAATGCGCCGCGGTCCTATGTCAACATTGACAACGCTAGAGGGCGCGCAAGCCTTTGCGCGGGGCCCTCGCGCAATCAAAGTGAAGTTTCAGCGTCAGCCGTGTGGCGCGCCGCGCGAGTTTGTCGCCATCGTGCTCGAGATGCTGGGCGGCCTGTAAACCGTACTTATTGTTAGACTGTACCCATTTGTAAGTCACTTCTTTCTCATAATAGTAGAGGTGTTATGTGTGTAAGTAAACATGTGATCAACGTAACAATAGTTAGGGAACCGGCTGGGCTGGGCTGGCTGTAGCTCTTAGAAAACAATACATATACCTATGTATTTGTATTTTATAAACACGGGTCACATGATTGCGAATTTTTAACTACGAAAAACTCGTCTCATTTTATGGTCAATATTATAAAACATCATTACGGTCTGTGTCCAAAAATGTGTCCTTGTTTTCTGTTTCTCTTTTTTACGTTTAAATTAAAATGTGATAAAAACGCGAACAAAACGTGAAAATATCTGAAAAACTCAAAAGCAGCAAAAATATGCTTGTCCCACAGAAATCCACGCGAGTATTGTAGAATTTGAATTAGGTAGATAGGAAGATAATTCCTCAATATAAACAAAATATTTAATTCCTCAATATAAACAAAATGTAAGCTTCACTCTACGAGCAATTAATATATTTCCAAGTAGACGTAAGCACTTGCCCGGTAATCACGTGCCGTGCCACAAAGTCACAAGCATCCGCCGCATAGATACTATTTAAAACCCCTTCAGTAATCTCATCAGCTTTTTTTTTCTTTACAAAAAAATTGGCAAAATCCTATGTAACATCACCTTTTTTTAGAAAGTAGGTATACATTAGTTTGAGCCATAAAACATATCCAAAAAGCCCTTTTCCTTTTCCCCTTATATCGTGACGTCATGTGTCTCGATTTAATTATTTATATAAGAGCATAAGAAGAGTAAAATTTTAGAGCATTCGCGCGCCAAATGCACACATGAGTTCTTGTGTGCATTTTACTATCGTTTTTACAGCTTCAAAGATACACAATATTGGTATTTAGAGGTGATTTTGTGAGCTTTTTTCTATCGAACCAAAAGTGCTGAATCATGTTTTCAGCGAACTACTTATCTAGTTTATGTCCTGAATATTACCGTAGTATTTTTTTCTTCGATTTAATGCAGTGCGTCATGCTTATCTACGCATCATAAAATCGTAATTTAGGTGCTGTAGTCGCCTTAAATATAGGGTATAGAGTATACAGGGTGTCCAGGAAATGAAGGATAACCCATGTCCTATAAATACTTAAAATTTCGTTTTAGTAAAAGTCTCTTAAAAGTATTCTAAGATATCAATAAAAATATGTTTTCGAAAAAAATATCTTCATTTAGTTAATTTCATGCCATTTCTAGAAATGAAGTTATTTTTAAGACCTGTTTTTTTTAAAAAATAACCATAGATATGCTGGCTTCCTCAAACAATGTTCATTTGTTCTTAAAATGCTAAGAAACTCTCGTAAAAAAATGTGTAATGCAAAATTTTCATACAAACTAATTCACAGGATTGACTTTGACAGCCTGTGTTATAAAAAACTGTACTAAGCGGATTGTGCCAATTACATTTAAAAGTTGCTCAGTTATCGCAGAATTTAAAATGGTGTAACTGTTAACAGATACCCTTAAAACAATTGTTTGTAACCCTTCTTACGCGCGAAGGTCGGATATTTCTGATTGTTATTTTTAATTCTGTGTCCCTTACTAAGTGAACAAACAGATCCCTGTCTCTTTCTCTACCACTGTATCTAAGCTATCCCTATTTTTAATCGGTGGCGCTCAGGTAGCTAGTTCAAGGTTAATTTCGTGACAAGGGGGCCCATTCTCACGAATTATTAGTTTACATAGCTCAAACCGTGGCAATATCGTGCCGAGTAAATTAATTTCAATGAACTTTTTTTATAAAATCAGACTTTCGCGCGTAAAAACGGTTACAAAAAAAATTTAAGGGTATCTGTAAACAGTTGTACCATTTCAAATTCTGCGATAACAGAGCAACTTTTTAATGTAATTGGCACAATCCGCTTAGTAAATTTTTTTCACGACAGGCTGTCAAAGTCAGTCCTGTGAATTAGTTTATACCAAAATTTTGTCTTACACATTTTTTTACGAGGGTCTTTTAACATTTTAAGAACAGATGAACATTGTTTAAGGTGGCCAACATATCTATGGTTATTATTAAAAAAAAGCAAGTCTTAAAAATAACTTCATTTGTAGAAATGGCATGAAGGTAACTAAATGAAGATATTTTTTAAAAAAAAAACAAATTTATTGATATCTTGGATTTCCAAGATGGTGGGACTTTTACAAAAATGAAATTTTAACATATAATAAGACACGATTTCACCTATAAGCTGGTGAAGGGTTATCCTTCATTTCCTGGACACCCTTTATATGTATAAATTGAGCCTGAATGCACCCCGACTGATGGGCCAATAGGTAGGTACGTACCAGACGAACACCAACGTCGTGGTAGGCCCCACAAAAGAGGTGGAACTGTCAATGCAGAAATAAAACTCATGCGCTATTATGGGGAATTGAGTTAAATGGTCCCAAATAAGTGGACTGATGACCCGCCTGGCAGGCACAGGCGTCCCCTCTTTATAGATAGATAGGCTCTACAAAAGATAATGTCACACCATTTCCACAAATGGAAATGGTGTGACTTGGACGCATTCTAAATGGATTAATGGCCGCGAACTAAAGAATAACATCGAAAAACATAGGTAGGGAAGACCTTCGCCCAGCAGTATGCAAAATAGGTTAAAAAAATAATAAAATGATACACAAAATAAGAATAAACAAGCATTTTCTGATTAAATCCGCTTCTTCGCCGACTTTGCCCTTCGTTAGGTAAAAAAATTAATAATACTGAAGCGCAAAACAAAGTCCAAAGTATGTGTGATTTGATTTTCTTTACATATGTGATGGATATGTCTACTTAGAACATCTTCACACTTTATATAGGAAACATCAACAAGCTCTTGATAATACACGTGTTGAGATTTATGTACCTATTTTAGTATTCTCAACTATTACACAAGTATTGATTCAAGTACTGAGGATTAAAGACTGACTATTCAATCTACTTTTGTATACTTATAAATAAAAGGTTAACCAAAACACAAACACGTCTTATCTATACCGAAGTAGCTCAAGCGCAACCTGAAAACAACGCGGTCAAATGTAAAAAAATTGTCAAAATGACAACACCAGAGGGCGAGCAAGCCTTTGCGCGTGCCCTCGCGCATTCAAAGTATACATATACATTATAACTTCTATAACTTCTAAACTACAAAAAATCGCGGAACATACATGGGTTATTTTCGGATTCACCCAGGGGTAAAGAATCTAAAAAAAATTCCTTGACGTCACCTTTTGGACCATCCTGTATGTCATCGGAGTGGCGATGGCGTGACGTGCAAGTTTGTCGCGAGACATGTTACATAACAACCTGTGACAATGATAATAGAACACAAAAGCCCTTCTCTTATTTGGTATTTTCTTACGTTGTGCGCATTTCTCTCTTCCCGTCTCGTACACTTTCTCACCGATTAGGTTGGCTGGAAGAGATCTCTTCTAGAGATAAGCTCGCCTTTGTACACTATTTTTTATGTGAAATGTTTCTACTGTGTTTGTGCAATAAAGAATATATGAAAAAATCCATTTCATCGTCAATCTTTACGAATGTCATGGTTAAATTCCATTGTTACAATTAAAATTTTGATTTGTTTACAAACACGTGAAGCTATATAAAACGAATATGCTATCGTCTATTTGAATTTCGTAGCTCTTCTAATTTCGCAATGGCTAAATTTAGAATTGGCAGCTCTTGGGTTTTCTTGAAAGTCAAGGTCAAAAGATTCGTGTACTTACTACCAACATTACTATAATTACACACATATACGTATGTAGTTAATGTAATTTGTTAGGTATATAATGTTGTAAAAACTCTAGCTTGAAATTATGAATGACTAGCATCTCGCTCGGGACTTCGTTCCCTTGGGAATTCGGGAAAATTATGTAGCCTGTGTTACTCAGGGAGAAATGTAACATCCTAATGGTGAAAGAATTTTTGAAATCGGTCCAGTAGTTTCGGAGCCTATTTGTTATTTCCTCTTTATAATATTAGTATAGATAAGCGGTCAAGTGCACAGGGTATTTTATAAAAGTTGCGCAACGTAACACTCCCTCTTCTTAATTCTAGAAAAATGTAAGTCTGAAATACGCTTTACTTTGTCCCCAGTGATGGCGCACATGAAGCTATGCTTAAGACGAACGGGGTTGGCCCTCAGATCACACCGTCCAAGGAGTCTCGGAAAGAGGAGGAATACGAGGCCCTGCAGAGTTTCCTCCGCAGCATCAGCTCAACCGCCACTCTACCGCCATACGTCAAAGGAGAAACGTACTCTTCGGCCAGAGGGGTATTTAATCAGGTATATGTATAATATTGTTCACTAGATGTCCGCCCGGGACTTCGTTCCCGTGGGAATTTGGAAAAATGATTTAGCCTATGTGTTAATATCCAGGGGTCAGCTACCTCCATACCAAAATCAAAACTGGTCCAGCCGTTCTCGAGTTAAGTATAAGTGTTCAAACAAACCGGACTTTGTATATACTATTAAGATTTTGGTCAGATAGAAATATGAACTGTGTGAGAAAAGACAACAATGGGCATCTCGACTAATGAATCAAGTACCTAATTAAATCCTTGTTCAGAATGGTACAAAACATGATTTATTTTGTTCACACGAAGCGCTTTGAAAAAGGATAAATACATTATTAATACACAATGACCCAGGTACTGTTAGAAATTTTTGCCAAACCAGAGAATGGAATAGACACTTTAAAAATGCATTTATTTGGGACGTCTACTTATAATAACAAATTAAAGTATTCAGCAAATGAATTTAGCATTTTGTCCTGCTTGCCACCCTCAGCGATCAGCGAGGAAAGACAAAAATAATCCGTCCAGAATGCTTTCTTGACGTAAACAAAATTGAAACCCTGAAGTAAGATCCGTCATATAACCTTTATTGATTTTGTATATTTCTACTTGAAAATTATATAATTTTTCGAATACACTCCATTAAAAGCCGCAATAACCAAGTAAAAAATGAAAACCAGCAATTTACATCGCATTCTGACACGCGCCGGTTTCGCAGTACATTGCGTAGCCCCAAAATAGGTAAAGAACGAATCCTCCTTGACTTGGCGTTTGCGGGGAAAAAATACTTTTAGCCGATCATAGTTATTTTTGTATTTTCTCGTATATTTTCTTCCTGCTGAACTTATCCAGATAAACGTAATATTGTCCGATTTTATAGCAAAGGCGGCTATCGAACAATTGGACACAAAATAACTCAAAATCTTACAAAACATAACCAAAAGAAGTCGTAGGTAAGTTGTTATTAAGGTAAAACATGGAAGTTGAATACTCGTAGATGAGAAAAAGGACGCTAACAAAACAAATGAATGAAGTACTTGATAATGATAACAAAGCATACAATGCTACACACTACGTAACAAGTCATACCGACTTGTTTGGAAAGAACTTTCCTTTTTGAAAGTCACCTAAAAAATTGCAAACTTACCTGCTGTTTTTATAATCTTAAGTAGAGTTATCTCAATGCCAAATTATGTATGTAGGATGTAGGTATCATCCGCTCAGTATGTATCTACCTGGAAGACTCTTTGTATCAACTTGTGTTCTTATTTTTAAAATATTCCGTTCTAGAATAAAAGTTGAATAATGCGAATAAAATAAATATTTGATCTAATACTTTAGAACATCCTTATTCAATGTGCTACGAGGAGCCCTAGGATTCTGCAGTCTCTGTAGTGGCTCGGGAAAATTACAGGTCGTAATGAAAAACACCTTAACAATAGTAGTGGAATGTGTACTAGGACACTTATTTTTTCTATGTCTATGACTGGGACACACTGTGTACTGTGGAATATGAGAGCGCAAGCGCGTGATCAGTTCAGCCAGGAGTTTAGACAAGCATTTTTAGATCACTTCAGGGCTCCACCAAACACTAGTGTTCCAAACGGGTTGAGTCGCCAAAAACGCTGTCCTATAAAAACCCGAGACTTGCCCCTAGGCACTCTATTCAATTATATTCAGGGTTGCCCTAAAGCACTGAATTGACACAAACAAAGATACGACGTTACAAATTAAAATGAGTTATGATATCAATGACTGAATAACAAACGAATTACCATAACAATTAACCGACTAATCACAGAAAAAATGTGGTTTCAGTTTCTGCAAAAATGAACAAATTAATCTTTCTCGAGATCGTGTTTCATAGTCATAGTCAAAGGTCGATATGCAATCTTTTTCCGTAATGACTGGTTTATCCTAGGTTTGACTATAACATAAGCACTGAATAAATGAATATAGAAAACTAGCTTTTGAGCCTGGGCCATAAGAAAAAACTAATTAACATACAAGGTAACAAAACAAATATTAGCAACGCACTAAGTAAATCTTACAAACTAAGATTATTCTGAATCATAATTACAAGCAGATTCATGTACCTACTCGTAAACAAGTAAACCGAGAACAAGTATGATTAATTATGTAGCAAAAAGTTCAACGTACACCCATCGTACGCCACTTCAATTTTGGTATCACAAAAGCAGACATAAGTTATACTTTGGAAACAGCAAAAAAATTCTACTCTTTATTTACTTATTTGATGTGTGTCATGCAATGTGATGTTCGTATATTCAATTATGTAATTTTTTGTATTGTATTGAAAAAAAAATCATTCATCATTATTCTACTATCTTTATTATCTCTTCTTCCTAGCGCTTAGTCTCGTTTTCATTCGGGGTACGCTTGACCATGATCTAGGATTTTGCAGGTAAGTCATTAGTGGGGCGACTGCCATCTAACCTTCATGACCCTATTAACAGAGGAACCTGATGGGATTGGATCACGGTTACGCATTCAGTTTCCTCACGATGTTTTCCCTCACCGTAAGAGCATTGGTTAGTGTGCAACTAATGTACATTAGTCAGAAATGTACGAGGGGATCGAACTCGATACCTCACGCTTGCGAGTCTCTGATTCGCTAGCTGTAAGACCACCGACGCTAGCTATAAGAATATTTGTTATAGATTTTATTTTTTTGTACAACCTACAAAACTTTTTGTTACGATTTTTATACGGATGATGTAGTGCACAAATTCTATAAAATATCCATCTTTCGGATCATCTGACACCAGGGTTAGACAAGATCGCCACATGCTTGATTATACCTACACGATAAGGAAGGAAAGAAGGCTGCTATTTCATGTTTAATTACCTGTTAATACTGTTCATGAAATTAATATATCAGACAAATGCGTCTGAAAGGAAAAATACCAGAGCTATTTATGAACGAAGTAAAGTACTTAGTTAACTATCGCGGATGAAACAACATTTGATCTCAATTAACATGATTGCCTCGTGCGACCCCACCACCATAAATTTTCATAAAGCTAACTTGAAACAACATATCGTTTCATACATCATTACCGAACAAGTGTGATAAATAGAAGAGGTACATAAAGTATCAAGTGGTCATACATGATTCAAGAAAACAAAGTCGTTTCCTAAGAGACAGTGGACTGATTATTTTCCAAAATATCGTACCTAGTATAGTATCCCGGTTGTGGTGATCGTCGATTGGTCAACGTCTATCTAACAATAACCCTATCTTATGGAATGAACATTCAGGCTTCCGTTACTGTGCAAGGTAGAGAGTTGCACCTTGCACAGTAACGGAAGCCTGAATGCTGTACCGTGGTAGCTCAAGTTACGTCTACGAGGTTCGCTTCGCTAGTAACATTCTTAAGCAAGATGCTATTAGTAACAAGATCGCGTGCAAAAAGTCCACTCAAGGGCAAAATATGCTGCACTGCGGTTCAAAGTCCTAAGTGTCAGTCTGCAAGCTATGTAGCCTTTATGCAGCGATAGTTATGGGTGAACGAGCAAGGCTAACATACGCTAATAACGTCGCTGGGCACAATAGACCCACTAGTTAACAATTGGCAACGTTTATAAAGTAGGTACTGTGTCTGTGCCTTTACGCATTTTCATCACAACATTCCTAAGGCCGCCTACGCCTACGCGGGTGATGATAACGATGCGATTGGCAGCTTTATAAAGAAAGCGGAGATAACGGGCAGATAAAAAATGGTCGATTATAATCTCAAAATGATAATAAAAAGTCGGAACAAGTTTTGAGGACTGGATACTATATACTTATAGCTGGATTAGGTATTTATAATTAAGTAAAAGTTTAAAAAATCTGTAAACTTACGCACTGGAGAGCATTATTTAAAAAAAGGCCGCCTACGAATACTTTTATATCTCTTCTGTCTGCCTTGCTATCTTGTAGTATTTGTCTATTGTATAATTATAAATAGTACGTGAATAGTGTATTTGATTTAACTCCGGCTAGGAGCGGATTAAACGATGCTGTCACGCGATGATGTTTCTCTGCTGCAGATGTTACCAACAGACGTATTACAATGTTGTGTATTTTCCTGCATACATTTGAAATCAGTTCCAGTTACGACTGTTTCACGGTTCGAATCGAATTTGCTTGGATATTAAGAGCAAAATTACTGAAGCAATTCGGTAGGTAAGTATGTACCTACCACATCTAACTTTTACGGCTACGCTTGTAATAGATACCAATGCATGCCAATGCTACACCCGTCAATCTGGGGGCCACCATGGTGTCGATTTCCATTGAATAATGTCGATTGGTCACAGTGGCGTAGCGTGCCTTGGCGGGGCCCCGTATAACAATTTGTTTTGGGGCCCTTAGGAAGGGTAAAGATTTCTCACAAAAGAAAAAAATATGTTTGCAAATGTTTGCTTGACGTCAAGCTAGCATACACTACACACACCTATCATAGTCTTATCTCTTAAACTAAAGAGGAAGAATTTATTTCGTTTTTACAGCAATTAAGAAGAATTTATACACTAAAGATTGGCATATCCAAAAACCAAAAATTCCGACTTGTGTACGCTAACTCTACGCTCGCGACTTAAACGGGGAAATCCCGCAGCCCACGATAACCGGTGTAGGGTGTTGCCAACTTTTGAACGCACGCTTTACGCGGGAAAAAAAGAAATAGCTTTTTTTCTATTTTGTCATTTCTGAAAAAAAAAAATTGGGATGTTTTTATAAATTTTTGGTTACGCACGTTGGGGGCCCCCGTAGTCAGGGGACCCCGTATAATTGATACGGCAGATACGGCGGTAGCTACGCCCCTAATGAGCTATGTATGACATATTAAAAATGTTTTTAATTTCGTTTAATTTATTATTTAACATAAAGGAATAAGGTCCTGTTTCTTAATTATTATTTTTTTAAATCTGTCCTTTGAATAAAAATATAATAATCAAAAAATTCTCAGTACGGTAAACTAATCCTAAGTACGTATTCCTTTGCCAAACTGTCATGTCAATTAAGAAAAAAAACAAAACCTGTTTCATTTTGTATTTGGTTGTTTATTTCCGAGTTTGGTTGGTTGTTTCGTTACTTCAGGCAAGTTGGTAGAATCAGCTCTAACGAACTGAGCGGTATCCATAGTGTCGGAATCCCGTGTATTGCGAAAGTTCGAAAGTCCAGGAAGCATTGCCAAGTCGTCAGCAAATATCAATCCAAATAATCAAAACCACGAAACAGAAGGTAACGGTAGAGTCCAGGTAGCAAAGCCAAGACGTCAGTAAATATCCAAATAATCAAAACCACGAAACAGAAACAAACTCAACAACCAACAACCAACAACTCAAAAACACAACGGTTTGGTTATGTGTCAACCAACTGACAAACGTCTTTTTTTTTACTTTGGCAAAGGAATTAAACCGTATAATGCTGTAGTAAGCAACAAATCGTAACCAAAATTTTTTATTTTATTTATGATCAAAATTATTTGATATCTTTTTTATTTGAAACCTGCTTAAAATAAAAAAAAAACTAATTATTTTAAAAATATTGCACATAGCCCATTGGTAATACATTGCAGCATTTGGTTTACGCCTTCAGATAAAACCATTTTGAGCTGAAGCAAAATCAAAAAAAATAAAATCAAATTCTGGACCTTTAAATTCAATACTGTCGGTGAAGGCTCAGTGCATTTCCATGTTACGTTGTACACAATGGTGAACGACAATTCTATTTTTTTTTTGTGTTATCGAATAAAACGTTTAGAATAAGACAGGTTAAGTCGTACGGTTTTTATTTGATACCCAATTGGGGAAAATATTGATTGACTTTATTTAATTGATATAAACCAGCATAACACAGTAACCAAACAGCAGGCCGAGTACGATAGTGACAGCGCCGCGACAACACCGCGGTCCTATGTCAAAATGTCAACATTGACAACGCCATAGGGCAAGCAAGCTTTGCGCGGGACCCTCGCGCAATCAAAGTGAAGTTTCAGCGTGAGCCGAGCGCGAGTTTGTCGTTATCGTGCTAGAGCTGCAGTAATAGACAAACAAAACAAGTAAACATGAAAAAACAAACAAACACGCTAAGAAAACAGAAGATATAATTCCAGCTATTTCACACCGTGTTATCTATATCATGCCAATCAAATTGGTGCTGTCAGTACAGTCTGTCCAACGTTCGACACACTGTCATGGCAGTTCACGGGAAGCACGGAAAAGTTTCTTACAAAAAGCACATATTTTGTTCCGGGATTTCCGGCGCTTAATTTTCTACGTAAGTAAAACAAAAAGAAAACAACTGAAAAATGCATTAGAATTTTTGAATCCACTCTTTTCACCATCTTCTTTCCTTTAATTAAGTGTAAGAGTAATTTTAGCCATAGCTATTACACAGAGCAAGTAATCACTAGGTACCGTCTCAGACAGCGCACGTGACTTCATATACCAAGAGCTATAATAAAAGTTGATTGTTCCACCTTATTGGTAATGTGTATGTTTAGATGCGTATGCATATGGAATAGAAATGCTATTTAGGCAGCAGCTAGGTGTCCCTACTTTGATTAGAACAGCGGTTCTCAAAGTGTACTAATAAATTGTTCGTGGAACTTCTAGAAGAACAGTCCCTTTCTACGCCCTTTCTAAACAAGTTTTATAGTGGTAACGTGATGTTCAAATTAGTTGAACTTTAGTGGATGTACAGACAGCAGCATGTCAGCCTTCCCATTTGCATTACAAAAGCCGGCGCTATCACGAGTGGCATAAGGGCGACGTCAAGGTCAATGATGTGCTGCTGTGTGCCTGATGTGCTGCTGTGTGTACTTAGTATTGAATTGATTTACAACCCAAGTTACCTTTTCTCCAAATCACACAATAATTGCTGTCTTACAAAAAGTTTACCATTGTTTAACATGAATTTTAAACAAGTGTTCAAAAGTTTTTGTAAGCACAAATCAAATCACTAAACAGGAAACTAGACATTGGTAAATTGGTTTACGTTTTTTGTAGCCAGACCCTTGATTTAACGTTTCTTTTTGTTTCAGTGCCTAATCACATGCGCAGTTCTTATCTTAGCGGCAGGCGCCGGCCATCCTATCGGCTTCTCGGCAGTGGCTCTACCACAGCTCCGGCAAGAAAACTCCTCGCTACGGATAGACGATGACATGGGCTCATGGATTGGTGAGTCAGGGCTTTAAAATCGTGTTCTTAATGCTGGTCAAAGCTTTAAACCGGTGTAATGAATCCCTACAAATATAAAGAATCACATGATAGAATATGCTATAGCGCTATTTGTAAACGGACGCACCTTTGCCTGTGCCTGTCAATATACAGGGCTTTAGGTAAATCTCTTTCAACCTCTCGGGTCCTAAAAGAAAAAAATATGTTTGCAAATGTTTGCTTGACGTCAAGCTAGCATACACTACACACACCTATCATAGTCTTATCTCTTAAACTAAAGAGGAAGAATTTATTTCGTTTTTACAGCAATTAAGAAGAATTTATACACTAAAGATTGGCATATCCAAAAACCAAAAATTCCGACTTGTGTACGCTAACTCTACGCTCGCGACTTAAACGGGGAAATCCCGCAGCCCACGATAACCGGTGTAGGGTGTTGCCAACTTTTGAACGCACGCTTTACGCGGGAAAAAAAGAAATAGCTTTTTTTCTATTTTGTCATTTCTGAAAAAAAAAATTGGGATGTTTTTATAAATTTTTGGTTACGCACGTTGGGGGCCCCCGTAGTCAGGGGACCCCGTATAATTGATACGGCAGATACGGCGGTAGCTACGCCCCTAATGAGCTATGTATGACATATTAAAAATGTTTTTAATTTCGTTTAATTTATTATTTAACATAAAGGAATAAGGTCCTGTTTCTTAATTATTATTTTTTTAAATCTGTCCTTTGAATAAAAATATAATAATCAAAAAATTCTCAGTACGGTAAACTAATCCTAAGTACGTATTCCTTTGCCAAACTGTCATGTCAATTAAGAAAAAAAACAAAACCTGTTTCATTTTGTATTTGGTTGTTTATTTCCGAGTTTGGTTGGTTGTTTCGTTACTTCAGGCAAGTTGGTAGAATCAGCTCTAACGAACTGAGCGGTATCCATAGTGTCGGAATCCCGTGTATTGCGAAAGTTCGAAAGTCCAGGAAGCATTGCCAAGTCGTCAGCAAATATCAATCCAAATAATCAAAACCACGAAACAGAAGGTAACGGTAGAGTCCAGGTAGCAAAGCCAAGACGTCAGTAAATATCCAAATAATCAAAACCACGAAACAGAAACAAACTCAACAACCAACAACCAACAACTCAAAAACACAATGGTTTGGTTATGTGTCAACCAACTGACAAACGTCTTTTTTTTTACTTTGGCAAAGGAATTAAACCGTATAATGCTGTAGTAAGCAACAAATCGTAACCAAAATTTTTTATTTTATTTATGATCAAAATTATTTGATATCTTTTTTATTTGAAACCTGCTTAAAATAAAAATAAACTAATTATTTTAAAAATATTGCACATAGCCCATTGGTAATACATTGCAGCATTTGGTTTACGCCTTCAGATAAAACCATTTTGAGCTGAAGCAAAATCAAAAAAAATAAAATCAAATTCTGGACCTTTAAATTTAATACTGTCGGTGAAGGCTCAGTGCATTTCCATGTTACGTTGTACACAATGGTGAACGACAATTCTATTTTTTTTTTGTGTTATCGAATAAAACGTTTAGAATAAGACAGGTTAAGTCGTACGGTTTTTATTTGATACCCAATTGGGGAAAATATTGATTGACTTTATTTAATTGATATAAACCAGCATAACACAGTAACCAAACAGCAGGCCGAGTACGATAGTGACAGCGCCGCGACAACACCGCGGTCCTATGTCAAAATGTCAACATTGACAACGCCATAGGGCAAGCAAGCTTTGCGCGGGACCCTCGCGCAATCAAAGTGAAGTTTCAGCGTGAGCCGAGCGCGAGTTTGTCGTTATCGTGCTAGAGCTGCAGTAATAGACAAACAAAACAAGTAAACATGAAAAAACAAACAAACACGCTAAGAAAACAGAAGATATAATTCCAGCTATTTCACACCGTGTTATCTATATCATGCCAATCAAATTGGTGCTGTCAGTACAGTCTGTCCAACGTTCGACACACTGTCATGGCAGTTCACGGGAAGCACGGAAAAGTTTCTTACAAAAAGCACATATTTTGTTCCGGGATTTCCGGTGCTTAATTTTCTACGTAAGTAAAACAAAAAGAAAACAACTGAAAAATGCATTAGAATTTTTGAATCCACTCTTTTCACCATCTTCTTTCCTTTAATTAAGTGTAAGAGTAATTTTAGCCATAGCTATTACACAGAGCAAGTAATCACTAGGTACCGTCTCAGACAGCGCACGTGACTTCATATACCAAGAGCTATAATAAAAGTTGATTGTTCCACCTTATTGGTAATGTGTATGTTTAGATGCGTATGCATATGGAATAGAAATGCTATTTAGGCAGCAGCTAGGTGTCCCTACTTTGATTAGAACAGCGGTTCTCAAAGTGTACTAATAAATTGTTCGTGGAACTTCTAGAAGAACAGTCCCTTTCTACGCCCTTTCTAAACAAGTTTTATAGTGGTAACGTGATGTTCAAATTAGTTGAACTTTAGTGGATGTACAGACAGCAGCATGTCAGCCTTCCCATTTGCTTCCATTGACTAATTTATCCATCCATTAACTAACTTCCCATTGACTAATTTAGGACCCGAGAGGTTGAAAGAGATTTACCTAAAGCCCTGTATATTGACAGGCACAGGCAAAGGTGCGTCCGTTTACAAATAGCGCTATAGCATATTCTATCATGTGATTCTTTATATTTGTAGGGATTCATTACACCGGTTTAAAATAGTAATTTACTTTGTCGATCACACTACCAAACTACCCCAAAAACATTAATATTGGACTGGAATTTAACGGTAAAGTAAGAGCTATGCTTATCGGAAATCTTTCCAAAATATTTACTTTACTATACTATAGCGAGTTAGGGTTCGGGTGCGAAGTAAAACACCGCACCTTACTGATATTAATCTGTAATTCTCGTGAAACACAGACAATTAGGCAAAATAGTCAATTAAAGTAAACTTAGCGGGTGTGGGACGGCAGAACTCAATATGCGCGCCGGCGGCGCGAGCTGTCAACTAACTAGTTCCCTATTACATCGGCAGGCAGCGCTGGCGTAGGGTGCGTTCAAAAATCGGTGGCGCTATAATCTCCCCCTCCAAGACACCAACACGACTCGGAGGTGACTTGGAAACCGAAAGTGGAACTCCCCCCAGAGGATTACTTCTGACGTATGGAGGTGATGCTTGAGTATGGCACTTAGGCTTCCTATGTCCAACCTCGATTTGACAAACTCTTTGAGGGGTGCGTCTGAAAATAAGGGTCTCACCAGCCCACGGGTACGCACGCAAGGAATCGTCTGTAGTAGTACGTTTATTAACATCACCTACTAGACGAGACGATTTCTTAACTATTGAAGAACCATGCATGGAAATATTCTTAGGCACATGCCTATTACTTAAAGTAGTGGGAACTCCCCCTAGTGGGAAGATGTGGCAACTCTTCTTTGAAGAAGTGGGCATACTCCCAGTTAGGGCAGAAGACCTACCACGCTCAACACCCTGGAGAGTCACTGTAGAAAAGACAAGCGTATCAACTTCATCTTCAAAGAATAATGGGAAAGAAGCATCTTTAATCGAATCAAGAGTAAACCTATTAAGTTTCAAGTCAAGTACCATACCAGCATCTCGAAGGAAGTTCATGCCTAACAATGTGTCTTTGGCACCAGGTAACATAATAAAATATGTTGGAACTACCGTTCCACACACCAGTACATTAACCAAAGCAGATTCAACATAATCATTTACAAAAGAGCCATCAGCTAACTTAAGGTTTACAAATTCTTTATCAAACTTCTGTCCATTCTTAACTAACACTTGATGGAACGAAACACTTCCAATTGACATTTTAGCACCAGTGTCTAATACAACTCTACCACTAACACCATAAACTTTAATGTCAAGCATGGGCCGGGCTCGGATGTCTGGTGTATTAGTATCTACGGCACCCACAGATTGTAAGGTCACCGATACTGGTTTACTTTCTGCTTTCTTGCATTTCTCACAATTTGACCGTACGACACCCGGCGCGCCGCATCCGAAGCAAACAATGGCGGTAGGGTTAGGGTCTACATTAGTCTCCTTCTGAGTAGATTGCTTTTGCAGTAATTTTGGACATGAGTCCTTGATGTGGCCAAGTGTTCTACAATAAGAGCAGCGCTCTTTTGACTTGGCAGTGGTAACAACAGCTGGCGCTGATAATGATGAAGGCGCAGAAACCAAAGTAGTAGTAGGGCATGAATTCTGTGAAGTTCCTTCACTTAACAGATCTTCGACAGCACGAGCTTTCTCTAGTAACTCTGTGAAATTTGAAAAAGAAGACCTTGTAACCTTCCCTCTGATACGCCGGTGCAATAGTCCATATACCATATCCAGCTGTACAGGGTTTTCAGGGATAGTATTCTCTGGTAGTTGGGCAATAAGCGCTCTAGCCTTGCAAATAAAAATATCCGTTGTCTCATCAGTTTGCTCCTTCTTAAAAAGTTCTCTATATAATTTGTGAGGTGGAAGACGAGGTCCATATGTCTGCTTGAGAAGGTGTATTGCATCAGTCCATGTTGCAGTTGAATGTTTGACACCTTGCCACCATGTACCGGCTATGCCAGTAAACAACATGGGTAGACCTCGGAGAGCAATACCATCATCCATATTGACACACTCCTTATATACTTGAATGGCCTCAATAAAAGCAACAACATCAGTTCCCGGTGATCCATCAAACCGTGCTGTACATCTTGCAAAATTACTATTATTGTTCACATTATTCTGCAATGGCAGTGGTGATCTAAACATTGCCATTATTTGTGCTAACTGTTGATCCGTCATGATGATTGGTGTAGGCATCACAGGAGGCACTACAGTAGAGGTAACAGGTGGAGTCGTAGTTGTCATAGTGGGGCCGGCCTCAGGTGCAGAAGTAGTCTGAGGTGGGGCATCCTTATCATTAGTACTGGCATGGGGACTACTCGTTCGGGATCTCGTTAATACCATTTTGAACAAGATAATTAACCAGCAGTCAATAAATCCAGATGATAATGTTCACATAATATGCACAAATTGGTACCTGTGTTCCGGTTACTTATCGTAAACACCGATGCGACTCGAGTTGAATTGGCTATCAGTGGGCGTGCAGGCGTGGTGCACACGCAAATAAGCGCGCACAGCATCAGTAGCACAGCAGCGCAGTCAAGATGTACAACAACACGCCACGCTCCAAGCGCCAAACGTGAAGCAGAGATGATTGTCAACGCTAAACAATTCAAGTCAGCTGGCTGGTTGCTGTCAAATCACAAAGTTCAAGTCACAAATCACAAGGTTCAAGTCACGAAGTTTTTCAGTCTATTTTACCGCTTAACAAATTTGACACTTCTTATGTGACGTTCGTTTCATCAGTTATTATTATCATCTAGTCCGATAACGCGGCAAATTAATTATAACACTATTTAGAAAATACGTAGGTACAATGTCCTAAAACACACAGTTCAAGAGTTCCAGTACTCATTCAGCGAGAAAGTTGTAAAAATAGGCGAAGAAAGTCAATGATTGTTAACACGATAGGTCAATGTCCACACAAAACATAACGACTAAAACCGGTTTAAATCGATTTTCTTCCTATTGAAAAGTTAGTATAGAGTTCCACAAATGTATTTCAAACTATTTCTAACATGTAGAAAGTCCCATAAAACAAATATTGTAAATCACGCACAAAGTTCATTGACCCGCATAGGTACTCAACCGAAATTCCATCGGTAGCGGTCCTAGGAACACTGCCGTGTTTATGCACTATAGGAGAACGATTAGTTTTTCGAAAGCACTAGAGCACTATGAAACTGTCCTCGCACAAACACTTTTAGTCCTTTCAATACGAAAATAACACCAACAGCCAATGCAAAGTCACTTCGGCCCGTCGTTGGGCAGCCAATATAGCGAGTTAGGGTTCGGGTGCGAAGTAAAACACCGCACCTTACTGATATTAATCTGTAATTCTCGTGAAACACAGACAATTAGGCAAAATAGTCAATTAAAGTAAACTTAGCGGGTGTGGGACGGCAGAACTCAATATGCGCGCCGGCGGCGCGAGCTGTCAACTAACTAGTTCCCTATTACATCGGCAGGCAGCGCTGGCGTAGGGTGCGTTCAAAAATCGGTGGCGCTATAATACCCGTGGAAACGATCGTATCTAATCTCATATAAGTTCAGACCATGATAACAATAAAAGTTCAAGTTCATCGTGAAAAAGAAGATGGTACACTACAGCACTATCGATTCGATATGTTAACCTTTTATCACCATGACTCATGTGTCATTATTGCAAACGAGAGGAAAAACTACCCTATTCTAGCGTGACTTAACATTCTTAACAGTTAAACAAGTCCATCGTAAAATAGTACAGCAAAATAATTATAATAATAATAATAATAATAATCATTTATTTCGGATTTATACATCCATAATTGTTAGTAAAACACAAAAAACTTATACCTAATGTTAGTAACAAAAAAACCGGCCAAGTGCGAGTCGGACTCGCGCACCGAGGGTTCCGTACAAACCTAGCTTAAAGGTATTGTAGACCTGAGTATTTGATATGAATTTCAATTTAATACCTCAACGCGTTCATGAGGAAAGGGGTAGTAAGTTTAAAAATATTAAAAATATTTTTATGATATGATGTAATTAAAAATTTATAGTTTTCGCAATTTTTCCTTTATCTGTGCTATAAGACGTTGCTATAGACGTGCTATAAGACGCTGATTATGGAACTTATGTTGACAAATGTCAACAAATGTTTTCATTTTCTTAAAATTACATTTGGTTGGAGTAAAATGTGTGAATGTACGATTATAAGTAAAGAAGGTTGATGATGGCAAAATTATTGTGATGAAATGATGATTTTAAGAAAAAGACGGTCGAATTTCGACAGCTAAATAAACAATTTTGCTTATTAAAAGCAAAGTTAAAGAACGACATTGATACTCGTACGTACTAGGTACTTGATATTCTAAATTGAATATGTAAATAGGTAAATGGAGACCTAAGTAGGAAATCATTAAGTGCATAAGTATAAAATTTAAAAAATATATATAACCCCGGCAGTTGTCGCATACAGCTATAGCTAAACGCGCGATTTATAAAACGCTGCACAAATTTTGATTAAATATGACTAAGAACCATCTCTACTACGTCAGCTTTCAAACAAAACAGATCTAATCGAAATCGGCCCATTCGTTTAGAAGCTACGATGCCACAGTCAGTCACACCGATCTCTGTTTTTGTCGGGGTAAAAAAAACTTCATTGTATTAAATAGGTAAATTACAAGGTTACCTATTGTAGTATTTAAATAATTTTGTGTGTTATTTCTAAATGGCATATATTACTCGTAACTCGCATATCTACGCACAGTCATCTGACAAAAATCTTTTTTTTTTCTTTATTAAGGAAAACATACAGCTATGCTATACAAAATATTGATTCTTATGTAAATTAATTCATTAGCCAGTCAAGTTTTCACAAAAAGATATAACATTATACAATGAACACAACAAGAACAGTTAATTTAACAATTTAAACATATTTATATTTATATAAATTAAACATATTTTTTCTAACGTACCTACATGGAAACAAGTGACCATAGGTGTTAATGACAATACCGAACAGAAAGTGAAATCTAATGAAATTTATTTTTTATTGCAGAAACAAATTAAAATAAACACAAGTTAATTAGCTCGTAAGTCAATCTGCAGCTCTAGCAAGATAATGAAAAACTCGCGCTCGGCTCACGCTGAAACTTCACTTTGATAGCGCGAGGGTCCCGCGCAAAGGCTTTCTCGCCTTATGGCGTTGTCAATGTTGACATTTTGACATAGGACCGCGCGGTGTTGTCTCGGTGCTGTCACTATCGTGCTCGGCCTGCTGATGTTTTATGAAACAAATCAATAATACAGATGTGCTCTGTCATGGCTGTCATTGAAGATAGTGTATCGAAGATATCTATATGAGGAAATACTTGCAAAGTGCGAACTTATGCAAACTAGTTATTATTACATACTGGGTGTAATTGACAGTTTATCAAATACTTAAATGGTAGAATCTACCCATAACTACAATTGACTACAAGTATTTTTTTTTTCCCGGAAACATCAAGTTAGGGAGTTTTCGTAATTTACCTACTTTGTCGCTACGCAATGTATCGCGAAACCGCTCTCCGAGCATGGTCCCCCCACGCCGCACCGCGCCGTGCGCCGCCGCTGCTGTCAGAATGCAATGTACACATTGCTGGATTTCGTGTTTTACGCTATTACCATTGTTTTCATTGGATATTTATTATTTAAAATATTCCTGAGAAAAAATCCACTGGAAAATCATTCACAATATTGGTCTGAGTTTAGGGTTTCAGATTTTGCTAGCCTGTCCCTTACATCCTGTACCTATAGGTTAATACGTACTTATGTACGTGAATACTTCACGTGTTAGAACTGTTAGGTCACGCGTAAAACCATTTTGCTGTTAGATACAGATAGCATTTAATTTTATCAAGCTCTTGAAATGTGATTGGTTACTCTTTGATTTGTGATCTAAAAGGTTTTCTGTTTTTGTTATGAAAGTTATGATTATGAACGTGTGTTCCATGTCAAAAAGAACTCAAGACAACTGTTCACGTTGACCAGTCTTATGTTCCGGTTTTTTATAGTTTACATTGGTACTCAATAAACGAGGATAACTCGAGCAAAAATGTCTAAGCATAATACGAGCTGGATTTACGAGTGCATCGTAGTTAATGTACTTACACATAGTTGCAGACACGTCCATTAAAGTTAACTCTCACTCTTGTTGACGTAAAAAAGGATGGGATGACATTTAAAGAAGCTTTAACTTTAATGAAAGTCTGCAACTTAACGTTAATAAATGAATTCGGTTAGCTGGAATACAACTACCATTAATTAATATTAATACTATGTTATAAAACAAAGTCCCCCGCCGCGTATGTCTGTCTGTCTGAACGCGATAAACTCAAAAACTACTGAAAGGATTTTCATACGGTTTTCACCAATGGACGAAGTGATTCAAGAGGAAGGTTTATGTGCATAAACGTCCATTAAAGTTAACTCTCACTCTTGTTGACGTAAAAAAGGATGGGATGACATTTAAAGAAGCTTTAACTTTAATGAAAGTCTGCAACTTAACGTTAATAAATGAATTCGGTTAGCTGGAATACAACTACCATTAATTAATATTAATACTATGTTATAAAAGAAAGTCCCCCGCCGCGTATGTCTGTCTGTCTGAACGCGATAAACTCAAAAACTACTGAAAGGATTTTCATACGGTTTTCACCAATGGACGAAGTGATTCAAGAGGAAGGTTTATGTGCATAATTAATTCCTAAAATTCCCACGGGTACGAAGTCCGGGGCGGGAAGCTAGTCTGGTTACTAAGTAATCTTTAATTTGTCTACAGTAAAGAATAAAGTAAGAAATTAAACTGAACAATTGAATTTCTTTACCAGCCAGTATCCACTCCGCGGCAACACCTCTGGGATCCATGATGTCTGGGCCGGTAATGGAGGCTATAGGGCGACGGCAGACCTTGCAGACGTCCACCCTGCCTCTGGTCCTAGGCTGGATTCTCATCGGTACTGCCACGCATCACGCACTTGTCCTCCTTGGCAGGGTCGTCTGCGGGTTTGCTGTGGGAATTATGGCAGCCCCTTCACAGGTACTACTCGAATTTCGTCAAATTGCTTTCTAATTCCTAATCTAAAGGGAACGACTGTGAACAAGTTGTAAACTTATGACCAATATGTAGATCATTGATTCCCAAAGTGGTCCAGGTGGACCCCCAGGGGTCCACGGGAGACTCGAAGGGGGTCTACGTTGGTGTGACAAAAAAATGGGGGTTCACAATTCGTATAAGCGGGAGTCCACAAAAAATTATCTGTTTTCGATAGTGAAAATCTAAAATGCTCCTTGTGCTGTGAGTAAGATGTCAAAATATAAAGTTGGATAGAATAACTTTTTTGATTGGCCACCTTTACATTTTTTTGACATCCACTCACAGCACAATCAATTAATTAATAAACCAATAAATTCTCGCAATTTTTTCGAAAACTGTTAATTCGTGGTTGAAACTTAGCCGCAACGCAAATTCTCTTAATTAGATCTAATCTTCACATTTTTTGTCGAGTTTTGGGAATATGGTAGAAATTTAGCTGCAGGGAGGGGGTCCACCGAAACCAGCAAAATGTTGAAAGTGGTCTATGAGAAAAAAAAGTTTGGGAACCTCTGATGTAGATCATAATTTTGGTAAATGTACTCGTATATTAGGTGACTAAATTAGGTAGTTCGCGAAAATTGAATATGTGAATCAGCCCACGAAAGTCAACAACTTTCTCAGGGAACATGGGCCGAAATATAATAAAACCGTCTCCTCTTACAGCGTGTGCGATCAGTTGATTTGTATTTGTCTGGGAAGTTAGGTTCAAAAAATTTATCAAACACAGATTTTATACCGCTCGACACCGCAAAACCTTATAAATGTATGTCAGCATCATCACATAACACTAAGGAAAAGAGCAGACAAAAATACTAACACAACAATTTTTTGCACATTTTGCATATTTTGTGCTAGTATAGGGTGTAAATGACAGCTTAGCAAATACTTTAATGGTGGAATCTATCCATAACGATTAAATAATAAAAAATGTAAGCAGAAAATATTAAAAAAAACATGGAAAAAAATTGAACATTTTCCGGAGAAAAATTCCACTGGAAAATCATTCAGAATCATTGTCTGAGTCCAGAGTTTCAGTGTTTACTAAGCTGTCTTTTACACCCTGTATAGTACGACTTGTAGTCACTTCCTAACAAAGGCCGAACGAAGGAATGCTTGAATGAGATTCAGGCTAACTCGTTCCATCGTCGACCTCATCTTTGACCTTATGGTCAAGATTGAGGTCAAGAGTTAACTCATCTTATAATAAATAAATAAAAAGGCATTTAATTGCAAGAGCAGGCATTAATTTCTACGCGTAAATCTATAACTTCAATTAAATCGTCAAAAAAAAGTATGTATTTTATTGCGGTCTGTATTTGTTCAGACGGTTAATTTGAATGTGAGTAAATGTAAATGAACTCATGTTCATGTCCTACAATCCTAGATATTTAAATCCGTTTAATTTAAACGATGCAACTAAATACAGTTCTAATAAAGCTGAATAATGAAATACATGTGCATGTAATAATATGTCTATTTATTCGAACACTTATAACTTATAACTCAAGAACGGCTAGACGGGTTTTGATGAAACTTTGTACTGCAAATGATTTCCTATAGCTAGGAAATCAGAATAACACATAGGCTACTTAATTTACCCGAATTCCCACGGGAACAAAGTCCCGGACAGAAAGCTAGTTTATTATAAACTGCACACTCATTATTGTCAGAAATAGTTGAACTTCAGGGGATGATTCTTCTTAAGAAACTGATAAACTTTTCCCAGGGAACCCATATGAAATTCTGAACAAAGTTAGATTTCTCATACTAACACTCAGTCGCAGAGACGTCCATTTAACTTAATGCTACTTAAAATATCATACTGATACTTTCCGTCTTGTTGACGCAAACGAGAACGGCATTACTTAAATGAGCTTTAACTTTGATGAAAGTTTCTGCAACTGGCTGTAAGCCTATCAGTAGACTGCTGAAGTAGTATGGAGAAGCGAATTTTTTTATATAAGACAACCCTTTATTTTCGCTGACTAATTTGAAGTCATCCAATATGCAACTCAAACTGACAACAAAGTATCAGGACTAGAGATGGATTATCTGATTTTATGAATGAGCTTAAATAACTTGAGATTTATCGCATTAATCTTCTAGTACTTCAGATTGATATTTGATATCTTATCAAACATGTCTTTATGTTGCGATAGAGAGATTTCTCGTTGTGATAAAGATATTTAAATCTCACGGAAAAGAAATTTAATACGTGATGCAATCATCTTACGATTTTCTGTTATCCGCCAACAAAAGGCTACCCAACTCATTAAGATGAAGGCAGTTGGCTAGACAAGGTGAATAAACTTTTTTGTAGTCTTTAAAGGCATCATTCTTTGAAAGACTTCCTTGTGTGAACCTCGGAGAACTGCATTACCTACTTAATCTAAGATCTTCTATACATATACCTACATATTATAAAGAGGAAAGATTTGATTGTTTTGTTTGTTTGCATTGAATAGGCTCCGAAACTACTGGACCGATTTGAAAAATTCTTTCCCCATTAGAAAGCTACATTATCCGCGATGGACATAGGGTACATAATTTTCCCGAATTCCCACGGGAACGAAGTCCCGAGCGGAATGCTCGTTATTTATAAGGCTGCGGGGTTTTAAGGCTGTGCATTCTTTAAAAGATTCTGCTATTAATTTTCTGGTGAAGAATCTTTGGGAAGGTTTAAGTACTAAGTGAACATATCTCTCATTTTATAAGTAACAATTTTCTCCTCTTTTACACGCGAGAGTGTATTGTAGAACAACTAGTTCACAGTACTATGTACTGTGAACTAAGTGTATAAAAACTCATCATATCAGCCTATTGCAGTCCACTGCTGAACATAGGCCTCCCCCAAGGTGCGCCAGCAGTTTTTATAGTGGTGCGCCACTATAAAAACTGCTGATAGATATTCGTAATTTTGTCAGTTTTTTCCGCTCTGCGTGTGGTTCACACCCAATCTAAAGTTCTCGTAGCTTGGCTTATGCTACATTCCTTTCTCTTTCCTCGCTTTGCAACTTATAAGCCTTATAAGCTCAACATGAAAACTATCCTCTGACGTCATTTTTCGTTGCAGTAAACGCAATTCACATCTGCTTTCAATCCAAAAAAACAAAAATATCAATCACAATTTATGATGTTTTGTCTACAGGTGTATATCGGTGAAATATCAGAACCAAGACTTCGAGGATTATTAATAGGAACACCCTTCGTGGCCTACTCAGTGGGAGTATTATACGTGTATGCCTTGGGTGGGGTGCTGCCGTGGCGTTCAGTGGCGTTCCTCTGCGTGGTGCTGCCTCTATTGGCGTTTACAGCGCTGTGCTTCGCGCCAGAGAGCCCCACATGGCTCGCGCGCCAAGGACGCTTCCATGATGCTATGGCTGCTATGTCGCGTCTGCGAGGTGACCCCGACACTGTAAGTAGGCTCAACTATCCATCATATTCGGTGTAGAGTTAGGTTATTAACCTACCAAACTCGTTAACCGAGAGTTTAGGTTAGGTTAGGTTGTTAAAAGTTTTGTTTTAACAAAGTTAAGTTAATTAAGTTTAGTTAATCATTTTAATATGACTTAAGTTTACACAACCTTATAGCTGTAGGATGTAATTTGCCAAAATTTGACGACATCCGTATCATCCGTGCTTAACAAAATACTCATGGCATATTTTAAAATTTTTGCATTTATGGTTGATTTAATCGCAGGACTAATCTAAATAAAATCTTTCGATCAAATAGTATACACAAAATGGCAGTACTACTGTACTGATAAGATCGGTTCCAATTTCGCATGCTATAATTTCACAAGTCACGCTCATGCGGGCGCGGTAACCCTGACTTTCAGACATTACCGTGAAGGCGGGCTCATCAATTATTTATGCCTCCGATTCTCGAAATAAGCGAGTCGACATTGACTTATTTGATCCAAATTGCCAAGAGTTATATTTTCAAACAACAGTAACCTCTATTTGACTACCCTATACGGTTAACTATTGGGCCCATTGTGTTTTCTTTATACTTCTGATGTTTAATATTTACACTTTAAGTAAGTGATGTTTAATATGTACACAAAAACAAATAATTGTAAGTCAAAGGAACTTTAACACATAGCTAGAGATACACACATATACATATAACAGGGCTTTAGGTAAATCTCGTTCAACCTTTTCGGGTGGTTAATCAGTCCATGAAACTGAACAACTTCCCCAAGGAACATAGGTCAAAATACGAAAAAAAAAATTGAGTTCCCATTCAAAATTCATCAGCATACTCGTATAGAGCACATTTTGTATGGGAGTTCAAAATTTTTTTTTGTATTTTGACCTATGTTCCTTGGGGAAGTTGTTCAGTTTTATGGACTGATTAACCACCCGAGAGGTTGAAAGAGAGATACCTAAAGCCCTGTATATGTATACAAACACTTTTATTTCAATTCGAAGCAAAATTATTACTAAAACTAGAGGTCTAAAATTTTGCATGGACGGTCAAAAGGAATTCCTGGAATTCCTACGAGACGATTCTAGAATATTTAAACAAAAGTATATAACATACATTGTATACAACACCCATCGCTTGATTTAAATCTAATTCCCCCAATATCATACCATAGAACGAAATTGATGAGCTTAACGAGCGGCACAAGGCAGCCGATGTTACTTAAAATGACAAACTTTACGTAATAAGAAATAAAATGAGCTTCCCCTTTCAATTATATTTCGTGACTGACGCATTTGGTCGTATATCAATTATAGGGCAACAATCCAGTAATCGTTAGTGGCAACACAGCTAATAACGGTTATTTTCAAAAAGACAATGGTCAAATAAAGAACGTCCTGTATTTTTTCTCTGCTGTTAGCTATTAGACCGAATGACGACAAGCAAAACAAACAGTTATATTTAATGGATGGAAAATATTCGTCAAAAGTTCATGTAACTCGCATACCGAATGTAACTTGCGTGACAGATTTACAAAAGTACACACAGCAACACGTCAGGCTATACACGTTGACCTTGACGTTCGCCCTTATAATTTGGGTATCAAATAAAAGGGTTTGCTGAGAAGAACGAAAAAAAAAACATTTAAATAGAAGCTTGTTTTTCGAAATATTTTTTTTTTACAATTATAAGTAACTTATTATTGACTAGCATCCCGCTCGGGACTTCGTTTCCGTGGGAGTTCGGGAAAATTATGTAGCCTATGTTACTCAGGGATAATGTAGCATACTAATGGTAAAATAATTTTTGAAATCGGTCCAGTAGTTTTTAAGTTTATTCGTTACATATAAAAATACAAATCTTTTCCTCTTTATAATATTAAGTATAGATTAGTATAGATTTATGATTATCTATTTATACTAATAATCTATACTTCTATACTTAATCTACATCTACACATGTTATAAAGAGAAAAGATTTGATTGTTTGTTTGTTTGTATTGAATAGGCTCCGAAACTACTGGACCGATTTGAAAAATTCTTTCACCATTAGAATCCTATATACATTATCCGGGATGGACATAGGGTACATGATTTTCCCGAATTCCCTAGGGAACGAAGTCCCGAGCGGAATGATAGTAATCTATACATATTATAAATAGGAAAGATTTGATTGTTTGTTTGTTTGCATTGAATAGGCTCCGAAACTACTGAACTGATTAGAAAAATTCTTTCACTATTAGAAAGCTACATTATCCCCGATGGATATAGGCTACATAATTTTCCTGAGTTCCCACGGGAACGAAGTCCCGGGCGGAATGCTAGTAGTATCTATAAAGAGGAAAGATTTGATTGCATGTTTGTTTGTTTGCATTGAATAGGCTCCGAAACTACTGGACCGATTTGAAAAATTCTTTCACCGGTAGAAAGCTACATTATCCCCGAGGGACATAGGCTACATAATTTTCCCTAATTCCCACGGGAACGAAGTCCCGGGCGGAATGTATAGTGGCAAGTAAAATATCTGATAATTGGTATTATAAATTTCAGGCACAACGCGAGCTTCATGAGCTGATAAATGCGCGCGAGAAGGAGAAAGCGCGCGGAGAGACGAACATCAAGTTCCTCTCGGCCGTGTTTAGAATGCCTGTGCTGAAACCATTGCTGCTCATCAACGCCTTCAATATGCTGCAGATAGTCTCCGGCAGTTACGTGGTTATATTCTACGCCGTTGATATCGTCAAGAGGACTGGAGGCTCACTTGATCCGCATGTTAGTATCTATTCCAGAGGTTCCCAAACTTTTTTTTCTCATAGACCACTTTCAAGATTTTGCTGGTTCCGGTGGACCCCCTGCAGCTACATTTCTACAATATTCCCATAACTCGACAAAAAAATTAAGATTATAGATCTAAATTTGCGTTGCGGCTGAGTTCCAACTACTTCCAATCACGAATTAAGAGTTTTCGATAAAAAAAAATAGGTAAAAAAACTTTTTAAGTTAAACGGTTCTATGTTAAACATACATTGCAATGTTTAAGATAAATGTACTAAAAACCAAAAAATAATAAAATAGATACAGTCGTGGGAATTATAAACATATGCATAGACTAGACTAAAATAATAAACATATGCATAGACTAGACTAAAATAAAACCGTGGGGCACGTCAATTGTCTACAAATTATCGACTTAATGTGCCCCACGGTTTTATTTTAGTCTAGTCTATGCATATGTTTATAATTCCCACGACTGTATCTATTTTATTATTTTTTGGTTTTTAGTACATTTATCTTAAACATTGCAATGTATGTTTAACATAAAACCGTTTAACTTAAAAAGTTTTTTTAACTATTTTTATTTTCTAGTTTTTAGTTTTTATTAAAAACATACATTTGGTAGCGGCGGCCATCATGTATTTCAATTTTTTATAGTATATTGTATTCTGCTTGTTGAGCCCTTTCATTTGATACCCATATTGATGGGATTGATAAAACCTACGTTATCCGCCATTTTGTAGCGGCCGCCATCTTGGATTTCAATTTTTTATAGTATATTGTATTCTGCTTGTTGAGCCCTTTCATTTGATACCCATATTGATGAGATTAATAAAACATAAATTATCCGCCATTTTGTAGCGGCGGCCATCTTGAATTTATAATGATAATGAATAAACATAATTGTATTGTCACCAAAATCCAAAGTGTATACAAAATTTCAGATTAATCGGTTGACAGGAAGAGGGTGAAATTTGAATTACTAAATTTGACCCAAGAATAATAAATAAAACAAACGGGGTGAGCGAAATAAAACCGTTTAAAAACCGTTTAATAAAAAGTGAGACTTGATGGGTTTGTTAATTAATTGATTCTGCTGTGAGTGGATGTCAAGTAAAATTCCTTCCAACTTTACTTTTTCGACATCTACTCACAGCACTTCCATCAATTATTTATCTGCCTAAAATGTAGGCTTGACTTCATAGGTGAAGTCAAGCCAATATTTTAGTTCTTCACTATCAAAACCAGATAAATTTTCGTGGACCCCGCTCTTACCAATTGTGAACCCCCATTTTTTTGTCAAGCCAACGTAAACGCCCATTTTTTTTGTCACGCCAACGTAAACGCCCATTTTTTTTGTCACGCCAACATAGACCCCCATCGAGTCGCCCGTGGACCCCTGGGGGTCCACCTGGACCACTTTGGGAATCAGTGATCTATTCGATGTTTCGTTTGCAAACTTTACCTTACCAGCCCATATACGACCAACAAACTTATTTCATACACAAATAACAACCATTATTATCATTTACTTATGACGGAATCCAACTTATTTATTACGGTTTTGGTTGGAGAGAGACAGAAAAAAGATATACAGGGCTTTAGGTAAATCTCTTTCAACCTCTCGGGTGGTTAATCAGTCCATGAAACTGAACAACTTCCCCGAGGAAAATAGGTCAAAATACGAAAAAAAAATTTTGATCTTCCATACAAAAGGCGCTATATGCTGATGAAGTTTGTATGGGAACTCAATTTTTTTTTCGTATTGTGACCTATGTTCCTCGGGGATGTTGTTCAGTTTCATGGAATGATTAACCAACCGAGAAGTTGAAAGAGATTTACCTAAAGCCCTGTATAATGTAATTGGATTAGGTACTAAACGTAATCACTAATCTCCACTTGAGCCTCACAATTTCGTAATATTGGACGAGGTACGATAAATATTCGATTTTCACTGTCTTTTTGCCTCTCTTACGTCTCTTTTGCGTAGAAACTCAAAAACACATGATTCGGAATGACAGTAACTAAAAGTACTAATGGGACAGTCTTCGACTAACTCAACAGTCTCTATTAAATTGTCAAAATAAAAAAACCTTACCTTATTTGCAGGTGGTGGCCAACAGCAGCGCATTAACAAGACTGGTTGTGACCGTGATAGCGTGTATACTGCTGCTAAAGATCACGCGACGCATGCTCGTCATGATCTCCGGGGTAGGCACGGCCGTCTCCACGCTATCGCTGGCCTTCATCCTCTCACAAGGCGGCAGCACAGGCCTCGCTCCGCCAATCCTCATCCTCAGCTACGTAGCCTTCAACACCTTAGGATTCTTCCTCTTACCCGGCCTCATGATTGGAGAACTTCTTCCCACGAAAATCCGAGGCCTCTGCGGCGGTTACATCTTCTGTATATTCAATGCTGTCCTCTTCGGATTCACGAAACTTTATCCCGTTATGGAAAACAGAATAGGCATGACGGGAGTGTTCGGCCTCTTCGGGGGCTCTGCTGCTCTTGCTACTATTGTTTTATTCCTCCTACTACCAGAAACTAAAGACAAATCTCTCCTACAAATTGAAGAGTATTACAAGAAACCCAACCTTCTGTGGGTGACGCGGAAGAAAGCGACTGATAGTCAGGCTGTGTGAAAGATATCGGGTACTTATTCTCGTCTCGTTCTACTATGGAGACATGTTTTTCTTCACTCTTCACTATACCTGTTGGTATACATATATTTACGGCGTGAAAGCTTTTGGATTTCTATTAATTAAACATGTGATCGTACTCTTAAAACTGAATACGCGTCGCGCGATTGTTTACGCCGCTTGCGATAGTAATCTCGTACAACAGGTGTACATTTGGCGCGAGAAGGCTTGAAGTCGTCAAAATAGCGGAAAGTTTTTTGACGGCATCAATATCATTTTTTTTTCCAACTGAAGTCAGTTTCCCACAATTTATCAGTTTTACAAATACGATCACACGTTTCATTTACAGAATTCCAAAAGCTGCTACCCTGTTAATGAATACTATATTTAGACAGTAGAAGACATCAGTGAGATTTCGAGTGCTTTGTGATTTTACCAAAATGCCATTGTATTTAAACATAATACCAACTACACAAAAATATATTTATGTTAAAATATACAATTTGCACATTAAGTGTTAATATATGTACGTTGGTAACAATATGTACTTAGATGATAATACTGAAGATAACAGAAAGTATGTACTTACTTTTTATAGTTAAGTATTCTTGACGTATTTATGAAACATTTTATTGCACTTTTAAGCTTTGTGAGATGGTCTTTGAAACTATTTGACAATTCAATTTTATATGCGTTTCAACAGTAAACACAGATTGAAACAAGGTGATTCTAGTTCATGAAAATCAAATGATAATGCCCTTTAAATAGATTTATAAAACCGGTTATGTACGGCATAAGTCACAAACGCGTTTCGCTATGTGCGTGCGCAAAATGTCACTAGACATTTTTTAAAGAGGTGTAAGTCACACGCAGTTTGTCAAATATGCACTTCGTCACGATAACCAATGAGTTGTTACATAGTTATAATGTTAGCAACAAATAAACGATATTCTGTCATGGTTTACAACTCATGGTATTTTTCTCTTTTCTCTTGTGTCTGTTGGAAAAAGAATGACAAATTAAATCTTTGTAACTAAAAACATAAAAAGTTAACTACTTCCATAAGGCACAACAAATGCGTTTGTGATTTATGTTGTACATACTTCAAAGCGACCAGAAATAGATATCCATTGTAAAACAGCAATACGAGATTTTTTTATCTGTGATCTATATTGAGCTGTTATTGTACATAATAGTATAATTTCTTAATCCACGTATTTTATCGTTAAGGAGGTTATATTTCTATTGATGAATAGAAAACTGCAAATGTGATATAAATAAATGATGCTAATGACGTATCACTTTCTTTTATTTAGTCGTCACAATCCTTAAAAAACGTCTGAAAGGGAAATGGCCAGGCGCGGATTCAGCCCTCGAAAAACCCGAAAATCGGCCAAGTGCGAGTCGGAGTACGAACTCGCTCATGATCGGTCAATATAGTGTTTATAGTGCCTTTCTATTTTATTAAGGCATTAGATATAACAAAATCAGTCTATCCACCTAGACCGTCACAAGTCTAGTAGGGTTTGTTATCTAGGTTGCTTTTAAGACTCTCAGAACGTCGAACGGGAAAATTTATAAAATCAAAGAATTTGTCTAAAATCTGACTTAATTTATATTTACATAAAATTCAGTCTAAGGTCACTGACCTGCCACAATTACAATGTTGTTATAATAAATAATAAAATACCTTAATTAAAATTACAATAAAAGGGAAATAATACGTCTATTATTCTCTGTTAGTGAAGCTTAAAAATGTATAATATGACAAGAAGGTTGGTAATGTTATGACTTGTATGACGTCACAAATAGGGGCGGGACAACGGCAACATGTCACTTGGTATTTTCATTGCTTGCTAATTTTATTCAGATCAGAGAGTGTGTGTGTGAGTCTTCTTATCGCGTAGGTATAGCTTAATGTGCCCTCCGAAGCACGGAAACGCTCGTGATAAATGGTAACTTTGGTCACCCATCGGGTTCTCTGTCTCTGTATAAGTTGCTTAACCTGACTGATCGGTTGAAATCAGCGAGCGCCACTGGGCTACGAGCGCTGTGTGTCAGCGCGAGTCAGGCAGGCGCTGGTAGAGGTGTGGTCGCGCGGCGCAGCCCGGACACACGTGGAGCGTATTGGACACCACCCCCTCGCACTCCCAGCAGTAGTGCTCCAAGCAACGAGTGCAACGGTATATCTGGACAGACAATCGTAAATTGAGCTAATACTACTAGCATATAGAGTAGACATTGTGAACAAAATAAGTAAGCGCGCGCTGGGAGTGTCTCATTTCATTACTCATATATTAGCGACCGCTCCCGCCGCCGCAAAACTAAGTGCTGGTTCACGTTAACTCGCGAGCGCGGCGGCGGGCGCGGTCACGAAATATCAAAGATACGGCATAATATGAAAGTGTTCATATTGAAAAGCAGGTGCGGTGTAAGTAAATCCAACCGCGACCGCCACCGCGCCCGCACCCGCGTGTGAACAAGCAGGACTTCTGCCGGGCTATGATGATCGCAACGAGAAATTATCTCACGCGTTATCTCGTGGTCACGTGACGCTTTCTCGTAATCTCATTGGTCGAAACAGTCACGTGATCACGAGATAACGCGTGAGATAATATGTCGTTGCGACCATCATAGCCCGGCTGGTCCATAGACCACAACGCGTGCTACAAATTAGCGATTCACGGTGTCCACTCTAGCACGAAGTACTTATATTTCAATTTAACCACACACCTTTTTTAACCCCCGACGCAAAATAGAGGAGTGTTATAATAAGTCTGCCTGTGGCACCGTAGCTGTTAAACGGGTGAACCCATTTGGATGCATTTTTTTTTTAAATTTAAAAGCAGGTTTTCTATCGATGGTTCTTATGTTTAATCAAAATCGATTCAGCAGTTTAAAAGTTATAGGCGATTAATGTCGGGGGTAGTACAACAATTTTAACTTCAGAATTATATGATGCAGTGCTCGGTAGTAGCACCAAAATTATGGATGTACCTAAACCTGCCTAATCAAGTAAATAATTTACTATAATGAATACTGCTATACACTTAGACCACACACGCTATAGACGGAGTACTTACGACGTCACAGCACTTCTGAAAGAGATGCAAACATGTGAGTTCCTACAAGATAGTAAGAGATAGGTAAATTACTTTAAAGCCATTTCTTTCTCCGTAACCCATTTTTTGATGTCACGCTTTTCAAAGAGTGACAAACAAAGCGTTTGATCTGCAGCTTCTGTCAGTCATTACGGTTTTTAAGGTTTTACGCATAAAGTTTATTCGTTTTTGTGATGAATTTGTGAGAAAAGAGACTCCATTAGTTAAGTTGTTGTACAGCTTTTGTACAGTGAAGTATGGTTGGGTGCAGGGAAGGGGTAAACTATTGCTATCTAAAGGGGGCACGCTCCTGGCTCCGTCTATAGTGTGTATGGTCTAAGGTTATACAAGCCTATGAAACTAGTCACTAAAGCTTTTTTCCAAGACTTGTCTCATCCCTCTTAAAGTTATTCATATTGTTGTAATTGTAAGGGGCCGTCCACATATTATTACGTCACGCAAAATTTCGACTTTTTGAACACCTCCCTTTTTTGGTGTCCCTTTGACATGTACGTTTGGTATGACCTTCCCCTCCCCCATACGCTGTGACGTAATATGTGGATGACCCCTAACTACCCACAAGTTTCCAAAAAATAGTTTGTCATATATTGCCGAGGCTATATCACTAAATCAGGTTGAAAGAAAGCAAAAAGAATGTGCCAAAATAAAACTAACCTGTTTATCTAAATCCGTAAATGTTCTTAAACAAGCAAAACAGTACTGAGCTTGTCCTTCATTGGCCAGTTCTTCGTAAGGTTCGACTGGAAATAAGTGATGATATGATCTGGAATAAACAGATTTACGTAAAAGATTAAAGGATTTATAGCTTTACGGGGAAGAGCATAACAAATTACGACTTAATAACATTGTTTATAGGTCATTAAAAAACAGTAATGAATAGGATTGACCCTGTAGGGTAGCTACATAAAACTCTATAGAAACTTTAAGCAAAGCAGACCCTGATAGCACCTCGAATCCTAGACCTCATACAAAAGACACTGTTTTAATAATAAATACAAACTAAACTCACAACAACGTCGTTGTGGGAATGTAAAATTATCTATAATAATATTATGAAGAGGAAAGATTTGTATTTTTGTATGTAACGAGCCGGTTTCGAAACTACTGTACCGATTTCAAAAATTCTTCCACCATTAGGATGCTACATTATCCCTGAGTAACACAGGCTACATAATTTTCTCGAATTCCCACGGGAACAAAGTCCCGAGTGGGATGCTAGTCTAACAATAAAATGTCCAAGGATCTTTATTGCCATTTTGCTCTTTGACCATTTTGCTTTGGGAACGTCATATTGCGCTTTTATCAATCTGCACCCAGTCTTGTTCTTATCGTGTAGGTATAGTCAAATGTGTGGCGAACTTGATTAGCCCTGGTATCAGTTTTTAAACCGCCAAATGACCTCTGACTTGGTTTTAACGACTGTAAACAATCGACAACAGCTTAACATGCCCTCCAAAGAACGGAAACGCTCGTGATAAATTGCCACTTTTGGCCATCCATCAGATTCCCTGCCTCCGTGTACGTTGCTTGACCTCACTGATATGTGGGAATATAATAGGGATGTTGACTAATTTTTTTTATTATTTATCTTTAAAAGAATCTGAATCCAAAAACCAAAACCGAAATGTTTTTTGAAAACTATTGAGAAATAAAAAAGTTACAAGCTATTAAATTTCAATAGAGGGGGGGAAACTGTCAAACAACGTAAAAGAGATGCACTTACAGGCATGTGACGTCCCGTCATTTATTTGCGTAGGTAAAAACGAGATAGCTAGCTTTCCCCACAAAACGAGATAGCTAGTCCTTACGATAATATAAATTTCAATAACTTGTTCATTTATAAGCCAATTTTAATGCTGTTTTCGGATATTAATATATTTCTAGAATTATTTTTTGTTTCACATACAATAATTCTTAAATTCAAACACTGTCAACATCCCTATTATCTAACAATATATTTGAAATATATTCAATCAAAAGTCTCACGCAATATTTTTATAGACATGTCACAAATGCAAAAAAACGTGTACAAATGCAAAAAACGTTCAAAGCGCTAAATGTCCAATGATCATTAATGCCGCCGTACCATTTTGCGCTTTAGCCATTTTGCTCTTAGAATTTGCCTCACACAATATAATTATATACACAGAAAATGACAAATGCAAAAAACGTCCAAAGCGCAAAATGTCCAATAATCATTAGTATGTCATATTGCGCATTTATCAATCTGCACACAAAGTGTTTCAAAGATTGTACGAACTTAGCGAGAAGATGTGACGTACCTAGCGAGATGCGGCGCGGAGGCGAGCGTGAGTCCACAGGTGCGGCACTGCGCCGGCAGCGAGCAGTACTTGCTGCGGCACTGCGGGCAGAAGTGACCCTCCCCGCTCACACCCTCCCCCTCTTCTAGGTGGCTGTACAACCGATCACACATTTATCATGTGAGACAATCCGCAAATCTCATTACATTACACATTACCAGGGAGCGGAATCAATAAAGATGGGACATTGTTTTATATCGACTTTTCCAAGCTATCGATACTTTAGTACTTTTACTCAACTTAGAATTTTTTTATTCTACTTTGAATTTCTAAGTTTTTGAACGATTTTTGTCGACTTTCTATAGGAATTATGATCCTGAAGAGTTTGTAAATGAAGTGGGCTCGTTTTATTATAGTATTATGGTCACGGCAGCACAACTTCATCTGAATAATAAATAAATTTGTATAATAATGAATAATAAATAAATTTGATGTTTGATTTTTTGAAACATTTACCATAGGATCGAAAAGCGTCGAAAAGCGCGTAATCCACACGGGCGAAGCCGCAAACGGAAAACAAGTGTTCATAAAGCACAACTCCACTTAGTTATCGATAGTCTGTTTAGTCGATAAAAAGCAATGCCCCATCTCTATTACATTTCAATTGTTTTGCTATTAGATTCCGCTCCCTGCACATTACATACGCTCACGCCTGTAATCAAGCTGTAATCAACACAAAAAGAAAAAGATTTTTTCTCTAAAATAAAAGATACTAAAACATTGTTTGTATTGTTTGATTTGATAACATTTTAAAGGGGGTAAAATCAGTTTTCCTCAGAGGTTACAGGGGTAACAATATTAAAAAGGTTAGGAACCACTGTCCTAAACGAATGGACCTATTCCGATGTGTTTTTTTAATTTGCAAATAAGTCGCGTCCATCAGCTACGACTTAGGAACGCATTCGAAAGTCAAAGTTATGCTAAAGTTAAAGTCTCCCCATATACTAACCGCATACAGACAGTAATAGTTCCCTACGGTGCCGATCGGCGAGTGATGCGGGAAGCCCATCTTCACCAGCCCAGTCCGAACAACGAGCACATTTTTCAGTCGCGTCCTTCAGCCGCGAATTATGGAGGCGGCCGACAATGTGTTCCCAGCTTAAAGTCAAAGTTATGCTAATCTAAAGTCTCCCCACATACTAACCACATGCAGACAGTAATAGGCGCGTCAGAATTAGCGCTCGCGTCCCCTTCGGTGCCGACCGGCGAATGGTGAGGGAACCCCATCTTCACCAGACCCGCATCCAGCGCGCGGGCGCGGGGCGGGGGCGACGTGTGCTCCAGTAGCAACGAGCGGAAGTGACAGTCGTCTAGCACCACCTGACACCAATTACTTAATAAGCCCACCGTATATCTATTATTACTAGCTTTTCGCCCGGGACTTCGTTCCCATGGGAATTTTGAAAAATTATTTAGCCTATGTGTTAACCCAGGGTGTCAGCTACCACCAAAACCAATTTTATAAATTTTGGTCTAGCCGTTTGAGCGAGAAAGAGGAACAAACATCCATACATACAAACTTTCGCGTTTATAATATTAGTAAGGACATACGCGAAAGTTTGTGAAGATAAGTGCAAAGAAAGATGAATGGAAAATTAAATGAACAGATACATTGAAAGATGAATAGATACTCCTTCACGCAAAAACTAGTAAAAGGATTTCTAATAAAACCTTGCAATAATAAATTGCAATAATAATTTTATTCATTGTTGGCAATGAATAAATTATTTTCTTTCTTTCTTCTTTCTTTAATATGGCTAGGGCATCAGAATAATATATAGGCTACATAGCCTGCATTAAAATTCCATAGATAGGCTATTAAAAACGAATAGTAAAATAGTTAAAAGGATTTTGCCTTGGGGATAGGATTTACACAACCCACCCAAGTTTAATTTAAGCTCGATAAGTGAACAGAACACTTACTCCATATTCGCCTCCAGTATCTTGACACAACTTTTTGCAAATTCGTACCTCAGCAGCCAATCCTATCACTGAACACCTTATGCCATCAGTCTTCAACGTCTGAAAAACAGTTTCAAAAAGGTTTAAACTTTTCCGACATATTTTTTTACTTTTTACTAAAGTCTGCAACAATGGCGCCGAATGGGGATAAGAATAAGAAATGAAATAAAACGTAATGTCTCGATTTTAGGATGCGAAACACTGATTCGAAATTGTAGAAAAAGGTGTAAAGCGTGTAACACTTACAAATAAATACAATACAATATACTGTATTGCACACCAACGTAGTAGAACAAGGTACAAAGTAAAAGTTACATTATATTAAGACAGTTATAAAGTTAGGGTACAAAAAGCGGCCCCAATGCTAGGAAGCAATATCATTTAGTATAAAAAAGTAATTTTATTTAAAAAAGTGTCCTCAACAGGGTCTTACATCAGATACTTGTATATGTTTAAGATGTCATTTTTAAGATGTAAAAAACCAAATAAAATAAATATTGGGTAATTATTTTGGTATGTCATGTTACAATTAGATTAAAATTGTCTTCAGATAGCAAGTAGTATGAGAATACATCCCTTTATCTTCACAACAGCAATAACAAACCTGAATGGTTGTATTGATGTCTCCAGGATCGCAAGTAGTGAGTGATGCAAACAGCACCAGAACTTCCCTGGATGCATGTCCAGGTAACGGCCTAAGTATCCTCCCAGTAAGGTCCAAAGTATTTTGGAGCGACGGCTCACCAGTCAATGCCATATTTAACAGTCTAAAAATAAAGGTTTTAGGGTGCACTAGTTTTGAAAAGGCTCTTGTAAGAAGTTAAAACATCAAAGTCATAAAACTTTAAATAGAACTTACCCTTGCACGGCTTTGATGTGTTTCCTAACATTACCAGATAGCTCAGTAAGTTTTTCTGCTCTCTTATTTTTCATTAGGATTATCCCAAGTTGACTTAATGGATTTTGGTCGAAAAATTCTTCAATGAACTTTTCAAACAGCTGGAACAAAACATTATAATTAAGTATCCCATTCATCATTCCCCATTTTGTCACATATGCTGTTGGTCACCTGCAAGAAGATTTATAAAGTCTTTATATTACAATCGTACCTAATCACTTACACAATTTCACTTATCACTTATGCCTTTCAATATAAACACCTTACTGAAAAAACTTTGAATTAATTTATGAAACTTATTTTTTATATCTTCATTTTTAAATTATCTTTATTTATTTCTCTTTAATGCCTGGCCCCGAAATGCTGCCTCTTCTTTTCTTTTTATTCTAAAACTTATTAAACTTATAATTCAATTTAATTAAAAATGGATAATTTATGATAGCACTTCCATCAGCCAGTAACGCCTATGATACGCAGTCTCCTCACGGTGAAGACTACATGTCACAGTACACATAAATATTACGAACAAATACAAATACATTATCACATCTGCAGTACCAATCCTAAGGAAGGATTTATAAAGACTTTTTATTAAAAAGAGTTAGAAGATACAGATGACACAAGAGTATAGTAGGCTACATACCTTTAAAGTGCACCAGAATCTGGTAGGTTTGAGGTCTTGACAATTCATAGCTTCCGAGCAATCAATAGCAACCAACAAGTGGCGCATCATGCCCAGGCGCACAGGGCCACGACGTGGTACCACCGCCTTACGTGCCGCCTTCTGGGCAAACTCTGCCACCAAACTTTCCACCAAACCATCTTCGTCTTCCTTGATAGCTTCCCTTTGTAAAACCACAATTATTAAATGTTTCAATAATTTTGCACCACTTTTTCTTTTTATAGTGATTTTGGGTTTACTTGACAATCATTTAGGGTTTGACAAATCAAGTTATTTCCATGAAGCGATATCCAGTCAATTCTAACTCGACTCAAAAAATGATTTTGTATGAATGTTCTTAAATTAGAAAAAAAAAAAAAGTTTTTTTTACACTATCTGCACATTGATGTCAGAATTCAGGGGTTACTTATTTCAAAAATATTTTGACATTTGACTCCAGTTACTCTGCTTACAGGAGACCCTAACCGGATTGGTTCATGGTTGCGTATTCAAGCCCCTTATTGTGCTTGTGCAGTATTCCCTATGGCAGGGGTCAACAAATGGCGGACCGCCGACCCATTTTGTGCGGACCACGAGAACACAGCAACTTGCAGTACAGAGTACGTAATTTACTAAAAAAGTATCCCCCGCATTATCTTTGTTGATGTCAATTCAAAAACAGCTGGGCGAAGTAACGAGCTAACATGCGAGAAAGAGTTGAGGATTACCAAATACCTTTGTTATTTCCGTAATTACATTTGTTTAGTAATATTTTTTTCTATGAAATGTTGTGCGGACCGCAATGGCCATTTCATTTGTTAAAACGGGCCCAGAGCGAAACTAATTGGTGACCCCTGCCCTATGGTTTCAGTAAGGGCAACGGTCAGAATGCAACTACACAATGCTGACAAGTAATTGGTACCACGGAATGAACCCTTATAATTCAAGCTTGTTTCAAGTTGTAAAAGATTTTTTTCTAATGACACCCGCCTTCCAATACAAAAAAATCTGATACAACATGAAACGAGAACAAACAAATAAACACTTGTAAGTTTTGTTTTATAGACACACAACCGCCCCTAACATGACCCTCTGACCCAAAATTGTAATCCTTAAGATCAAAATATTTATGACATAGTTGCTAGATTGCATGTTGAAATTTTTTGTGCACATCTCAGCAGGTGCGCCTTTCATAGGTGTGGGTTTGTGTATTTGTAACTTGTATGCTTGTCTGCATATTTTTCAGAAACCATAATTCAGGTAGGAGTGGCTAACATGACCCAGCGACCCAATGGGTCAGAGAGGAAAACTCAGTATAGGTGGGTTTCAAGAACAGCCGACATGAAACTTACTTGGGGCACCTGATGGATATTATTATTCTTCCATTATATTTACCAATCCTAAGGAAGGATTTGTAATATACACAAAATATTTATAGCTAATAAAATAACTTATTAATAGTAATTGGTAGTAACAAAATTCTACTTACCAAGTCTTTTCGTAACCTGTTTCCCATCGATATTCTTTAGGATCCTGCTCGTCGTCTGCCATTATTAATAGTCAATAGACCAAGTTACTTTGCTATAATTCTATCCTTGGACGATGAAAACAAGAAAACACAATTTTTGCAAAACATAACCTCAATACCGGCGGACGGCAGAGATTCGTTTACATTGCAAACTGTCAAACTGATGTCAAGCAAAAATAAGTCGTGACTATTTCACTTCCACTAGAATATTTTACACGATTTGGCAAAAAATTGTTTTAGAACATGATTAATTACATTTTTTTAATAAAAGTTTTACTTCCTTATTGATTTAAACTCATTTAACTATTGTCGACGTGGCACTTTAAATATTAAATAAACGAGGCATATTCAAGCTAGAAACATAGAAAGAGCATCGGGTTCCGTACGCATTTAATCTGACGTCACAATACCACACAAGAATCACACTTCACTCCTACGCCACACTTGCTTATCTCAATGACTGCCGCGCCACGATCGTAGTTAAACTAGCTTTCCACCCGCGTGTTACTTTCAAACCCACCAAATGCCCCTTTTCAAACAAAAGATACTCTCAATTGAGACGTGAAGGCACCAATAAGTAACTTTCACATTTTATAACTTATTTATTTGAAAAGATTAGGTACTTTTACTATATTCTCAATTGACGGAATCTCTTTTTTCAGAGGTTTCTGGGTGCTGATGGAGTCTGATTTTTACAACAAAGATTTTTGTTTATAAAAATTCATCAAAAGCACATTTAAAAAGGAAATGGAGAATGAAAAATTTAATTGAGTTTTGGAATTTATTGTTCGATAAGACTAACATAAGATACAAAAATAGGTTAAAATTATAGTAAGATTCTTTACTTCTATGGATCTAATTGTTTTATAATACAGAGAAGATAGCGTTACATTGTCAGCATTAACGATTCCAAATTAATACCTAAGTTTTTATTTCATCAATATTATTACATGAAAAATTTCTGCTATATCCTATAAAGTAGGTAAACACTAGGCAGCATTTGACATAACTTTATAATATGCAGTTGGAATTACAATTTAGTAAATAAATTAATCGAAACATTCACTGCTGCAAATAATATCAAAATGTCTACTTCAGTGAAAATTTCGAAAGTCTTAGGTAATGCCTGACCACGGCCTCAGGACAAGGAGGCTGATAAGCTTGTTTCCCTCTCAGAGGAACACCCCGAATGCTTATTTACAGTGCTTATTTTTATATACCTCTTATCAGAGTACCTACTTGTTACACTTATACACATTTTCAATCTTAGAACAGCAAAGTATCTCTCATACAGGTTAAATGAGTGAGAGTAGCCCTGTTAACAAGGTTTAGTGATTGATATGAGGCCATGGCCTCACAAATGATCCTGTGCTCGGAACTCTTCATTCAGTGGCTGCCATTGCCCGTGCTTGTGCTCGAACTCGCTTATCATACTCTAGCCGATTTTGGCTGCAAGAAGAAAACGAAAGTACATATTATAACAATAACATCACAACAGTAAAACATTTAAATTTTCAGTATATTTTACTTTATTATTTACCAGTAAATTGTGTATGCCTCTGCTTGTGCTGGATCTTTTACATTTGGTTCATTTAGCAGATCTTGGATTCCAAGTAAAATCTGTTTAATAGTAATCGCAGGCCGCCAGTCCTTCTCTTCATCTAGTAAAGACAAGCATACTGTTCCTGAAGGATATACATTTGGATGAAAAAGGGGTGGCTCAAATTTACACTTTGGAGGACTGGATGGATAGTCATCTTTGAAGATCATGCGTAGTTTATATAAACCACCTTCCCATGGAGTCTAAAACAAAGAAATAATTTTACTGTTAAAGCAACAAAATGGAAGGGGTTTTACATATATCTACAGAACCCTAAAACATAAGACTTGCACTTCAGAATTAATCAATCTTTTAAAAATACAGGTGATAACTGTAATTTTTTAGTAGTAATAAATATTTGATAAACACTTTTTCACCAGACTATATTCAAATATTGAAATACACAGTTTTTTTAGAGGCTTCTAGTGCTGACCAGACCAATCGACTTAACTATAAATTCTACAAGTTCTACAACTATAGTAATACCTAGATTTAGTAAGAATAACGCACTGTTTAAAAGTTTTTGAAAAACTAACCCCTTTTTTTCCGGGAATTGCACATTCCCAAGTCATCAGGTTTAGAGATCCGTCTGGATTTTTCATGGGCCGCGCAACGAATCCCTGTTGAAATAGAATCACTTTAAAATATGGTAGTTATTAAAGCATTTATGTTATAAATTATAACATGAAACAGAGCCTTACAAAAGGATGATCCTTGCGCCAAGCTTTTCTCTCTTCAGCTAGACGAGCGCTTGCTATACCCGACATCACCTAAAATGTAAAGGAATCACTTTAAATACATATCTTAAACAATACCGACACTAATCACACGAATTTGAATACCCACTATCTAACAATATTTTCCGAAATTAGGTGAAAAATAAATTTTACGGCGCGAATAAAACGAGCGTCCCACGATGCGTCAAGCAAGCAAAAAATTGGTTTCCTTTCTTTGGCACGTTTTGGTTAAATAGAAAATCAAGTCCAATCAACTATTTACAACCTGTTTTATGATTGGAGTTTTCGTGACGCCTTTTCTTTTTCAACCAATAACAACGGTCTTTTACTTTCTTTTAATTCAAGAAACAGCAAATGAGAACGAACTGTACAATGTGCGTTATGATGGAAATGTTTGCTTTTGATCCGTTTGTCTCGTGGTGGCGACGATGGGGCGGCGCTAGGTTCACGTTCATGGGGCGGTGCACCTTGAATGTGATGTGACCATATCACATACACCCATCACAGCGACTTGGTTCCGTGCATGGACCTAATACCTATTATTTCAGTAAAGGCATTAAATGAGACATAAAAACAATTCCTAAACAAACGGATTTTTAATCCCTACTAATATTATAAACGCGAAAGTAGGTAACTCTGTCTGTCAGTTACGCTTTCACGCCTTTAACCGCTAAACCGATTTCGATGAATGTAGTGTACAGAGATACATTAGACCTTGGGAAGATATGTAGGCTACATTTTATCCTATAGCTTGGCACTATAAGTATAACCTGTAGTCCAAATGGGCGGAGCTGAAAGCTGTTTTTTATATTGTAGGCACTATGAATGAACGAGATCATTTCTCATCATCATCATCATCATTAATCACTTCATCAGTGTGATTCAAATAACTTTAGACTAGACTAAACCATAGAACCTCCTCCTTTTTTGAAGTCTGTTAATTAGCCTCAGTCACTTAGTGGGTACCTACATAAATGGTTACCTATTAAGGTTATTATTCTCACTGCAGACAAAGTACTGTTGGAGTTGGGGTTAAACTTCAATAGGGCGGTGCACATTGATGGATGTCATGGTCTAATCGCCGCTGTTGTCATTATAGATTAATATTTTTGTAGTTAAATCTAAGGGTCTTCTAAGGGTTAAATCAAGTACACGAGGTCCCAGATGGGTCCCAGGCGTTGACCTTTATACTTATATAAACGGTTAGAAGCCTTTTGGACGTTTGATACAGATATTCAAATTGGCCATTTACTAATATCTAAACGATAGAGAAGGTGGAAAGCCTGGATATATTCTAAATTCAAACTATTTTCCGTAAAATCGTAAAATGAAAATAATTTCCAATGTCGGCGTAATGTGACGACAAAAAAATACATTCGGCCAAATATTACGCCAATCTTTTGACAGCAAGTCTGTTACGTTATGCCTTGATATTTAATTTTTCTGATTGGCTCAAATTTGGATTAACATTGAATTCTATTGGCTATAACAAGTATTTTTGAACAAAGAGAACAAGGATTGTCGGCGAACGCTAGGGGGCGCTGAAAACGTGTCGGCGACGCTGTTTTTTTTCCTCATAAAATATTCGATTCTTGCCGTAAGTTGTTCCGTTTTGTGTTGGGATAAAAGATTTCAATCAAATTTTAGAAAAAAATATTCTGACATTGTTTTGGTAAGTGCAGTTTGGTGGCAATCATTACTGAGAATATTTCAAAAATCTTACAGCTCTCTCTCTACTAAACGTAATAATGTCTAAAATTATCGTGACTACGCTTATAATCTTAATGGCTAAGCGTCAATATGTCACAGTTGCATTAGAAAAAATATTACGATTTTAACTGTTATTTATCAACAATTTTTAATAAAACATTGTACTATATTGTTGATTGATGTGTCTCTGTTAAGAACATACTTCTTTTAATATCCTACATCATTTTCAGCAGAATTGTAGCGTTAGTTATCAACTTAATGAGTTGGCGGGAAGCCGCCGGCCTAGTTTTGGTAGGTTATGTGGAGCTGTTATAAAAATGTTTTTTTTTAGCTATTTTCTTCAATTATTTTAGGCCTTAAATTATCTGACGACATGACTTCCGTCGAGGATAGTGAGGCAGCTGCCTCTGAAGAGATTCCAACAGGGAATCCGGAAGATATTGCCAAAAATCCAGCTTTATTGAAAGGTAAACAAACACTGATTTATTACAAAACATTTAATTAAATACCTTTTGACAATATTAATGCAAGATTAATCTTATAGCAAGACTTTAAACAGTGTTACAGCACTATTATCCAACTTTCATCACATTGGATTACTAACCTGTGAATTGGTGGCTAATCAATTTTATATAAGTAAAAATGTTACCTTACCATGATACCTACTTTCAAAGTACTAATTAATGAAATAAACCCACATTCAACAATCAAATTGATTTTCAGAGGCTCATGAGGAAATGGCAACTTTGGACGTTTTAGTTTGTGGTCAATGCCATTCAGCGTTCCATTATATGGAGGAATTCAAAGAACACAAGGATGCCAGCAATTGCACTGGAAAGTCTCCCGTTAGAGATAGCGTGAGCTAAATTAAATAATATTTGAGATAAGCACCTTAATAAGAAACTACTATTTAAAATAAAACTAACATAATTTTGAAATCTTAGATTATCAAGTTTTTTCAGCCGCTTATAGTGACTATTTTACATTCATCATAAAATTACAGTGTTCCTACTGCTAACCCTAGGTGTATTTGTTTTTAGAATGAGAGCAAAGCCCAGGTTTGGGCTTTCCTTCTGTGGAAATGTTCATCAGCTAGAGATGGTTCCTCAATCAGTGCTGACAACAGCTGGAAGCTATACCAACAATGGTGCCGGATGCCTGAAGCTCAACGAACTGCTTGGATTACTGCTGGAGCAAATGTTCAATCTTTGTCTAAGTTTGCACATGCTAAAGTTGTAAGTTTTTGTGGAAACTGTATTCCTTTGATATGCCCCATTGCACTAAATATTAGCTGATAAATTTATTTTTAGCTATTATTAACAATAACTAGATTTTGTTAATTGTTAAATTACAGCATTGCTATTTCTTTTTAGTGCAAAGGGGCATTGATGAAATATTTAAATTTTATTGATGCGCTCTGTTATTATTTTAGATTGAAATTAAGACTGACGATCAACTGGTTCCTATACAGACTCCATCTGCAGATAAAAAGCCTCGAGGCAGGCCAAGGAAGGTGAACAAAATGGTAATTTTACTAAACTTATTGATTATTTTTTTAAACATTGTAGGCAAGATTATGATAGGGTCTGATTGTCATATGGGTTGAATGTGATTACTTATTATACTCCGTGCCAGACAGGAAGGTGGAATGTGCTCATTACGTCACAAAATAGTGGTCACAACTCTTTTGTACTATTTTAATAAAGCACAATGCCCATTTCATTTAGTAGGTTTATAATGTTTGTATTATTCTGTCAAATTAAAATAAACCTTTGCGATAGTGAAATACTAACACAAATGTAGAACACACAATCTATAGTAGAGCCGAATCCTAAAGTTACATATGACAGCTCAACCACAGGTCGCTATAACCTTGTTACGTCGTCATCTTTTCAAATCAAAATTCAATAATACCATATCTCCCTAATTAATTACAAACTAAAGATATACATTATCATAACTCTAAACTAAAAAAATTGTTTCCTAATATTAATATCATTTGAAATGCTCGTCATACGTAACTTTAGGATTCGGCTCTACCGTAATGTGAGATAAGCTAAATCTTACGACGTCCCATCAAAAGGGATGTCAAATTCACCTTAGTTAAGACACCCCTTAACTAATTCCCGATGCTAGTTGTAATTTTCTTGACACAAAAGTACTTGATGGTTTCAAAGAAAATAAAAATCTTTTAGTATTTTAAAACGCTTACCCGCGTGAGGGATATTCACAAATAACAATGTATGTGCTGAGTAAGGGAATGAGAAATTTCGCCGCTTGGCTTGAAGGCATGATAGCTCAGTTGGTTAGAGCACCAGGAGATCTGATCCTGGGGTCGTGGGTTCAAGTCCCATTCGCGCCGAATATTTTTCTTTCCCTAAAAATTATTTGTGAATAAAAATCTTACTTTTGAGGAGAATTTAACAATTGTTCTTGAGATGTATTTTCTTGTAGGAGGAGTCTGGTGAAGAAAGTGATGGTCACTTGAAAGCTAGCCCAGCTCAAAAGGTGTATGTCAATAAAGGACCAGTACCGAATGTTGCCAAAAAGGTAAAATATTATTTATCTTTATACATGTACAGGGCTTTAGGCACAGAATAAATAATAGTACTAACATACAGAAGTCTCACTCCTTAACAAAAGTCAACTTTAGGCATAAAAATTTGCCTACTATTGCAAGCGGCACATGCTTGCAAGAGAAATTGAAACTTATTATCGGCCGCTAGCGTTCATATTCTATTGCGCACCGCCGACTCGATGCCGCGTTCGCGACGAGAGCTCAGGGTTAACACTCGCCGCCGATTAGAGGTAAAATTATTATTGAAATTAATTAAGTAAGATAACAATATTTATAAAATCAAGAGTAACTTTAGTTATGTAGTGTAGTAAGTAAAAACACAAGTTAACATAACCAACCATGTTATTTGATACCTAGCCTACATACCTACTAACTACACCTACAGACTATTGTGATGGCAAAACGTGTTTCTGTCTGGTTTTAATATTGTTAATAAGTAGGTACACTTATTATTTTGTTCAACACGCGACCAACGCGGCTCACGCGCGCGGCGAGTAGTAACCCGCGCTCGCTGGCATACTCAGTATGCCCGCCGCGCGAACATGCCTAAACAAAGGAGTGACACCCCCCTGCTTTAGGTAACTCTCTTTCAACCTCACGGGTGGTTAATCAGTCCATGAAACTGAACAACTTCCCCAAGGAACATAGGTCAAAATACGAAAAAAAAAAGTTGATCTCCCATACAAAATGCGCTATATGCTGATGAAAGTTTGTATGGGAACTCAACTTTTTTTTTTCGTATTTTGACCTAACATAGGTCAAAGTGGTTGCCTTGGGAAAGTTGTTCAATCTCATGGACTGATTAACCACCCGAGAGGTTGAAAGAGATTTATCTAAAGCCCTGTAACATCATTTTATATTGATCACGGATGAACTGATCATGGAGCTTATAACAGTTGCAACAGTGCCGAAATATCAAAAACTCATTTAAAACCTACAATCATAGGAAAAACCCATTTAAAATAGTTAAAAATTAGAATATAAAATTCTTGATTTACTACCTTATTATCTTAGATACTTACTCTTAGTTAGTCGATCGAAAGGCACTCTGGCTATCTTCTCTGACTTAGAATAGAAAAAATCTTTATTTTATAGGACATTCAGTATGCCACTTAAAACAAGTCAAGATTGCATGAAATACATACAAACATACATTAAAGGATTTAAATACATAAATACACATTCGTTCTTTTGACCCTACTGACTTAAGAAGTGAAGGACCTAGTTTTAATATTGTAAATATAATAAGGATGGTTTCTAAATAAGGGATGGAGTAATTAGGGAGTTTGACATGATTAGTTTCATCCTGATCCTTAAGGATTGAGCACATTTCTTAAAGGTCTAATAGCATTGGGAGCAGAAAAATTAAGTTGCAACCAAGTACAGAGGTCAGCGCATCAGGTTACTCCATTTTTAGTGCAAAACCGTGCTTATCAATAGAATAGATTTTTTATTATTCAGTAACATTACATTTTTACTATTACTATCTCTTAACTTAAACATACATATTTACATCCAATGTAATGTACTGAATAGGGTTGCCTGCTCAGCATACTGCCGTGGTGAACTCAGTTATCATGGCGCTGATTTTCAGCTGTTCCCATATAAACCTAGACAACAACACAGAGTGCACGCGTGTGGTAACCTGAGTTGCGGCCGTCCGTACAATACACTTTATTTGCACACACTGATAGAAAAAAAATATTAAAATACCTGTACAGATGGCGGCCTACCAGAAGACCTTAGAGTTCATCTGATGGAGATACTTTGAGGCCTATTTTAACAATAATAATGTTTACTTTTCTTCAAAAATAGTACATAAAAAAAATACACAGAAGAAATGTAGGACAAGGTAGATCCTGTATCGCAGGTGGAATAGCTTCAAAGACATAATAGGGTTTCACCACACGAAAGGAGAAAGGCTACATGATATCCCACAGCTAGGCTACCCAGCTGCCCAGCCTGGACACGATATAACCTGTAGTCCGATATAACCGCTAGTTAATCATACAATATTTTCCCAGGAAATAGACAAGGAATCAGTGCGCAACGCTCAAGAGCGCGTGCCTCCCGAGGAGCGCATCGCGCGGCGCACGGAGCGCGAGGGGGCCGACCCGGCCGCCGCGGGGGAGTACGTCGTCGAGAAGATACTCGCCAAGCGGTTCAACCCCAGGCGGAAGCAGTACGAGTATCTACTCAAGTGGGAGGGATATCCGCAGTAAGTGTATTAACTCTACACAGTTGTATATTAATTACACGGAGCGCGAGGGGGCCGACCCGGCCGCCGCGGGGGAGTACGTCGTCGAGAAGATACTCGCCAAGCGGTTCAACCCCAGGCGGAAGCAGTACGAGTATCTACTCAAGTGGGAGGGATATCCGCAGTAAGTGTATTAACTCTACACAGTTGTATATTAATTACACGGAGTGCGAGGGGGCCGACCCGGCCGCCGCGGGGGAGTACGTCGTCGAGAAGATACTCGCCAAGCGGTTCAACCCCAGGCGGAAGCAGTACGAGTATCTACTCAAGTGGGAGGGATATCCGCAGTAAGTGTATTAACTCTACACAGTTGTATATTAATTACACGGAGCGCGAGGGGGCCGACCCGGCCGCCGCGGGGGAGTACGTCGTCGAGAAGATACTCGCCAAGCGGTTCAACCCCAGGCGGAAGCAGTACGAGTATCTACTCAAGTGGGAGGGATATCCGCAGTAAGTGTATTAACTCTACACAGTTGTATATTAATTACACGGAGCGCGAGGGGGCCGACCCGGCCGCCGCGGGGGAGTACGTCGTCGAGAAGATACTCGCCAAGCGGTTCAACCCCAGGCGGAAGCAGTACGAGTATCTACTCAAGTGGGAGGGATATCCGCAGTAAGTGTATTAACTCTACACAGTTGTATATTAATTACACGGAGTGCGAGGGGGCCGACCCGGCCGCCGCGGGGGAGTACGTCGTCGAGAAGATACTCGCCAAGCGGTTCAACCCCAGGCGGAAGCAGTACGAGTATCTACTCAAGTGGGAGGGATATCCGCAGTAAGTGTATTAACTCTACACAGTTGTATATTAATTACACGGAGCGCGAGGGGGCCGACCCGGCCGCCGCGGGGGAGTACGTCGTCGAGAAGATACTCGCCAAGCGGTTCAACCCCAGGCGGAAGCAGTACGAGTATCTACTCAAGTGGGAGGGATATCCGCAGTAAGTGTATTAACTCTACACAGTTGTATATTAATTACACGGAGTGCGAGGGGGCCGACCCGGCCGCCGCGGGGGAGTACGTCGTCGAGAAGATACTCGCCAAGCGGTTCAACCCCAGGCGGAAGCAGTACGAGTATCTACTCAAGTGGGAGGGATATCCGCAGTAAGTGTATTAACTCTACACAGTTGTATATTAATTACACGGAGTGCGAGGGGGCCGACCCGGCCGCCGCGGGGGAGTACGTCGTCGAGAAGATACTCGCCAAGCGGTTCAACCCCAGGCGGAAGCAGTACGAGTATCTACTCAAGTGGGAGGGATATCCGCAGTAAGTGTATTAACTCTACACAGTTGTATATTAATTACACGGAGCGCGAGGGGGCCGACCCGGCCGCCGCGGGGGAGTACGTCGTCGAGAAGATACTCGCCAAGCGGTTCAACCCCAGGCGGAAGCAGTACGAGTATCTACTCAAGTGGGAGGGATATCCGCAGTAAGTGTATTAACTCTACACAGTTGTATATTAATTACACGGAGCGCGAGGGGGCCGACCCGGCCGCCGCGGGGGAGTACGTCGTCGAGAAGATACTCGCCAAGCGGTTCAACCCCAGGCGGAAGCAGTACGAGTATCTACTCAAGTGGTATCCGTAGGCGGAAGCAGTACGAATATCTACTCAAGTGATATCAAGGGATAACCGCAGATTCGGCTTATATGAGCTCGGAAATACAGACGCAGATAGAGAATTCCATTCCTTAGCGGTGCGAAATATAAAATCATTCATGAGTCAGTGCGCGTCCGTTAGAATACCCGAGTTGACATAAAAATTTGTTGACAGTGAGCAAAACACATGGGAGCCGGTAGAAAACATGGAGACTTGCAAGCATCTGCTAGAAGCGTTCGAGAAGCAACTCGCGCGGCAGAAGGAGCTCAAGGCACTGCGAGCGCAGCAACAGCAACAGGCTCCTGTGCAGGTAATTTTTTGTTTAATTTATCCCTTTCGGGAGAAGCAAAGGAAACTATATCTCCATGCAGCCACGTCTTCAGTAAAAAATCTTCTTTTCCTAACTTAACCTAAGCCCTAAGCTCCACATGTTCTGCGTAAAACCGGATAGCGTCTAAACTAGCGGCGAGAAGCACAACCGCAAGGATCTCTATCGGTACCAAATGGAGCAGAAACAATGTTATCACTTGAATTTTTTATCACTACACGAATTTTAGTCAATTTACTGCATAATACACCATCATTATTATACATTAAACAAGTTTTTCACGCAGAAAACGATAATCCAATTGACAAAGCAACTGCCCACGCCAAGTTCCCGCCAAAGATCTCTGCAGTGTCTGAAGACAAAGGTCTTTTTTTTAAGTTGTTCCTAGCCTGGAAACAAATATTTTATCAAAATATTTTTTCTTTTCTCAACGCTACAACTCATTTTTTCAAATACGAAGGTCTTTGAATAGTGTGTGCCAGTGATGACGTACGGCTCTGAAACGTGGTCGCTTACATTGGCCCTCATAAGAAGGCTCAGGTCACTCAAAGGGCGATGGAGAGGGCTATGCTCGGAATTGCTCTGCGCATTTGAATCAGAAATGAGGAAATCCGCAAGAAAACCAAAGTCACTGACATAGCCCAAAGAATTGCTAACCCTAAGTGGCAGTGGGCGGCGCACATTGCTCGTAGGACTGATGGCCGCTGGGGCAGAAAAGTCCTCGTATGACGACCACGTACCGGAAGGCGAAGCGTAGGAAGGCCTCCTAAAAGATGGACTGACGATCTTGATAGTTGCGAGAAGCCGCTGATGGACCGATAGACGTGGAGATCCGTGGGGGAGGCCTATGTCCAGCAGTGGACGTCTTGCCACTGACATAAGGCCGCCTATTTTTAATTATCCTGTTCTTTCTTACTATCTGTGCCTGTTGTGCAAATAAAGAATATTGTATTGCATAATCAAATCTTACTAATATGTATTATAAACGGGAAAATTTGTACGGATGTTTGTTACTCTTTCACGATTAAACGGCTGAACCAATTTAGAATGAACCATTACACATAGGCTATATAATTTTCCTAAATTCCCACGGGGATCAAGTCCCGGGCGGAAAGCTAGTTCAAAATATGTTTATAACCAATACGTATGATGTCGAACAATAACGTAACATTACTACAATTTTGCATCACTAGGTGAAACACGTAACCACTCCATTGCCACAGGTTGTCAAACAAGTCGTGAAGAAGACCGAGGGCCCGGCGCTTACTCCGACTGGGTAAGTTTCATCTCCAAGTAGTATAAAACCGGTTGCCTGGAAGAAATTACTCTATAGCAATAAGACCGCCGCATTAGGTAAAAATTGTGTTTTTGTTATAACCTTTTATGATTTTTTAGTATGCATTAAAGGGTATTGTATGCATGTATGTATAAAACGTAGGTCCAATTCGCGTCTGTCTGTTTTTCCACTAAATTCTTAACCATGCAACCGACTTTGTTAGGTTTTTTATTTACAGATTATCTATATCTACAATTCAGCCTTATTGTTGTCTGAAGCCTTAATGGCGCAAAAACACCTTTCTAGTCGATAGTTCTCTTTTTACCACCAAGAGTCACGAGCGAGATGACACGAATCTGCTGTTCTTGTATTTTAAATCTTAATGTAAATCAGTAAGGTCTTTATATCATTGGTATTCTCTTCGCTTTTAGTTGGCTTAGGTTGCGCTTTATTGCGCAAACGAAAACCTGTTACCGATGCCACTTTAGACCTGTACAGTGCTTTTATTTTTAACCGACTTCAAAAAAAGGAGGTTCTCAGTTTGACCTGTATGTATGTTTGTCCGCGATTATCTCGCGTTTGGCTGTACCGATTTTTATGCGGTTTTCAGAAAAGTATTTGTTACATTTAGGAAAAGGTTTTAGTATTTTAAAGAACGGGGGTTCAAAAAACGGAGGTTCTCAGTTTAAACTGTATGTATGTAAAATAAAAAAAAATAAAAAATTTGCTTAAACTTTTTCAAAGCTAACACTTCGTTTTTCAAAGCCGAGGACACCAGCAGTAGGTTGTTCATGCACTAAAAATGGAAAAAAAAAGATTTTATTTTTGGTTCAGCTTTCGTATTTCGAATAAGTAAATTGATTTTCAAATGATAATAACGAGACAGAGACATTTTTTGGCCGGTTTGGTCTAATGGTAGTGACGCTGCCTCTTGATCGACAGGTCCTGTGTTCGATTCCCAGTCCCTCGACTGGGAAATATTTGTGTAAAAAGCAGATGTTTGTTCTCGGGTCATGGGTGTTCGCGTCTGTCTTGATGTATGTTCCAAGGGATAGTGTGGGCCTTTGAGTGTGTAGCGCATATTATTTAATGTTTACTGTTTCTATTAAGAAGTTAGAAGCATTGTTCTGATTAATGTTACCTTAACACAGGCGCCTCCAACGAACAAGCAAAGTCCGTGCCCTGGACCAAGTGAAGGCGTGGTGCGGCGCGGAGGAGGAGCCTCCAGTGAAACGAGTCAAGCGCGAGGTGTCTAGCGAGGACGACGAATATTCCGACCCCGATGGAAAACGTAAGCATAATTTATTCACACTCAGGTCCGTATTACAGAACACTACTCAGACTCAGGGGGCTACCACCTAGGCGAAGCTGATGCTGGATGAACGAACAGAATGTTGTCGATTGCTTCTTCATAAGGAGACCTTAATTATTGACATGAACCAAACACAGCAATGTACGTCATTCCATTCGTTCAATCAGCTTCGCTTAGGTTATAGCCTTCCTGATCTATACTTAAGTAGCAGTCGTCTTTGTCGTTTTGATAGTGAGAGAAAGAGACAATACTTAAGTATAGATCAAGATTTGAGTCTCCTGAAATACGGACCTAAATCTTTTTGGCGGTTGACGTTGAGTGATGCTTAAATTCAAGATTGCGTCATTGAATTTATTTTGGGGCTTTAGTAAAATTCTTTGGCTTTATGGGTTTCAGTAACTAATTCAAAATCGACAAATATATCATGCATATGACTTGAATTAATCAACCGCCAAAAAAAATTAAATTCTGTAGTTATACAGGACGTAAGGGACAGCTTAGCAAATAATTAAATGGTGAAATCTACCCATTACTACGATCTACTACTAGCATTTATTTTTTTCCGGAAACGTCAAGTTAGAAAGTTTTCGTTTATTACGTACTTTCCATGTGAAATTCTACTAGAAAATGATTCAGAATGGTCCGAGTTCAGGGTTTGAGTTTTTGCTAACCTGTCCCTTATGCTATAAAATGGAAGTTAAAATAGCATTTGTTCCCGTTTTCTGTTTCATGGAGTGATCCGCTAAAATAAAAAGCTTTTCGGAAGATTATTTACACATGAAGAAAATCTGATGTAGCATACAAATAATAACCGGAAGTATGAAATTTGGTTGCCAGTTTAAAAACACTTAGATTTAGACTCGCCAACTGTAAGATTTTTTATTAGTGGAAACATATCCTCATACACGCAGTAAGGTGTACTGAGATAGGAGACCGAGACGGGAGACAGAATGATTGTCTGGGAGTAGGATTTCTATACAGGGTAAAAAAAAAAACCTCCTAGCTATATTCAAAATTCTGAACCAGTATCACTTACAGAACACTTTTTTCGGTGGGATTTTTTTTTCCTAAACGTAGACACCACTCGGGTGCACACCCGCGATACCCGCACCCCTCGCGTGCCTGGTGTGGGAGTAATGTCTCCTACACGAGGCACGCGAGGGGTGCGGTTAGGCATAAAAATACTATTCCCATTGAAAAATATTTAAAAAAAAAATTTTTGATACTGGTTCAGGATTTTGAATATAGCTAGGAGGTTTTTTTTATCACCGTGTATGTGTCATTTCGCAAGCACGAAAGACATGGAAGACCCACGACAAAACGACGGTTTCCGATCTGGAACAGTGCAGTGGTGTCGCGAGTCTCGCTTGACGACATCTAAAATTTTGCCCTCATTTTTCTTTGGCGACGAACGTATGAACTTGTTATAGCAAGGAAAAATAGTAAAGGGTAAAATACATATATTATATAGAAAGAAAAAATATGAAGCCAATATTTCAAATCTAAACTTCGTCGGGATAACAAATAATAGCAGGTGTTTGTGCCCGACTGATCAAAATTGGGACAATACAGAATGGAATGGCGCATTTTAATGTAGGAGGCCAAGATCCACTTTGGGTCGTTGAGCCAGCAAAGTAAGTAAGTTTGTTCGTGTCTGTCTTTGTGTATGTTCCAGGGGACCCACGACACAAAGGAAAGACTTAGTGTGGGCTTTTGATTGTGTAGCGTCTATAACAAATAAACAAATATGCGCTCCGTGTTTTTTTTCTTTAAATCAGCCCCTAAAGGGGGTAAAATGGGTTGATTTTCCTATCTCAATGCACAGTAAACCATCGGAGACGGAGACATTAATCTTGGTCTTCCGTCTCGCTCTCTCTCTCTTTGGTCTCGGTCTCCCGTCTCTGACGCGGTAGGAACCGCTGCTTTTACGGTTTAGTTAGCACCATCTACACGACAACCTAATCTGGAGAAAGAACAGTGGATGAGGACTTTCGTATTCAGATGCGTACGATAAATGGAAATGTTAAATATTTTACTAAGTTAAAAACGTTAAAACTACCGACTTCAATCCCGCAAATATCGCTAACTACTTAAGAAGTTCCGGTAGCCATCTCTGGTGCTCTTCACTTTCTGAATTTAATTGCTTAACATAATAAAACCACTTCAAACAGGCATATAACATCTGAGGAATTCCCTCATTTCCCATGGATCCTATCATCACATCAGAATTGGATTTGGATGGAAGTGAAACCGATCTGAAATCATTATTTAAAAAAAAGAATCGTTTTATATTTATAAATGGCGGAGTTTTGAGGTAACCAACAATAAAAGTACAAAAAATACCGGAATTATGAGCCTCCTCGTTTTTTTAGGAGTCGGTCTAAAAAGCTGATCAATCCCGTTAAAATGTATTCTCACAACCGACAAGTAGCTAGATAAAATAGTTATCGTAAAACTAAAGTAGTAAGACGTAGCGTAGAAGCCGCTGTTCTCACAGTATATGCATTTCCAGTTGAGAAGAAAGTGCTGAATGGGCAATCGTCTCCCAAGGCGACCCTCGACCCGGAACTGGTGAAGTCGCTCGGACTCGGCGGCAAGGGCATGCCCAACATCAAGGGCGTCATCAAAGTGGACCCTAAGCACATGCCCAACCTCACCACTGGTCAGTCTCGGCTTTGTACCACGCGATCCTATCCTATGTAGTTTGTTTGAGTGTTTTCTTACACATTACATAATTATTTTAGCGTAATTTATCGTTACACTACGCGGTCGAGCATGTAAAGCGGGCTAAGCGAGTGCCACATTAGTTTGTGGACGGTATTACTTATCTTCTTATTAAATAGTGTTGATTAGTAGAGTATTGTTTATTTCTTTGCATTTATTATATTACTCATAGATTTCATTTTTATCTATATGTAGGAAAAGCATAGATGTGGAAATTGTAAGCAACCAGGTATTAAAAGGGATTTACGAAATAGCCGTATAAAATTAAAAGTTATGGACTCGTTCGAACGTATATGATGCGTATAAACGTACGCACTGCGTATTGCACGTAAACTTAACTTCTGGAAGATAGCGGCTCGCGCTTTTCCCACTACCGTCTCCTTCATGTATTGCGATTTGACACTGTGGCGTAACTGTTTTACTCGATTTGGCATACGTAAAACGTCAACTGCTGCGTGCTGCCCAGTTTTCATTTTTTTTGTAGATTTGTATACGCTAAAACATACTAATGCACCTACCTAGTTTGCATCTGCATCCCGATTGCGGTAAGTTTGAACGTGTTTACCGAAGCTAAACACCTAAATATTCAGTCTAGAATATAAAGGATACCTGAGTGGTTTAGCTTTGGTAAACATGTTCAAACTTATAGTGTTTCTTTATATACGACCAATAACCAATTTATTTTTAACGTAATATTTATATTTTTTTTTCTTCTAGTCTATACTTTAGTCATAAGTCTATCTGTCGCTATCAACATATAACATTTTTTTATTGTGATAAAATAAAGTAATTTTAGTTCCATCTCTTAACTTTTTTGCTAAGCTGTACCTAGATCCTCCACTTTATAATTTCCTTCATCCGTTCACACTTCGATTTTTGGATTGAACGCTTCTGTTTGCTTGTTTAAGGTGTGTACATAATGTCAAAGAGCTCGGGTATCATGAAGATCGATTCTCCAGGCAAGTTGGGACCGGGACTGAACATTGACCAAGATGTTATTAGAAAACAGATCTTAGCTGCTAAACAAGTAAGAATTTTTATTTGATACTACCTACCAGAGTATATTTTGATTATAGTTGAATTATCAAGTTTGATTTGCTCTTGGCTGTATTCTGTATGCGTTATGCGTTGATTACATCAATCAGTTATTTTTTTTACGTATTGTTCTTTATTGTTGGTAATAATTAAGGATTTACGATTAATTTTATGAATAAATCCTTACAAATAATACCCATTACTTATTACAATAACATAATTATACTTTATTTTTATGAAGAACTGATATCGTTTTAAAATCCAACTTTTATCAATCAAAAATATTATAATTAACAGAAAAAAGTCGAAGAAGCAAAGAAATCATCACCGGTTCGCACTCCAGTCACGTCACAGGTATGTAATATGTATACCTTTTTTATTTTGGCTTATTTTACGTATATCTTGTGTCTCACACTTCAAACCCAATCAGTCTGAACGACATTATAATATAATATATTCGTTCCGCGCGTATATTCGTACGTACGACTTGCAAACTTTTTTAAAAAACTCTTGACCACATCTAGCTCAAGGGCGAAGATGCAGTCTAATGTAACAAGCTCACCCATCAACTTGTGTGTCCGTTGCTTTCTTCTTTGTAAATTGAAGCATCGTTTGTATTTACAAAACAGCCATGAATGTTACATCTGGTCTTTGGTACCTTTTACTTATTTTTAATTTGTCGCATCGATAGTGCTTCTTCTAACGACGATTATTTTCGTGCATTTTTTAAAAGAAGCTTTATATTCCTTATGGAACTGAACAGGTTTTCCCAAAGAACCTTAATGCTGTACCTTAAGCCTAAGTCGATTGGAGATACGAAAAACTGATTAGGAAACAGATGACTTTGTTTATACGTAGGGTTTACGAAGTTTCGACTTTTGAACAGGTAAAGAAGTCGTACGGGTCAGGTGGGCAACAGGTGACCGAGAAGACGATCATCACTCCATCCGGACAGAAGATCATCCAGAGAATGATCCAGCGGCCCTCCGCCGGCGACGGCAAGTCTCCCGTCAACATACTCAACAAGAAACTCGCACAGGTTTGTACAGAGGACAGCGCATCAGGTTACTCCATTTTCATTGCAAAACCGCTCTTATCACAACAGCACAGAGTGCACGCGTGCGGTAGCCTGAGTACTTGTTCAGACATCTTTTATTCAATGAACTATCAAATTTAAGTAAACAGAACTGCGTACAATACATGGACCCAATAGTAATTTTTGTAGGTCTCGTAGTCGTAGGTCCATCATTGCGTTAACCTATGCGTGAGATTTTTTTTATACATTTTTTTTATATTTCTAGTAAATATTTTTTATTTCTTTGTAGTCAGCACAAAAAACTCCCAAACTTACATAAAATTACAAGAGCAACTAATATGCACAAATTGAATTGTGTAATAATTATGTTTATTTTTCTTGGCTCAAATGCCTCGGTAGGTAAACGATATGTTTGTCTGAGTTTTTCGCTCTCGATTGGATCATAGTGCGTGATAGGTTTTGGGACAGCTATTCCAGGCAGCCTATTTCATCTGAAAAGTACGCAAGGCTTTCAGATGAAATCGGCTGCCTGGAATAGCTGTCAACCGAGTGATAGATGGAAGGAACGAAATGATAACTAGAATATGACACTGGCTTATATACTAGTAATTAATAGATTGACGTCCATTAATTGCTAGATGGGTGACCAAAATGGCAATTTATCACGAGCGTTTGCGTGCTTCGGAGGGCACGTTAAGCTGTCGGTCCCGGCTGTTGTCGATTGAGTACAGTCGGTAAAACCAAGTCAGAGGCCATTGTGCGGTTTGAAAACTCTGACACCAGGGTTAGCCAAGTTCGCCACAAACTTGACTATACCTACACTATAAGAAGAAGAAGAATGGATCGACGTCAATCGACAGATGTGATATTTTTGTCTTATCTATGCACATTCCTGAGCGTGCCGCCACAATGCCAATTGTGCTTTCTAGCTGTTTCATCGTAGCGTAACATGCGCTATTTCCTCTGTCTAGATGCAATCACGACATTGTAGATGTGTGTTATACGTCGCTTGTCATACGTCGCTTGTCATACAATATCCTGTAAAGTGTCATGTTGCACAGGGCGACAGCCTGCTGCGGCGCGGCGGGGCGAGCGCGGGCCGCGGGCGCGGGCGCGGGGGGTACGCGGCGGTGGCCACGGCCGCCGGCAACATCGTGCGGCTGCGGGACAAGAGCCTGCCGCTCATCGACTTCGAACAGGTGTGTACTAGCCACCACCACCACCACCACCAGTGTGTCTGATTAATGTCACTTTTCAACATTCTGTCCCTATGCAAAAAATAACGTCCATAAGTTACTTCGTCACATAAAGGATAGATGAATATTATGATCGGAGGGATAGATAATTTTTGCACATGGACAGAATGTTGAAAAGTGACATAAAATATTTTTCCAAGCGAACCAAGTCGCGGGCGGAAAGTTAGTTTCTAAGATTTACTAAGTCTTTGTTTTCTTATAATATAGCAAGTAGCTTTTGATAACAAGAATTTTGAAATCGAGACTATAAATAAAATAAAAAAAGAATACATAATATCGAAAATATTGTTATAGATAAAAAAGTTCTGATTTTGTACTTTAACTAAATGCTAGATCCGAAGGACTTTTTGCATTTAGAGTTTCATAAAGAACTCTTTTTTAATTAAAGTCGGAGGCGTCATCAGACACGTCAGACGGCATCGAAGACCCGTTCCCCCGCGACCTGGGCCCGCTGCCGCCGCCGAGCCCCGACCGGCCTTTGACTCTGGACCCGCTGACGGGGCGGCGGCTGGCGCGAGCCGAGGGGGAGCCCACCCCGCCCCCCACCCCCTCGCCGCCGCCCACCCCGCCGCCGCAGCCCGTGCCCACCATGCTTATGAAGGTCAGTTGTGTTGTATTATAGTACCGAGTGATCTTTGACCCTAAACCTGCTGACGGACGAGGAGGCGACAGGCGTTGCAACTGCAACACTAGGAAAAACTAATATGTTATAGTTATTAACGATACAAGTGTCGTAAGTAATGTGTAACGTGAAGCGAGTTCATTTACTAAAAATAAGATTTGTTTTATTGAAAAAGTGAAATAACTAATTTACTTTTATATTTTATTTCACTAAAAATCAAGATTTTCGTCAGAAAGAATTATTTTGTCAGACATAAAAAACTTTGCTGATATTCTATGGTGCCGGTATGAAGCTTTATGAAAAAGGTAATACTCTCACTTATCAAAAGTGGCACTGATTATCAAATTAGCTTCTCTTTATTGCGTAATACATTTATGTCAGTATTTTATTCACTTTTTGCTTACTTTTTATGCATCATTTGATTTAAAAAAAATAACTTTACTCAATCACAGAATAGCCGCTGAAATAGAATTTTGGTATTTGAGAAATGAGTTATTTACTGATTAGTTCAAATATTGCTTTTATTTTCAAAACCTTTTTATCATTTCAAAATTACTTACATTACATGTGTTTCTTGGGGTACGTAAACGTGCACTCCGTGGCCATGTTATGGGGCCACAAATCCGAGCAACTGAAAAAAAAATTATACGCTAACAGCTCGGCTACAAACAGCCTAAAACGGCAGCGACGGTGGTATAGCGGGGCGGCAAATTGAATGTTTTCGTTAAAATTGTTATCATTGTGATAAAAGCGTGATTTGTTTACCATTTGTAGGTTATATTACAGTGATTGTTTTAAGAAGTGGAGGCGGGCTGGATTTGACCCCTAACTAAAGTAATGTAGAGTCGAAGTCAACATCGGGAACCTATTATTCGGTTTTAATGTTTTACTTTAAAAAGTTTATAGCAGAATAGGAGAAAATTGATATAATGTAATACATCTCCATAAAATCCACTTTCCAGTGACATCTTAATCATAAAAATCGGTTCAGTAGTTTAGGCAGGAGCTATTTACAAAATAATAGAAAATTTATTAGAGTAGTAATTATATCCATTCTCGTATGAAGTCATATCCATTCCCATATTTTTTGGATGGGAATCCATATTTTTTGAATTTTTTTAGTTCACAACCCATACGTTCTATGGGTTAACATTTATCGTGTTGTGAACTAAAAAAAATAGAATTAAATAATTTTCTATTCTTCCTATCAAACTTTTAAGTTAAATAATATCGACAGTAACATTCACTGCTTAATATCGTAGTGTAATTCATAGTATGAACCATCATACTATGAATTACAACTACCCAGTTGTACATACAGCAGCACGTCACGTTACCCATTTGCACTACTTAAGTTTTCGCTATTACGAGCGAAACAAGGCCGATGTGAAGGTCAACATGTATAGCTGGATGTGCTGCCGTGTGTACAATGGTGTTGTGATGGTACACAGGTGGAGATGTCCCCGGGAGGCACGACGGGCATGCTGGTGCAGGGCGACGGGGCGCAGCCCTCGCTGCCCGTGCTCACCGACGACACGGGGGTCAGTACACACGCACATACACTCGTACAATATACAGTATACACTCATACAATATACGGCATACACTCATACAATATACAGTATACACTCCTACAATATACAGTATACACTCATACAATATACAGCATACAATCATACAATATACGGCATACACTCATACAATATACAGTATACACTCCTACAATATACAGTATACACTCATACAATATACAGCATACACTCATACAATATACAGTATACACTCCTACAATATACAGTATACACTCATACAACATACGGCATACACTCATACAATATACAGTATACACTCCTACAATATACAGTATACACTCATACAATATACGGCATACGCTCATACAATATACAGTATACACTCATACAATATACAGCATACACTCATACAATATACAGTGTACACTCCTACCAGTGGCGTGCATAGACATTTTAGGCAGGTAAGGCAGTGAACTTTTAGTGATGAAAATTACTAAGATTTTTGAATGTTAGTTAAAACAACTTAAGGTTATTCAAATCAAAATAACCTGTGCTTCCAAAATTTTATATAACAATTTAAAAACAAAATGCACGGAACACAAAATAAGCGGTTAGTATGCACACAGCCCGTGAGCCAATTATGAATGTCGTATATTTTAGTAAGTATTGAAATGTCTTACTGCGGTACCTTTTTTGCGTCAACGCACGCATCGGCCTTTTGCGATAATTTTTACTTTTTCTTGAAAAGGTAAACTTGAAAAATTACGCAGTTTCGGCAAACAAACATCATCACCACACTTTTCACAACTTATTGTACTCATTTTGTTCTAACCAAATGTCGAATAATCACTATAAACTCAAATGGAGTATAAAATCTGTTGAAAATGTAAAATTAGTATTAAAAATATAAATTTACAAAAACATACTATGTCAAAAACATAAATTATTAAAATCAGTCAAATAAACCGCCCCTTGTCATCCCTGGTGCAAAGGTGCCCATAACACTTGCGGCATTACCACGTTGAATGGCAATGGACAACCTTTGCACCAAGTATGACCCGGAGCGGGGGTCACAACTCTTATCTCTAAGACGCCGACCTACCTCGGCGATGAAACCCTTGGCCTCACTACCCCAACTCCCTGCGGTCTCCACAGCGAAGGGTATAAAAATATAAGTTTGCCCTAGCGCTGAATATTTTTCCCTCTTCTTTACGGCTGCATTTTCTGCAGCGGCCCCCGCCTCCCTGACCGTATGACTAAGGTGCGAGGCGGCAAAGGTGCTGACGCAGGTGGCGTCCCAGAGTAAGCACCTTCCCTTTTCCCATGGCACCATAGTCATACCGTCAGGCCTCTTCCCATCTGACCTGCTAAGACCCGGGGGCTCCAGAACGCAAGGGACATTTATAGAAATTAACGCCCTGCGGATAATATCATTTAAAGCGTGGTGCCTGGGAAACCTCCCCGCGCAGCGACAACAACTCAAAGCATGGTGGCCATTTGACTCCACCGTCGAGCCGCAGATGCATTGATGTGTTTCACAAACATCGCAGCCCAGGCGAAGAGCAACAGCCACCCGCAGAGAGTTATTGTCGAGGAAGGTTCCCATTTGCGGAGAAGGTAATGCATGCAACCACGCCCCCGACTCAGCCCGCGATACCGCCCTGATTCTGGCTTTGTGCGCACCCACCGCTCCACTTAAGAGGTGGTCATAGGTCCTTTTAGCCCCCACTTCATCCCACGCCCGCTGGCTCTCCAGGAGTTTCGGCGTTGATACGCCCGGGTTAAGAGCTCCCCAAGCTGTCAAGGCATCAGCAACAAAAGGAATGGTAACCCTGCCACCATCTACTGATAAAATGTCAGTAACAAGGTCCCCAACCCCATGCGCCGAAGCCAAGAAAGCGGGAAGGCTGACATCCCGCACGCATCTTATCCCTAATCCTCCGAATCGTATGGGAAGAGCTGCTTGAAGCCACTGAACCCCATTCAGGCGAACGTTCAAAATATCTTCTATGAGAAGTTTAATTGCACCGTCAAAAGAAGCGGTTGCATCTGGAAACAACCAGCAAGGGGACGTCCTCAGCAAGTACGTTATTTTGGGCATAGCAAAGCACATTCGCAACAAGACCAGAGCTACTTGAGCAGAGAGATTTCTCAAGCGATCTTTTGCCACAAGAAGTGCACGTTTTCTGACTTCAAGAGCCTCTACAATCCCATCCGGGAAAATGGGTGAGCCAAGGAGACTGAAATTTTGAGGTGCTAATAATTTAAGCCCTGGAAGGATAGAAGAGAAAAGTGGAAAGGAAGAAGCAGCTTCGGGGCAGCATGGGAAAAATTCACACTTACTGCTGTTGACCTCTAGCCCTAGCTCTTTCAGGCGTGGTACTAGATGACGGAGATCCCGTTCAACTACCTCCACGTTTCCCCCGATCGTCCCGTCATCCAAGTACCAAATATTCAGCGGTGACTTCAGTTCTGAGATCACCTTGTGAATTGCCAAACTGAAGGCTAGAGGACCCAGTGGATCTCCCTGCTGCGCCCCGACCTGAGAAAGAATCCGATTGTTATTATAATAGAGGTAGGAAGGCGATAGGTAAACTTGGGACAGGAAAGGATAGAGGGATGGAACGTTCTCCTTTATCTCACCCAACAAAGAGTCTCTCTCCACAGAGTTGAAGGCGTTCTTGAGGTCCAGCTTTATAATAATCCTCCCGGCGTTCTCTGGTCCTGTGGCGAACATACGGGTTGCGTGAATCGCAGCCTCACAGCCTAACTGAGTCCCAAACCCCAACTGGTGTGGGCGTAGGTAATCGGCTAACTCCTCTCTCACAACGCGGCAACCCAGCTTAGCCACTAGGCGACGTATGGTACTACCTACAGCTATAGGCCTCAAGCCTCCATCTTTTTTCGACAAAGCGCACAAACTAGCTCCATACATGAAGGGACAAACGGCCGGATTCAGCCGCCCACAGAGCAGGAAATTACTCAACTTTGTAAGGCTTTCTAAAAGCTTCTGACCGTTGTCACCTGCCGCAACCGACGTCAACTCTTTTAAGTGCGCAGGACGGATGCCATCAAGGCCCGCAGCTGACCCATTATGAAACGTGCCGAGAGCTCTTACAACGTCGTCCACTTTGATTTCACAAAATGTGGTTGTTTGGTCTGGAGGTTGGGGGAACACCAAGGGTCGAGAAGGAGATGGGTGCTTTAATATCAAGGAAGCGAGTGTGTCAGGGCCTGAGGGGGCTACCACATCATCTGACATCAATAGCCGAACAGCTCCCCTCAGGTCCCCCTCAAATACTTTCGACTCTATTGCCTTTAGCACCGAAGGAGACCCGAAGCGATCGTTTCTGCCGTCATTATCCCCCACTACCGCTGCCTCGATGTTGTTTTTTACTTTAGTGGTAAGACTACCTGAAATTGTTTTGTCTGGCGCCTTTAAAGCTGCATATGCGAACGTCAGAAGGGCACACCAATCCTTAATTTCATTGGTTTCAATGCAACTATTAATAACATCGCTCAGCTTTCCAGCCGCCAGATTCCTCGCTCCCCTCGGTATGTGCCGAAGAACCTTTACACTTTGCCTCAAAGCAGGCAGCTTCTCCAGATCGGCCACTCCAGACCGAGGTAGGCTACACTGGGTACCACTTACTCCTGGCAAGGGCAAAACCTGTGGGGACGTGCCGGTTGCGTTTTTATGCATACGACCAATGTGGACCTTGAGTCCGTGCTTACCGAATGTGCGCACCAAATTGTAGGGGCAGTGAGGGCACCTCAATTCTGAGGGAGGGGCACTCATCATAGTACATGTAGGTATATTTAAGTTACAAATAAAAATAATAAAATATATCTGATAATACAATAGTCAATGCATCATAAACATAATTAAATAAACGAAATAATTAATTAATAAAACATCAAAATAATCTAATGTCAATGGTAACAGATAAAAAATAATTAATAATAATAAAAAACATAAAATATAAATGATTAGATTCTAAGTTGCTAGAACAATAAGTACTAATAGTCAATCCAATTTAAAAAGTTAACTACCTACAAAGTACTCGACAAAAAAAATAAAAATAAAAGCAATAAATAACACCTGAAATACACCTATTTAAAAATAGGGTTACCAGTCAACCAAATTAAAACTAAAAATAATTTAAATATTAAAGTACATAAATTTCAAAAAAACCTGGAACATCCACCTATCAACATGGATAGGGTTCGTACCACCAATTAATAAAGTTTGTACAACCAATAATTAACACCAAAGACTGACTTAAACAGGTGCACAGTACTATTAAATTAAAACAAATTAAAATTATATTAACACATTAAAATAATTCATAAACATATATATGTAAGAAGCATATTATTAATAAGTAAAATAAAGGTGATAAAAGCGCCCGGTCTAAAAAAAAAAAAAAAAAAAGGGGGCTATTATAATGTATCTGGATACACCTCGTATTCACCATCGATTTTCTAATAAAGTAACCGAAGCGCCCTCTGTTGTAAGCTTAGAGAACTACTAAGGTAATCGGTCCGCACCTGTCCAACCCACGACGAGCGTCACTGAGGACGGACTAGTATGCGATACGATTGTTTTAGTTCCGGCGCTCCTTTATAGATGGCGCTGTATATTTATTAATTAAAATGTACATATTGAAAAATCTGACTTAACACGATTTTCCGTCACTGCACAAAATCACTGCACCTAATCCACTGCCACTTCGTGTTTCATACTTCTAACTCTTCTGAACTCCGAATGCAACGGCGGCGATGCCAAAATGTAGAATGAAACAGATCATTGTAGGCAATCAATGTTTCCTTCAATAAAAGTAATTTGAAGGCGTATTTTCACGGGATAACATTCCCTCGTGTAGAACAAAGTAGCTTTATTATAATTTTATGCTTGTCACTAAATAATATGCGTCATAGAACTTATTTTAAGATAAAAACACGGAGCTGTATTATGATTGGGTAAACCTACCCTCTCTTTTAAACTAATAAAACAATAATTTGCAAAAGTTTTCGTTCGTAGGTTGCAAAAGAAAAACAATCCAATAAGAAAAAAATGCCGCAAAATTAAAAATCTAAAACCGCCCTTCCTAACTTACCAAATATTGACACTTCTCAATTTGGTAGCATCGCTTTATAGGCAGAGCTTTTTTCGCCTTACAATCAGTTCGTTAATTTTTCGCGGGGGAGGCGAAACAGCCAATCAGAAGCCAGCATTTTTCAACAAAAAAGGCATTTCAAACGAGTGCTTATAAGCTTCGCCATCTAGCGGCGAGCGGCACGGCTCTCTCTTCTTACTAGTTCTAATGTTGAACTAGTAACTAGTTTAGATGGCGCTGTTTTGAAAAAGTTTAAATTCGGTAAATCGTTTCACAAATTTTGATTCTGTGATCGTTAGTGTACATTATATATTTAATTTTTGTTTTATTTTCGTTGAATACCCTAGGGTAGGCACTGCTTTTCTGCTTGTATGGAATGCACGCCACTGACTCCTACAATATACAGTATACACTCATACAATATACGGCATACACTCATACAATATACAGTATACACTCCTACAATATACAGTATACACTCATACAATATACAGCATACACTCATACAATATACAGTATACACTCGTACATATACAGTACGCTATGATCAGTGTACAGTATACACTCCTACAATATACATGACGCGGGGGTCAGTATACACTATACACTTGTACAATGTACACGACACGGGGGTCAGTATTCACTCATACAATATACATGAAATATCATACTGTGTAACCATGTTGACAATCTAATTTCCTTTTTTTTCAAACAACTTAGGTACTTAAACTTACATTCATTTACAGACTGAAGTAAAAGTAGAAGCAAGCGCAGTAAAGCAGCTTCTAGAAGAAAGTATAGGAGTGGACGAAGGAGAAGAAGTGAATCTCTTACAGGCCGGCCACCCGCCCATTATGATCAGAGGGGAAGATGGCGTCTTATATCAGGTGGGTGTTTATGTTTATCATATTTTTATATGGGTATAGTTTTATCATTTTTTTTACTTTATTTGCAAACTTCACAGCTTATACATGTTACATTACATAGCCCTTATATTAAAAATGTATACAGCCAATTAAGAAGTTAAACATATTATAAACTGTAGATTTAGATTAACGGGTAAAAAACAAAAAAGAGCGGTGAGAGATTTAGATTTGTGATTTTTCCCAAACATTTTTGGACGAAAACGTCACATATTACTAGTATTACTTCTGAATATGCGTTATGAATATTAGAATAATACCTATACATATTTTAGAATGACGGAACCTCCGCTTGTCGAAGGACAAGCGGGTGCTTGACCCGCCACGCAAATTAAAACACTAAAATCAATTACATCAAATGTATTAAAAAGATAAAAAGTAAGCAAGTAGACAATAATTTTGGAGTAAATATAGAAAAAGAATTGGGTTGGTTATATCAAATGGTAGGTTGAGTACAAAATATGCGGAAATTAAAAAAAAAAACGTTAAGAGGCCAAAAAGGTCCTTGGACCCGGAAAGAGAGGTTGTGCAACCTAAATTTTACAAGGTCCGCGGTTGACACGTAAAATTATTTTAAATAATGTACAGAATATTTTTAAAAAAGGAATAAAGTCTAATGGAAACAAAAAAGTTATCTTATGAGTCCGGTGATCAGCAGCAGTAGAAGATGGCCAGCTAGCACCAATGGGCGCTAGCCTCTCGGGTAATTTTGTTGTCACACAGAAGACTCAAATGAGGAGAAAAAAACATCGGGGAAAAAAAACACGAAGAATTTTGTTGTAGTAACTATATAAATTAACACATGAGCGGCGTTGCCGATCTCACATAAGTAATTTTTAATATTTCGATTCAATACATTAATATTTATTATTTTAGGCAATAAGGTCTAATATCTTTATGCAGAATTCTTCACTTTGAAATAAACAAAATCAGATGCAAAATGAAATTTGCCGAAAGAAATAAAAATGAATACCATCCACGGTAAATTTTGCCAACCACAATGTCAATTTTTTTCCGATTCCTAACAAAAGTATTTCAAATTTGAAAATAAACAAAAAAGTCAGTGACAGAGAGTTGCCAGGAAAAGTAACCAAAATTAGAAAGGAGAATGAATATTGCAATATGTAACTTGTGACATAGGTGGCGGGTGAAAACGAAGACGGTCAGACGTTGCTAGTGGCGGCGGAAGGAGTGGAGGGGGCTGTGGAGGGGGGCATCTCGGCAGACGGGGAGGGAGTCATGTACGTCACCAGGGAAGATGGACAGGTATGTTACGTGTATGGGCGTATGGAAAATAACTTTACATATCTCTTGCTCTGTAAGTAGTCACTTCCCTGAATGCCGGGGTGTATGGATATCATTACAGCATAGGTTTCAAAACCTACCATGTAATGTTAACATTACAGCATAGGTTTTGGAATTTGAAAAAAGAACTGTCATACTCATACTACAAGAAGAATATTTTTAAAAAGTTACTTTTTTTTCTCGGTATCGATTATTTACTCGAATCGGAATTGAGACAATTTATATAAGAATTTATGAAGATTTTATTTTTAATATCGAACTATTTGTTTCGCAGTCACATCGTATGTTAGTTGAAATCGATTTAAAAATCAAACTGGCCAGCACGATTTGACGCGCTTGCGTGCCATAAAATCGTGAAGAGTATAAAAGGCAGTCGACTAGCTAGGCGCGAATTTTTAATTAAATACACATGTTTCTCTTTAATAAATGTTCATAGAAACCTGCTTTCTTGTTTTTTTACTTACCTCACAATCGATGTGTAAAGCAGAGTGTTTATCTCGGGTGTAAGCATCAATTGCATATTCGGGCTAATTAGCGCCCTCGCTGCGCTCGGGCGCCAAAAACCTCGTATGCAATTGATGTCATACAGCCCTCGGTTAACAATCTACTATTAGATACGCCAATGGTTACGTACGTATATCGGCCGTTTTCCGATACACGTAACCATTATATAATTAATTAATTAAACAAATAAATTAGCAAAAATGCCACTCTACCTGCCGTCCCTTTAAATCATCATCATCATTTATTCCTAAACAAAATTCAATTTTTTTTTGCAATGCCCAGTTCACATGTAAAAATAGCATAACTTTTAGCTTTAGATCTTCATAAAGACTACATTTTAATAAATAAATGAATCGAATCGTTGCCTCACCGATTGTTGTGTGTATGCTTTTTTTTAAGTTGTCACAGTCTGAAAATATTATTGGTTTTTTTTGGAGTTTATGGCCCGGTCGCAAGACCTTCGAGCCAAGTCTTTATAAACATTGTTTATATGTTTTTTTTTAAGTCGTTCCTAGCTTGGAAACAAGTCGTTTGGCCCATTGTAGTATGATGTGTTGATGTGGTCAGGACGTGCTGGCGATCGACCCGACGCAGCTGGCGCAGCTGATGCCGGGCGGCGGCGCCGACTCCGCGCCCGCGCTGCAGCAGGTACTCGCATCACTGTATTCGTAGCTTACAGCGGGGACACTTTTACATTTCAGTCATTTTTACACAACGAAAAATGTTCGGCGTCAATTAGATCTTCGAGTGGTCTAATCTTACCAACTGAGTTATCGTACCTTCGAGTCGAGCGGTGAAATCTTTTAATTCTTTTTTTTATTATGAGATGGGTTAACTCTTGACCTCAATCTTGACCATACGGTCAAAGATGAGGTCGACGATGGAGCGAGTTAACCCAGAAAATGCCTATAAAGGCACTGGTACTCCCATGCACCGACGGAACACAGCAAGCTGTTTGGCGTCGGACTTCGGTAGGAGGGTCGCGAACCAGACGGCCCTTTACAGAGCCTACCACACCGCATGAGACCATAGGACGACACCTCAGATTCAGAAAAAAATAAAATTAAAAATTAAAAAAATGAAATTAATTAAAAATTAAATTAAAAAGTGTCGTTGCCTGGGATGGATTACTAGGAGGCATGTCTCATTTGTGTTTCCTTAGTCGCCTCTTACGACACCCACGAAAAGAGATGGGGTGGTGTTATTCTCAACCGATCACCACACGGTAAAACCATTTGCACCTTAAGCACCATTTGTCGTGCTTGTGTAGGTCAACGCCATCTGTCTCTTATGGAGAACAGTAGACTCATCCTTAAATTATCGAGCTAATTTAATCTTGTATAATAATGTCCAACCAAATGCTTCATTTGTCAACAGTGATTGCCAATTAATGTGTGTTTGTATCTGTTTTCTTTTATTTTTATTAAAATTTGTTTATGAATAATACTTCAGTCCGTGTCATACAATTATTTGTCATGTTATAGAATGTAACTTACTAAAATGACTGTATGATTACATCAGGTGGCAGTGCAGGTGGAGGGGGAGCCGGGGGAGGACGCCACGCAGGTCATAGCGCAGCTCGTGCAGGCAGACCTGCCCTCGCCAGGTACTTATACTCCATATCTATACAAGGTGTTTCAAAAAAACACAAAAAAAAAGAAATTCCAAAATTTAATTTTAAAAGTGAAATAGTCGCAACTCTAGTAATCAGTTGCACGGTTTGACATCTACAAAATGAAAGTTTCATATAATTAATATGACATGTCATATTTGTAATAGAGCTGTGCAATAAGCTAAATTTTAATTAATTTTGAATTATTATTTTTTTTGGGTTTTTTTGAAACACCTTGTATGCTATTTATAAAGAGGAAAGATTTGGTTGTTTGTTTGCATTGAATAGGCTCTGAAACTACTTGACCGATTTGAAAAATTCATTCACCATTAGAAAGCTACATTATCCCCGATGGACATAGGCTACATAAACAGAAGACAAAAGACATAGGCAGAATACAAAAGTTCCCTTAGGTCTCCAGAGAGTGAAACCGTTGGAATCGCATCACCATGCTAGTTTCAAAGCATTTGTGGTGCGGTTCCCTCGGTTCATGCTGGAGACAGTCATGAGGGAGAGCTTTTGTCCGGAGGGCGTGGTGTTCCGCCGTTTCTGAGGGAGATTCCCGGCTGCAGACACCCCCGGAAAAACACCCGGGAAATAGTGTTAGTTAGTTTTATTTTGTTTAATTATAATTCATATATATGTATGTTAGTCTGTAAGGTATTTATCATTGGGCCTTAGATGCCTGATAATGATTTTATTATTATTATAATTTTCCCGAATTTTCACGGGAACGAAGTCCCGGGCGGAATGCTAGTACATAATGTATTGGGTGACTTTGAATTGAAAATTAAGGATGTGAATCAGCCCACGAAACTGAACCACTTTCCTAAACGAACATGGGACGGAATATAAAAAAAGTCGTTTTTTTTTCTTGAGAATTTCATGTTCAGTTTGATGGAGAGAGAATCACCCCATAAAGTTTGAAAACTAATTTAAAATCTCCTCATATAAATATGAAAGGGTTTTTCGCTTTCACGTAAGTAATCTACGTGATTTTTTTGTACAGGAATGGTTGGGAACCATGGGCCATTTTCCCACGCGAACGAATTAATATGCGGAAAGCTAGTGATTTAATATTATTACATTATTTATCTTTGGCAGGTGGCACACGACGAGTGGTACTACTTTTACCCGACGGTAGCTTCACGATGACGGAGCTAGACAAAGAACAGTACGAATCGATCATAGAAGCAGGCAAGGGGCAAGAGTGAACATCAACATATGTTAAGGAAACAAACAATGGTCCGCGGATCAATCAGGAAGCTGCATTAAAGGCCCTGAGCTTTACATCCTCAGTTGACAAGTCAGCTGTTTACTAGAGCCAACCTGAAAATGGACGCTAAAAGACATCGAATCCTTACTTACTTAATATTATAAATGTGAAAGTGTTCGTTTGTCCTTCCTTCACGTCGTAACGGAGCAGCGGATAAACCTTATTTTTTGCACAAAGATAGTTGGAAGGTCGGAGAGTGACACGCCTGTCACCACGAACGAAGTCGCGGGCAGAAAGTTAGTATCGTCCATAAATTAAGTACTATGAAATAAAACACAAAAGATCAAAATTATCCATCATACATATTAAGTGAAGATTGTTAAGTTGAACTGTATGCATTAACAAAAAGATAGTAAAACGGCTTATATTGTATTGAGACTGATTAAGATATTCGCATAATGAATATTATCTCTTGAGATCCCGGAATATTCTATGAAATAACTTGGCAATTGGATGCTGTAAATATTTGGTAGTGTGGAAATGTAAATACCTGTACGCATGATTATTTTTTATGAATATTTGAAGTTAAACAGCACTGTACAGTCGAAAAAAGCACTAAAGGAACAAGAAATCGTATTGAAATAAAAATAAAAATATGAGTAATGTCAAAAGTCAATGCACAGTTTTTTCATAGCTTTACTGTTTTCCTTGCGCCAGCGATGATACGTACTCAAGCCACATGATACAGATTGTTAGTAAGGAGTACTTTAATAATGAAACAAGAGATATAAAGGTTGTTTTGTGGCTTGTGGCGTATCATCGCTAGCGTAAATAAAAAATACTGTGCCACCTATGTATGTTTGGGAAAGTTAGGTAGTTAATACAGGTTGACAAAGCATAGCTTAATATACAAAAACAGACATCAACAAAAACCATGTTGCTGACGACCACGCGTGGGCATGGCATAGCTCGCGCTCTAATTTACTTATGTACAGGGTGTAAGGGACATCTTAGTAAAAACTGAGACCACCATTCTGAATGATTTTCCAATGCAATTTACCTTAGGAAAATATTCAATTTTTTTTAGTTTATTTAATTTTTAATATTTTCTGTTTGTAAATTTAATTATTTATTCGAATAATAAAAAAATATCATAGTTATGGGAAGATTCCACAATATATACTTGTAAGCTGTACCTTACACCCTATATGAGGAGTAGGCTATCAAAACGCCACTTTAACCATTTTTTTTTTCAAACTCGCAACACTTGAATTACGATAGAAATCGTTCAATCTTTATCAAAACGTAACATTTCCGAAAATCAACATTAAAAAGTGCCTGATCCTTCAAAACGTCACTCATGTCATGAATTTTATTTTTAATCTCCTCAAAGCAATTTTTTTGTAATAATTAATATAATATTGAGAGAATATTTCATTTTACCTGTTTTTAAAAATGTAATATGTATATGTCGCAGGGAAATGAGGATATCAGGGATTTTACGAAATCTCGGTAGATGTTGAATATTCTTGTTTATTTCGTCTTATTACCAAAAATATCTAGTGATATGACAAAAAACTAATATGAAGTCAGAGATATGTCATTTCACTTAACTAAATCTAGTGAAATAAAGAATACTGTTGATGAATAAAGTAATAACACAAAATTACAAATCAACTGGTACATTTTTATTAGAAAATAAAGTTTTAATCAACTAAACATAATAATCTGACAATGATATCAGATATTATACCTTTTTCTATTATGTGGATTCGTCCATTAGGTACAAAGAAAACAAATGTAAGTATTAATAAAAAACAACGGGTTGCACTCCGGGAGTGCCGGCTGAAGTGAAAACTTGAACATTAACGTTGTGCATTAATATAGAAATAAAACAAAATACACAAAAAAAGTCCGTTATTCTTTCAGGATTCGAACCCTCGACCTGTTGCTTACAATCTGGTAACTTTTCCACTCGACCAAACTGTTTACTTTTAATTCAGTAATTGCGCATTATGTGCTTATGTGCGAATAGTCGTTGACATCTGTCACTGAGATAATTTTACCATAGGGCGCTGCCATCCGTCTGGGTTTCCATCCGTCTTTTTTGAAGTGAAAACTTCTTTAGCGGTGCACAGCGCCGCTAAAGAAGTTTTCACTTCAAAAAAGGTGGCAACCCTATCCAACGCATTTTCGATCACGGTCACGTGACATCCGACGCGAGTTCATCGCGAGTTTAAAATTTTTTCCCATACTAAAAGTGCTCGACGACGCTAAAGAAGTTTTCACTTCAAAAATTGAATAGACTTCTAAAAGAATGCGAGGCTCAACAATTAAGACCAATCAAAGGTCCAGTACAAAACCAAAAGATGTATTTTCAAGAAGCTAAATGTTTTGTGTAATTCAAGGTGCCACAAATCACTACCTTGTTTAAATAAATAATATGATTTTCTATCAGAAGTTAGTCGTCGTTTTTTTTAATACTTACATTTGGTTTTTTTGTACCTAATGAACGAATCCACATAATAAAAAAGGTATAATACCTTATATCATTGTCAGATTATTATTTTGATTAAAACTTTATTTTCTAATAAAAATGCACCAGTTAATTTGCAATTTTTGTTTCATTACTTTAATCATCAACAGTATTCTTTATTTCAGTAGATTTAGTTTAGTGAAATGACATATCTCTGACTTTATATTAGTTTTTTATCATATCACTTAGTAGATATTTTTAGTAAGAAGATAAACAAGAATATTCGACATCTACCGGGATTTCGAGATATCCCTAGGGATTTCGTGAAATCCCTGATTATCACATTTCCCTGCGACATCCTAACCAAAATGCAACGTTTCCAAACTTGATTCTATCAAAACGTCACTTTTCCAAATTTGGGTCGGCGTGTCGGAAAACGGGCAGCCCACGGGACTTTTTAAAAAAATATTTTTTGTATGGCTGCCCCTTTTGCGACACCCTAACCCAAATTTGTTTATTTTATAGCTTGATACATTTTAACGATAAAAATAATTTGAAAAGATTATATTTCGTATAGAATCGATCGATTTTTATAATATTTTTCTCTCAAGATAAATTGTAATGGGTTCAAAAGATATTACGTTTTTGTTGATTTCTAAAAAAAAAGTGACGTTTTGATCGCCTACTCCTCATATAATCTGTATATTTTCTCTGCTATTAGCAAAGTTTAGCTTGGCTCCGTTCAAGCTCCGTTACATTGAACCGAATTATGTACATACATACGTACATACATTAAGTAACACCAATTATACTGCTCAGAGAAGTGAGTGCTAACATAAAAGTAGCTGACATGTATGGACGGCCGCACATCAGGTTACCACACGCGTGCACTCTGTGCTGTTGTGATAAGAGCGGTTTTGTAATGAAAATAGAGTAACCTGATGCGCTGACCTCTGTACTTTAAAAATCATTCTCTTACTCTACATATTTAGACAAAGGTATACCCTGTTTTTTATTCTCAGAGACTAAATTGACATATGCAAATGTCAAATTTACAAATAATGTTACCAGTTTTTTTTAATAGTGTTGTACCTAAATTGTCGATTTTTGAATCGAAACTTTAAAAAAACGTAATAATAATAATGTTGTCTTTATTAGATGATTACCTTCTTAGTTTTGTATGATATTAACATTTTAAAAATTATTATCAAAATGAATTTATAATAAAACCTCTTTTGATGCTTATAAACAAAAAAAAGACAGTTGCTATCAGTGTTGTTCCCAACGACAATTCACGCTCTTATTTATGACAAAATCTCTAAACTTTTAAGAAATACGGCACTTATTTAAATATGACAACAGCAAACAACTTTAATAAAAGAAAAATCTATCGGTAACTATTCTATTAGTTATTTGTGTATGATGCGAAAAACACGGTAATTTCTATTTTTGATACGGCAACCCTAAAAACGATTAGGGACATTACGTTACGTTTAAAGTAAGTATTTCCTCCCTTCTCTTTAAGTAATATAAAACCGGCACTTAATTTTGATAACATCGGTTACCGTTAGTGGCACATCACTATTTAAGATTTGCAAAAAACTGGCAACCCAGGTATTGTCAATTTAGTCTCTGAGAATAAAAAAACAGGGTTTAGTTGAAGTTAAAAGTCGAGAAAAATTTACAAAATTTGAAATGGCAAATTTTTACTAGTTTCATTTTATTTGTGTGCGTGCATTAACTTTATTATAGATGTGTAAAGTATTTGCCTAGGATGTTAATTGCTTAAACTTCGAGGTTTAGTAATTTTCTTCACAATATTCTACATATGTCTAAGATTTATTTTATCAGTTCATTTTATATGACTATGAATATTATAATATTAAATAAACAGAATTAACTAAACAATGTGTTTTTTCCTACATTTTTCTCATTTTTATATTTGCTATGCTGCAAAAAATTAAGAACAGACGAAACGTTCGTGTTAAGTGATAAGTTGGAATTACATGAAGAGTTGATATTGGCGCAATTTGGAACAGTGGTCAGGAAGATCGATCAATCAATATTGCGTGGAAAATTGATCAGAAACTGAGAGAATACATTTTATCAGTGTCACGAAAAATCAGTAGTGTAAAAGACAGCTTAGCAAAAACTCAAACCCTGGACTCAGACAATCATTCTGAAGACGTATTTTTGAAACGATAGAATTTCAATTCGCATACGAATTGACAAGATTCGCATGAGAATCGCATACAAATCTTGTCAATGAGGGATTTTCTTTTTATTTTTTTTAAATTTTTCCCCAGTCGCTGGATAGATGGCGCTAAACTATGTACGTTACTGCAAGGAACGGAACGTTAAATTATTTTTGATTAATTCACTTGAACGTAATTTTTAGATCATAAAACGAAACGTTATAGTCATATCACATCAATATCACGTCTACCATACGTATTTAGACGATTTTACGAAAACAACGAAAAAACAAAACTGAATTATAACAAAGCGCGAGAAAACTAGGATGATTGGAAAGCCAAAACAAACTCAGAATATTTGATACAATGCTTTTCTCCAAGCCTTTTGGCTTTGGCACCTAGTAACGGAGTCATTTCAGCGCCATCTAGAGAGCTCTGGGGAAATACTTTTTTTTTTAATACCCAAAAAGAAAACCTCCCATTCGTATGCGAATTGGAATTCTACTGTTTCAAACAAATATGTCTCCTGAATGATTTTCTAGTGGAATTTTTCTCCGGAAAATTTACAATTTATTTTCATGTTTTTTTTTTTTTTTATATTTTTTGCTTACATTTTTTATTATTTATCGAATACCTACATTCCATTTTAGAATAAAAAAAATCATAACGTAAAATACGAACACCAGCGCGCGGGGCCCCCGGGATCGCGCGCGGGGCGCGGTTTCGCGATACGTTGCGAAGCGCCAAAGTAGGTAAATAATGAAAACTCCATAACATGACGTTTCCGGGAGAAATTAATTACTTATAGCTGATGATAGTTATAGGTAGATTCCACCATTTAAGTATTTGCTAAGCTGTCCTTTACACCCTGTATAGAACTAGCTTTCCGCCTGCGTGGACTACAGGTTATATCGTGGCGTGCCCAGCTGTGGGATAAAATGTAGCCTATGCCATTCCTCTCAAGGTCATATCTATCTCTAGGTAGGTATACAAAATTTCATTATCGGTTCAGTAGTTTAGGCGTAAAAGCGTAACATACAAACTTTCATTCACATAGAATAATTTATAATATTAATAAGGATTAGTGGAACATTGTTGATTTTATAAGATAAATGACGCATGCTTGCATTATAGCAAATTGCTAATAGCAATGAATGTTATTCGCCACCTCTCGCGAAGCCGCGCAATCGCAGCCAGCCATGCGTGGACGTGCCTTTATAAAGTAGGAAACAAAACGCAAACATGACAATGAATGACACAAACATGACACAAACTACACTTGCGACACGTCATATTTATTTGCTAAACAAAACGTCAGTCGTCAAGTGAAATTAGAAATTACATGGAAATGCATAACTGAAATGAAATATTGTGAAACTTTATCAATTCTTCATTGTGAACGTTATACGAAGAATTGTTAGATTTCAATGTATCTGATAGACGCAGCTGGTGTAAGAGTGATATCTCCAAAGTGAATTTAACCTGTTACTAGCGCTGTAACTTCAGCGGCTTATAAAGTGAAGAAGGAAGAATAACTAGCACCACGGCGGGCCGTAGCAGCAGCAGCATGCGACGGGCTAGAGAAGGTTATGGCTACCAGCCACTTCCAAGGGCGCCCACGGAGGACGTAGTCGAACATGAAAACGAACGAATGGCTGAAGAGCTTAGTGGAAAGATTAGCACTCTAAAACATATGTCGATTGAAATTGGCAATGAAGTCAGGTATCAAGACAAAATACTACGTGGTCTTGATGATGATGTGGACAGAAGTTCAGGCTTCCTAGGCAAGACTATGGGCAGAGTACTAAGACTGGGCAAAGGCAATCACAATTACTACATCTTCTACCTATTCCTCTTCTCCATTTTCGTCTTCTTCTTACTTTATATTGTATTGAAATTCAGATGATGGAATAATAAACATTCAGACATATTGCGTATCCTATATTCATTCCCTGTTATGTATGTTGCAAAATTGTAATTATTATCTTGTAAATATTTCATTTATTTGGGAAAGTGTTTTATTATGAAAATAAATAAAAAACTTTTTAAAACAAAATTTGTTTACTTATTAAAAACTATGTAATTTTTTGTGTGACCTAAACTAATCCATTACCTACAAACTGTAAGTTACTAAGATCTGTCAGTCGAGTACAATTCTATAAGAGTGTCACAATATTCATCACTAACTGCATCTTTTGCCACTGAAACACAAAGTTTAGTTTGGCGATTTAGAGCAACGGAACAACTTCTTGCAGAGTCGAACAGTAATGCAACTATTCCACATGCATTTTGCACATTATTTTTACAATATTCATTCAAATCTTCCAGAATAATAATGCTTGGTATGTTCTGCCAGTTGGGTAAAGAAGATACACTTTCCACTAAGGTTTCTAAACTCTTGACATATAGAAAACTAATCATTTTCATGTATTCTCTGTTGATGGAACTTAAATCCTGTGAGAGCTCGGGAAGTTCATTCAGTTCTTCTTTCAGAATGTACAACACTTTTCCATTCTTGGCTGATGAAATGGCTTCTTCAAAAAGCCTCTTCTGATTATTTCTTGAATCATCACAGAAAAAAATACATTTAACCTGGGGGGCTACCATGGGTGGTGAAGCTCGCGCAAAATGAATTAATTCGATCTTTGATCTTGTAATAAAGGTAATATGAATATATACGTACATGCATATACCTAAAACATGCATTTCTGTCTGTCCAAGGTCTCACTATATCTGTCACTGCACTGTCAAAACTAAAAATTTGGATACACCAACTCAGACGCAACATTCTTTGGAGGGCCCTATTTTACTAATGTAAAAGAAAAAAAGAAGGTTAACCCTTGCAGAAACGTTGGTTCTTTTAATGTAGTGTGGTCCTTGATCCTTGTTTACATCAAGACGGAAAATTAAACAGTTAAGTCAAAATTGAATAGATATAGTCAAAGAGTAGATATAGTCTACATGCATTCTTTTGGGTGACTCAGCGAAAATTATGGTTGTGAATCAGCACACTAAACTGATCAACTTTCCTTATGGAACATGGATCGCGAAAAAAAATTCGTCTCCCCGTACAACTAGATTGACTAGAGAAATCCCTTCGTGGGACAAGTCTGCCTTTGTAAATTTCCTGCTATTTAAACTTGTTATCTATATTAATATTATAAAGAGGAAAGATTTGATTGTTTGCATCGAATAAGCTCCGAAACTACTAGACCGATTTGAAAAATTCTTTCACCATTAAATTCCTACATTATCCTTGATGGACATAGAAGTCCCAGGTGGAATGTTAGTCCTTTATATTTTCATTATAGAATAAATAACACATACAACTTGTGCGATCACCTATTTGTGGGAAAGTCGAAAATTTTTTGTGGGAATGACATATCTCATAGGGAAAGCTGTCGTTCATTTTCATGGGGAGAATCACTCTCTAATTTCGCTGACTCCAGGTGAGCTTGAGGGAAGAGAGATTACGAGATTGGAGTCTCGCGAAGCAAGTTGCATGTGTGACAAAATCGTTATAATAAAAGCAAATAAATTTAGCATAATGCGTAATTTTTTATTCATTTAGGTTCATATATACAATCATCAATGGTTTCATCAATGTTTACAACAATAAAAAGAAATATTTATGAAATAGGCACATTACAAAAACGAAATACTTCTATGTAATTTGGGGAATGTATTGCACTAAATTGTATTATAATGTAAAGAAGTTTTGCTACTATACATAGTTGAAAGCATAGCTAGATATGAAAACCACAAAATATTAAGTTTAAGGTGTTCAAACTTAGCCAACATGGTATGGCACTAGTTATCTTAAACCTTGTGTTATGTATGATGTATGTCTATATCACAAAAAGCAAATACAAATGATAAAATAAAACAGAACCCCAAAACATACAGTATTTGTACTATAAGTAGAAAACTCTTAAGTAATCGCAAACGTTAATTATACAGATAGGTATTTATGTACAATGGTTTACAATAACTAAGACAAAATATAACTAATCGATAAATCAGTCAATTAGTAAAAATACAACAATACAGTACCCAAAAACAAAGTTTTAGAGCAATAACAATTTTATATAAAAGGCCGTCCTTAAATTACGTCACAATGAAAAAACAGGAGGGAGGTATTTGTAAGTTGAGTTGTGACGTCATATCTATTCAGCATCAGCTGAAGCTGGAGCCACTTTTTATTTAAAAAAGATTAGAGCATTCTAATAAGTAATTTCAAATGATGGTGATATAATAGGCTTCCAGCACTTATGAAGCCCGTACGGAACGTCTAGCTGCAGTAGTACACGATCGCACTTTTGACATTTGAATCAATGCAGGCCGCCATTTCGTCTATCGATTTAACTCAGTTAATTATAGGTGCTTATAAAAAGTATTAGAGAAAATTACGAATGCTAGAGAAAGGGTCCCACTGAACTGTCAAATGTGCTTTGTTCATACATATTGCGAAAGTGACGAGCTACCGATAAAGTTTAAACCAAGACCCTTACATATTCTTTTGCTTATAACTTATCGCCGAAGGATAATTTTTCTTCACGCGATATTGTATTATAGAGAACAATGGGTACAGATAATGAATAAAAACCACGTTTTATATGTTAATAATTGCGATCTTAAAATATAGCCTCTTTGAGCACTGATCTGACGACTAAAATAAAGGATAGATTTAGATAGAGACGGTAATAAGGAGACCCCGCCCATTCACTAAAAACTGAATACATGTGACGTCACAGCGGTGGGTCTCGACAACATGAACGATAAATCTATTTATAACAATGTCAAAAGGACGATGAATTACAACAATATATAAGCATTTCTTCAGATTTTTATATGTATTTTCATAATGTATATAATTGACACTGATAATACACATTACACATACTACGAATAACTACATATAACTGTATGTGTGGAAAAAAAAAACATTTAACAATTGTTAACAAACAATCAGATTGTCATGCATGCACACACACGTAGAAGTTCTATTTATCCTAAGTACTTAATTTACAGTATATTATATAGTCTTATTATAAATAGTTGGAAAACTTGTATAGTAAAATAACAGATATTATTGACTGAGTCTGGTAAAAATACCTTTTTGGGGGAAGTCATTCGTAAGGTATGTACTGTAACTAATAAATAAGCTATGTTAATCGCTGTTATGGACTATACTATAGTATCCACAATGTGGTGCCTTTTACCAGACACATTCACATTTTATAGTCTTAGTTCAGTAGTTAGAGTTACTAGCTAACATTAAAATAACAAGAAAATGACACCTGCACAAGATTATTTCAGCAAATTAAATAATCCTCTTTGGTGTAAATGCGCTGACATTTTCGAATTCATTTTAAAAATAATGATCCTTCATATCCCATAAATATAAGTTTTATAATGTGATTTCAAAAATTAAAATAGTGAAACCAAATCAACAGAAAGCTAATTTTTTTAAACATAATGGCGCCTTACATCCTTTAAACAATTAATTTATTACAATACTTACTTTAAATAATACCTACTTTCTTGTGCAAAATAATTTAAACAAGAGATTCATTTCAAACGAACTCTGATTAATTAATTAAGTATTTTGTCAAGAATCGAATAATACCATATTATTGACCGATTTTAGCAAACTGCAGCATGTTTGCACTTTTGACCATTCATTGAGACCATTATTTATTAACTTCTTACATTCCACCGACCCATTCGCGAGCCAATATTCCTCCGACTGATGTGTTGGTCCGCAAATCATTTAGAATTTTAGTTTCGCGATGTCGTGTCTCTGCATTCGGCAAATCGGAATGTGACAAGTTTAGTAGCATCTCTGTCATACATTTGGGGTGTAACTAAGATAGAATATTGGTTTCAATGAATTGTCAAAAAGTGCCAATGTGCTGCAGTATCAGTCTTTATATAATTCAAACAATAATATTCATTTCTTCCTGACAACCGGATCAGAGGTCAGAATTTGATTAAAATAATTTTAACTTTTGGATTGAAATAAATGATAAATTGTATAAACTGCTACAGGGCGTAGTCAGACCAAGTAGGACTAAGTATATGTTAGGTAGGTATTTAAAAAATAATATAAGCTAATCAGCTGCTTTGGTCATTATTTGATGTATGAGTTGTTAATAAAGTTTCGTTTTATAATTTTTCTAGGCAAACTGTAATAGCGCGGGAGATTATAATTTCACTAGTTAAATTGTAATATGATTTTACAATTCTTCGGTGTCATACTTTTATGATGTTCGATGACGTCGAATCAGCTACTCTTTATTGCCTGTCGTATCACTTTCAATTACAAGATGAAATTCTTATGGAGCACTAGTTTGTGCCGTCATTCATTTTCATCAGTATTTGATTCACTTTTTTATGATTTATTTCAACATGATATGACGTCATCGAACATCATAAAAGTATGACACTGAAGAATTGTAAAATCATATTACAATCTCCCGCGATATTACAGTTTGCCTAGTAAAATTATAAAACGAAACTTTAAGGTCCGTCTGAATGAAATTAGGATAAATTAGGCTTTTTTAGGTTAGGTTAGGTTGCATTCATATTATAAAAAGTCCGTCAATGTAAAAAAAATAGCACAAATTTATAATCTTAAAGTCAAATTACAATATTACGGGTTTGAAATGTAACGGTGACAGGGTGTAAAGGACAGCTTAGCAAATACTTAAATGGTGGAATCTACCCATAACTATCATCAGCTATAAGTATTTATTTTTTCTTTATTTTCCTACTTTAGCGGCGCAACGTATCGCGAAACCGCGCCCCGCGCTGCTATCGTTGCTGGTTTTCGTGTTTTACGTTGTTATGATTGTTTTTTATTGCAAAATGGAGTGTATTCGATTAAATAATAATAAATGTAAGCAGAAAATATTATAAAACATGAAAAAAAAATTGAACCTTTTCGGAAAAAAATTGCACTGGAAAATCATTTAGTAGCTGTCTTTTACACCCTGTATAATTGTATGGACTGTTCAACTTGAGAAATCCGTACCGGCCACAAAAAAGCAGTCTTTGTGCTACCCTATGCTGAGACAAAAAAACCGGCCATGTTACATGTAACAGTATCGATCTTCCATACCGCGGATTTGTTTCTCTTGAAGCATCCATATGTAATATAATATTATTAGTGCGGTATTGAACACAATATCACAGCGTTCATATGGGGTTACTTCAATAAGTGAAAATTAAGGATATTAATTAGCCCAATAAACTGAACAAGTTTCCCTGAGGTATACATGGGTTAAGGTAAATCTCATTCAACTTCTCGGGTGGTTAATCAGTCTATCAAACTGAACAACTTTCCCCAAGGAACATAGGTCAAAATACGAAAAAAAAATTGAGTTCCCATAGAAACTTCATCAGCATATATAGCGCATTTTGTATGGGAGATCAAAATTTTTTTTCGTAAAGCCCTGTATTGTTCGAAATACACAAAAAAATTTACCACTTTAGCAAACAGCCAATCACCTTTTGGACAGTCGACAATTTTTATGAGAATTTCGCATAGTTCTTTCGGAAAAGTTGTTCAGTTTCATGAGAAAATTTAATCCCTAAAATTTCACCCACCAAACGGAGTTGGATGTAAGTAAAAGAGCTATGTGTTATGTGATCACACTTAGGTCCGTATTACAGAAAGAGACTCAAGTCTTGATCTATACTTACTTAAGTAATGATTGTTTCTTTTTTTCACTATCAAAATGACAAAGACAGGTACTACTTAAGTATAGATCAGAGTCTGAGTCGCGTTCTGTTTATAGTCGGCATCTCGGCCTTATCCACTGGTTATTTACTTACAGCCTTACAATCCTTCTGTCATATATGTACGGGCACGTGTAGTAAGAGCGCGTCTCGTCGTGAGAACTCGAGGCAGCACATCTCGCA